>CM067483.1:13144833-13283003 GCA_034552555.1 Semaprochilodus insignis | reverse complement strand
CTCTCTCTCTCTCTCTCTCTCTCTCTCTCTCTCTCTCTCTCTCTCTCTCATCGTCACTCAGCGCTGTAATTGATTTTATAACAGGCTGAAAGTGAAGTTGTCAGTTGGGTACCTGGCTGTCTATGTTCTCCACTCAGTTAGAAGTCAGGAGGAAAATAAATCATTCTTAAGCATTCTTAAGGGACTCAAGTGGGGATTTCTCATTCAAATGTGATATAATTACCTCTGCATAGAGGTCTTCGAAGAACACAGCCAGGGTGGTCCTCTTTACTGACATCATTAGTCCAGTTTGCTGATTCCGTGGTAATACAAACCCTTTAATGTTGCCAGAGCGCAGTCATCATCAGAGACAATGTGGGAATATACTGAGCTTTTAATAATCATGATCAACATACTGCCCCATTTAATATACATTTCTTTCCTCTTTCCTCTCACCATGCCTACATCCATCACCCTGTAGAAACGCTCAAGGTAAGCTTTTACCCAATTGAATTATTTCATGTTTTTTTTCTCTCCCAAATCCAGTGGATTTGCAGAAAACTTGTGTCCAATATGCTGTGAACTGATAAGCTTCAAGGGACTGACTCAACATTTTTTTTCTTGACTTGTCCTTTGGAAAGCTCCAAGCAAACCTGTGATCTGAAAATGGGGTGGAATCAGTTGGTAGAGAGTAACCGAATGTGTAGCAGGCAGCGCTGAAAGGGATTTGCCCTCCACACTTGAATTTAAAGCAATGTTTTGGCCAAAATCAAATTGACATTATTTTCCACTCATCTCAATTCTGTCATCCATGACGTGTTGGACAGCCAGTGGTTCTTTACTTTTGCACTGAAGAGGTTAATGTAGCTCATATACCATATATACACACATATATGCTGGACAAAAAATAGTCCCCTTGCATGTTTTAGGTGGTAGTAACTTCACTCTCCTGCAGATGCTGTTGCACAGGGATGATGGGACTATAAATACCTGGGTGCGTGTGATGGGATTCATAGATTGAGAAGATGTTGTACAGTGCAGTGAATGTCTCATTCGATGTGTGGACAATGGGTCGCAAAGCAGATTTTAATGAGTGACTGTATTTGGGTGTGCCAAAGGCCATAGTGTGAAGGAAGTAGCTGAATTTGCAGATGTATTACCAGCAGTGGTAAAAACCCCAGCCTACAGGAAATTCACCTCAGGATTGTGCCAGGGAAGAGTTCCACCAAAACTGGCCCAACTGTGTAATTCTTAATGCAAGAGTGTCGTTTGTTTTAGTTCATTTGAATTGCTTGACATACAGTAGCCTCAGTACAGTTCTCATAACCAAGCTGTGAGATCTGTACTAGATAAAACACCTGCAACTTCTCTCTATATATTTTTTTGGATGTTACAGCATGCAGACAGTGTGGGCACTCTTCTGCCAGACCACAATCGGCATCCCCTCCAGCCTGCTGCTAGTGTCTCCACCCTAGGCTCCAGCCTGGGCGAGCCGGAGGCAGAGGGGACTATCCTGGAGGCCAGCAGGTCTGAGTGGCTTCATCTGCGCACCAACTCCCTTGACCGACTAAGCACAACCGATCTGGAAGCCCGCCGGCTAGAGATGCCATTCCAGAGGGAGGAAGAGGAGGAGAAAGAGAGGGAGGTGGAAGAAGAGCAGGGTGGGAGTGGCGAGGAGGAGGAAGAGATTCTGGTAAAGGACGAGCAGGTAGCTGACTTTGCCAGCTCAGTGTTGGCCGCCATCTCCTGCTGGCACTATAGGGCCAGGGCTTTGCTTTTCACTCGGGTCCCAACGGTGAGGCTCACTGCTTTTCACCATCTGTTTTTTCCTGTTTCCTGCACTCTACCTCCTCCTATCATGTCCATGTCAGTCAAATGTCAATCTCTTGCATGCTGCATCTGATGCCTGCTATTGGTATGCACTCCGTTTTCCACACTCGCGTGAATGTGCATGTGTTCATCTGCTTGCAGGTTCGTAGCACATTTCTGTACTCAGCCATTTATCAGGGTAACAATCTGCTATATGTCATCTTAAAACAAGACTTGGGTTCTTTAATCTTTCATCATGTCCATAATTATTGGCACTCTTGGTAAAGATGGATAAATAAAAGATAATGGCAATAATTAGCTCAAGTCTTTCACAGTCTTTCATTAATTTTGCCACTTTTTCATCATTGCATAAATTAAATGGTTTTCAAAGAAAAACTATTACTAAACTGCATTATAAACATATTTATTCAGCACAGACAGTCTCCCAGCAGACACACCAACAAAGCATAATCTGACTTAAATATATAGCTGCTCATGTTTTTATCGTGTTTTTGTAAAATTGTCATTAAAAATGTCATTGCTCGGTGTAAATTATTCAGTCTTTTCAGTTATTAGGCCTAACACCGAAAGTGTTTTTTTTTCGCTATTTTAGGCCGAAGAATTTGGGTTGCCGAACATTTGGTGCATCCCTAGGGGCTAGGGTTATTTTCAAACGTCTAACTATTTTTGCCTGATATATGAAGGTCAGCACACTTGTGTTTTATTTGTGTATTCTCTGAATTCCTGTATTCAGGAATGTAAATAGGAACATGCTTCAGATAGCTTTGTCAGGTTAGATAGGTGTTTGTTTTTATTAGGTTAGATTTACTGCAAAGTTTCTAATATTTTTAAGCCAATTTACCGTAAAGACAAGAAATGCAAAAAAAATGTAAAAATAATAATTTACTAATTTTTACCATTGGTGCCAGTAATTATGCAGCTAACTGTATATGTGTGTTTACCTTTGTGTACCGAGTATGTGTATATGTAAGTGTGTGCATTTTTGATAATGCTAATAACAGCAATTAATGTTGTTGTTCAGGGGGATTTTTACTCATCATCATCAGAAAAAAAATTGCACCCAGAAGGAAGTGTCAGATTGTAATGCCATTAGGAAGGAGTATAAAGGTTACCAGGAACAGTAAATGATGATAAATTTAGGCTGATAAGGGTATTAATTACTGAGCTACACATACAGAAGTAGTGTCTCTCAGTATGGTGTCTCTTCCAACTGCTCGAATTGCCTTCTCTCAACTCTTCTCTGAGGCATATTTAGCATGCAAAGGATGTTACCAACATAACAGCATGAGTCACAATGGAAAGCACATGCACCAGGATGACCTTATACAGTCAGCTTAGAAAAGGCCCGGCCCTACTTAGGTCACATGCGCAAGCCCGAGCGTGAAACTTGAATCATTTGCATATCTCATTATGTCAAACCTACCCACCAAGTTTCATTCCTGTTGGATGATTCTTTCTGGGTGCAACTATTTTTTAATGATGAGTGTACAATACTGAGTTGAACTAACTGAGATTACTATCAGTTTGAATTGTTTTTAAGTGGTCCACTGAAAGAAGCGTTCAGTGATTCTCTCCCAATAGATTGTTAAATAAATTAGCTTGAAGGTGTGTAGGGGTATTCTTTAGTAGTGGCACTTGCTAAACAAAATAAGAAATACCAAAAATTATAAGAATATAATATAAGAAATAGTCTAAAATTAAAATAATTCTATTGTTTTTTACAGCTTAATATATTATATTTTATCTTGTAGGTCATGGAGCTTTCCTCAGGGCTCTGCTCAGAGCTACAGTGGAATGGTTAATTGCAGTAATGCATTTGCACTTTCAGTCACGTATCAATTGAACAGTGTGATTGATGTTTGACTTCAAAGGAAAATTTCACTGTCAAATTTTGAAGGTGGGGGGCTGGGGAGGGGGCAGTATTCACAGACCAGCTCTTCGCCTTCCGTAATCGAATTCACCAAAGGTTTCCGTTATGTTTGATTTTTTTTCCCCCATCACGAATGCGTTTTCTAAAGGTCAGTTGTCTTGTTTAAACGCCAAAAAGCATTGAAGCTTTCACATGAATTGCAGCTGTTTTATAAAAGGATGAAATACTAGAGGTTCAGATTAGACGAGACTCTCCAAGCCTCCTTTGACGCACATTCAGTATTACTGTTTCTGTTACATAATGTTGCTTACTTTTCTCCTTCTGTTTCTGTTTTTGTTATTAAGGATGGAGATGGTGAAGAGGCTAGTGAGGAGAATGATTTGGAGCTTAAGAGAAGCCATACTCCCTCTGAAGAAGACCAAGACTCAGCACTTTGTGAACAGGTGAAGCACTGCTGTAGGTGTAGGTAGATCTAAATGGTTTTGAAAATGAGTAGTCTTTGTGTCAGGGGCCAAAAACAGCATGAAATTAGTTAAATGCTGTGCTGATTTATCTTGGTATGACTTGGTATGACCCCGGTCCTAAAGTAGCCCTGCTCTGCACATTTTAATATGTGCTCTACTCCAACGCACCCACTTCACCTCAAAAGAAGGGCTTGTGAATTAGCTGATTAATTTCAACAGGTGTGCTAGAACTGGAAAAACACCAAAACATTCGGGGAAGAGCTTCTCCAGGACACAGGTTTGAGGAAAACTCCAAAAATAAAAGTTGTTGTCGTCGTAGTTTGTTAAAGGTCACTGACTGATGTAACAAACAGGTAATGGAACACCAGCTAGCCTCATGCAAACAGCAAATCAAAGTCATTGCACTCTTAATAGCTAGAAGTTATTTGCATGATATAATTTTTTATAATCTCAGAGTACTATTTATTGTTTCCCTAATCGTTCATGTGCACTTTGGGTTTTTTGTTTGGCCATCAGTTATTGGTAGTAATCAGTGTTGAGAGAGAAAGAGTTACTCAAAAAAGTAAGCAGTCACAGATCGGGTTGGATATTGTTTATATTCTAAAGATTCCAATTCCAGTTCTGCAGTAGTTTCTAGTTCTTATAGATTCCATGTTTTGATTCCAATGTTGTGAAAAAGATACTAAATATTTAGATATTAAGATTATAATATTTTTTTATCTTTTAACTGTGTGATTCATGACCTTCTTATTGCACTTGGATGGCTGCACCATTAACAACAGCCAATATTTTATCCATTATACCCTCTAAAAAGACATTAATTTGTGTAGCTAGACTGCTCCTGTTTGTGCTTTATAGACTCCTTTTGTTTTTTCCTACTTTCTCTCTCATTTGTTCATCACAGACACAGTGTGCTGGCATTTAAGACAACTTTGCTAGCAGTACTGAGCTCTGATCTTATGTTTGACTTTGCTACTTGCGCCAAGCAGCTAGTTAGTCAGAATACCTCTTGAGGGGGCCTGTGCTCAGTTTATAGGTGCTAATGCTGTAGCAGAGCCTATTTAAAAAAAAAAACTTAATAATAATAATAATAAATGTGATGATGAGTTACACAAGGTACACAGGTCCTTTTTGTAGTAATCACGGTTGTGTTTCAGAGGTAAGTATGTATAGAAAGGTGTTTGTAGAAACAAAGTAAAGTGAATTTTTTTCCTTGGAATTCTTGAACCAGTTCTGAACCTGCTGGTGGTTAAATGGTACTAGCTTCTTGTGAATATAGGTATAATGCTGACTGATGAAGTACAGATGAATGTGAGTTTTATAAGTAATTTACTTTAATTGGAAAGAAGCAGACCACTGTTATCATTTTTTATTTAACTACTTATTAATGTACAACTACCTGTCTACCTAATAAGTGTTTTTTGTAGTGTTTTATGCCAGATCATATCCATCAGTAAGCTACATTTAACCAGTCATAAACACTATGAGCCTGTTTACACCTTGAACATGAACATCTGTTTCAGGTCAGGATTGTGTCTGGATAAACATTGGCGGTTCCTTTTGTGCTTACCCACTAAAGAGCGCTTTCCACTAATAGTCCCCAGTTTGATCATATGAGATCCGATTGTACTGTCCTTCCATGAAAAGGACATGCGTTGTTTCTGTTTTATTCATGTTTATTTGTTTCCCCATTACAATGCAAGTCGACAAGCTTAGCTCAAATGCTTGCATCAGCCTGGAGTGCAGGGAGGTTCTCAGTTTGGGATCGACTTAACTTTGATTTATCTTCCACGGACACATTTCTGCTTCGTAATTTTATATGACGAGCAAAAATGTATTCCGTTTACACTCGTTTTAAATGTGGTAAAGATCCTTCTCTGACCATCTGAATGTGGTTTGAGTAATCTGATTATAATATGCTGACAATGCATCATGGGTGTGTTTACACCAATCTTTCCATGTGGTCAAGGGAAATCTGAACGTGAACTGATAACCAGAAACACATGTTGGTGCAAGGTATAAAGGAAATCTTTAGGAATGTAAGAGCTGTTCTTCAACAGAATTCGTTTGTCTATTTAGGTGTGGATGGAGATCTTTCACCTTTATCATGGATTGCTTGCTGAGTCCCGTGCTCATGCTCTAACAGTCATATTCACAAAGTATCACAGTCAGCACACAAATTACATAAAGAGGAAATGTATGTTTTAAATGCATTCCTCACATGCAGTATTGCCCTGTAAGAGACATAATACAAGAGACATAATGCAAGCAACAAATTCTTATCAGGTCCATGACAGTAATGTAATACCAAGAATTTCTAGTGCATTAACCTCATTAACACTGGTAGTAATATGTTTCAGAATTAGATTGCGTAGCTCAGCAACTGATGTCAACAGAGATTTGGCACTTCATTGGAGTAAGCTTATAACTGCATGTCCTTGTTCCTCTACTAAGCTCTATGTTCTCTTATTTCTTTAATAAATGACAATTTTTGATGCATCCAGTGACTTCATCACATTTACTCCTGATGCAGACCTGACAACACTGTGCTGTCTCAGACCTTATCTCTGCTTTGCAGTCCTAGTTCATTCCCTCATGACTGAAAAGACAGTCAGTCAGACAACAGCTGCTGGAAATCAGCTGGAAATCAGCCTCTAATGCCTGCACAAGGTGGCATCAAACCGGCGGCATTAAAAAATAGACATCCTTTTCACATCACATCAGAATCTGTTCAGTTACCTAAATGTTTATTTCACTTTGGAAATTCAAAAATAATTGAAAATAACCAAAATAAAGTGTTCCTGTTATGCAGATTGTTTTCATTTTGTGGGTCGTGTCATGCTAATTAATACTTATGAATATTGATTGAAGTTATCATCTCATCTTGCTTGTCATAATGTTGTGAGTCACTTCTGCCTGAAGCTTTAATTAATTTTCATTCTGCACTCTAGGACTCTTCTGTGGATTACTACTCACAGAGCATTTCTCTGGCTGAAGCCACAGAGGAGCCAAGGGGACAACAACCTCCCCTTCACCCTGAGACATCTCAGGATGGAGGCATAGAGTGTGAAGAAACTATGGAGAGCTGCATGAACTCGTCATCCCCTGTACACTGTGAGAGCCAGCTAGATGACAAGGGGAGCCCATCAAGTAGGAACCTTACTGATGATGTTGAAGACTTGGAGGAGGAGGAAGATGATGAAGAAGAGGAGGAAGAAGAACCTACCGAACCTACCAGCATCTTGCCTACATCTGTGCTGGATAAGGCTGGTGATATTGCTGAGCGGTTTATTAGCAGCCTCTCTCGAAGAAGCAGCTTGGTGGTTGATGACCTGTATTCCCTAGGATGCCACTCATCTCGCACAGGCAGCCGAAGGAGTAGTTTGCTCAGCCTTAATGCTGATGTCTTGGAGAAAGAGAAAACTCATGAGTTGAACTGTTCTTCTCCAGACCTGCATGTTTTCATACCCATGGCTGAACCGTCAGCCTCATGTACTGTTACTGACAGGTTAGCCACCCAAGACCAAAGACCACCAAACAAACAAGACACCCTCTCCAAAAAAGACAGAATGCTTATCCACAAAATCAAGCAGTACTATGAGCATGCTGGGCACCAGGATGCCAATTTCAGCATCAAGCGCAGGGAGAGCCTCTCGTATATCCCAGCAGGGTTAGTCCGTAATCTGAGTCGACAAATTAATGGCCTCCCTACAGATGAAGATGTGGCAGTCCATAAGAAGGTCTCCTCACTTTCAAGGCCACCTTCCTGGGCAGTTTTTAACCTTCCTGGTCTGGACAAAGAAAGGAACTCTAAAGCCACCGACACCAACTTTCCGGCCATTGTAGATGGCAAAGGTGCTGTGGTTAGATCTCCGGTAGCTGATCAAGAGGAGGTCTTCCAACCCTCAGCTGATATGGTAAGGGTTTGGCAAGATATGGAGGTGGAAGTTGTTGGGAACTCTGAATTCCATCAGGATGCTTCTAAGGCTGGTAAGGATGGCCGTCATGAAGTTGTCAGTCCTGACCAGAAGCAGAAAAGAAGAGAGAGCTCTGAAGGTGCATTTGGTAAACCTCTGCTAATATCGGAAGAGTCGGACAGCAGTATGGCTGGACAAGGGTCTTCAACCCCTTCGCCAGTTAGCAACTGCATATGGAAGGACCACGGGCTGCACCTCAGCCCAAATGATGACAACCCACTCCAGGAAAGACACAAGGTCAGGCATGCTCCTCTGCCCAAGATTATCTCCCTGCGGTCTGGCTCAGAAGATGAGCTAATTCTGCAAGATATGGAGAAGATGAAGAACAAGGTGTTCCAGTTGGCTAGGCAGTATAGCCAACGTATAAAGAACAGCAGACCTGTAGTAAAGCAGAGAGCCAGGGTGCCTGAGAGCATCTTTGGCCACAAGAATCTGACCTCTGTCATGGAGGACAAATCTCCAGTGCATGAGAAGGGTAGGTATTGCTCATTTTCATAGCTCTTTAAAACACGATAGGGCAGTTGTGTTCTCATTTGTGATTCAGTCCATTCAGTAACATGATTGTCTCATAAGCCATACTTCTGCCTTTTGGTAGAGGGTCTGCAATGCTTTGTCCCTACAAAGTCCCTACAGAGGAAAGAGCATGTTTGACTGACATGCAACATAATGAACCGCAGACTGTTGTGTGACATATATGGGCAGGGCTCCAGAGAAAAACATGTCCACAGGAACCACATCAGTCTGTCTCGTGCAGGGATATTTCACTTGAACGAGACTAAATACATCAAAGAAAACACTGGAATAACTTGACACAATTTTGCTTTCAATCTAGTGACTGAATTGCTCAAAAATACTCAATCCATGGTGTGCAAAGCAGGCAATTACATGTGGGTAAGTCGGTATGGAACTGACAAAATCCCAGTAGCTGTGGTCAGTTTAATGCATGAAGGACATCAATTGCTTCGTTTATGTGTGAGCAGAGCATCTGTGGTTCCTTCTAAGGCTAGTAAAATGCTAACCTGCTGGCCTTGCAAAAGCCAAATGCACATAAAAATCGGGCTGCAGCTAAAAAATATTTTCATCCCTAAACAAGTGTATAAATAGCTGATGATTTATCAACTATGCTTTGATTAATCAACTCATCTATCATGCCTTCTTCAGTACTTCCCCCTTTTCTGCTGGCCTCATCTAAAGTTCTTTAGGTGTGACAACCAATTTTTATAAACACTTCTACTTTTATAAACACTAGTGCCCCCAATATGTCATGCTGTGTATTGCAGTCTGTTGGAACGGCAGAATGTATCAAACAAACAATTTTAGATCTTTCTAGTCCTTTTTTTTGCAAAACTACATGTTTACTTAAAATGAATGTTGTTGACTGACAGTGTTGTTTTCCACTGATCACACTGCTGCTCCTTTTTGTTAATAGAGTCCTTCTTTTATTATAAAGACATCTGCTACATCTGCTGATTTTTTAAACAACATTTTTTGTTGTTGTTCTTCCTTTTTTCTTCTTTTTAAATGTGTATAGGTATGCACAACCTCATACTGCCACATAGTCCTTATGAGCTTGCAGACCACAGTCCCTCTCACAGCCCCTCCTCCTTGGACAGTCCTCGGTTGCAGTCCCCTAGCGGAGCACCTGTTCTGAGCCCACAGAGCCCAGTCTGCATTGAGAGCTTCCACTGGCCAGATGTAAGAGAGCTGCGTTCCAAATATTCCCGTCATGGCACTCAGCCTCTCCAAATTAGCCGTAGCCGCTCTGTTCCAGAGCGAATTCTCGATTCTGCATCCAATGAACACAAACCCCAGCGTAGCTGCTCCTGTTCCACTCCAGTGTATGGGAGCTCAGCACCAACTAAAGCCACAGCAGCATCCTGCTATGAGTTCCAGAGACCTGCGGGGCAAAGAGTGAATAAACTGTGCAAAGCCCACTCCATGGACTACATGCTGGGACCACTTCATTTAAAAAAGCAACAGAGCCCCCCAGATGCCCCAACGAACTATTACATCGCTGGTGAGGCCACCCTGCCCAGTGACAACAAGGTCATAATAGTTGAAAGGCTTATTGGGGAAAAGGCAGAGAGGAATGGCCTCGCAGGGGAAGAGAAGGAGGAGGAAACTGATGAGAACTTTCTGAGGTGGGATCCGAACCTTGAACTGCCAGCTGCAGTGAAGGACAAAAAGCATGACTTGAGGTTGCACGCATGGCTGGACAGTAGCCGAACGTATCCCATGAGGTCATTTGGAAAGACTCAGACCAGTCAGCACAGTTTGGTCAAAAACCTGCGGGACAAATTCCAGAACCTTAGCTCATACACATAGATGACGCTGTGAGCTGCTTTCAGATTCTTTACCATTGTACGGGACTGCAAAAAAACAATGTGTGGTGCCACAAAGACATCTGCGCATGAACATGGTTTTGCCAGTACGTTATGTATGTGTTCATTATGCAGTTTTTGCAGTATGCATGTTTTTAAGAAATGAAAGTGACCGAGTCTTAAACCATTCCAGTTGTGTGCTTATGCTGTATTGGCTGAAGTAACTGGAAAGGTACACTTGGGAACCTCAAAGGAAATATTTATAAAGTGGACTTTTAGTGAAATTGTGTGTACATACTTGTTTTCTTATATTTTGCTATTTTGTTTATCTATGTACAAACACACTTTTGTTAACTGTATAATCTGACACTGGTATACGTACTCAGGAGAAATTTACCTCTGATGTGCTATAATGGGATATATATTTTTGGGATGCGTAAGATGACCATAGTTTGTCAGACTGTATTCACCTGAGAAAGTGAAGGGGCCAGTAGCAAAATGTCCACAATAGTACAGAACAATCAAGCATATAATAGAGGCAATGTCCATGTTAATGTTTTTTTTCTTGGTTATAACTGAAAATGAGTCTCATTTGTCTCATGTATATTATTACAGTATGCTATATTGCTTGTTTTTACTGTACATGTTACATTGTTTGTTCCCAAAACCGTTAACTCATTCAGATTACTGTAAGTACAATGCAAAGGGCTATTCAGATGTGTCTTAAACAACTACTACGTGCAATGCTTTACAGGTAATGCCTTAATTATTAACTTTACAACATGAGTAATGCAATGTGAAGAAGTGTTTTCATATTTATCAGATATGGGTGAAAGGTGATTGAATATTATGTAAAATGAAGACAGGCAGGTCTGTATGCTTTGTCTGTGTTTATATATATAAGCACTGCAGGGGAACGAGGGGAATATTATAAAGCTGTCACTCCACAGTAATGATGAGAAAATTAAAGGATTATTCCAATTAAACGCAATCATTGGACAACAGAGCAGGTGGACTCACTGATTGTTTCTGGTCTGATTTTTACCATTTAAATTCCACACAAACACATGTAGTCATAACCAAGATCTGGCCAGAGTGGAAAGAAGCATGGCCACCCTTCTGCATCAGTCATGCTTTATTGTGAAAATCTGTCATCAGGGTAGCCTGATGACTCTGCAATTATTAGCTAGCGTATCTTGCTGTAAAAGGGTAATTTACTCAACAAACAGACGACTGAACAGACGTCCCTTCAGCACTGCCGCTCTGTGAGCTATGTTATGAAGCAGGCTAATCGATCTGTTATCTATAACCATTTATCATGCTTACTGATTACTTCTGCAGCTGAATACATCCATGTATAACCTGTAGCGAGGACAGCCTGAGTGACTTACTAACATGGCCTGTCTGTATGAAATGTTTACCCTGTGCACTGAAAAAAGTGATCCATTTAATTTCCTTGAATAAGATACATAATTTCTGAATGAATGACCGACACAAATTTTGTGTTTAGGTTTACTGTATTGATGTGATATTCATGTATAAATTAGAGTTAAATTAGAAATCAGTTGCACTTTTTTTTACTTATTTTCTTTCCTATCATACCTATAAAGTTCCAGCTGTACCCCTGTGGCCGGCTTGATGTTTAAGTCTCATACACCAAAGCAACATCATGCTGATGAAGATATGATGACAAAAGCAGATAATTTGCTTACATCATCAGAAAACAAGTGCTTCGACTAGTTTTGACTTGAGTTATCTTTGAATATTCTATCCTCTCAGTTGATGTTACAGTCTCAGCATCATTTTGAAGCAGTCTTGTCTCTGCAAGGTGGAAATTAAGGTTCCACCTAAGTGCAAATCCTCCATCTGATGTAATTAGAACAGAACTATTTTTCTATTATTTAATAGCAATAAAACCGAGTAAAACTCAAACAGAGTAAAACATCATTTCTCTACATGTTTAACAGTTGAAGATCGAATTGATTCATGACTTGGACTCAGCTACCATCCCTGCATCTAAAACCACACACAACTGTGCCACACCTACTGCACTGAGGAATGGGCTTTTATTTGTGGTGTACTATTTTTGACATGATATTTTTTATGATGCTATATGCAGTTCTGGATGCAGTCTTGGTCTTGACTAACACTACTTCACACTGTTCATCTCCACCTAGTGTAGACTAAATTATTCCATTAAGATGTTTCATATCCGCTGTAATTGAGTACATGATCGTCATTATTTACTCAAATGGTGTGAACACTGTATGCTTGGTAGTCATTTCCATTAAAGGAATTTCACTGCAGCTCAAAGCTCCCTCCAAACGAAACAATGAAATATAAGCTTGCCCTGGACGCTAATAGCCTGCAACGAATATCAACATTCATCCCTGAGGGTGAACTCAATAGGCCATCGCTGAGAGCTTTTTCCCATATTGTGTTGCCAAGGCCTATCAACAGAAGCAACAACAGCATGACTGACCACTTGGTTTCCTCATTAACTAAAGAAAAAGTGAGATATGTTGGCCATAACAAGGAATATAGTAGGGGCTGCTCATGGGGGCTGGACTGGCATTGGCAAGTAAATGTAGCAAACAGACTGTTGTAAGCTTACAATGTGGCTTACTGCTAGAAGTGCTTGGAAGGTGATGCTTGATTTCCTTTTGGATCTGATATGATGTAATACCAAAGCTGGTGAAATTACTTGTTCTAGTTGGGTGCCTTCTTCATATTTGAGTGAGTGCGGAAGGAAAGCTAGTTCCTATTTGTTTTTTCAGTAACTAAATGCATTACATCTAAATGCATTACATCACATGATTTTTATTGAAGACAATGTCAGAATTGGACACAGCTATAGTTGCTATCAGTCCACCAGCACCAAACTACTGGAGAACATGACTACAGGTTGTGGTTAAAGGTTGTTGCTTTTTTAATGTCAGTTTTATCATATCTGACTGTATCAAGAGTTAAATATACTGTATAATAGTCATAATATAGGCTTTGATAAATCTAACATTCATTCTCAAAGATAAAGAGTTATAAATGTCAGGTAGGCAATGTGTGGGTAGGGCTAGCCAAACAGAAGTATGAATAATGGCAAAACATAGGGCATAATATAGATTTTCATACACCAATGTGACATACACCAATAAGCCGTAACATTAAAACCACCTCAATGTATCTACACTGTTTATCCATTTTATCAGCTCCACTTACCACATACTATAGGTGCACCTTGTAGTTTTACAATTACAGACTGTAGTCCATCTGTTTCTCTGCATACTTTGTTATCCCCCCATGACCTTTTTTTTTCAATGGTCAGGACCCCCACAGGACCACCACAGAGCAGGTATTATGTGGGTGGTGGATCATTCTCAGCACTTCAGTGACACTGACGTGGTGGTGTGTTAGTGTGTGTTGTGCTAGTGTGAGTGGATCAGACACCGCAGTGCTGGAGTATTTAAACACCTCAGTGTCACTGCTGGACTGAGAATAGTCCACAAACAAAAAATATCTAGCCAACAGCGTCTATGTTCAGCATCCTGTGATGAAGGACTACAGGATGACCAAAACACTCTGACTTCGCATCTACAAGGTGGACCAGCAAGGTAGGAGTGTCTAATAGAGTGGACAGTGAGTGGACATAGTGTTTAAACACCCCAGCAGCACTGCTGTGTCTGATCCACTCACACTGGCACAAGACACACTAACACACCACCATGTATATATGAACATATACAGAGTTCCCTTTTATCCAATCTATATTAGTCACATAAAGTAACTTATTTGAAGTCTTATATTTCAACCATATATCAACCTATACAAACATACATGTCTATTGTATACATTTAACAAGATATGATAAGACATTATGTACATATGGATTGCATATATTATTCAGTTTCATGATATGCGGGTTTGGTGCCCAAACTTGTGCATAAGACAGTATACATTTGCATATGAAGGTATGGTCATACTGTTTTTAATAGGAATATGTAGACATACATCTTATTTGTGTAACTGTTTCTTTGCATCCTCCACATTCCTTTTAAGATATAAAAATGGAATTTAATGTTTGAAAGCTAACAGGAAATATTGTTATTACAATTATAGCTGTACTGGGATATATCTATCTATATTTCAGATATATATATATATATGTGATTCATATATTATCCATATGTGTTCACTCACCTATCGGAGATATATACACTATATGCTTCAGATATTAAACAAATCTGTTCAATAAATGACACATATTACATATATGTACACAACATGTAGATTCATATATTTTGTAATACATGGCTGACCCTTTATGATATAGGCTATGTGTATATATATATATTGCCATATATCACATTTCTGTATGGATAGCGTGGCGTCTGCTTCTTGTTTACTTTATGCAAAACAGGCAAACTCCGCCCCCTCCTCGTGCTCCAGGTTACACGCTCTGGAGTGTGAGGACTGAGAGTGTGTGTGGCAGTGCTGTCCTGTCATGGAAAGTGGGAGCTCTAGTCTTGCCTAGTCTCAGTAAAGCAAAGCGAGCCGAAGTCTAAGCGTCCAGCTCCCCGTGTGTGCTGTATCGCCGCTGTGTAACCGCTGTGTAGCCGCTGTATCGCAGCTGTAGCCTGCGCTGTCGGTCAGGATGGGCTGCGCTATATCAGGTTTGGCACCAAGACAGATGACAGAAACCCGGGCAGATGAGGAGCAGCTCACCGAGGAGCAAATCAGCATGATCAAGGAGTCGTGGAAAGTTATTCAGGAGGACATCGCCAAAGTTGGGATCATCATGTTTGTCAGGTGAGGGGGTTCTGTATCAAGTCGTTGCTGAGATGAAGCCTGAGCTCTGCTATATCCTCACATAAGACACAGAGGACAGATCAACTCGGGATAAACCCTGAACGCGCTCCGTTATTGTCTTCTCTGTGTTTAAATCACACAGCACATTTTAATCCCGGGAAACAGCTCCTAACTGCTCACAGCTGCATCTAATCTCTGTTTATAGGAGCATTAGGATGGATGGGAATCAAAGCACATTCATTTCCATTCAATCCGAGCACCACCGCTCTGTGCAGGAACGGTTCCTACTTGTTAAACTCCCACGCCTCTAGAAGGACAGCCTTCACCTGCAGCATCAGCTGATCTTTTGATTAACGTGACAATCACTAATAATGTGATTATATATCTGATTCCCATATGGAAATAATCACATCATCAAAGATTGATTGACCTCTAATCACTTTTATTATTTTTTTTTATTATTATTTATGTGATTATATATATATATATATATATATATATATATATATATATATATATATATATGTGTGTGTGTGTGTGTGTGTGTGTGAGAGAGAGAGAGAGAGAGAGAGAGAGAGAGAGAGAGATGGGTAAACACATATGCATGATATATGAATCATATTTATTGTTGCTATCCAAAGAAAAACCTGTTCAGTTTTCAATGTTCAGTATCTCAGTGTATCTCAGCGAATATGACTCTTTCATATATGTCTAATCAGGGACGTGCACAGGCAGTTGGGAGGGCTGTTGGTCTAACCTGAAAAAAGGGCAAACCCCTGGTTTAACACTGCCATATATCAGTCTGATTGTAAATTCATGTACCTGTATGAGACACTGGTCCTTCATTTAAGTGCTTATAGACAGCAGAAGCGATGTGAAGCAATCAGACTTTCAGGAAGCATTTTTGAAACCCCAAGTGCAGCTAGGCCACTGATTGAGCAACTAAAACTGTGTTGCATGTCATGAAAGTTTTAATACACAAAGCAGAACTAAGCACACTAAACAAGATATCCATTCTCACTTTCCTCTTTTATTTGTTCTGCTCTACAGTTCTACAATTACAGGATGTAGTCCACCTGTTTATCTACGTACTTTGTTATCCACTCTTACATTGTGTTCTTCAGTGCTGCTGGAGTCCACTTACTGTCCACTCTATAACACACTCCTACTTTGTTGGTCTACTTTGTAGAGGTACAGTTAGAGGCGTTAGCTCAGCTGTTGATCATCCTCTAGTACTTCATCAGTGGTCACAGGATGCTGCCCACAGGACGCTGTTGGCTGGATAGTTCTGGTTGGTGGATTATTCTCAGTCCAGCAGTGACACTGAGGTGTTGAAAAACTCCAGCAGCACTGCTGTATCTGATCCACTCGCACCAGCACAACACACACTAACACACCACCACCACCACCACGTCAGTGTCACTATAGCAGTGTCTATTGCTTTATAGAATGATCAACCACCCAAATAACACCTGCTCTGTGGGGTTCGTGTGGGGCTCCTGATCACTGAAGAACTGAAGAACACTGAAGGTGAAAGGGATTAACAAAGTATGCAGAGAAACAGATGGACTACAGTCTGTAATTATAGAACTACATGGTGCTCCTTTATGGTAAGTGGAGCTGATAAAGTGCTCAGTGAGTGCATATAATGTATTTAAAATGCATATATTGCCATATATCAGATTTCTGCATGGGGTTTGTGGTCCACCCATACTCCTGACAGTGCTATCCCCCTCTGATCCTCTGATTACCCCTAGAAGATGGTTCTTCATAGTCCAAACCCCTTTGTTTTGTTTATGGCCTGAGATGCACTGTGCTCTGAGGGCTGTGTTGACTGCTCTTCATTTTGACAAAGTACTGGACTACAGCTGTTCAACCTGACCTTTCTCTCGAATTTTCCTTCTCTTTTGTGGTTTGTACAGCCTCAAGTGTTTGGTTGTTTGTGCAGGCAATGTACGATTTTCACATTAATAATGGAGATTCCCTTAGAATGCATTTGGACACTTTGACCATTGTGGAACTTGACTAAAGGTCTCCAGCTTACTTCATAAAGTGTTTAACAAAATGACGTTTGCTGTAGAGTGTTTAAAAAGCATGTATTCATTCAAAGGACCAGGAATGTGTACAAAGGCAAAATGAGAAAGATCTGTTTGAAATAAATGCAGCTAGGTTTCATTTTCTAACACAGTGAAACTAATACTTTTAGTAGTATGCCACAAAAATGCGTTTGGTATCAGTGTTGTGCCAATATCAGCAGAAAATGCCGGTTCTGTCCAGATTTGTAGCGTCCCAAAACGTATTGCAAAGCCCCATAAGAGAACAATAATTTGAGTAGTCTGACTGTATTGTATGTGTATTATACATGTGAAGTAGCAAAAGGAAATGGCAACTTCTGCCATGTTATAAGCTGTAAGATACAGTAGTGTTAAAAAAAAAAAAAAAAAGAAAGACAAAAAGAGACATTTATTAATTTACAGTCAAAGGCTATTTAGTTTAATGTTTCAAGATCTGGAATATATATATATGTATCACATATTTTTAAGTAATTAACAGAAACTTACACAAAAGGTTCAACAATTAAATATATCAATGACTTTAATGTTTGTTCACCCTAAATATTTTCATACCTCTGCAGTTCAGTCTTAGAAGTTGGTTGCACTTTCTGCTTCTAAGTAATCCCAAAGACATTCAGTGATGTTGAGGTCTGGACTCTGGAGTCAGTCAATTGTTCTGAGACAACCAGCAGCTTCTTTGTTTGATTTGCAAGTTTTCTGCCTTTTTTGTCTGTTTCTCAGTAAAAGCTACTCTCAGTAAAAGCTTATTGACAGCTACACATTCTTTCAGACCCATAGCATTGAGTTGTCTTCTCACAGTGGAAGGAATGGACAGGAATACATTTTCTCTTCTCTCTCAAAGATGAAAGCTTTGAGTAGTTTATCTGATGACAGTTCTGCGGTCTGCCAGGTCTTGCACAGTTGTTAGTTTACCCATTTCCTCATAATAACTTGTTAAACTCCAGTTTAAGAAAGTTTTTCCCTTCCTTAGGCAGATGGATCTTTTATATTTAATTTCTTTGGTGATATCTCCTGAAAACTTCACTTTGACTTTTGCACCACATGTATATGTTTAAGAAACTCACTCTTGCTTTCTGTCCTATTTTACTCTTTCTCTTTATACATAGAGGTTATAAGAGTATGTAATCCACTTTATCCTTAAATGTTTCTTCTTATTCACTTTGATCTCAGCTTTGATTTCTTTAAGGACTGGCAGCAGAGCCTTTGTTGAGCCACTTAATAAATAAATAAATAAATAAATTTCTACTCATCTCACTATATTCCTATATGGTTACGGCAAACTGGATTCTGCTCAGCACTGGTAATTTCATCATGGTGCATCTCTTCATCATGGTACTATTATTATAGTATCTCCTTGCAACCAGTCCCATCATCCACAGCAGCACAAAGACTCAGAATAATGTCTGTATTAATTCATGCAGGGTGTTAATGTAGTCAGACGCAGGGCTGTGAGTGTGTGTGTGTGTGTGTGTGTGAGCACCAGGGAGACAGCTTTTAGCCCTATGAGTGTAAATGTGTCCCTGGAGGAGATCCAGACAGCTGGAAAGACTGACCTTAGTGTGTTGGTACGGACACGCTGGAATCCTCACAGGGCAACCCAGTACCACCACACTACAACAAACCCTCTGCTATCAGACTGCATATTCTGTAACCTGGAGCACAGTGTATTTAATCTACTGTACTGACTGCGAGGGCACAGCGAAGGCTTGGAATGATTTGCATTAATCCCATGATATTTGACCCCTATGGTCAGTTATTATATTAAATCCCCCTTGTTCAAAGTTCTCTCTGTTTTGAATGCAAAGTAACTGAGTCTGAAGTCTATAGTGTACGGTTCAGTTTCTCTGGTCTTTAAGGCTCCTTTGCATCTCATGCATGTATTACAAAATAAACGAGTTTTCTTTATTAAGGACAGCAGCTGAGGGGCAGAATTTCCTCTTAAAATGCATTAATATAGACCTATAAAGCCAATTACCAGCCATCTACAGCAAGAACCACCTATAAAAGCTTGAAAAAGATGCTTCACATTGTGCAATTTTGTAAATAACAGATGGAAACAATGTGTCCCTCCTTTTATTTTGGCTTGGAATAAGAGGGCATAAGAGTCATCTGAAGAAGCACCTTCTTTAAGAGTCAGTGGGTGATATGTAATACATTTGAGTTAAACAAAGGTGTTTATCCAAATCCCTGGTTGTAGCTTTATAGAAACATCTATTTAACTTGTGTCCTGTCTCCCCAGATCGTCATGTCAAGGCAAGTCTTATTGTCATCAGGTGTTTAAGGAAAAATTAATAGGGGACGTATTATGCTCATTTCCATTCTTCATCATTTTTAGGGTCTACTAGAACAGACATTTCCGACAGTTTTTCCCAAACACAATATTTCTTCTCAGCCTGCCTACTGAGCACCCTGCTAAAAGTTCCGCCCCAAAAATAGATGTGACTGTTCTTACAATAGCGGTTGTTCTGCCGTATCAGTTTGATCCAAAGCTTGATCCTGTAAATCAGACCTGATCCACCTTCGCAAGCTAGACTGGAGCAGGATGTTTCAGAGTGGAAAGTTTTTACTTTTGTGGCTCTGTGTTGCGTGACAGTGTGCCAAGCTTGCTGGTAGGTGGGTGATAAGGATTGTATTAGATGACATCACCTAGTAACAGAAAAAAGAGCTGGAATTCCAACGCTATGTTTCATGCTGCTGAGCAAAGTGGTTTCTGTGGAAGAGAGTTTCTCTGGTGTGTGCGTCGAGCTTTGTAGACTGTTTACAAGCACAAAAGGCTACATAGCACACTATAAGAAATGGGAAAAACAGAAAAGCTTAATAGGTCCTTCTTAATTATAACATCAGCTGTTATTGTATGTTCAATGTACTGTATATTCTGAATAACAATATATATCTTGAAAAAAAAATCTTGAAATGTTGTTTGTCCATTCCAGTACAGTTGTATGGAAAAGTTTGGGCACCCCTGGACAATTCTATTACACAGCATGTTCAAGATCTACTTACAGATTTTGAATGATGTTCAAATCAGGCGACTATGGGTGCCATTCCAAATGCTTTAGCTCGTGCTTCCTAAACTAGTTCACGGTGGATTTGAGGTATGTTTTGGAACATTGTCCTGTTATAGAAATTAGTCTCTTTTCAGCTTCAGTTTCTTAACTGATTGTTATATTTGATTCCAGAATATTTTGACATTAAGTGGAATTAATTCTTCCACCTACCTGTGCATTGTCTCCTGTGCCACTGACTGCCATACAGCCTCATAGTATAAATGATCCATTCGCATGCTTAACAGTTGGCAACATGCAGTTTTCATCAAGAGCTGCTCTTTTTTACCATCATATTCCATATTTTCATAACTTTTGTTCCATTTTAATTTTATCAGTTCACAGCACTTTTAGCAAAATTACTCTTATCTGGATGTTGTTTTGCATACTTCTGATGGCTCCATGAAGATCATGTTAGTTTAAGCAATGTTGCACAGCACAATGGTGCACTCTGAGTCCTGTGTCAGCTGAACCTTCCATCAAAAGGTTATTCCTTACTGTCATAAGCAGTTTTTTCCTTTCTATTTAGGATACTGAGAGTTTTTTGTTCTTCTAGATCTTTCCTTGAGTAAAACATTTATCTTCTCTTAATTAATTCATTTATTATTTTAATAATATTGCAAACAGTAGAAATTGTGAGCTGGAACTTTTTTTATCTTTGTATAGCCTTCCCCGGCTTTGTTGGCATCAATTGACTTTTGTTGGAAAATGTTAGCACAGGGTTTGAGCATTCAGATAATTTATTAAGCTCTGGAATTGTCATCTGACTGTTCTTGATCTGCCTAACCTCTCCTTAATCAGTTAAGGCCTTAGTTAATTAAGTTCTGTGACTTTACAAGTGAATATCAAACTTTTGCACACACAATTAATTAATAATATTGATATTTAACTTTTTTGCATTTTTCAGGTCATCAAAAATATACATTAACTATACATTAACATAACAGAAAATGAGCCGGCCATCAGGTGGAACTGTATCAGACAACATTCTGTAGTGGAAATCACTGCATGGGCTCTTGAAACAAATGCAAGTTAAAACTCTACCATAGCAAGAAGAAGCCACATTAAAATATATCCACAAATGCCGCTGCCTTGTCTGGGCCCGAGCTCATTTAAGATGGTCTGAGGGGAATTAGAAAACCGTCCTGTGGTCTGGATATTCAAAATTTAAAAAAGAGCAGGGAGACCACAGCCCACAGTTCAGAAGCCAGCATCCAGGGTGGTCTGAGGTTGTATTAGTGCATATGGGAGTGGATGACATCTGTGAAGGCTCCATTAATGCTGAATGATATAGATATATATATATTTTAGAGCAACATATGCTGTCATCTAGATGACCTCTTTTTCAAGCAAGGCCTAGCTTATTTCAGCAAGACAACCATGCTGCACGTATTACAACAGCATTGCTCCATAGTTAGAGTCTGGGTGCTAAACTGGCAATCCAGACCGGTCACTTATTGGAAACATTTGGTGCATTATGAAAGGAAATAAACAACAAGTGAGACCTCGAGTTGTTGAGCAGCTGAAATCCTATATGCACATGATTTGCACATCACTGCATTCTGTTTTTATTTTACACAGCCTCCAAACCTTTTTGGAAATGGGGAGATACATATATAGCAAACAGTAGGCTGATGCAGGTATTAATGCAAGTATTAATGTACAGCACTGATTATTGATTTCTAAGTGTTTAGAGTGTTAATATGCTTGTTTGTCTGTCAAATATTTGCGCATTATGTTTAAATATACAAAGTATTGGACAGTCATCGGTATTTATGTCGAAATGATCTGAGGATACAAATTCTCTCTATGCTGTACTGTAGTGTTGCTGCTTTGGAAACAGGGGATTGTGCAGGGGTGAACTTGACCGCTCAAAGATGTGGCGTGCTGGGATGCTGCAAGAATACAGGTGCCAGCATGTGATTGGGTGTGAAAGGTGGCTTCTCTCTTCCCTGCGCGGCACAGGGTGTGTATTAGGCCATGTTCGTGCAGTCGATGTTCTGCTCTGAGTGTGGGGAGCTGCTCAGTGATAGAGCGTGATAGGTAGTTTGAAAAGATGGGAGACAGGAGCCTTTACCCACTGTGGAGAGGAAAAAAATTGTGCAGCTGTTTCCCAACCAGATTGGAGGGAGAGCTGTAACAATGGAAACTGGCTATGGCTAACACTGGGAGAAAATGGGTTTCTGTCCCAACTATTGGCTGGAGGGTCTTTGGAATAATGTGATAAATCAAAGCTAGAATAATCACTAGCAGGGGGTTTCTCTCTGCTGGAAAATCTTGAGTCTGTATTGTTGCATCCAGATGAACACAAACCAGTAGAGAGGAGAAGAAAATCATTGCAACATGGAATCACAACATTTTTGATGATCCACAGATGCCCAAGTACTAATGTAAGCCCTGCGACCAGTAAAGAGCACACTCTAAAACATGAACTGACCCAACCAATAGAACTCAAGGTTCTATCGACTGGATGACTGGATCATAGTGACAACATTCAACATCTATTCAAATGTACTGCTTACATGCTAAAAATGTTAGCATCTGAGACATAACTAACATTTCCTTTGCGAACTCTTTGCAAAAGGATTAATCCTAAAATAGCAATTGTCACATCAGCGTACCATTCTAGTTTATATTCTGGTGACCTACAGGTCATGTACAGGGGTTGGACAATGAAACTGAAACACCTGTCATTTTAGTGTGGGAGGTTTCGTGGCTAAATTGGACCAGCCTGGTGGCCAATCTTCATTAATTGCACATTGCACCAGTAAGAGCTGAGTGTGAAGGTTCAATTAGCAGGTAAGAGCACAGTTTTGCTCAAAATATTGCAATGCACACAACATTATGGGTGACATACCAGAGTTCAAAAGAGGACAAATTGTTGGTGCACGTCTTGCTGGCGCATCTGTGACCAAGACAGCAAGTCTTTGTGATGTATCAAGAGCCACGGTATCCAGGGTAATGTCAGCATACCACCAAGAAGGACGTTTTCCTCCACCAGCATCACGTAGTGACCTGGCCACTATCCTGCAAGAAGAATGGCTTAAAATCCCTCTGACCACTGTGCAGGACTTGTATATGTCATTCCCAAGACGAACTGACGCTGTATTGGCCGCAAAAGGAGGCCCTACACCATACTAATAAATGATTGTGGTCTAAAACCAGGTGTTTCAGTTTCATTGTCCAACCCCTGTAATTATGACAGGTGACTTTATCCTCACGTGGAAGTGTGTAAAAATCACTAATTTTTTAGCTGCAAGTATTAGCATAACAGATGAGAACTTTCCACTAGCGACAGACACAGCTCAGTCTCAAATACATAGCTCTACTCAGCGCCTCCCTCTAAACGTGTTACTACATCAGTCAGAATATGATTTGTTGTTTCTTTGTTAACTCCCATCACATGCCTTGTAACATGTTTTCTGTTTCCTTTTATAAGTTAATGCTATATGTAGATGTGTTTGACTCATATTTTGTTTGTTGTGACATTATGTACATTATGAAATGACTGCAGAATATTTGTGATATCCCTACTCATGCTACAATACCTGCATTTCTTCATTGTTCCACAGATCTGTTTTCTCTGAGTTTTGAACAGCGGTATTCTGTTAAAACAGTGGCATGCTTAACAGATCAGCAGTGAACCATGCTGCTAGGTCCATTCTCAAGTACCATGAGGTCTTGTTGGTATCATTCTTGAGCAAGTGACAAAAACTATAACACAACGAGCATCAGTACTGGCCAATGGAATACCTGTTTCTGGTGCCAAACTTTCTTATACCTTGTGAAATGGAAAGACACCTTAAGACTCCATAGGCTAGACTTCTGACGATTCATTTATGTATCACTGTAATTTGCTATGTAAGTACAAGAGAATGTTGATTGAATATTACTTTATCATCACTTATTTTCCTACCTCAAAGAATAAATCAAGGCAAAGTCCATGTGTCACTATAGAAAAAATATTCTTTTGATGGAACAATTAGCAAAATGTTGTACAGAAATACGTAATATTACAAATGATGTACGTAATACATAATATAATACATATATTATCAAAGTTGGATTGGGAAACTGGGATAGTCAATAGAGAATTTCCATAGTGGGCCACTTATTCCTTCAGAGCCGCCTTCAGCCTTCACTTCAGCCTGAGACTGTCAAGTTAAGCACAACAATGTGTTGCTGGCTAACACAACAGACACAGAGCTTTTTAAATTTCAATTTTCATAACTTGTATATGTGCAGGTGAACAGTAAGACACGTTCACTTTTAAGACAAAACATGTTTTCTTTTTTTCACTCTCGAGCAACTGTATATGTCCTATTATAGCATATAAAAATCACAACGAGATATTAATAAATAACAAGAAGATCAGAGTAGTAAAAAGAGAAGATGAAGAACCAAGTTATGTTTACAAAGGTGTGTGCATGTGTATAGGTGAAGAAATACAGTTAGAGTTTAAGGTGGGCTGTTCTGGATCATATAATTCATTATATATTATTATATATAGTATTGTTCCTTCAGCCACTTGTGGAGCCTCTAATGATTCCTACAATGATTCCTACAAACCAGGCACCATTAGATCAGATTAATCTATTCTTTTAGATGTTTCTACAGAGTAAACTTGTTTACTACTCTTGTTTACAGAGTAGTAGCAGAATGGAGAATATAGTTATGATGTTTTACATCAATTCACACTGAATCTGTGAACAGACAAGCTTAATACATGTGTGCAGAGGCAGATAAACATGCATTTCTCAACACAATCCCAACTTTTACATGTTTACTTGGAAGAATATTTGTCTGATGGTACAACCATGTTGTTTCATAAACAGGAGGTTTTTATGAGAAAGCGCAAAGAGTGAGTTTGTGTGCCGAGCAGGGTGTCTCTTTAATGGTGATAAGTGATTAGAGGGTGCAAATGGAGAGTGTTAACACATTCATGCTTGGATGCAAGTTCTAATATATGGCATCTGAAAGACTCTTACAGGAACACAGTTATGAAATATACACAGTTCAGTCATTACATGAAAACAGTAGATTAGATACTTTTGCATTGTGTACCGTGAGGGCTAGCAGGTGGGCATTATGACAAGTTAATGTTATTGTGAAATGTTGATTTTCTGAGTACATCATTAGCATCACTACTTTTACATCTCTGAACAATGATGTGTATGATAAAACAATATATTCAAAACAAACAGAGATCCTGTACACAAACAGTACAGAGTGAGTGTAAAAACTGCAAAGAAACAAGGTACTGACTGGATGTCTGTCCATTATACTATTATCTTATTTTATTTTTAAATGTTGAATTAAAGCGTCAGGTTTTCTAACAAATGTTTTGCTGCTGTTTTAGTGGCACATTTTGTCATTTTGTCCTGGTCCTGAAGATCTATATTAGTCTACCGTAGACTGATTCCAACCATTACCTGCCACGCCTGCACCGGCTAGTTAACCTCATGGGAAGTCTTGGATTGTGAGGCACAAAGGAATTAATGTTAAGTGAAGGGAAGGTCAGCACAGGTTAGAACCTCTCCAGGAGGAGGGTTGATGGCTACATCCAGAAAAAGTTTTAAAGGCATAAAATGCTCCTTAGACCAGTGTTTCTAAACCCTGGCCCTGCGCACCCTGCCCTGCACATTCAAGCGCTTTCCATGCTCCCAACACAGCTGATTCAATAAATCAGCTCATTAATAAGCCCTTTCAGAGTTGCAGGGTGTGTGTTAAAGCTCTGAATCCACTAAAATGTATAGGGCAAGGTTCCTCCAGGACCAGGGTTGAGAAACATGGCTTTAGACTTACAAATCTATTTTTCACATGTGGATCTTTAGGGAACTCTTTGTAGGCAGGAACGTGGCTTATAGATATTTTATGTGTGTGTTTTATATAAAAGCTTTAAACAAATTTCCTCTTGGTTCACGTAAGTGACAGTAAGGTCAGAACAGGTTAAAGTGATTTATTGTGGTGCTGTAAAATACAGCATCCTAAACCAGACACAGTAATTTTATCATGAGAGTCATCCCGGGGCACTGGGCTTCTCATACGGTGATACTCTGACAAAGAGATGAATAATGCTTACCTCCTGAAGAATCTGGACTGCATCACTGCAATTGAAGAGCACACAAATCTTTAATTAACGCCATCCAGCTGATTCTAACCATGGCAATTAGAAGGCAGCTTGCAAGATGTCAGCTGGCTGCCTCTCTCACCGAGGAAAGAGTCTATTCCAGGTTTCATTTGACACTGCCCTGCTGTGGCTTACACACACCTGTCTGAAAGACCAAGGAAGGTCATTAAAGCTCCATGGGGAAGCGAGTGAGCGAGACCAGCAGACAGATAAAGAAAGAGAAGATGAGCTGGAGAAGAAGCAAGAAGGAGAGGAGAGTGCAGAAAGCGCCATGCTTCTTCCTTTGTTGTTCTCTGCAGTCTACATAATCCTCTGCTTTGAATATAGCCTGGCAGAACAGACAAATTTAAGCAGGATGGAGGGAGAGATTAAAAAAGAAGAACTTCATTAATTCAGGTTGCTTTATTTTAAGACCACCATACAAACTGCATACACCGCTAATATCATGTGGTTGTTGCCTTTTATTCATGTTTCAATGTTTCAACTCCAGAATGTTCTCTCTGATCAGGAATGATGTGCTTATATGCAGCTTTTGATCTGACGTACAGTTTTTGTTTATTCATTAAATTGCACACATCAACAACAAAATAGCTGCACCCAGAAGGAAGTGTTAGATTGCAATGCTGTTGGGAAGGAAGAAAAAGGTTACCAGGAACAATAAATGATGATACATTTAGACTGATATGGGTAATATTTATTGAGCTACACATACAGAAGTAGTGTCTCTCAGTGTGGTGTTGGGCTAACGCAACATGCCAGACGTCTCAGACCCACTGCTATTCTGAGTCACAAAACCATTGTAGTCTTTGGCAATGTTGACGTGGTGTTAGGGCAGTCATCGGATCGGTCTGCGTCCATGTAGTCCTGCGTCGTGCAGCCGTCTGCCAATGGTGCTGGCACTAACAGGATGACTCATCCGTGTTTACGTCACGTGTGTGGTTAAGCATGAAACTTTAATCATTTGCATGTCTCATTGCAATGCCAAACCTACCCACCAAGTTTTATTCCTGTCGGTTGATTTCTTTTGGGTGCAGCTATTTGTGGAACTGTTCTTTTGACGATGACTGTACAATTTTTCTCTTTAGAAATGAATGAGGTACAAAAGTACACCTACTGTACTTCTGCTTGAGTGAAAGACACGTCACATCTCAGAGCAGGCCCCAGAGCCTGTTATTCTGATACTATGTTTCATGAAAAAATTATTTTCATTTAGAAAAAACATGTACCTTTGTGTTTCTCTCACTGTCTGCTTTAGTGCCCCTGCAGAAGTACAACACTGATGCTAAACTTGCATCACTTGGAGACCACTTTTGTCCACTACTGAGAAGATTATTCGGTTTTTTTTTATTCATGTTTTTCTTGTATTCCCAACCCAGCAAATCAGTTCAATTCAGAAGCATAAACAGCTTTCTAGGTGGGGAAAACTTCAGTCTGCATGCGTCTACCACAGATGGTAGTTCCATTGCTGATGCGTCACTAGTTGTCAACATGTGTAAGTGCACTTGAGGAAAATCATCACAGTTCTTTCAAACACACTTGAGGTGATTGACAACTGCACAGATTGCCTGGGGTCAGCTTTGGTCAGTGTTTACACATTTAACGTCCAAAAATCAATTTGTGACGTCTTTATTGAGCCTGTTCTATACTTGACAAAAAGGAAAAGAGTCAGAGTAATCTTTCATTATGATGGTTGGGTAACGTAGCACAGTGTGCTTGGTGTGAATTATTTTGCAGTTGTGTTTCACAATTTAAACTACAGTTGTCCCATTCAAGCTGCATGTCCACTATTATAATGAAGTTGGAACTGATCGGCCAGAGAATGTGTTACGTTCTCAAAGCCTTTCTATAGAAATATGCCTTTTAAATGTACCAGTGGTTTGATGGTTTGTTCATGTTTTCTTGGAACTTGTTAACTCTCTTTTTCATTCTCGGCTGGATGTCTCTGGAGTCAAATGAGGAGCACAATAAGACTGTGGACCTTGGGGCCTATGTCTCATTTAAAGTCATTATTATTGAGAGACCTGCTTCAACAAAATGCTGTTAATTATTGCTGATGTTGATGCTGCCGGGCTCCAATGTAAATCAGGTCCTAGCCACAGTTGGGTCTTCAAGTGCTAATAAAAGTGATGAATGTATAAATAAACAGAACCTAATCATTAGTAATAGGTGAATGCGTAGTAGGCAGTGATGTCATGTACATTATGTTTAAAAAGGAAGTAAAGGCAAAACTGTAATTGAAGCACAGCATTACGGACAAGTCTCGCATGAGTGTGGGGGTCACAGAGGGACAGTGCAGCTTCATACATTATTTCTCATTTCTGTTCCTAGAAGCCAAGCAAAAAAACACTGTGTGTTGTCTTGGCAACAGGTTGTTCGAGACTCATCCAGAGTGTAAAGACGTCTTCTTCCTGTTCCGTGACGTGGAGGACCTGGAGAGGTTAAGGACCAGCAAGGAGCTGCGTGCCCATGGCTTGCGGTTAGTACTGCCCTCCTGAGGGATGTTCTCTGAGAGATCTGTGACCCCACCCCCCACACCCCCCTCCAGCTCCCAGAACTCTTAGTACTCACGTTTGATCCTGTAGCATGGCACACACTAGTGTATCTCTGTTCCAACAGACTCAAGTTTGCTTCTCGCTGTTACATCTAAACTACTAAACAACTAAAGAGACATTCCATCCTAAAAAAGGCATGTTACGTAATATTCTGTAGTCCAGCATCACTTATCGCCTTTTTGCTTTGACAGAATTCATGCTGTTGTATACTTTCGTCCAGTTCCTTCACTACAATACCCAGCATGGATTACACAAATGTACCATACAACCATTAAAAACCCCATCACCCTCCGGTATCTGAGCTTGCAGTTTTTTAAACATTCATCCCACCTTCAAGATACATCATCAGAAAGGGCTTTACCTAGTCTTTAAACCAGAAGATATCTCTAGCGGGCGCTGCATCTTCACTGTAGGAGGCAAAAAGGGATGTTTAAAACCTTAAGTTTTGGTCAGAGTGCACCTTTAAGAAGAAAGAAATACCTGCCAATGGTTTATTAATGATCTACTACTAGTTTGGTTTAATTTTTACAAACTGCTGTTGAAAGCACATATTGAACATATTGTCCTAAAGGTGGTTTAAACTGATGACATTATAGCATAAGGTAAACTGTGGGACTGTTAGTATTATCCCTAAGGTTGGGCTTATCTCATGAGATGAGAAACAGGTATAAGAAGATCTAAACAGATTTCTGTGTAACCAAATTTTACACAAGTAGCATATCAGCTAATTATTAAGAACTTTGTGAGGTAATGTAAATATGCTGGAATGGGGAAACCACTAAACTGTGCAACTGTTGGACAAATGGCCAAAAGTAAGTCACATGGTATACTATACACCCACCAGCCACTTCATTAGGGACACATACACTTATCAGCTCCACTTACCATATTAATGTACTCTGTAGTTCTACGATCACAGACTGTCGTCCATCTGTTTCACTGTATACTTTATTGTCCCCCATTCACCCTGTTCTTCAATGATCAGGAGCCCCAGTGGAGCACCGCAGAACAGGTATTATTTGGTTGGTGGATCATTCTTAGCACTACAGTGACACTGATGTGGTGGTGGTGTGTTGGTGTGTGTTGTGCTGGTGTGAGTGGATCAGACACAGCAGTGCTGCTGGAGTGTTTAAACACTGTCCACTCTATTACACACTTGTAGCTTGTAGATCTAAAGTCAGAGATGATAGCTCATCTGTTGCTGAATAGTTTGTGCTGGTCATCCTCTAGTCCTTAATCACAGGATGCTGAACATTCTGTTGCTGTTGGCTGGATAATTTTGGTTGGTGGACTATTCTCAGTCCAGGAGGGACTCTGAGGTGTCTAAACTCTCATGCAGCTCACTCACACCAGCACAACACACACTAACACACCACCGTGTCAGTGTCACTGAAGAATGATCCACCACTCAAATAATACCTACTCTTTGGAGGTTCTTTAGGGGTCCTGACCATTGATGATTTGGGTAAAAGGGGATTAACTACAGTCTGTAATTGTAACTGTAACTGCAAAGTGCACCTATAAGGTAAACAGAGCTAATAAAACATGAAAAATTAGGGTAGATACAAGGAGGTGCTCCTAATGAAGTGTCATGCCAGGTCAGTTCGGATATGAAAAGTGCCAACATTGCCTTCATAGCCCGGAACGGTAGCTTTCTCTTCACTCTGCCATTTTCCTTGCTTCATTGTTATTGTTTGTAAATTTTGGGGATGTAAATGTTAATGGTTCAGTACTGTTACATAACAGTATAGGATTTTGGGACTTGTCATTTTACTGCCCTCCTTTCTAAATGTGGGATTTGAATTTGAAGGAGAAACAACAGCACTTGAGGATCCCGGTGTATCAGTTTCATGTACAGAACTCTCCTTATAAATACATATTTCTATTGTATGGTACATTTAAATTCATTACAACCATAAAACACAAAGAATCTGTATTCACCCCTGTTAAGTCAGTATTTAGTAGAACCATCTTTGGCAGCAATCGTAGTGTGCAATCGAGTCTTTGTGGATGGATACCTATCAGCTCTGCACAACTGGCGCTGCAATTTTACCCAATTCCTCTTTGCAAAACTGTTCAAGCTCTGCCAGACTGCATAGGGATTGTAAGCGAATAGCCTTTAAGTCCAGCCACAAATTCTTTGTTGAATAGAGATCTGGACTCTCGAGGACACTGTCATGCTGGAAGACAAATCTTCTCCAAAGATTTCTTGCAGACTGCATGAGGTTTTCCTTTAGGTTTGTGTTATAATTTTGCTTCATTCATTCTACCCCTGATCTGCACGAGCCTTATAAGACCTGCTGCAGAAAAGCGTCCCACAGCATGCTACTTCCACCACTGGAGACACCTCACAACTTATACAGATGTGGGCATTCCCAAGTCGTACCCTGTGGTAACGCCACTTCATAATCAGTTTACATACTGCTATTCTATGACTTCTGGTATTTCAGAATATGTTTAAGATGTGCAGTGTTTGGCTTGCATGGTAAACATAACTCCATTCTAGTTCTTCCCCAAGGGTATTTGATGGGATTGAGGTCACAGCTCTGTGCAGGCCAGTGAAGTTCTTCCACACAAAACTCACCCAAACATGCTTTTATGGACCTTGCTTGGTGCACAGGAGCACAGTCATGCTGGGACAGAAAAGAGCATTCCCAAACTGTTCTCACAAGGTTGACAGCATACAATTGTCCAAAATGTCTTGATATAATAAAGCAAAATTTCCCTTCGCTGGACCAAGTGGCCTAGCCCAATCCCTGAAGAACCCCATTAAGTGCATTTCCCCTGTACCAGCCGATATGTCCGCAATTACATCCCTTTGTCCCGGAGCCCTGTGGCGTGTCAACGTCCACAGTATGTATGAACCAGACTTTATCCCTCCTCTATCAAACTTTACAGTTGGCACAATACAGTATAGTCCATCAGACTGCCAGATAAAGAAGTGTGATCTGTGACTCCACAGAGCACGTTTCCACTGCAGTGGCAGCTGAACTGGCATGCCATAAAATGTGTATCAATAATACCACTCACAGGTGATTGTGCAATATTCAAGAGGGAAAAAAGTCACAAACTGACTTATTACAACTGTGTATCCTATTACAGTACTATGCTAGAATTCAGGGAGCTCTTTAGAAAGACCCATTCTTTCCCATATGTTTGTAAAGGCAGACTGCATGGCTAGGTGCAAGACTATACACAATTCAATTTCAATTCAATTCAAGAAGTGTGTCCCAATACTTTAGTCCATATAGTGTAGGCTGGAGCACAACTGGACCGTATGGCTGTCTTGCGGACTGGGTTGGGAAACACTCAGCATTATGCCACAATCATGACTATTTATACTACCCATGACTGCGCACAGATGATCTTCATTTAACTAATTATAAGGCTTTTAACACCAGTTGGCTTGATTTCAGCAGTCTGTTCCTGTTGACCACTGTAAATAAAATAATTGTTATTCAATATTCTGTGATAATAAAACATGAACATGTCAAAGGGGGGAATACTTTTATAGGCAGGGTATATCATATAGATCTGTAATGTGCAAAATAGAAGATGGATGTTTGGCTAATCCCAGTACACCAAACCTAATAGCTAATAAAGCTGTAAAATGCTAATTGATTCCTTAAATGAAATGCAATTTCTCTCTACTTCAGCAATAATAAGAACCCCCGTAATTGTATTGAAGATTACTGTCACAGAAATGACTTCTAATGGCCTACATACGCACACTAGTGTGCTGAGATACTTCACAGAGGCCCATGGGGGAAAGCAAATGGCTCTCAATAGTAGGTAGCAAGAGCCTGCCATTAGACTTTTATTACAATGCTGTCAGTCTTGCACTCAGTGTGGTGTGTGCCAGTTTAAATGATCTGTGAGTGGCAAATAAGCAGCAAGCTTCCATTTCCCTGCAAGGACTTCACATGTGGAGGGAACAGCAGTTTACTCCAAAATGGAGGTATCGGCTCTTTATAACAAGTAAATTCTTCGAAAGCTCTTTTTTGTTGTTGTTGAATTACAGTAATCCAGTGGCATATAACTGTAAAAGGCCCCTTCAACAAATGGCTACCGATGCAAATGGGAGCTTTGGTAATGAGGTAAACATGGCTCTGAGCTCATATAGCTCTCTGTATGGTGCATTTGCCACTTTTGTTATGTCCAGCCTCTTTGTGCCTCTCCCTGTGAAAGACTCATTACAGCTCAGCTCAGGCTGTGTTGCCACTACTGCCAAATGCCCCCAGTGCTCATTTCTGTCACTCTCCCTCTGGCTTCAAAGGCCAAGTGGCCCTTCTGCCCTGTTCAGAGGCATAAACGCATGCGCAAATATGGCTGAGTGTGAGCACCACCAATATCACCTCTGTTTACAGAATGATGGTGAAGAGGGGAGATCAGGGTCAACTGAGGCACTGAAGTGCATATGAAAAGGAATAATGAGGGAAAAACTGATTCGATCTGTGATTACGCATACCCACCCCCACACCCACCCCCACACACGCATATGCATATTGTGAAGTGTAAGCTGCAAGTAATACCTGCTGTATTTGGGGGGGGGGGGGGGGTTGTAGGGGTCCTGACCATTGAAGAACAGTGTTAAAGGGGCTAAAAAGTATGCAGAGAAACAAATGGATTACGGTCTGTAATTGTAGGACTACAAAGTGCTCCTGAACTGATAAAATGGACAATGAGTGTAATAAAGTGTACCTAATAAAGTGCTCACTGAGTGCATTTCCAAATGAATACCCCTAAAAATAAAACAGTTTACATAAAATAAATTCACTGCAATTGTTACAGCAAATAAGCTCCAGTATGTGGCACGAAATTCAACATCCTCAACAGAAAATAGGTGGTCTTCCAAAACAATGAATTCCATTATGTTCTGGAATACCTCTGTCTTTTGTGATTTTTTAGAAAGTATAAAAGGAGGTATAAACTCCTAGTGGAGAATTTATGCTGTTGTATCTCCTCTAGATATTTCACATGAACAGATTTTATAAACTGCCTTGTCTAATTCTAGAAAATGTGTTCCTTTCTACTGCTGCTCAAACTGTTTGAGCGGGTCTGTGCTGACTGGCGTAGCGGCTTTAATTACTGTTTATCTTGTTTATTACCAGTACAATGATTTGTACTAAATCTTTCCAAAAAACATGCCATTTTTATTTTGAAACCTGCACTCAGAGCTTCTTTCATTTTAACCCTATTAAAAATATAAACGTACGGTGGCGTATTTCTGCCACGCACAGGAAAAAATAAATCCCTCGGGATCTCGTAATTACGATAAAAGATGTCATAATTACGGGAAGAGATGTCGTTTTATGAGAAAATATGTCTTAAAAACGACATAATATATGTCCTAAACGGGAAGTCAAAGGTCTATCTTCTGTGAAACGCGGTAAAGCCATAGCGCTGCTGGCTAGCTAACAGGCTAGTAGCCGTGTTTGACTCTGTGGTTCAGTGTGTTTCTGTGATCTAATGTTGCTGTATGTTCGGATTAAACTACACCGAAATATTCAGACCAGTTCACACCAGAAGCGGTAACCGCAGCATGACATTATTATTATTATTATTATTATTATTATTATTATTATTATTATTATTATATGTGTGGATGGGTGTAACTAAAACAGTCACTGGTGTATTTAGTCTACTTTAGGTGAGTTGGTCGCCAGCTGATGTGCGCCGTGCTGTCAAGTCGGTGTCACCGCGCTGACCAGTGGATCGCGCTAGTAGCCGGTCTGCGCTGCGCGGATCCGCAGAGTAGCTGAGTTTGAACAGGGTTTTGAGCTGTTTCGCTTCCCGTACTGAAGCTTTGTGTGCAAATGTCATGCTGCGGTTACCGCTTCTGGTGTGAACTGGTCTGAGTATATCGGTGTAGTTTAATCCGAACATACAGCAACATTAGATCACAGAAACGCACTGAACCACAGAGTCAAACACGGCTACTAGCCTGTTAGCTAGCCAGCAGGGTTACGGCTTTAACGCGTTTCACAGAAAATAGACCTTTGACTTCTCCTATTTAGGACATATATTATGTCGTTTTTACGACATCTTTTCTCGTAATTACGAGAACGTAATTATCTTTTCTCCTGAGGGATTTATTTTTTTCCTGTGCGTGGCAGCAGTACGCTTCCGTATAAACGAATATGACTGGGGAGTGAATAAAGTTTCCCAGGGTAGGTGTTATAGTTTGCAAGTGAAAACAGTGAAGGGTTTTCATACCGCGTACAGAAGAACAGCGGTCAGTGAATTGTTTTTATGTGCTCTTTCTGCAGCGTGATGTCCTTCATCGAGAAGAGTGTAGCCAGACTGGACCAGTTAGAGCGTCTGGACATGCTGGCTGTGGAGCTCGGGAGAAGCCATCACCGCTACAACGCCCCTCCAAAGTATTACGGGGTAAGAGCAGGGAAATGCTGGTGATAGAGAACTACCCCTGTCTAGAGAGGTAGCATGATATATTACATTAAAAACATCAATAAACACCACCAGGAATTGTTTATCTGCAGCAAACTGGTTCCGGCCATAGTGACGCAGGTTTCGGCAGAACTCATCTCTCCCGTTCATCAAAACGCCAGAGGGCGCCCATGAGCTAAACTGCTAAAAACGAAAACTTCAAACGGTTTCTAACCATTTGTCCCGGAGCTTCCTTCCGTTTACTTTTTCACTAAAAAGCTAAGAAACCCTACCAGCATTTTTCCGTTTTCAACAGCAAACATGCAACAGGATGTTAGCGTTACTGCTGCTGAGTGCTGATTGGTTAGTATTTCAGGTACTGAGTGCTGATTGGTCAGCATTATTGGTACTGAGTGTTGATTGGTTGTTGAGTTGATCGGCTCGCTGACTAAATAAAGTGGTCACTGACGTCATTAAGGCGCAATTATAAAGCCTTTTAACTGGAATTTAAAAGCGCTCAAAAAAAAAAGTGATGGTAAAAAGCCTCGTGTTGTTCCGTGTTCAGAACTGAATTCATTCTTCTATATAAAAACATGTAATGTTTAAACAAGCAAACTATGATTTCGCTCAAATGCTTCACTGTAGAGTCATTCTGTAGCTCTTATGCCCATTTAAAGAACTCTGGGTCTAAACGAAAGTTCTCTGTTAGCCCTTTTTGACCAAAAGTACCTTGGTTCTTCAACTGGTTCCGTTCAGGCTTTGTAGAACTTTGGTGCTATTCTGGGAACCAGCCTGTGTGTGCACTAGATTTTACTGGAACCAAGGAACGCCAAGGTATACGACATTGTCAACAGAGGGCGTTGCACAATGGTACTAACAGTAGTAATAAGATGGCGGGCTGTATAGAGTACCTGTGAGCGTTTGTGCCATTATTCCAGATTGTTTATTCTCCATATTTGTTTATATCCAAAAAGAATGACAGATCAACTACTGGTGATAAGATGTAGAAGAGTTTCTTCAGCTGACCACTGGGTGTCGCCATTGTTGCCTATGTGAGAAGAATTAATTAAGTTTTTTGCAAACTGTCTTTATCGCGTCTTGTGCTGAGCAGAAGTGTTCCAAACCATATATATTTTTTCCTATGAAGATGCTTCTCTTGAATATACACTGGATCCTCTGAACTAGGAGGTCCTTAAACGCTTGAACTATTGCTCCATGTAAGCTAATGCTAGCATGCACTGAATTGACATCATTACACCAATAGGGTTTGACTGCCTCCTTAAAAACTAGTGACCCAGCCTGCTTCGGCAGTGTGTAGTGTATTCCCATATACAAAATGAGGGACATAAAAAGGAGCCATAAAAAAGAAACAGGCTTTCCTGTTGAGTCATGTAGGTTACGGTGCAGTTATTTGTTCTTCATCTGATACTCAGTGAAATTCAACAATCTTTAATCTGTTCACAGCTCGCTTTGGCAAGCTCTGCGCTCCTGCACTCAGTTCAGTACAGACTCAGTTGACTACCTCCCCAGGTCAATGTTACTGCTGTACCATGTAAGGTGGAATGGGAAAACTATAACAAAATGCTGGCAAAAAAGGCAACTTCATCTTCATGGAGAGTTGCAAATCATGGACTCACTCAGGCACACCTTCTAGTGTCTGACCAACCTGAAAAACATTACAGACTGGCAATTTTCCTCGCTACTCAGGTCTGTCTGAAACGTAAAACTCATACTCAATCAGTATTCTGAGGCAGCAAAGCACCCAGTCGTGTCCGAATATAAACATTCAAATGAAACGCTGCCTGCTGAGGTACCCTTCGCTGTGATGTAGCCTTTGTTAGAAAGTCCTATAACTGGGAATGAAAAGCATTCAAATATATGACAGCCGTGTTGAAATGTTGTAAGCTGTTCCACACAGAGAAAAAACAAGCGTTCTTTGTATACAGAGGATTAACCACTCATACAACACAGACTCCATGATTCCAATGTTCCGTATGACTTTTAGGAACGCCCTCTAGCATTTAACACACAGAAGTCTCAGCACGAACTGCATTAATAAGCTGATCCACTTGCCCAAAAACCTACTGTAGAAAAAAAGGACAGATAATGGTAAGAGATCCTGTGTGAATGACTAGAATCAAATGTAACAATAGCACTTTAGTGCCATTAACTCGCATTCACTACTCTCTGTGGCACCCTCTAGTGTTTTAGTTATATATGCCCTTTACTGCCCCCTAGTGTTTTACAGTCATGTTTTGATACAATAGGTGGAGCAAACAGAACTGTCTCTACTAAGAGCTGATCAGTAATGAAGGCAGCTATGCACAATACATTGTCCAACCAACAGCTGTCCTGTTTACACACTACATGGAGGACAATTTAAATAAAACAGCACAATTAGCATTGTGTTGTTTTGTCTCTGCTGAAGTATTGCGGTAATGATTTAATGAGATGTGTCATTATAAAAAATACTTTCTTTTCTCCACAGTATGTAGGAGCAGAGTTCATTTGTGCAGTTAGACCGATTTTGAAAGAAAAATGGACTCCTGATCTAGAGAAGGCATGGAAGGTAAGTACATAACAGAGCTTTCCAGTCAGTATGCTACACACTTTTCTTGATGCTAGCTTCAGAACATTTAAAAGTATAGAGAAAAGACTCTCAACTATGACAACTTGTACTAAGTCTTTGTTTTCCCCCCACCAAACTTCATCTAAGTGCCGTTTTCTTGTTTTGCCAGACCCTGTTCCAGTACATCACTCGGCTGATGAGGCACGGCTACCTAGAGGAGGAGGGGACAAAACGTAACAGCATGCTGGTGTCCACCAAAGAGCGGCCAGACAAGAGAAACACCGCACTTTAGATCAAGCCACAGATCGCTCTATAGACTTGTGTCCAAGTTACACAAGATTGTGTTCTACGTGACGTAGTTGTGTACATAGTGTATTTATTTCTATGAATTCAATGTTTTACAACACATACTGTTTCACCAAAATGATCAGTCTGTTAAATGACTTTTCTTTCATAAACACCAAATTAAGATTAATAAGTCACTCCCACAGTGCCCTGATAAGGGAGAGTTTTCTTAATTTTACCCACTAAAAAAAAAAAAAAAAAAAAAAAAAAAAAAAACCTTAGTAAACTACTGGGCTGGGCAAAGATTTAATTTGGGAGCAAAAGTAATAGTTAACACTTAATAACCACACTGTATTAATAGCTCAACACACTGTTAAAGTCATATGATGTCAGCTGCAATAACTGTATTTATTAGCAAAAACTTAAATTCTGTTGCCTGATTTTGGTTTTCTTTTTTTTGGGGGGGGGGGGGGGCCTGACTGAAGCTTCCACATTCAAGGCACAGGTAACAATGAACAAAAATGTATCTTCTGTATTAACCTGGTAATAAAGAACAAGTGTCTTTCAAATATACAAATACATATAGTCTTCTTAGTCCAAAAACAAAACTGTAGAAATGAAGAGTGGAGAACAACACCTGTACATAAGAGATGATATCCCGCCATCAGGAAAGGGCTTAACTCTCCACTAAACTTAAAATCAAAATGTGATAATCTGACAAAGCCATAGCCAATGACAGACTCAGCCCTCTTAAGATATGGCACCATCTCACCAAGTTATGCCCTGCTGTTTTGACCACATGAACGGTATCTAAAGATGGACATACCTGCACTCTAATACAGTCCTTTCACACAGAGATGATCGTTTCTCAGCTCAAAACGAGAAGGAATACTCAAAAAAAACATAATAGCCTCTCCCTCTCCCTCTCTTAGGTTCTGTGGAACACCACATAAATACAGCATAACTAAAAGGATCACATGCCACTGCCGTTGCTGAGGGAAGAAAGAGGTGGTCTCAGTTGGCAAGCTACTTGAGGGTGAGGGTTTGAGTCCAGGAGGGTGGCACAGGTGAAGGTGGCCCGAGGACAGGCTGAATCAACAGCTCTCCTTTCTCTCTGTTCACTGTCCATCACTGTGTAGCTTTAGTCTTCTTGCTTTTACTCTTTTTGTCTTTCTTCTTTAGGCCATCCATGTGTGCTCTCAACAAGTTGGAATATGCCTGACCGAATGAAACAGATAATGTTAAGAGCACAATTACGTCAATCAGCTTGTCAGACTAAAGCAGTCACAATTTAGCAGACGCATCATACATTTAGACTTCAATACAAACAATACAACATGTGGAAATACATATGACCCAGGTCTTCAGCTGCAATAACTGACAATACGTCTACACCATGTTCATATCTGTTCCTCAGTTTGGGGGGGGGGGGGGGGTTGTTATAAACCTAGAGCATCACTCTTTGTTTTTCTATGAAATCTATGAAATATGCACTACATATTCAAAACAGTCCAGACACCCCTTCCACTTTCAGTGACTTCAGCTACTTTAAGGGACACACAATCCTAAGGCAGGCTTTCAATTGCATATACAGTCTGTATAATCTCCACAGAAAAGTACTGCCAGTAGAATGGCACACTCTGGAGCAGCTGCGCATGAGCTGGAGAGACCATGACCAAAGCCAAGAGTTACCCAAAGGGCTAAAAAGCCCTCCAGCACTGGGCTGCGGAGGAGTGGAACTGCATTCTCTGAAGTGATGGAGCTCATACAGTATTTTGGGATGAGCCGAGATGACATTTATGATCTAAAACTAATAATCCAACATCAGTGTTCGACATAACTGATGTACAAATCTAAGTCTGGAATAGGTTGTAAAGTAATTACAAAGACGCAGGAATGGGGGAAAAAAAACAAAAGGTTTCATGTTTTTTGATACACTGGCCATTGCATAAAATTCTATGACTGGATCACAAGAGCTGTTTTGTGCCTATTCACCATGCTTGTTAATGCCATTATCGAGCACTGAACAGCCATCAAAGGGACCTCTTAAATCTCACATGCAAAGTCATGCTGATGCAACTGGAGACATACTGCCCACAACCGGTTAAAGCAGCATGAGTTCACATACACTCTGAGGTAAAGAGTACAAACAAAGTCTTACCATCTGGAATTTTATAACTTCTTTGGTGCTCACCTAAAAGAACCAAAGGCATACCTTAAATATATACATTCGATATGTCATCGTAACAACAACAACAACAACAACTCTATTAGATCAGGAGAATTTTCATCTTTATTTATTCAGCTCTTTACTCTGCACAGGATTTCAAGCACAACTGAACAGGTACTTCAACATAATTAAATACTTCAACATAATTAAACGGACAGGATGTAAATAAAGTGGTTTGATGTGAAATGTTCAGTTTTAGGGATACTTTGACCTTATTCACAATTGGCCACTCTTTGTGACTAAAATCCGGATTGTATCCTGATAAGTTTTTAGCTCCATGCACTTATCCTTAGTAGTGAAGTGCGTCTCTGGTTAGTCGGACAGAAATCCGACTGCTGTGTGGGACGGTATAAGCAAATACACACTGTTCTTCTATAAGTTGTTTTTGCACAGTAGCATCTGTCTATACTGCTATTAAGCATTTTTTCATCCAGTGAATAACCATGTGCATCCTCCACAATCATCTTACTCACTGATCATGTGCCCAGTGATGTACTCCATTAGGAGGGGTTTTGCTTGTTGAATGTCTTGGAGACATGTTTAGATTGCTATTACATGTGGCTCAAATGAGTCTTAGACCAGTCTTATCCACATACCATCCTGATACAATCAAGATGCATTAAATTGCCAGGTATAAACAGAGTCTAACCAACTCAGTCACTGTGGTGGTGACAGAAATCAGATGTCTGAGGAGTTTAATGCCTTTAAGGCTACATTTGCACAGCAGGTAAAAGTGATCCAAATCCAATTTCATCTGCAAATACGTTTGTTAGAATGTTCCCGTTATCCTTTAAATGTGATCCATTTCCGACATCAGTCTGAACACATCACGCTCCTAAACTGACCTGCATGTGCAAAAAAGAACAATGCTTTATGTGGCTCATCCAGTGGTAAACAACAATTGCTGACAGGCGCAGGTTCACTCCTGGTTTCAGATTCATCTTTGCCAGAATCACAGAAGCGACTACGAAGTTCCAATAACTGAACAACTGAACCAAACCGGTCACTTCTTTGGTTTGTGTCCTTGGTTTCTTTGAACTTTGCACACTCCCCTGGTTCTTATCACCACCAAAAATTCTAAAATGCAGCATTTCACATTAAACCATTTTGACTTTTACATCTCAGGGACTAGATTATGCAGCAAATGTAGCAAATTCTGTGGAACTCCTCTTTAAGCCTTGCTGGAATTCAGAACACTCACCACTGTGCTAATTTTTTTCTTGCCCTCTGACGCTCTAATGAGACATTTGTTATCAGCAGGTTCAAAAGTCTCTGGGTGGCCTTTCCTCGGTACTGGCTTTGTCCTCCCATCATCTACAAATCAAAAAGAACAGATTTCAACATCACAAGTGCTGTGGGTTGGTTCGTTGATGACTAGGTCGGTGAATAAACACAGAATCTACATTTCACCTACATTTCTTCAAGGTGATGACCACACTCCCACTGGTCCTGCACTTCTGGAAGAGACGGGTGAGCTCTGTCAGAAACTGCAATGGAGAAAAGCCAGACTTATTAGGATTTATCTGCAAATGACAGTTTGTGGTTTTATCATCAACGACAGCAACATGTTCCTGATACAGGTGGGGCCGGTTTCCTAGACTAGATTAATCAGAATTCTACAAAATAAAGAACTTCCGATTATAATTCACCATTACTAGTGTACACTAGCTTTGCTGCTAGCAGGTTAACAGATGGTGGTCATACAGCTAACCACCCGACCACAGCTTGTGATCTAAAGACAGCCTAGATAGCAGCGATTAAAACATAATTATAAAAATGTCTCACACCAAATGGAAAAAAACTACACTAGTCAATATCCCACTGATAACATGAGGGAAAGCAGAATCGATGTGCTGCTTGTAACTACACTAATGAATGAAAACACGGGTAAGCTAACAGTATGTAGGTATTTGAACTATCCGACGGTTAATAACGGCCACCACTTGCTCTTAGTAATATATGACAAAGTGAACATTTCTTCTTAGTAAACTTGAACATTTCACTTCATTGCTAACAGAGCGAGTTACTTAAGTTTTAGCAGAACCAGCTACAGAACCTGGACGGAAAAAGTGACTGTTAGCTTAGCCAGCTAACGTTACTTAAAAGCTTCCACTTCACGCTCAACTACGTTTTAAAAACGTTTAAAATGATTACAACGGTACAAACGACAATTAAACATGTTTGTGGTTCTAACATACATTTTGTCAGCTGTCCATCTAACTGAGTAGCCAAATTACGGCCGCTAATGTAAGGTAGCCCGATATGGTAGCGTTAACGGAGCATACTGCTAGCTAGCTTAGCATTAGCTTTCTGTGCAAACTGCACTGATTTGAATATAAATCTGCTCCTCCGTTTGAATATCCCATATAGATAACGAAAACAACAATAACACACCGCCAGCGGCATCAGTGAGAAGTATCTTACCGCGTCGTTTTCTAACAGCACCATAGTTTTTATAAATCCAGCAGCTGATTAAAGCAGAACGCTCCTGTAAGCACACGTCTGCTTCGGCTTGAACCGCTTCACTGTAACCGCTCGAGCCGCTGGAGGCGCAGATAAACCCGCTACTGCCACCTGTCGGTCTACCAGAGAACTGAGGAAACGCTGGGAACGAAGAAGAAGCAGATCAATCAATAAAACGCTGAACCTTACATTCCCGCCTGGTGGAGGAAACAACGCCTTTATTCTCAGATCCTCTAAATCTGACTTCATATATAAAAACGACTCAGTATATTAAAATAATTGTGTAATTTTTAATATAGAAAATCCAAGCCATTATTTCGAGATAATACAATAGTTTGACGTACCTGCTTTCAGAAACATGGGCACAGAAAAGAACGAGGCTTAAAGCCTTCTTTATTTATTTTACGCGCTTCCTCTTTTTATTACAACAGAATCATATTATTACAACAGAAATCATATTTTTAAATCACAAAACTATAAAATATAGGACCCCGTTTGTTGGTGCGCTGTACAAAATGTAAATAAAAACAGAGTGTGATGATGTGCAAATCATTTAAACCCCAGATTTATCTGGAAATAGTACAAAGACAACATTACGTGAAAATGCTGAAACAAAGAATTGTTATTGTTTTGTGAATAATATGTCTAATTTTAAAGTGATGCCAGTAACATGCTTTTAAAAAGTTTGAAAAGAAGACACTATATATACAATAGATCAAAACACTGCCGATTTCTCTGGGCCTGAGCTCATTTAAGATAGGGCTAGGTTTGACATTATGAGACATGCAAATAATTAAAGTTTCACGCTCGGCCACACATGTGACGTAAGCAAGGAAGGGCCTTATGTCTGTACCTGACTGATCCAACAGCTATGATTACGGACATTCAGCAAGCAGTGATGCCCGCCACAATTCATCCTGTCGCCAAAGACTGGAATGGTGTTGTGCCAGACTGTCATGGAGTAACTCATCAGACAACCACGAATCTGTGTGGTGAGGCACCGTGGTCAAGATAAGCTCCGGGAAGACCTGGTCTCACTCCTCCACCCCCTGTATGTTGCTGGCATGAAATTCAAAACAGGCATATATTTTTCAAAAAAACAATAAAGTGTCTCAGTTTAAACCATTGATGTCTATGTTCCATATATATTTACCACATTATTGTATTCTGTTTACATAAAATAAAAACAACTTTTTTAAGAATCAGGCTGTAGTATAAATCAAACATATTTTTATGCATTTGATTTATGCCAAAATTACTGAAAGACACAACACTCACATCTTAAATTTACACTGAACGAATATAATCCTTCAATGAGGTAAAATAATACAAAGGAAAAAAAATACAATCATTCTTAAAATGCAGTGCATCCTCCCGTTGTTAAAATAACATCGAATCGTCTCAGGGAGTGCTGGATCAGGTGAGAACTCAAAAAATGAACTGTAATGAGGTCATCTCCTCCAAACATAATCTCTCCAGATCTCTCTTCAAATCTCTCCTCAGACTCCTGGGTCTTTGCTTGTGGACTCTCCTCTTTATGGATTTGGAGGTTTGCTTTGCATCACTGTCCTGCTGGAAGATCAAGCCATGATCCACATGTGGCAGAGGCAGACAGATTTTGATCTCCTGGTATTCCATCTCTCCTAACAAGCCACTACCTTGATTTATGAAGCAGCCTTTAGTCTTATTAATAACCTTTTGTCTTATCCATATTCACATTGAAACAGAAAGTTATAGAATTCATAAAGAAAGTTGTGCTTACAGATGATGTGAACTAGGAAGATAATTTGATCAGTCAATTAGATTTTCTATTTGGTTGTGAGAATTTAAGGGGCGTCAAAGTCTGGTCTTTATCAACGGTGCCTATAATTTTGGAGGCTGCTGTAGGACCCCATGCATGACACTAGAGAACAAAAGGCACAGAATGTATTTAAAATGTGCATCATATTCCATCCAGTTTTATACTTCTATAGGCTAATAAGTACAGTATCTTTGTTAATGGGTGTAAAGCTGCAGCCCAGTTCTCCATCTATCTCCTGGAGAAGGCACAGTCAGGATTATGACCCAGTTTTTCAAGTGGCACTGCAAACTCCGAGTCCCAGTCTCGATCAAATACAGCACTCAGCTGGCCCACTAATGTGTCTCCAGGCGATGAGGAATGCAGGGCATCTTGGGAAACCACCAGGCCCACTCCAGCAGTGGTGTTAAAGTAGTCAGCAGACCAATTAGAGGTCCCTAGAAGCATAAACAAATTAATAAATAAACTATTTAAATGTGTGATTTGCAAGATGATACAGTATGTCACTCGTGTGCCACATAACATGCAGATTTGGGGGATCTAGTTAAATAATAAACAGGGACCACCATTCAAGTTATTTAATTTCCAGTCAATATGCCCCTTAAGTACAAGATATTCATTTTTAGTGTCAACATATTTAACAGAAAACTACATAGTAGCCTCAATAAGTAAATATAATATCAACATCTTTGGTATTTCCTGTATCCATTCTACCATTATTACAGCCATCATTCATTTCAGATAACTTGCTTTCAGCTTTCTGCAGGATCTAGCTTAGCTGTTTAAATTAGTTGAACTGCTTCTCACAGTTCAACTAATCCTTCCATGATGTTGAGATCTAGACTGATGTCATTAACTTTATGAACTTATTTTCTGTTCATAACTCACCTATATAAGCCACTCTCTCTGTAACCATATATTTGTTGTGGTTCACTCTGGCGAAAGGAATATCTGTCTGGTTAGCCACAGGAACAATATGGAGTCTCTGCAGAAAGTAGAAAAACAGCACTCACGCTCACTGCAACATAACTGCTATTCAATTAGAGCAAACTGTAGGTGATTGCTGTTATACTGTGAACTGAAAGCCCTCTGTTCAGAGCTCAGAGGAGCAGTTCACTCTCAAACTGCTAAACATCCTTTCATGCATTGTGCATCTTATTTCTCCAGCTGATGCCTCCTTGATTCTTCAATCCCATGTCCTCCAACCCATGACCCAGAAATCAACTGAAGTCAGACATCTCTAAGGACAAATCAGTTCTTTAAATTTGAAGAGGAACTGAGGAGAGAAGAAGCTTCCAGAGAAATGCGAGGTGAGTCCTATGTGGAAGTCTTTTTTGTATTCTAGTGTGTGACAGAAAAACTCTTCGTAGCCCCTGGTTATTTACTGCAGTTAATAGGATGATACTGTGAAAGAATGATCAAAGACATTACAACAGTTCATGTGCAATGCATACTGGGTGTTGTAGCAAGAGAACACTGATAATCAATGACACCGAATTATGTCAAACTGATGAGGCTGATCATCCTTCAAGTAACATTCAAGCATGCCTAAACTTCAATACAACATAAACATGAAAAATCTTTCTTCTTAATGTGTGATAGACACATACAAATGCAACAATGTTTTCTTTGATGTGAATTTAAACAGCACTTTGTTGATCGTCAGATCTGGGCAAAATTAAATATGAAACCATTGCTTCTTCTTTTTGGCTTCTACAGAGGTGCCACAGTAGTTTGGGAATTTCCAGCTTAAAGACTAGCAAAATCCTCCTCAGATGATGTATCTTTAAATAAGACAGGGAAATGTTGTAACTGCATTGAGGTGGATCTTTGAGGGTGGGCTCTTCAAAAAATTTTTTCCTCACAAACTGGATCATGCAGTAGGAGTGCATGACTGCATGACTGCGCACCAGTGCACAAAGCTGACATGGATGAGCAAGTTTGGTGTGGAAGAACTTGACTGGCCTGCACAGAGTCCTGACCTCAACCCGATAGAACACCTTTGGGATGAATTAGAGCGGAGACTGCAAGCCAGGCCTTCTCGTCCAACATCAGTGTCTGACCTCATAAATGCGCTTCCAGAAGATTGGTCAGAAATTCCAATAAACACATTCCTAAACCTTGTGGAAAGCCTTCCCAGAAGAGTTGAAGTTGTTATAGCTGCAAAGGGAGGGCCGACATCATATTAAACTCTATGGATCAAGAATGGGATGTCACTCAAGTTCATATGTGTGTGAAAGTAGACGATCGAATACTTTTGGCAGTATAGTGCATCATTATAAATTACTGCTAGGTTATAACCCTTATATATCCAAATCATTATTAAATAGGAGAGAATTAATTTCTACAGAAACTACATCTGATTAATAGAACACAGGGTAAAAATGTAATCGCTGGCCTCCATTTTGTGCTGAATAATCACTCTGGCTTCAGCATTTGCTGCTTCATATAGTTCACATCCAGGCACAGTGCTCTACACAGGGATTCTTCTGTAAATATTTATTAGTATTTATTATCTTATAGATCAGGATTGGTCTACCTATCAGGACTGGCTGACACTGCAGGAATTACAAACTGTTGTCTGACATGTCTGGGTAATGCATTCTGGGCAGTGTAGCAAGAGAACATTGATGAGCATAAACATAAAAATGATTCTGAAAATTCTGTCAAATCTGCAAGAGTGATGGATATAGTGCTGCACTGCAATATACTACATAACATGATAAATAACAGTTGCCCCTTTAAGCTCTTTTGAGCAAGGGTCCTCAGTGTGCTCAGAGGGCAGAGCTGGGACATGTGGAAGGGATGTAAGCAAAGGAAATGAAAATGGACAAGAGAAAAAAAAAAAAAAGAGATTCGCCCCTGAAATCAGCACCTCAACCAATGGGTCTAAGCAGGATCAGCGGCTTACCACTTCTATACTGATATTGTCCGATGGAGAATCCAGGGCATCTAGTGATTTGAGGAAAGGCAGCACAGAGGGGTCACTGTCACGGCCGCAACTGACCAGAAGACGCACTTCAACGTTTCTCTCAAAGGCTGACCGCTTTAGGGCATTTTCAATAACTGGCCAGTACCTGAACAAACAAGCATTCAGTAAGTTTTTGGAAGAACTGATATGCATTCTAAAGTGGTTATAGTATCAGATTGTACCAGTGATGGAAAAAGAACTTGGAAGCAGGAAAATACTCCATAACTGCGACATGAATGAACTGCTTTGCCTTGCCGATTTCTGACAAAATTGCCTGCAGATCTTTGGTGCGCGAGTCCGGACAGAAAACAGGAGGGGAAGCCTGGGTTCGAGGAAATACAAGAACAATCACAAGAGGAGACCAAATACACTCATGTACACTGTGCCATAGTGATCAATCTATTCTGTGCAATAAACCTTTCATGTCAAATGTTTGGATGCATATTAAATATATGCTTTCATAATACCAAAGATATCCATAGCTTTAAGGTCAAAGGAAATACGGGCAATAAAACTCTTTCCTAAAAATCCTTCTCTGAGTAGTAAAAGTCTGTGAGGAAACACTTATGTGTAAAAAAAATCTTCAATAAAAAGCCAACCCTAACCCTAACCCTTCATACTCAAAGGGATTATGCTCAGTTTCAGTGTTCATAATTAGATTTTTGGATCTATTGGAATAGATTTACATGCTTCAGCTTTCCCAAAACACAATATTTTTCTTATATGGAACATCTGTGTTCACCCTAAAACACTCTGTTAAAGTGCCTGTGTCTTTAACCCCCACCTCCCACATGGTCTAATTGGTCAGTTCACCCCACTGCCACCACAGCATTCTGCTACAAGTTCTGCTACCACACAACTCTGTCATGTCAGTTTGATCAAGAGCCCAATTCTGAAAGCCCCGATCAACCTCCGCAATCTGCACTGGAGCAGGGAGTTTCAGAATTGTACCTTTTTACTTTATTAGCTCTCTGCGTTACAAGATGGCATCAACTGGTAACAGAAAAAAAGAGCTGGAATAAAAGTGATAAAATCGGTTTGTTTGAGAGTTTCTACCTCTGGCATGTACTCTGGGCTTTATAACTTGCAGACCGTTTACATGCTCAAAAAGCTACATAACACTAAAGAAAGAGAAAAAAATCAATATGCATAATAGATCCACTACTTGAGTAACCAAGTCTAGGGTTAGGGTTAGTCTGTGTTAGAGAAAAAACAAGACTATTCTGGCTCTAAACAACTAAACCAGCGCTGGTGTCTTTAATACAGTAGTTTTCACTGAAACATGTACTTCTGAAATCTAAGGTAATAACACAATATTACCGAGATGTAAACTCTGCTGGGTACACTGCTGAGGTTCAGATGAAGAGGCATCTCTGCATTAATGGTGGTGTCATAAGAGGAGGGCCAGGGGTCCGGGATTGAAGCGTTCCGTTGACCCATCACCCAATACGACTGAAAGATCTTATGGAGGTCGGTGGCCAGACTGGTGCAGTTGTAAATCACCACTCCAAGTTCCTTAACCTCCATTTAAAAAGACATCCCAAAAACAGATTAATGTGGTTCAAGCTGCAAGTTTCCAGGCAGGCAGAAAGCTGAATGTGGTTTGGGCTTAGAGCTCTTCACATGTTTACCTGGGTTAAAGCTCTCCAGTCCATGTTGGCACTGCCAATGTAGACATGTCTTCTGTCCACAATCCAAAATTTAGCGTGGAGAATTCCTCTGGTCAGACGTCCAAAGTTAACTCTTCTTACATGCACACCTAAAAAAGGAATAATGTTTTAACCCTTGAAACTATGGACATTCTAATTCCTCACTCTGTATACTGCTTACATATTAGCTTTATAGCAGTGAGGGGAGAGAACATTGACTTTTTGACATCTGTGAAAAATGTAGCCTGACATGGGCAATATTTATTGAGCTACACATACAGAAGTAGTGTCTCTCTGTATGTCACTGGGCCACCATGTTTGCTAATGCAGCTTGCCAGACGTCTCTGCATGGAGTTGTAGAGGTTCCTAGTGGTGTCCTGTGATAATCCATCCCATGCTGCTTTAATATTCTCACACAATTTCTGCAGATTTTGCAGTAGGGGTGGAGGTGGAGTGTCACCAGGCCTTCTGGACGTGTGCTGCGTGACAACAAACCGTTCATCTTGGCGCTGACCACGGTGCTTCCACACACAGACTTGTTGGTCGTCTCCACCAAGACAAAAGAACTTATCATCACCTGCTGCAATTCTGAGTCACTCCATGACAGTCTGGCATGACACAATTGCAGTCTGTGGCCACACTGAAGTGATGTTAAGGGTAGCCGTTGTAACGGTCCGTGTGCATGTATTCCTGGGTCGTTGTCTGGCACTAACAGGATGACAGGTCTTGTCGCAAACTCTTCCTACTGCTCAAATTGCTTTCAAACTCTTTTCTGAGGCATACTTTACTTGCTCTGTACCATAAAAATAACTTTTCTAATGTGTCTAACAGTGTTATCTGATTAGTTGTCTGTATAAGTCACATAATTGGAACAACTATAGTAGTTTAATGAGCTTGCTGGCTGTAACAGTGAACCATTTTGAAGCATGCAAATACTTTACAATGAGCCAGGCTAAAGTACAGTCCCTATATAGAGGGGTTAGATGTAATGTAGTACACCGACCAGCATGCATAGTAAACTAAGGGGGTCTTATTTTACTCTAAAGCAACTAAGTAAACTAAGACCCCCCAAAGTAAACAATGAGAGTCCATTTGGAAGCTTTTATGTACACAGATGGTTAAAAACACTACAGATGTATTGTAAATAATCATATATTTCATTTTTACTGTTTAATAATGTGTATTATTATGTGCACTATGGTTGAAAGCTCATCTGCTTCAAACAACATACACGTGAATTCAATGAATTGTGTTAGTACCAATTCACTTAGCAACTCTTACAACTAGCCTCTCTTTGACTGTGCCTATGGGGTAGGTTCTAACATTTGCACTCACATCTTTTTCAGCTGGATTGTTTATAAAAGGTAAGTCCTGGGAATCTGTGGCAGTGACTGCCTGAATAAAAATATACAATTAATGTTGTTATTATAAGCAAAAAGCTAAAGGTGTTAGTTTGTGCTCTGTTCTTTTCAACCGAATCATTCTTACACAATGTAGAAAAAAAGATCAGAAAAACACGGAGTTATGATTTGACAGACATGAAGTTTTGACGTGACAGTGATTATATGAATTTGGTGATGAACACGTATGAACACACAGCTATACCGTTTTCTTTCAGAGTTCTCAGGTCAGTTGAGTTGGGCGCTACGGAGGGGATGCTGCTCACTACTCTCACAGACACGTTTCTCTTTGGCAGAGCTTTGAATTCCTCCAGAATGTCTCTACCCTGTGACACAAACACATACAATTAGCAGTGAGTTAATATTAGTCTGTACCCGCAGTGACAGAGCGACAAGCGACCAGTCGTTTCCTATGGGACTACGAGGTTTGTCGCCGTGATTCAGGGACAAGCAGCAAGTGTCACGGCAACAGAGCAACAAGCGACAAACCGAGTCGCTCAACTTTATGCAAATAACTTTTGACGCGGAGACGTACGGACCCCCTAAGGGGTCGTGGTTAAAAAAAAGTTAGTGACATTGCGTTCCCTCACCAATGTTTTGTGTTCCCTCGCAAATGTTTTGCATTACAGTGCAAACGATTTGCATTCGCTTGCTTAAGCTCAGAGGTAGGAGAAAACATGTCGTTTTTATGAGAAAAGATGTCGTAAAAACGACATAATATATGTCCTAAATAGGAGAAGTCAAAGGTCTATTTTCTGTGAAACGCGTTAAAGCCGTAACGCTGCTGGCTGGTGAACAGGCTAGTAGCCGTGTTTGACTCTGTGGTTCAGTGTGTTACACTCTAATGTTGCTGTATGTTCGGTATGACGCGGCACACAAGGCTTCAGTACGGGAAGCGAAACAGCTCAAAACCCTGTTCAGACTCAGCTACTCTGCAGATCCACGCAGCGCAGACCGGCTACTAGCGCGATCCACTGGTCAGCGTGGTGACACCAACTGGACAGCACGGCGCACGTCAGCTGGGACTCACTGGGTCCTGCAGTGCGGACCACGACCGACTGACCTGAAGTAGACTAAATACACCAGTGACTGTTTTAGTTACAGACATCCACACAGAATTACTGTTCCTGCATGATCAAGATCAGTCACTACAAACACTGAGCTCTCTTTATACTAGTTATTCTATGGACACTAAACTTTAATGCGAGCTCAGCAGATAAAATCGTTACTTGTAAAAATCTAACCTGTTTCAGATTCTTCCTCACTGAGATAAATACAGCTTAACCTTAAACCTGTATATCAGCCTAGTCGAACTTACACTGTCTTACAGTACTAAACATTGTCCAAGGAGAGTCAATTATTTCCTATATATTACTGATCAAAAACATAAACTGAAGTTAACAGGTCAGTGCTTTACAGTTGTAGGAAGTCTGTTAGTTGTAATGTACAGATAATCCTGTGGACCAGCAACATATCCTTACATGTAACTACATTAATAACAGTTATGGTATGAACTGTAAAAATGTTTAATCTTGATTTTGTACAACTGAATATACATGATGCATTCATGACACATTCATAAAGGTACAGTAACATTCCGTTACAGTTTCACTTTCACAAAATGCAATAATTAATGCTATATGGCCAAAAGTATGTGAACATGTGACCATTACCCTGCTTGCTGCTTGCTGAACATCCCACTGCTGAAAAGACTTTCCACAAGATTCTGGAGTGTGTATGTGGAAATTTGTGTCTGAGTATGTGAGGTTAAATGTTTTTAAATTACCTTTTCTCTTTCATCTTATTCAATAACATTATGATAATTAATGAGTTCATTATTTTAATACAATTGTGATAATAATTATTTATTATTATTATTATTATTATTATTATTATAGATACCTTAGATATTGGTGTCTATAATATTCAGACACCATAATTTAACTGCAGAACCATTTAAGGTAGAACAGGGAAATTTGAACAAGAAGCTGGTGAAAAAGAAGCTGACAGCTTGATGAAGGGTTTTAGGGCATAAAAAGGGATGAGGAGGTTGCTCTGTTTCTGCTTGACAGGCAAGTAATATTAACTTATTTTGCAGTTTCACAAAACCATTAAGTCATTTTTGTTTTTCAGATAAGGCCATTTATTTATTTATTTTTGTGTAGTGTTAAAAGTAGTTTAATGATCTGAAACATTCAAGTGTGACAAGAATACAAATGAAAAGAAATAAGGAAGAGGCCAAATACTTACAGGTATGTCAGTGGAGGAGTTGACGTTGATGTCCTCCCCAGTCAGAGACCAATAGAATGAGGAAACATCAACTTGCTTTGTGGCAGTAGAGATGAGGTCTTTCCATGCCTTGTATAAAGGTACTCCAATAGTGGCATTGCTGCCATAGTCCATCCATAAAGGAATACTCTCAACAAGGACAACCCTGACCAGTGTGGAATAACCAGTCACATCTTTAGGTGATATTTTCATACATATACATACTATCAAACCATTACCAACTAAGAAAGCAGTCAGAAAACAGTTTACTTTGTGCTGCAGATAACAGACACATTACAACACTATTAACATTATAAAGGGGAATTCCATTTGGTTTGTAGGGGCTCAGAGCTTACACTCAACAGCCATAGCTCATTTAAGCAGTTGTTTGAGAGTTTGAAACTAACTTACTGACTCTTACAAAACAAGAGAAAACAAAAAAAAAAAAACTGTTCTACTAGTAAATCTCACTCTCCAGAATCTTAGGCGTTAAAGCATTTAGGCAAAAGAACACCTTGCCAATTGTTAAGCATGAGGATGAATCTACTGATATTAAAGTTGTGTAACAGCCAGCGACACAGTAAATGTTACTGGAATAGAGGGACGAAAAGCTAGCATCCCAGGGTGTAGAAAGAGGCTGAAAAATAGGTTGGCTATTGCAGACAGTGGTCCAAAACATACATGAAAATCCACCTTAAACTATCTCAAGACACAAAAGGAGGTTTTAAAATGACCTTTGTGGTTCATAGATTTAAATAGCATGAATAAAGTATCTTATGACAAGCTATGACTATTTCTGAACTGAAAGCGTTCTGCAAGAAAACATCAGGGGAAAAAAGCCCACATAACTATTAAAATCAAGAACAGTTTGAATTAGCTGGCTGGTTCGGTATGCCGTGATTTCTACAGGGAGTTTATAAAGGACTGACTAAAAGGGGCACAAACCTATGCACGTTACATATTATGTTTTCTAATGTTAAATTCAGCAAATACATTATAACTGTGCAGTAGATTATTAAGTTTGTACCATGCAGAAGTGGTACTTAAAAATAATCAACAAAATGTGAGTGGTGCCCATAATGTTGCCCATAATCTCTTAGCTGGTCATGTTCTTTTAGGCCAAAAGAACATAACTTTCCGTGAGGCTGCTTCTAGAGACATTAAACTCTTCAGACATCTGGTTCCTATCACCACCACTGAGAACAATTCTGACGCTGCAAGTCTTTTACATGACTTTTACCATAACTGTTGAATTATGTAGAATACATGTGGAAGGAGAAGTAGCATGTTAGACTGTGCTATTGTTTCTTAGGCCAAATCTGATAACGTGTGGGGTCTCTGTACGTTTGTGGTGACGAGTGATTCCTCTTGTTCCCAAACCGTTAAAAACTAATCTGATCAGGATACAGCTTTAGATACGCTCTGAATGCAAATGTAAACTCACCTACTCTCCTCAACAGAACTATTATGATCAGTGTTTTGCACCGGATCATGGGCGCTGGTGTGGTTTGGATTCACAGCTTCATCTATCTTTTCCTGGTTTCTTATTTTCTCCACCAGAGCAATAGCAAGCAAACCACCAAGGATGGTCAAACATCCCAATATCAACAGAAGAGACATAAGCCTGGTTGAGCCCTGAAACATATGAAAATAACTATGTGGAATAGCAGAACAATTAGCATTGTTTAACTATAACAGCACAGAAAGATGAAATATGGAAAGATACCATCCCTACATGTCTGTTGGAAACATAATTGTCATGTAAACTTTTGTATGGAGAGGACATCTCTTGAACTGTGGATTTAGATGATCTGAGAAAGTAAAAATGCAATTAATAGGTCACATTAAGTAACAGCAGTAATTCAAGTATTCACGACATTGCCTAATTTAAGGTTACTTTCTTTAATTCCATCAAAGTAAAGAAATATCATGTAGCAAACTTACGAGCACATGGGAACAGCAGATATTTGGTATGGCGTCTGTACACTTTGCTCTCCCACTGATAATACTTTTATTTAAAGCAAACACTGTTACAAATGGCTTCAGTCTCTGGTTCCTCTTCCTTTTTTCAGTTCTCTTTTTCATGACTTTCCAACAGCTGACATACTAATAATACATGCTTTAAATCAAGTGAGTTTTAACTAAAACAAAAAACTTAAAAAAAAAAAATGGCATGCCTTTATCAGGCTGCTCTACTGATTATGGTTCAGATAACATCCTACGGTTTCTACAGCAGAAAAGCCCTTTTACAACTAAGACATACTTTCAATGCCATTCAACAGTTTGGAATCACTTGTGATTAATAATTGTTACTCACTAACAACTTATAAAGGTGTAGATTGAAATCTTACAGACATAAAGCCTGGTAGTTTCTTCTCATATTGGAGTGTTTTGGAAACAACAAGAAGTTATGATAAATTAATAATACTTAATAACCGTAACTGTCAAAGTTTTGTCATTTCTTGTTGCAAGTTTACTATGAACAGCTATATTATCAGCAGGATTCGGTCATCGCTTTTTGAATACAAGGCATTCTGGATGTTATTTAATTAGAAGTTATTTTTTGATGCTATACAACATTCAACAACAAAAGTCATTATAAAGCTCCTTTCAAGGATGGGAATACAGCAATATATGCCAGTCTGGGGCGTCCTGAGGCCTGCCTTAAGAACCACTGCTTTAAACTTTAGCAAGGTTTCCATTCAAACTTTTTTAAGCAAATTTCCAAAAAGCTGGTAACAGAAAAGGTGAATTAAGCACTGTTATATTTTGTGCCGTTAATAGAGAAGTGATTTAAATCTTTGTAAGATTACAAAACAGTAGCTTTGAAAACTTTCCGTCAGCTCTATATGTCTGCAGCCTTAGCATTTCAGAGACACCAAGAAGTGGTCCATTTAATGAGGGCCGAATTCACTGTCCCTCTTCACCGCCACCACACCTGAAAACTGAACACGACACCAGGCCAAATGTGACTATCGCTCCTGCTATGTCAACATCATTCCAAAAAATATTTTCTGTCACATCCAAGCATAAATTTATTGGTGGATGTAAAACCCTCATATATGACTACTCCACAACTCTTGGGGCATCCTCAAAAATCCTACAGCTTCTGAAACTTCACAGAAAAGAATTCAATAATTTAACATGAGTGAGTAAGTAACAGTTATTAGTGAACAATCCTTATATACTTGTATCTTTAAAAAGAATGACCCATAAGTTTAAACATCAGTACTGTGCATAAAAATACAGGAAAACATGATATTTATGTACTAATTACGTGCTATGAACAGGCCTTACATTTAGTGTTTTTGTTGACATGTTTGACATATAACTCCATGACAAATAGGTTATTACAATAAATTTATTGTGAAAAACAACCTAAAAAATGATTACTTCTACAGTTTTACCTCATATACAAAATGATCCCAATCTAATATTGCAAAACAAACAAACAAACAAACAAACAAACAAACACAGCAACATCACAACATTGACCAGACATTTTAAAAGCACCAAGTCTTTTAGAAGCTTTTAATTCAAAATGTCGAAGAAATTTTACAAAGCAATGGTAGAAGTACCCTTTAAGAATGATAAAACGTCTTAAAGTGGAGGTTAAGGTCTTTTGCTGGACCTTTTGGCTTCGTGACATTGGAGCTGTACATTCAAACACACAGGGAAAGAAACAAAAAGGGCAGGAACATTCTGTGCCTGGTCAGTTCCAACCTCTGGCACATTGAAACTGGTGGCTGTGCAAAACCATGCCAAAGAACTAAACAAACACTTGAGCAGCATTTTTGTTTGTAAGATTGTCTCACCCCAAGAAATATCTTGTACCACTAGTAGGTTTCACTGGAGAGATTAGAACAGATGCTTCTCAAAAGGAAAGCACTCTTGGTGGGCTTGCAACCTTAAATAACAATGTGTGTTAGTATCTTTAATATATCCTGTACACGAAATGTTTCCCACTCACTGATAAGAGGAAATGAAAGCAGTTCCATCTTAAAGCATGAAACCAGAACAGAGACACACAATCCATCAGTGCAGACTATTTTAAATATGGACTATTAGCCTTTGTACGTATCATGCATTACAACAGAATGAAGTACAGGCAGACGGCAGCGATGCTTCAATTAGTCTCAATAACAATCATGAGCTCATAGCATTTATGGCCACCTGAGGATACTCTGGAAGTGACAGTGAGGCATGTCCTTCCTCACTGACCTCATTGCAACGTTTCTGTGCGTTTCGCTACACTAAACATGACAGGAGTTTATACATTCAATGAAATGAAACTGATTGCCAGTTTTGTTTTGTTATCCTCTGGTAAAATGGTGGAAAGAAGAACAGCTAGTGTACATAATGTCTTTGGTATAATCTTACAACCGATAATATTACAAATAAACCACATGCGTTTATTTTACTAGCTTGCTTTTTAGATCTCAAAGTAGTGTCAGATGTGTAACTTTAAACATTTATACTGGACTTTACCAAGCAATGATTATATATCTTTAAACGTTAAGCCTTATAAGCCTGATGGTCACAAGTCAACAAAAGCTGAACTGTAAAAATGTGATTTGTTTAAAAATAAAATACTTGTATATTTAAAATTACTTCATCAGTTGACTTATTTGATGATTTGATGAAATTTCAAGTAAAACAGTAGTGTGCAAATGTCAAAGACCACCCTCTGTGGTCTCTGTGGAAATTTCCAGGCAATAAAGGTAATAATGTACAAGCTCTTCAATGTTTTAGTGTCAGAGAAGAAGCAGGAAAGATACAGTGAATACGTAAGAGAAGCCTAAATATATAGCCTAAATCTATCAAACATTTTTCAGTATTTAGTGTGTCCACCATTTACCATAGTGTCCCTTCTCTTAAGGACACTTAATTACCCCCTATAACAGCTTCCTAACAGCTACACATTCTTTTAGACTGACAGGACTTAAGCTGCCTTCCCACTGTAAAAGGATGGACAGAATCACCTGTGGATTTGTCAGATCCCTCAAAGATGAAAGCTTCAAACACTGTTTATTTGATGCCAATAGTTTCAGTGGTCTACCTGTTCTTGCACTGTTGTTAAAGGTCCATTTTCACTATATGTTGTACTCCAGTTTTATACACTTTCTCCCTATTCATGTGGATTATATCCAATCTCTTCAAAAACATCTCCTAAACCAACGAAAACATAATTCTTGTTTTGACTAGAAGAATATAAAGAATATAAATAAAAATGAAAATGAATAAACCAATGAATACAAGGGAGGTCTCTGACTGCACAGTGCTGCATGTTCTATCGTTCATAGTACATGGGAATGTCAGTTCTGGTTAACTTTTCTTCTTTTTACATCGTAAGAACTACAGACAAACACAATTTTGACAGAAGATTAGAATTTCAATTATGAGAATTACAGAAAAGCAAAGATATTTGTTATTGGATGTACTTACACATTGCTTACTGGCTTTTTAGTGTTACCAGTTGAAAGTTGAAAAGGAAAGAACAAATAAACTCACAAGAAAATATGAAAGAAATCAAAGTGCATTCTTCACTACATGTGACACTGTGGCAATAATGAAAAACAAATACATATTTTAATGCATTCTTTTATGATCTTTAGCATATAAAATACCCTGAATAAAGTTAAATATTTTTGTAAATTAATTTACCTCCTCAAATCAATCAACATTAAAAAAAAATATATGATACTCAAATACAGTGTCATCAGAAATAGTTTCTATTCCATGTATGAAATAAATCTCATCGGTCAAAAAAAAGAAAAAAGGTTATTTAATTTCTCCCAGTGATCCCAATAGCCTCAAAAGCTTACTTTACACAGTGGATACCAAGTTTAACAATGCAAACCAGATTTGTACCTTTAATCACAGTGCTGTGTGACAACTCTTCTGGTGCATTATACACACACCTTAGTGCAAATGGACCCATCAGCAAACTTTAGAAAGAGCCTATTAATGTTGATCAAGTAACTAAATGTGCATGCTCGAACACTGGTAACTGAATGTTCTAGCATTAGTCACCAATGAGTGTTCAAATGAGCAGCTTTAGCAGACATGGCATTTACAGAGGAGGAGTGAGAGGACTTAATTACTCTCATACAACAAGACTGTCCCCCTCAGACCCCCTACCTAACCTTCGACTGCTGGCTGAGGGTCCACCACCACGCTGGGATGAAGTGGTTCTCCAGTCTCTGGGAGAAACTCTCAGGTTCCTCAATCCAGCTGCAGATTGGCCTCCCGTGGCTAGTGACCTGGTCACATCCGGGTTTCCGCTGGGTTCAATGATTTTGTTAATGACTGCAGAGGATAAAACACATAGGATGTTTTTTTTACATTCATTTTATTGACATTCACTCTCATTCGCAAATAGGAGCCAATAGGACTGACAGCGTCTTTCATAAAACATGCCTGACAATTAGACATTTTGTTTTAGAAAATAAATAATACTGCATGTGGATGTCTGAGCAAGCGTTAGGTCTACCGCGCTGCCTCTATTTTACATCAGTGTGCTTAATTAGCTTTACCCACAAACTCTGAGCTATGAGTAATGAGCAAACAAAATGTGTTAATTATGCTTTTAAAAATAATATTAATAATTACAATTAATATACATATAATAATAAAATAAATAAATAAAATTCTGGCTAATACAAAAAAATCAGAAAACTGTCTCATTGTATGATGCCTAATATCTTCAATCTAGTGGCATCACCTCCCTTTAAAACGGAGGAAAAGACGACATGATTCATACCTTCCAACCTTTTCTGAATCCCCCTAAGATCACGGAGAATAGCCATTATTTCCTAGAACAGAGAAGTAGTGTGTTACAAAGTGACAGGAAAGTACTCAGAATCACCAGCATCACCAAACTAAGCAGACAGAAATAGAGATGAACCTTGTTGGGAGTATCCAAAGGTGGAGGATCATCAGCAGCATTGATCTTTGTCTCAATCTCCTCCAAGACTTCTGTCTTATTATGGAATAAAAGCCTGGCAGCAAATAAAAATGCTTTAAAAAAAACAAACAAGATTCACAACAAGCATTTTTTCTCATCATGGATTATCACGACTCAAGTCAATTTATTATTGACACAGGTCAAGTTTTTTTTTTTTTTTTAAGAATTACAACTGAATGCTTAATCAGAATGCATTGAGAGTCAGTTTGAAAGTACATGCAATCTGATCTGATGTTATTAGATACAAAAGATGTCCAATAATCTCATACAGGTGTCCACATTAGTGTACTTAGGTCAAAAGTATGAGTATACACAAATCACAGTTTCAAGGACCTGGTAAAATCAAGCACGATAGAGAGAATGTATCTATCAAGATAAACATTTTCTCAGCTCCCTTTAGTAAGCTTACGCCACACCGACCATGCACAGGATAACTTTGCTATAACTGTGCCATACCCACTTTTCTCCTTTTGAGTGTTTATTATTATTTATAAAATTGGGGCAAGAGTAGAAAAGCTTCATGTAAGCTCAATGACAGGATCACTTATAAATCACTCATTTATATACATTTCTATCTTACACGGTTAAATGTAAATAATTTATATAAAATTACTAAAAACAAAATTAGGTTGAAGTTGGCATTTTTGACTTGATCTTAATGACAGTGTTCAGCTATGATATGTTAGTAACATCATGATCGCTTGCTAGTAACCACTACCTATGCTAGCTGGTTCCAACAGAACACCAAGACTCTTGGACGTGCGTTTGTTTTTAGTGTTGTTTTTTTTAATGACTTTTTTATGACTTTAGGTCTTAATTTTAAAGGTAAAAATTGAAGCAAGATGACCTGACCAAAGATAATAAAAGTCATTGCAAAGTTACTAACTTACTTGATTTTTTCAGTCAGTTGCTCTGTGTTTTCTCGGATAGCGACAGAAAGCTGGGAGACAGGATCCAGCATCCCATTATCCAGAGCAGCCTAATTTAGAAGATAAAGAATGAAGCATATACTGTGAAAATCAGTGAAAGTTGGAAAAAAATGGGTAAAAAAAAGGGATGCTTTCGCGATACCTGTTCCTGGTTCCAACTGCATTGTTTGAGGCTTTGATCAACAATGGTCTGGTCAGAGTTTCTGACAACAGTTGAAATAGGTGGAACTTTAGGGTAATTTAGGCTGGTCTCAGGAATCTGATGTCGCAACTGTAAACAAATCAGAGCATAGAAAACTTACGTCTATACTTCATATTAATGATTGTGTTTTTTTCTGGGGAAATGTGGGTCCAAGAAAAAAAAAACCCAAAACAAAGCATAAATACACATTAGAAGCATAACTTAAATGATAAATCTTAAAATAACATCAAAAGACATCATAACTGTACTTGCTCTGCACTGGTGTAACTTGAAAAAATATTATGGCCTCTACATACTAAAATCTGAGACAGTGAAAGGTTACCTCTTCACAGGTGGATATAGCAGACACTGGTTCCATAGTATCAGCAGACGAAGAATTCTGAGGCTCAGCATCTCCGGCAACATCATGAATTTCTCTAGCCAGAATCGCCAAGTCTTTAGCCAAGTCTTGACTCAACCTATTACAGAATAAGACATGTCATGTGCTCAAGAACGCAAGCTTCAAGAGTCACGATTAAAAATCAATCAATCAATCACATAGAAAGAACTGTTTTTTAAATGATTTTTAACTGCGCTCGTGTAAATGTTAATTTAGGCAATGTAAGTCAAACTAAGGTCCAGTGTAAAAGGTCTGAACCTCAAGAACTTCAATCTACAAAGCCACTTTTTACAGGCCTTGTTCAGACTGCCAGGGCATATTCATTTTGTATCCAGATTTTGGATCCAGATTCAAAGTGTCTTTTTTCTTATGTCACTCGCAACAGTATAAACAATGATGACGATGTCAAATCCAGAGCGACGGAAGTGCTGGGAAAAGAGTGACTTGACAAAGTTTGGAGGGCAAAATGAAATGAAACCTCTGTCTCTCCTGCTTCGTGTATGAAAACCACAGCAACCCGTGCATATAGGTTGGTGATGTCTAGACACAAGTCCGATCTGATCACTTGCAAATAACACCACGGACTGACATCTCAAAAGACTTGATTTGAGAAACAAATCTGATTTACCTGCAGTATGAACATAGCCATAATGACTGGGTGGACATCAGTTTAAGCATGTTTTATACATCTTTCATTACCTTGCAATCTCTGCACTGTGTGTTGTCCAGCTCTGGAAAGCATCACTGTCATGTCCCTCCCCCTCAGAGTCTCTGGTTCTTGAGACAGGTCGCACTGGTCCAAGATTCTGGGTTCTTGCGGACTGCAAAGCTCCTGAATGGTGGGAGCGCTTATGTTTAGGAGTGCTTTGGTTAGACTCATACTCCTCCTCTGAAGTGGAGGTGTAGTCTGAACCCTTCTGACGTCTCCTGGAGCCTTGGCCCAGGGAAGTGCATTGAGGAAAGTTTGGGAAGCACCAGGATAATCAGCAGTAAAGAAAAGTACATATGAAGAAGAAAAAGAAAGACACCAAATATATGAGAAGAAAGCAAAAAACCCAGATTCCAGGTCCCACTGACAGAAATAAGGGTTAAAAGTGACCACAAAGTGCTCACAGAGCTGAAGACTTGACACTTCACTGAATGAGCACTTTAGGGGGCAACTGTTTAATCATTAAGTCCATAGTATCCCATTATTTTTAGCACACTGGAGAACTTGTAAAATGGCTTAGTAGTTAGTTAGTCAATAACCCAGTGGTGCAAAAAGCAACAAATGACAACAACCACTGGGTCAGAGACTTAAGGGGCAAAGGATGATATGAATTTAGAGAGTAGATCCAAGAATAAGGACTGGAAACATGGCAGTAAAATGTTCATGGTGAATTTCATTATTCTGATGAACAAATGCATAAACAAAATCACTTTTACAAATACAACAATAATCTCCCTCAGATAGAGCTGCATGATTAATTATATTTCTTATATATTTATATATAATTTGAGTTTCAGTGGTGAACATATTGTAAAGGTCAAGAACGACAGATCAGATCTAATTACATTACACTTGTGTAGTGAGAGAGTAACATAATTGTAACTATAGAAAAGACAGAGTTACACCAGGTCTTTTATTAAAGTTATATCGTTTATACAGCAGTCTTCTGCATGTAAGAATGGTTTTAACATGATCATTCCCATTCTCAGCATTGTGCGTAAAACTTGTGGTATTAAATATACATTTTAAATGTTTTTGTAGGCGTATATACGTATAAACTTTAAGAGCTTTACTGTGCACAAGACAAACTTTTAATTTAGCACTGATATAGTCACTGTGGTAACTAAGAACTCCATAGAACATCATATTTTATGTCTGAATCATGCAGCCATACCTTCAGAGATAAAACAACATCTGATAAAAAAGCACTTGATGAACTACATAAACATATCAGGAATGACAAAGGACCAGAACAGTTTTCTTAAACTGATTTCGTTAATAAACACTTTTAAGCAGCATCATACTTACTGGCTGTGCTGCTAGCATACTTCGCACTGCTTGAGCGGCCACGGATGATTGGCTGCCTGGATATTCCTCCTGAACCCTTCTGTGCACTAGTCTTCGGGTCAGACACTGAAGCCTTCCGCCCTGAGAAACCAGACTCTGAGCTGCGGTTGGAAAAGCCTGTTTTGCTTGCAGAGGACTCTGTGTCACTCGGTGTAGTGAAAGAACCAGCCCTCTTTCTTGGCAGAGCCAAGATGTCCAAACGGGAAAGCTTCTTGCTTTCTTGGGGTCTAGTGGTGGAAGCACTGACATCTGAGTTCTGAGATGTGCGATCAGTCTCAGTACCATCATTGTCAGATGCGTCGCCTAGGCGGGCACGGCGGAGCATGGAGGTCCTTGTGGCCCTTGGTGCAGAAAGGCTGTTAGAGCGGGTTAGTGCTTGTGCTACTGGACCTTTTGTGGACTTGCCCGAGTTGTCTTTCTGAAGGGGGATGGTGTACTTTCGAGTAGGACGGTAGCTGGCCTCCTGGTCTGAAACAGTGTCAGGCCATTGACGGACAGAGGAGCTTTGAGGCTCACTGCCAAAGTCTAAAGATCCATGTTTTCCTGAACTACGACGTAACTGAAAGCGTTTACCTGATTCCCCCTTACAATCATTGTCGGGTTGATTGGACCTGCATACCTGAGAAAGAGGATCACCAGATGACGGGAAACGGTTTTGTTCTTGAGCATGCTGGCTGGCAGATTTTCTCTCTTTCAAGATTTCACTGAGGATCACTGGCTTCTTAGGGGCAGAAGTGATAGCATTTTTACCACTACGCTGACTGACTGTACTGGACGTGTCTACATCTGATTCCTCAGAAAGTGAGTCCTCCAGAGGACAGGGGGCAGTGTCACACTTCTGCACTTGAAGCTTGGCTTCCAAAGATGCAAGAACATCCTCTGTTTCTTTGAGGTAAGACTGAGTGTCTTGATTGCACACACCTTTGAATGCATTTCCATCATTGCTGGACGATGGAGTTGAGATGTGAGGCAATCTCGTAAAATGGATGTCATCACTGGACCTATCCTTTGTAAAACTCTCTTGCCTGATAAGGGATACAGAGGTTTCCACACACTGTGAAGCATCCCGATTAGGAGGAGAAAGGTTGGGTTTGTTGCCATGCTGTCTAGTTATAGTGGCTGTAGAAAACTTTGAAGTAGAATCTTGGTCCTTTACCATCCTGGCCCCACCACAAGAAGAGATAGCATTTTGTTTAGATGTTGATTGACTTGTAACATCTGGCCAAGTCTTCTCTGGTTTTGCAGTACTAGTTCTTCTACCCTGCTCCACAACAGAGCCATCATCTGACTTGCTGGCATCACTCAGACTGTCTGGCTCTAGATCATCCTGGACATACAGTTTCTGCAGGTCTTCTTTTTGCTGTGAACCTCGTGTGTTCCTCTCCATGCCCTTGTGATTTAGGTAGGACTCCGACTGAACATGAATGCTGGGTGGCAGAGTTTCTGTCTTCTCCATAGAGGGCACCTGAGGTAGAATTCGCCGTGCCCGAGAACTTTGGCCACTCTCTGATTCTGTGCCTTCGATGTTTCGATTTAGCATTGCCTGATGGATGATTCGTCCATCTGCTGAATGGTAGGTTTAACAATTTTGTAAATTACTGTCTTATATAGTCTGTACAAATGCCAAAAATGAACAGGAAAAATAAGTTTGTACAGCTACCTGAAAGACCCATCTGTGCTGGGATGTCAAAGAGGCCTGACACTGAACTGGAGTCTGAATAGTTGTCAGCCAAACTAGCCCAGCGAGAGACCCATCTGGTGCTGCCAGTAGTTAAGCCCAGTGACTCTACCTGTGGAAAATGAAGAAACAAATACAGCTGCATGGATGCCATAACATTTGAAGTTTCTTATCAACAGCTGGCATAAATTTGAAAGGTGACTTTGATTACTGTTATGATGTCAATTCCAAGTTAAGATTCCAGAGTGATTTGTTTTAAAGCAAGTAGCATCTGCTGAGATTTAAGTAAAATAGCTTTAGAATGACCATGTTACTGTTTACTATCCACTACCACCAATTATTACCCAATTAAAAAATAACCCTTTAATGGTTTGCCTCACCCATCACCACAGAACCCAAAGAGGAAAGAGGTAAAACACCACAATTAAAAAAGAAGCAATAGCTTTAAGAGGGTGCCAGAAGAAATTTTAAGTAAATGCTGCAGCAATAAGAAATTACGGAGGTCAAGCATCACATGACAATCCCAGCTATCTACAATATATTGGACTCGGTAATTAACAAAACTGTAATTGTGTTTTTGTTTCACACTACCCACAATGAAGTTTGAAGCCATTTTTGCTTAAGTAAAAAAACTGATGAATATATAACAAGCATAAAAATCAAACACTGAAATAGATAGCTGGTGGATAACACACCAGCCCCCTACACAGATACTTGAAGGTTTAATTCCCTGTCCAGCCACAAATACCACTGATGTAATAATAACAGCACATAGCAAGACTCTCGAGTGTACTTCCAAGCTCTGTACAATGAATTTAAATACAAGATGAATCAAAATTAGAACTATCCAACTACATTCAGCATGCTCAATACTACATTCAAGATGGAGGAGGAGTACCATATGTTATTCACATTTACCTATGCAGGATTATCCTGAAATACATTATACTGGCTTCCTGCAGTTTTATTGTTAATATTAGATATTATTCTTTGTTCACTCTGGTCACAGTATAGCCTCCTACATGGAAACATCAATTTCATGAGTCAGGGGCAAATTAAGCAAACAAAAGTGAGGTGCCATCCCATAGTAGAAGAAAAAGAAATCAAACAGATTGAATAGATGCTTGACCTCCTAAAACATGGAAATCAGCAGAATAGTATGCCAAAGATTTGTTTGATCTGTTGACAGACAGACAGACCGACCAACACTATTGACCTGGAGTCACCATAACATTTAGGGCCCAGGTGTGAGGTTACCTGTGCTGGACCCATGGATGGGTCACTAAAGCCTGGGTAATGGCCCAGTACTGGGCCAGGACTACTCTCACTAAATCGAAGGCTATCCTGGCCCTCTCTGTCACCAACTATAGGCCTATACACTGTTGCTGCTGAAGGCTGATTGTTGTGCTCAGGGCACTCGCCAACACCAAACACCTGTCAGGAATAAAGCATGCATGAGTGGGTTGGGCTGGTTAAGTTCTTCTTGGTACGTTAAGTTTGGATGTTTCAGCAAAATTAACAGTAATGAACATTTGTGTTTAGAGCGGATAGTTTAGTTTTAGACGGGGCAGGCCTACAGAAATACCCTCTAAGTAAGTCGACTGCTGTACAAACTAAATCCTAAATGAAGCCCCTTGTTTTACTCTTCAATTTTTCTGTTTGTGTAGCCTGATTACACTGAGGCATAATAACTGACAGAACATCTAGTTTGCCCGATTTAAAACTAAAAGAACAGATATTAATTATTCTGGAGAGGACAGTTTGGTCGCTGGTAAACTTCATGTTTCATATATATATATATATATATATATATATATATATATATATATATATATATACACATANATATATATATATATATATATATATATATATATATATATATATATATACACACACACACATACACAGTGAAAAGGAACAGCAACCCATCCTCTTAGGTGTACATTTACATTTATTAAGCTATTAACTACAGGGGAAAGGAAAAGGACAATATTAGGGATGAACTAATATGGGAATGATAGGCCAATATCCATGTTCATATCTGCTGACACAAACATTTACACAATTATGTAATGGTGAAAGTAGGGCTCCATCCACCTGGATCAGTGTTATGGAGAAATTTCTCCAAGGTTACAAATGCAGTAAAATGAAATACCAAATACAGAGTGAAGAGTAGCCCAGTGTCTTTTAAACATTCTGCTCTTTCAATCTATCAACAAATAAAATATTGGTTTGAAATACAAATCAAATCTAAAAGCTCTGTCTGATGCTGATCATTGCACATCCCTAGAATGCATACTACTGACGAGAACAAGCTATCAAAATTGGTCTGAGCAAGAATTCTTTGAGTATTTAACCATTAATAAATATTTACCTAGTCATGCATTTCTAAGCTAGTTATAACCTAGTCAGCTGTCAATTGTATGACCAGACTTATCTAACTCTAGACCAACCACTAAGTTACCTAATATAAATCAACATATATGTTGCTGCAACACTGTAAGCCAAAGTTCTGTAACTTTGCCCCCTCTAAAACTCAAGTTAAACTATAAACACTGAAGGGATCACAAAACTAATCATTATGCAGAGTATTATAGTGCACACTTGTGCATCACAAGACCGCCATTTTAAAAAGCTGTCCATGTCTGTCTGGTTTCATTTCAGCCATTCTTTAAGCCCTTGAGCAAGCTTAGTGAAACGTGCAGTGTTTTCCATAAACAGGTTATGTTGGTGCGTCCAGTTATATGAACACCCAAAGTATGTTTCTTTTGTTATCAGATACCTCACTATTATTCTCCAATCAGAGCACATAAGTATATACCTCACAGTCAAAAAGGACATTAATTAAGCCTGTTGATTAAAAAAAATTTAAACTACTGGTGGTTATTCATATTTGTACATAACTGACACACACCTACATAGTCTGTATGTATCTGTAATATCCAAGTAGTCATTGGTTATGAAAAAGATTTGTGAATCATGAATTCATTTATGCTTTAGAGCTGATGTTATCACTGACCCTGTGCTCCAGCACTAAAGTACATATGAAACCAGTGTATATGAAATACCTGATCAATCCTATTACGTGCCTCCTCCACCTCTTTATCAGGTCCCTCTGCTTCAATTGTGTAGGTGCCAGCATCACTTAAGCTGTCATCCTCTTCTTGTCTGGAGCCTTTAGTGGTCATTACATCTGTGGAGTTTGCTGGCGTGGGTGTGAGTAGAGGTTTTGAAGGCAAATGCTGATGGGACTGTGATGAAATCTGAGTTTGACTTTGAACAGGAACAGGAAGTTTAGACTGAGTCTGAGAATTATTTGTTACCATGGACGCTGTGTTGGAAGCTGGTGAGGATATGGAGGATTGGGGGTTCTCCCAGGTGGCAGTGGAAATGGGTTTTGACACCCTGAGGAACTCAGCTGCAAAGTCCTGTGCCAGTTTGGACCTGCGGCCAACGCTGTTAAATGTCTTTGAAGAAGCTGAACGAGAAGAAAAGTTAGATGAACTCAAACGAATGTCAGTTTTCTCTCTTCTCAGAGATCCAGCTCTCTGAAAGCCACTAGAATCTTTAAGGGGAACAGTAAACTGTTGAGTGGGAGGATTATGCACAGTTGACAGGACTGACTTCTCTGCGCTCTGGGGTGGACTTTTCGTCTTCTCCATTTTGTTTTTGAGGGACTCATGGAGCTCTGGAGGAGACATGTTATTGGTAAAGGACTGTGAACGCTTCTTACGTGCATTGTCATCAAAAAACTCAATGACAAAAGCTTGCTGGGGTTCCTGTTTGCCTTGCTTTTGAGAGCGTGGTGTTGAGCTGGTGGGAGGTTCCTCTCTCTCAGGCGGAGTAAAAAGTCTCGGAGGTGACAGCTCAGACGTTGAAACATCTGGGGGTTTTGAGGCAGGATCTTCAGAGTCACTCGCTCCATCCTCATGATAGCATCCATCTAGCAAGAATAGTAAAATGTTACTTCAAAATTAAAATTTAAAAATGTACAAATTATAGTTCTAGAAAAGTCACATATTAAATCTGCTATTATGGAAAAAAAATAATTTTAGGCATGTTGTATCTTAAAAATTATTTTCACGTCAATGCTTACAAAGTTTATATTTAAAGTTCTCCTGCTGGGCATTATGCTGATAAATAATGATTAGTCCAGGTACATGGCTCTGTTTTGGAATTCATTTTCCAAACATGTCCTGCCCTGTCCTGACATAATGATACAATCTATTGCTGACAGCAGTGCAGCCATCATCTTATCTATTCAAATACACAATAGAGGTTAACAATCACAACTCAAGGAAAAACAATACCAGCAAACCTAACATATAAACCATGGATCACCATAAGCTTAAAAAAAAAATCAATAAAATAAAGGACCAAAATGTTAATGGAGCATTTATATGTTTGACATTTGCTATGACATTTGCTATTTTAGTAAAAGGACATAGGTAAGCACCATATCTGCAGATCATGGCCAACAATTATATGTTTTTTAAAAATATCTGTAGACCTAGCCTACTCATGACTACATACCTTCTGTACAACTGTATTACCACTCCCACTCTATTTACTCTATTGATTACTGCCTCTTTAAAATGACAAATTAGTATTGCTCCTTACCTTTCAGAATTGTTCTGTTCATGGAAAGGTCACTGTTTGAACTATAAGGATCTTCTGATCTGGACTTCCTCCTTGCCATGGTTGCACCACTCTGTACTAGCCAATCAGCCACTTTGTTCTCGGCTGACATCACCTCTGTTGGTGTGCAAACAGACTCCTTGCTGGGGGTCTTGCGGTGGCGGAATGAAAACTTTGTAACATGGTCTTTAATTTTCATCTTTCCAGGAGTACAGTCATCAAACTCTATGGTGAAGGAGGCATGACTCTGCACTACGGGGGGTGTAGAGGGGGTCCGATTGTCTGTGTCTTTTGTGGGGATCACCTGGACCTCTGTTTCTGCAGTTTTAGGTCTTGACTGCAACTCCTTAGTAGGAATCTCAAAGTAATTTGCGTCCTTCCGGTAGGAGTAAACATGTCTGCCTTGGCCATCTTGATGTTCAGAGGTGGAGCCATTAATTTCATGTTGGGAGTCTTCCTTCTTGTTCTCTGTGACAGAACATTATAACATAAATACAAAGGTAGACAAACATGAGTGTGTGTGTGTGTGTGTGTGTGTGTGTGTGTGTGTGTGTGTGTATATATATATATATATATATACACACATATATATGGGATGGTGGTTTACAAATCTTTGTACAATCAGCACAAGTAGGATGTTCCAAAGTTACAGACCTGTATTTGGTTCTCTCTGCTGACCCTTATTCTCCTCATCAGCATCACCCCACCATGAGGGTTGACCATACAAAGGGGTGGGCTTGGAGACTGGATGCTCTGGAGCTGAGAGGGGAAAAAAACAGAAGGAGAGAATTATTCAATGGAACTAATAAATGACTAACAATGTGTGTCATTCATGAGGGTCACATGGCAGCTCTTTGGCCTCAACAGCTCACAATGAGCTTTGCAAGCATGAAAGCTGTTTATGTTCATGCACAATGAATCCAACATGACACAAACATGTCTTCCACAGCATGATTATATATACTCATTATGTAATATTTCAAACTGAGCCAAAACTGGAAACATTCTTGTCAATGCTAAGCTAAGAGTGCAGCCGTCAAATGCTGGTATATTAAAGAAATAAAGAAAAGGCAATAACTGTATCATGACTGAGGAAACAGCATCATATATGGTTTGAGAAAAGACATCTATAATGTATTCTACTTTGCCAAACTAAAACGAAGATAGGAGATTTTAGCCTGTAATGGCTAAATTTTCTTTCAGTCTTTGCCAACTTGTTAACTTGTCAGCTATGCAAAACACAGTCTGTTGTCCATCACAAATGAACCAACATGCTGGCTACATTAATGCAGAGTCAACTAAAGCAGCACAAGCCTGGGCCTCTGTTGCCACAGTGACACTCTGTAGTATCAACAAAAACGAACAGACGTGGTGCATACCTACAGGTCTACGCAGACTAACAAAAATATCTCAGTGGGCCACCAAACATTCAAGACAGTGATCAGTGATGATTAGATCCTCATTCATTTTCTGTTACAACCAGACGCAATGGAGACAGTTGGAAATGTGACATATACAATGCAGGTTTGATCAAGTCAAGATAACTGAAATGGCAACAGTCCACAAGTGTCATTCACAAGTGAATGAAGTTACACACGTAACCCTGTGCAGTTGGGCAGGGCTGGGCACACCCATGTGTGTGACTCAGCATTACATTTCTGCCACATTCCTCAAAAAAGCAAAAAAACAAACAAAAAAAAAATACAAACATAACATACATGTCTCTCTTGCAATGCAGCAATTAGCAACAGAAACGTTGTAGATTGTGACTGAAATTGTTAGATGCTGCATTTGTATGAACTTTAAATACAAAAACCACCAAATACAATATCAGTATACACTCATCATTGAAAAAAGCACCCAGTAGGAATGAAACTTGGTGGGTGAAACATGTAAATGATTCAAGACCCCTGCTCAGTACCCCATGTGAAATAAGCAAGGACAGGCCTTATTGCTGTACCCGATCCGACCTTACAGCCACGATTGTGGACATTCAGCGAGCAGTGATGCCCTAAGTCATGCTGTTAGTGCCAGCACCACTGGCATACAGCTGTTTAATGCCAAGTCAACATCGCTAAAGACTGCAATGGTGTCGGGCCAGACTGTCATGGAGTGACTCAGAATGGCAGCAGGTCATCTTCAGTGACGAGTTCCCCTTTTGTCTTGATGGAGACGACGAATGAATCTGTGTGTAGAGGCATCGTGGTCAGTGCCAAGATGACCAGTTTATTGTCACGTGTCACACGTCCAGAAGGCCTGGTGTCACTCCACCTCTACCGCAAAATCAGCATGAACTGTGTCAGAGTATTCAAGTTGCATTGGATGGATTATCACAGGACACCATTTGGGGCCTCTACAACTCCATGCTGAGACGTCTGGCAAGTTGCCTTAGCAAACATGGTGGCCCAACGCCATACTGAGAGACACTACTTCTGTATGTGTAGCTCAGTAAATATTACCCATATCAGTCTAATTGTTCCTGGTAACCTTTTTCTTTCTTCCAAACAGCCCTGCAATCTGACACTTCCTTCAAAAAAATTATGACGATGAGCGTAAATAAAACATTTTATTAGGGCCCTACATTTTCTTGTGTTTTATTTATTAATCTCCCCGTAGGACATTTTATTTACATACCAAAACAAAACAGAAAAAAAAAATAATAATTACAAATGAATTTTTAGGTGACAATTTTTTAACTCTCTCTCATGTGCATGTATCCCTTTTATGTATGCCTGACATAACGCTGCTGTGGAAATAAAGCCTCATATCTCCATTTTTGTCATTTCTTAATATTTGACAGAATTAAAAATATATATATTATTCTTTACATTGTGTGTAAATTTCATGATGAATGGATTAAAAAAAAAACAGCCATAAAGAAATCTGGTTCCACTGACGTACATTAAAAGTGAAGTATGTTCTTTCCTCCTCCTGTACAGTTAGAAGTTTGGAAATGTGAGGTTTTATTCTGGCAGCAGCAATATGCAAATGATCTCTGTGCTGACTGGTGACCCTGTATTGTGCCTTGTTCAAAATGCAGTCTGGGCTGAAACACTTCCTATTATTTTGGCGTGAACGGGCAGAACTGAACTGCAGACAGAACAAGCTTTTTTTTTTTTTTTGGCATGACAAAAATAATTTCAAGACTGGCGAATTTAGCAGCTTAGTTTTCATATCCGGACAGTATGGATTGAGCAGTAAACAGTTTGCTTCTAAATTCTAATCATGTTTACATACTACAACAAAACCTTTTTATTAAGAAAAAGACATGTGAAAAAGAAATACTCATAATACTCATACTCATAATTACTCATAATTTAGACTTTTTAAAGCACAACTGTTTGCATTTGTAAATATTTACCGTGGAACACTGTCTTTTATCCAAATAATATACATACATATATACATTTTTTTTTTTCCAAACAGCACCCAAACTCAGTCACCAATCAATTAAGTGTGCACAATTTGCTCCAAATGTAGTCAATCAAGAAATGTTTGGTGTCTGAGGTACCCTTCTTTAGTTCTGCTCCAAGCCCTGAGCCCTGCCCTTTAAGACCCGTACAGCCAAGCCTGTTTTCTTCATGCCCAGCATAGATCCTTTCATATTTAAATATGATACAGCTACTGTACCGTGTGCTGACATGCTGACATACTACATAACACATTGCTACTGGTGTTATATTTTGACAATTGATCTGGGAGTATGCAGTTTTGGACGCAGGCAGAGCTAATGTTAGTTTGCTACTTTATTCCTCATACAATGATACCATGTTCCAGGGAACTACCAGGCAGACAAACCTGCTGCTTTCCCACTGGCTACACTGAGATTCCACTCCAAATCATGCATTTATGAATACAGCACTGGATTTTCCATGTCTGGTGTGAAAGCAGCTTCTCCAACATCCATTATATTAGCCACATGGCTCTGGTGCAAAACAGAAGCCGAGTTCAGACACCAAACATATATTGGCCAACTGTATAAATTAAATTTCCTCATATTGGTCTTTACTGAGCTCATTACGCAGAATCATAAAATAAAAAGAATGTAAGACTGCCGCCCCAACATTCTAAAGAAACATATATAAAATACAAAACAAAGCAAAAGGAGGGTTAAGAAATGTGCTATGGGAGCAGAAGCACACTCTCGCAGAATTCTATACAGGCAGAATGCAGGGCTCAGGTGCAAGGCACTAAAATAGGAAAACATAAATGATCAAGGCTAAAGAGGGAGGAAGGATATGTGCTTAACAGGAAACAAGTGCACACAATGCACACAGAGGAAAACACTATCACAAAATCACATCATATTCTTCTTCTATCAATGACAATTATCTATTCTATTTGTCCTCTAAACACATGGTACCGTAAAAAGACAGGAGAAACATAACACACTAAAACACAACAAACTAATGCACTGCTGTTAGTGACTCTTTAAATCCTGAGATAAAAACTTAAAATCGAGGTGTCGAATGAGATTTTGCAGAAGTTTTTTGCACATCATACATCTTTATGTATTAACATCACTCAAACAGGCTAAAAAGAAGATCTGGCTTGATAAGATCTCGAATGCAAAATCAACAAATACTGATGAAAATATGATGGATAATTCACTTATGTTTTCTAAGTTCTTCTACAGGTTTTGACTCGGTTCTCTAGAATACTCTTTTCACGCACTGGTAATCTTAAGATTCATCCACCCAGGGAAGTGGGCCGAAGCACAACCAGTATTACCAACAATTTAAGGTTTCTGCACATGTGCAATGACTTATAAGGTCAAATCCACAAATACTGCATAGTGTGGGTGCTATAGCACGCATTTTACAGCACTTTAAACTGTTCTCTAATGTCATAGCATGTAAAAAAATGTCCAGATGCAGATTTACACGCCAATTAACAACTCTATGAGAACAAAACAAGCAGTCTTAAGTGAATGCAGTTTTCCATTCTATGGCCTCATTAAATAAAAAATAAAAAAACTTTTTTTATTCTCATGTTTTTTCAGAGTCATTCATATAAAAAAAAATCCAGCTAACTCCACAAACTTCCACAACAAGCAGAAGATCCTCTAATTAAACATCCTTTTTTACATTCCAGTCCCTGCTCTGTTTCAGTTCCAATGTGCTGAAATTCAGAACCAAACAACAAACATTGTGTCTTTCATATTACTAATGACGTCCAATGTATACGCAAGCCTCCTTACACCATCAGGTCTGCCATAAATTTCTGGTAATATACCAAATCTCAAAAACCTCTGTTCTCAGTTTCAAAAAACAGCTTCCAGTGCTATGAATTTTGTGATTTTCCTCACATTGGCTATAGTCTTATTACTGCTGCAGAAAGACAGCAGAGGCTGCTGGCTTGTGGTTGACTCTGTGCTTTCACCATCTTTAGTTTTAGCCTCTTTCCCTTGTCTAGTTTCTTCAAATTGTACATGCATAGTGGGGTTTTTACTAAATTTATCCAAGCTTCTTATATTTTTCACCCACTTTAAGGAACACTGGCAACATGGTTGTGTAGCTGTGTCTGAACCACAGTGCGGCACATGAGTGTAATCTTGACACAATCAGTTACATGAAACTGATCAATAGGTCACCGGTCATGGCTGATCAGCTAAAAACTGTCTGGTTCCGTTCACAGCCCAATTGATCAGTGTATCTTCAATTAAAATCTTAGCTCCTCCCCCCAAACAGTGCATAAGACAGCAATTTGGCATTCAGCTATATTTGGGAAATTCCAAACTGGACAAAGAGTGCAGAATTTCAGTTACTTATTTCACTATATGGGAAAGAGGGAGCTATTTGAGAATCAGGATTGGTTAATGCTACTTGAGGCAGAAGTGACTAAACACACACAAACATTTGGCATGTCAAGTGAAATACTTCTTTTTTCCTTTTGTTTCATTTTCATGTTTGATAATAGCCCAGAATATTTATGTTTGTTATAATAACAATGAATATTACTGTAACCTTATATTAAAAAGCCCACCGACCAATACAATTAACTTCTTCTCATTTACTCTAGAGTAGTAAATGTAAGCTTGTATAGTGATTTCACAATACGTTGAACTGGTAATCCTACCAGTGCTGGACACAGTGCGACTGAGGACTAGGATTAACATGCGCTTGGTGATAATCCCATCATGGAACACACTAACAGCATCACAGATTGTGGTTACCTGCAGCTTCATTACGTCCTTCAGTTTCACAGATTAACAGTTAATGTCGCCTCTGATCAGGAGTGCCTCTAAAAGTTACAGAGCTCAACCCACAGGAACTCTGTCACCTCCAAAAACTGGCACGCAATCCTGCAACGTGCAGGAACGGCACGTTTGCCTTTCTCCAATTCTCTATTACACTAGCAACCTGCTTTCACAGTTCCCAGATAGTGTGCGGAGACTGGCCAGCAGACCTATTCACTGACATGTACCCATATACAAAAAAAGGTTAAATGACGTAGTAAAGCAACTGACTAAATCATGTGATGAATCATGTATAGCTTACAGTGGGAGTGAATTCACAGTGTCAGCAGAGGAAAAAAAAAAAAAAGTAAAAGACAATCAAGAAACAGTGAACTTAAATTCCTTTTGACACAATGAGAAACAAAATATCTACTGGTGTTATAGACATAGAGACCACATCAGCAAATCACACAAACAAGACATTACTTAACTTAATGTGATTGGAGTCCAGTTTGTAATGATTTAAACAGTGGGGAACCCTCAGAGCCTATTTGGCTTTTAGCGATGGTCTATCATTGTATAATAGTAACATTCATATTTGATTTTTAAGTTTTGGTTGGAAAGGGTCATCTTGAAACATGGCCATACAGGCACACTTTACTGATCAGGACTGCAGGAGCTGGACAAAAGGCCTTTAACAATAGATTAACTACCAACATAATAAAGATGAGACAAGAATAAACCAATCACAGCATGATTTACAATGGCTGGGGTCACTCTAATGCTTCTAAAAGTATGTATCCCGATGCATCATTGACTTTGCATTGTATAGAACAGAATTCTGTTGGTGCAGCCATATGATGGGGGAGTTTTACAGTCATTGTAAAACTGCGATGGAAAGTAAAATATCAGTTTCAGTAAACATACAGTTTAAATAAAAATAGCTTGAAATAAAAAAAATATAGGAGTGTCTTTTCTATACAGACAGAATGCAGGGCACAGGCTTCAAATGTCTTAAACTGAAGGCCTAGCGCCAACAGCCACAGTTCACCACTGTGGTTAACACATGGTAATTGGTGTTAGTAATAGGCCCTATTACTTGTTAGCTGCATTAGCCTCATAGCTTCAAATACTACACATGTCTTGGGTGCTACACATTACCTGTGGTGGATTTACAGTCTCTTCTGTCCTGCTTGGAAAGAGGCGATTCTGTGAGCTGATGGCTCTTCTCCTCCGCCTGGTCTCTCTTTTTCACCTCCACAGTCTTCAGACCCATCTGCAGCTGACTGCTGTACTTCTCATGCTGACAAAAACATACAAACATACGGTCTGTAAGTGCACGGAAACTGCCTTGATGTTAAAAATGTAGTCGCACGAGCACACACAAAACATCCTCTAAAAATGGGAACTAGCAGATCAGTAATTATTATGACAGGGAAACAGACTGGCAACCAGTCAGCATCTAGAAATAGCAGGTACTCAGAAAATAGCAAAGTACGCAAACGTGTACCTTAAGGGCCTCCTCTGGAACCTTGTGTTGACTCCGCTCCATGATGTAAACGTGAGAATGTGGGGAGAGTTAAGATCTAACTCAGTGACATGTGAAGCATGAACAATAAGTCAGCTTACAAGAATAATGAAGAACAAAAGTACTGCATCAGATGAAAATAGCTGCATTTTTTCTAGAATTACACTGCTCATAACATCAGATTTTTATAGCTGAGTCTTGTATAACCTTATCCTTACGTTCACAAACAGCAGGACATTTCCTGGGAAATATGTCCCATGGACAAGAAAACTGTTTCATTTGCCATTGTCTAAACGGAATTTCTTGCATGCTCAGTTCATTTTTCTTTTTTTTGTTGGCTAGGGTGCAACGAGGCGAGGTTGGACGAGATTTTCAGCTTAGCACTGACCATAATCTCAAACCCCTGACTCAAAGCAGAGGATTAGCATTAGATGAATTCCTTCTGTATGAGAATGGCTGCAATGCTTCTTTGTGGGAAAGGATATCATATCCGAAGCGAACCACGTCAGAGAGCTTCAGGGTGATGTAGGTCTGGTCAGGGATGCGGAGGTCATTCACAAAAGTCTGTAGACCAGTGAGGGGAAGCAGCAGAAAAAAAACATGAGTGAACTGTTCAGTTTTACTTTGGTCATTTGTAGGTCAGACTTGTTAAACAGCAGCAGCAAAAAATAAAAAAAATAATATGAGAGGACATGTAAGAAGAATAAAAGTATTAACAGCTGTTCATGGCTAACAGATAACAGTTAAACACAAAAAATGAATTAAAATACATTTATTATTATTTATTATTATTAGTTTCAGTGAAAATACAGAAAAAACAGACCTGTAAAGAGAAGCGAGGTAATGAAACATGATGAAGCCTTAGTAGTTTTAATCATATTTGGAGGGTGTGTAGGGATTGTTCACAGTGTTTTGGCAGCTAGCCATTCTAACAGTGAAAGTTAAGCTACGGCCTGCAAGTTAAGACATTAATAAGATCGTGCCAGTTATGTAACTAGAGTGTGGAGGCGATGGAAAGAACAGACAAGATGTGGGTGAATGTCGCTATTCCCAAAAAATAAAACAGAAGAAAAAGCCTGTACTGGCAGTATAGACACTAAACTAAAAAGCTAAAATTGACAAGGAAACAGGGTTAAAGGTTACACAACACACATCCAACCACTCTCCTTGTTTCTGGTGAATGATATACTATCAGTGTCTCAAACATGTCAAAATGGCATGTCTCTGTAAGTCTCAGGAACCCAAGTTTTCTTTTTGGTAATACAAAAACAGTCTGACACAGGTTTGTCTACAATAATTGAGCTCTCTTTCCACTGCCTTGTGGGTGGTTTCAGAGTCTGCCTGTTGACACAATGCAGGAATGTTACTTAAGTTTATGTTCTGCTGCTGTCTTGAGAGCTAACACCACATGGGGATGTCTTCTAGGAGAGGGATCTGAACAGATTTGAAGTAAAACGTGTCTTCTTCCATGCCTGCATGAAAATGTTCTAACTTCAGGTTGTGTCTGACTTTATGGCTTTATAAACTGTCTTCAAATGCCTCACAAGAAGTCACAAATCAGTGGTAACAAATGTTAGATATACTAAGTTGTCCTCATAAATGTAACATGTAAACACTACAGTTTAAAAGTAACTGCAATTCCATAACATTTGACACATTAACACTTCTTGTAATTGTATGAACAATAACAGCCTTGAGATCTGATTTTCAATTCTGAAATGTGATGAATTCGGGACAAAAAAGTTATTACAGATATTTCAGGATATTAAAGTTCATTCTCAATGCCACACTGCTTTGTAAATCATGTCAGAAGTTCCACAGCTTTATTCATCAATCTGGACAGACCTAAACAAAATTCTTTATTTATGTATTTATTTATTTTTTTAAGTTAAACAAGTCTGGCATGACTATTTTTTTATTTTCAGCTTTGGAGGGCCATTTTATACATTAATTTACAACCAATATAATTTTTTAAACCATGGTTTAAAGTTAAAAATGAACTAAAAGAAGTGAAAAAGCAGTTAAGTCAGAATACAATGCTACTGGCTCATAGCTAGTTTATTTGATTCGTTTTAGGACCACCTGAATCTTGAACTTGTATATATCAGAATGTACAAAATGCAGCAAATAAACAGTTAATCAGAAATGGATTTGGTTTTCCAATAGCTTTCCCCAGACTAAAATAGCAGGCTTCTTTTTTGTTCAAGCAAACATTAAGAACATTCAGAATGATTATTACTTAAACCTCTGAATAATCAAACAGACAAGGCCATTCCATAAGCACCGTACAGTATGTGAGTCAAGTTATACAAAGACATGGCTGCCTTTAAAAGAGGAATTCACTCTGAACTCACCCCATTGAGGCTGCCCAAGTCTTTGACGAGATGTTCATCCGTGGAAGGGTCATAATTGATCACAGCATGCTGTTTGTCCACACTGCGAGACTGGGAAAAAGCATTTCGCCACAAAGAACTTTACCAACATGATACAATTTGAAGATTTCAACTGAAAGAAAACAAAGCCTTATTAATGTGAGCTACACATACCACTGACCATCCAATCAGCTGTCTAAAAAAAAAAGGCACTGACGAGGCATAACCACAAAATTACATGAAAATTGCTAAGCAATTATAGCACAAAAGCAGACAGGCCCAATTAGACATACATTCAAAATAAACTTGCTGCATCAACAGCAACAGCGTAGATAAACATATCCACAAATGTCCCAAGGAAAGCACAATTGCAGAGAATCTCTATTTCGTGTCATTATCTTTTGCAGTCTTATCTTCCACACATCAATGGCTGGGAGCTGTGCACTGGTGCCAGACACACTGGCAGCTTTGTTAGTGTTTATCAGAGACTCCTCTACGAGTTGCGACATTGTGGCCAAAACTAGCAAGGGACCCAGCTATTGTCCAGCAATGCCGAGGATTTAATAAGCAGAAAACAGCCGTGACTAGCTTTTTAGTCCTCATTATGTCTAGGTCTGATACACTTAAAAGATTACGAACTCCAGTACTCGATAGGTTCTTAAAGAACTGCCAGTGATAAGTTTGCAGGTTTCACTGTGATGATCTACTGGTCTCTTACAGTAAGCAAACAGACTTCCGATGATGTTCATGTTCAAGTGAGGGGAATATGAGGGTAATCTAAAAAGTTTCAGCTTGCATTCCTTGAAGTAGTTCTTTGTGGATTTTAAATTAAGTTTGGATTATTTTCCTGTTATAGAAGCAAGTTCCTTTTCAGCTTCAGTTTCTTGACTAACTAGGTCACACCTACTTCCAGAAATTGCTGATATTTAGTGGAACCCATTCTTCTTCCATCAAGTAAAATCAAATTTATTATGCTCTAGAATTGCCATCAGTTAACAATTCCTAATGACAATTCTTGACTTCCCAGAGAAGCCATAAGAAGCCATTAAAGTTTCTAATTTTTATAGCTGGGAAAGTGTCGGAGGCCTCTGTACATGCCACAATGACCATTTATTTATGTATAATTTTGTAAGGTAATTAAGTTTGCTGTAGAGGTTGTGTTTACTTCTTTTCACTTCAAAAATCAACAAAATATTTAACCTGGCCAGGAGTGCTCAAAACCGTGCATACAACTTTTACATAGTTATTATTAAAATTTTAGATGCTTCCAGGTTTATATTACTTTAACAAAGTGTTTTGGGATCTCTGAAAAGCCTTGCCTAGGTAGGCACTATTTTCTTTGTTAATCTTTTTTTTTCCACTTGGCCTTTCTTAAAGCGATCCCTGACTGTTCAGACATAAGACATATCGGCAATACCATTCTTATATGCTGTGTAAACCAAGTAAAAGATTTTCTGTTTATATTTTTTGAAAATCCTTTCTTGCAGGTTGCCATTTTTGTTGCTACATCAAATGGTTTCAATCTCTCTCATCCAGTGAGCAAAGAACAGCAACCTAAATATCACATTTAACTCTGTGTCATTCAGCCTTTCCAACTTCAGCTAGAGCTTGACATTACTTAAAAGAAGAATTTTAGATTGTCTTATCTTCTGTGAGACTGACACCACGGCAACCATATTATATCATCATAGTGCGACAATTTTTGCCTACTTGTCATGTTGGTTAAATAATAAACAGCACATTCCCCTTGGATTTATATATCATATTTTAATTGCTTTTAGGAACACAAGTCTTAACATTCAGCGTTCCCTTTAAAAAGCAACCAGTGGATTAATCATTAACAGAATTAGTAGATTACTTGATTATTAATATAACCAACAGTGACAACTAGAGCTGGCAATGAACACAAGCCAGGTATCTGCAATAGGCCGATATCAGCAGAAAATGCTGCCTTGTATATCAATGGTAAAAAAGAATTACTGTAATTCAATCCTGTAACAAACCCAGCCTGAAAGAGCACACACTCACACTGTGTAATACAATGTTGTTAATAACGTCTTCATGTCCTGTAGTAGAATGTTTGAGCAGTTTAAGGACAACAGTCTGTTTCTAATTCTGATCTTAAGTGAATTACTGCAATTCAAATGGCTTTGCGGTTGTCAATAAAGAAACATTAGATCTGTATCATTATCGGACAATCCTCACTGTTTCAATATCAGTATCGGAAAAAAGTGATACTGAGCCATTTGTAGTGATACCCTTAAGTATTGCCTTAGTTCCTCCTCAGTTTCAACTCCTTCATGTTGTCGGTGGAATCCCACGGATGGAATAAACAGGGAGTAAGCCAAGTCTGTATTTGGGACATTCACTGCTTAGGTATGGGCATCTGGCAATAACCAGTTTATTGTTGCTGAAATGTGCTTCTGTTCATGAGCTTCCACAGGCTCTATCACCATTAACGCTGAGGAGTTGTTCTATTTATACCCAGGCTAAATAGGCCGCTTGTCAGGCTTGTTGGAACAAACACTGTACAGGTAAGTCCTTAGCTACAGAAGCTTAGCAAGACTTCTTGTGCCTAAACAATGCTAACAGGAGGCTTAATTCTGATCAGTCATGAAAAGTAAATAACAGACCAAGTTACAGGTCTCCAAACCACAGTTAGTATTAGAGTTTATGATGCATTGTTCTATATGTGGACATTGTTTAGCACACCCAGAGCCTGTGGCTGCTAGGAAAATACCAGTGTGTGCCTAAGCAGAAAGAATGAGCATTTCTACAAAAAGATCACAGGCTGGCCTCTTTTGAAAGGGGAGAGGCTGGGGTTTGGACACAGTGAGTGTGCATGAATTGGGACAGGATGAGCTTTTGAGTTGAGCTAACCGCTGTGGTGAGGGTGGCGTTCTGAACTAACCACAGACCAAAGCAAAATGGATAAACAGTTTTAAAGGCATGGCTCTTTTTCCAGTGGTTTAAATAGATAGGGAAGAGCAAGGACTAGGGTGTTAGGGGTTAGGGGGTTGGGGGATAGAGAGTGCATCCAGGGTTGCTATCAGGTCCTAGACAGTGAGATGGAATGTGATGGCATTAGCAGTTAGTCCTCACTTGTAAAAATGATTAAAACAATCAAATGTTCTTCAAGAAGGCTTAAATACTTTTTTAAATAGTTTTTCAAGCAAGAAAGAAAAATCGCTTCAACTAAGCAAAGATCTGTTAGATTTCTTTGGATCTCCAGCTCAAGAAAAGACATAAATGAACACTTTCAGGCACATTGTTTTTAATCCTAACGTTCCATCTAACAGAGGACAACTGTATTGCCGACAACAGCAACAATAACTAAACATGTATGTATACATTTGCTAAACAGTCATATAAGCTGTGTATTGACCAACTAGATGGTGCAAGACTTTTTTTTCTACATCAGGGAACCAACAATGGATACCGTAATGTGGCCCTTCCTTTTAAAATCACTAAATCCGTTTTGACACATCGAGAGTTTGGAACAACTGAACGAGAAGAAACAAAGTGATAAAGTGATATCTGTTTGCACATATACCGGTTTAAAATGCTCACTGGATGAAAAGAAAGCCAGTTTGAGTTCAGAGGTTCAATTTGGCTCTAACTGTGCTTTGTCCTTTGTATCCAATTACAGAAAGCACAATACCACACTCCTTTCTAAACCCAATACTGAAACCTCAAATATACTGATAACAATGTCTTTAAAAGCTAATAGGCTTTGAAACAATATATTTTAAATCTCAACTGTCAAAATCATGAAATGTACTGAAAGGTGAAAGATACACTGTGCAAGCACTTTTTTGTTCCTATAGTTACAATGTATATTGGCCCTGAATGGCAAAACAATCTTAAGATCCAGTTGTGTCCCTTAAATAGGCTACATGGTGCATATTTGTACTCTATTTGTACAATTTTGCAGTCTGGTACTGCCCTTAAAGTATGTACCACACCAGTGGCAGTTAAGAACCTTGTTTCTGAAAGTGCATGTTATGCAACAGTGATTTTACAGGCACCTAAGCTAAAGAAATAACCTTAAGAGATGCTCTCTCCTTCTCTCACACACACACCGAATCAGGCTTCATTTCAAGCTGGTTACTTTGACTTTAACAAAATTTGGGTAGACGTTTGGCACACAGTGTTTGCGTGTGTGTGTTGCGCGTGTGTGTGTTGCGCACGTGTGTGCAAAGTCTTACCTGCAGCATCAGCTCACAGTCCTCTCGGCCAACAAAGATCATCTCCCTTGGCAGACGGTGACGTGTGCCCGAGCTGCTCACCAGGAACCAAGAGGTCACACTCATCTTTGCACGCTCTGTCAAAGCCTATTTAGCATCCTACGCAGCCAAAAAAACACATTAAGCAACGACCTCAACATGCCAACATGAAATCCAGCACCAGCTATAAAATGAGCCCACCAATATACCTGCTTAACATCACTTGAAACAAGTGGAAGAGAATTAAATAATATTTTGGAAGATTTTGAATAATCCTCATTTTCTTGATTGCCTTAAATGTTAACCAAAAACTATATCAGACCAAAAGCAGATCGAATTTGTTTCTCAAATCAAATCTTCTGAGGGGACTTTCCGTACTGTTATTTGTGAGTGATCAAATCCAAATCTGAATTGAGCAGCCAGAAGTGTGCAGACAAAGCGCATCTGTAAAAATATGACTGGAATTACACTTCAGACCACCTCTGAGTGTGGTGGGAATCAGATCTGAATTGTTTTTATTTTGCTGTTCACTCCATCAAAAACCAATCTGGATGAAATCCAGATATGCCAGAAATCAGATTTGGGCTGGGAGTCTGAACAAGTCCAAAGGTCGCCAGTGAGTTGTGCTTGTGAGGTTACAGCACATGGATGTTTGGTTCTGACTGGTCCAACTGATCTACAAGCATCACTTAAAACTTAAGACAAGGTTGTTGACAATGTAAGCTACAATTAAAATTGCAGCTCTCACTATTTAAAATAGCACTTACATAAGAATATACCTATTATAAGGGTGTAAAAGTGACAACTATACTCACTAAAACACTATAAAGACCAATCAGGCCATCAGCTGATTTGTATTTAAGCCCCCTCTTCATTTTAGTCCAATTCACTCAGACTGTTAAGTTCCAAGTCCAGGCCTCATAAGAAGTCACTGTATCTACACAGTCTCGGTTAATTACAGTCGAAACCCTACATACTAAACAAGAACCCACACATATTTCTCACAACTACAGACCAAAAAAAGTTGACCAGCAAGTAAATTAGTCACCTCCTGACCAGCCTACGCCTATCACACATTACTGAAGTTTGCACCAGGACTTTATCAGTAGTCAAATTCAAACACAGATAGGCTCATTCTCCTCAGGCAGGCCGCGTCGCCATTCCAGGTTTGCTACCACAGGTCTTTATGAATACACGCAGTGCATAATGAACCTTGTCAACCCGACTTGTGGGAACATCCTGCTTCCCAATTTGAATTTCTGCTCAGAAACCATCTGGTAGTGGAAGTTCTCCCAAGACACACAATTCCCGACCCAAAGCAGCGTGTTTTGGAGTAATAGCCACTGTTGTAATGAAATGAAAAGCAAGTAATTTGAAACTGTTCGTAGTGTTTGGTAGCTGTCATTGAAGTGTAGCTGAGCCCAAGCAGCTATCGATACTGGGATAGCTAGCTAAGCTAAGCTAGCTAAAGTAAACGTTGGAGCTGCTAGCGGTACGAAATTAAGACGTTGCCATGTCGTCTGTGTTGTCAACAAGTTACAAACGTTTCGTCTGTAAGACACTTAAGTCATTTACACTAGTAACTCAGAGTACTGGACCACTGACTTACCCAGGCGAACTCGGGAGGGGAAAACTGTTCTGACTAGTTTTCACCAACAGGAAATATTAGCCAGCCTTTCCAAGTGCGAAACAAGCTCTGACTTTGACATTCCCAAACTGCGCCGTCGACAACAGTAACGTTACCTGCAGCACAGATATATCGCTTTGTCCCCTGTTTAAAGCTGAAACACTGAGCTCTCCTTTCTGTACAGCTAATAAATCCAGAGAGGAAACTTCTATCCAACACAAGCAGCCGTTTGTCATACAGGTGGATGTAACACACCCTCCCTTCTCAGGCATTACAGCAGCTAGTTTTCCCTGGCGCTGTCCAACTCGTGGACGAATCGGTTCCTTTGAGTCAGCTCTTTTGAATGAACTGGTCGAACCGATTCGTAGATTCGCTTATTCTTTTTACCACTTCAGAAACTCGTTTAATGCAATCCGAATACCATTTTCCTAATGTGAATTCGCTTCTCTGCTCTGTTCAGGAGTTTATGTGTCTATGTTCTTTGTGCTTTTATGTGGCTGACGTCATTAGTGAGCGGTGACATCAAACTCTCTAGGTGGAGGACTCGCTGAGCCGCATTACTGAGGAAGGATGAGATTAAGGCTGTTCTAAAAAAGTTAAATGAAACTTGCTTTGCTGTGTGTTTTCCTAGAAACTGTCTGATCGTAAGCCCATCGCCTCGCACAATATACCTGCAGATCTGACTAGCATGAGGTTCCACGTTGCAGGAAAATCAAGGAACGCTTTCGGGGACACAGCCTATATAACTGACTCGACCAATCATTGTGGAACGTCAGTAAAACGGACAGCTCGAAAGGAATCGATTCGGCAACTGACTCGATCTTCACCTCACTACTTTTCCCTCCCAGCTCATCGCACAAGGTGGTGACGCAATAGCTCAGCAAACAAATAACACGACAAGCGCCTACCTGTCTGAAGCTAAAAGGCCGAATATACAGGAAGATTAAAATACTATTAGTTACTGTTTTATCCCACACGTGTAAAATGTAAAAAGTACATAAGTATATAGATGGCTAAATATACAGTGGACCTAAACCCTAAATGTGTTACGATAGCCGATCTCCTCAATCACCAGTAAAAGGGAAGTTTTAGGAAGAAACAGACAGTCTGTTGGTCATAGTTGGTGAAAGAGAAACGGCTCGCTCATTTCTCACACTTTTCATCTCCTTTTTCATGTGAAACACTTTGTCCATATTTTTCTGCTGTCCTTCAATTCTCCTCCACTAGGTGGCAATCTGCAGCCTGTCCTGCTGTTTGTCAAGTACAGGGGAGTCCAAAGTCCGTCCCCAGGACCAGATGCGGCCTGTAGATTGATATCAGTCGGTCCTCCGGCCAACACGTTGCAGTTTGTTTCACCTGACGGTGGCAGCAGCTCTGCAAGCCTACACAGTTAATGACTGAATGGCATGTAATCATGACTGCGCACAAACAGTACAGCTGACAGAGACGACCGGCAATTTCAAGAGTGATGGAATACTTTTTCATCCACAGTCATAATAAATGTGGGCCTTCTGTGAAAAGACTGAATGGCACGAAAACGTGGCTCCCTTCATGAGCTATGCGCTGCCGCCGTTGAAAGTAGGAAGTGGTCATAATAATGTGACTCGACTGTGTATATATGGTATATGGTATAAATACCTAAAAGCATATTTTTCTCCTGCTATGAAAATACACACACACACACACACACATACACACACGCACATAGTGGGAAATGTGTGGAGAAGAAAAATCAAACCACTATAGATGGGAAGCAGTTCCTTCAAATTACAGAGACACAATCCTGGTCCTGGGAATCTACCACCCTCCAGAATTGGGATTCAGCACAGCTGGCCTGGCTGAGTGGATGTTTTTGGCAATTACTAACAGCTACATAAAGTCATTTACATGGACGTCCAAAACTATTCTAAAAGATATGCAAAGTTGCAAAGACAAAAGTCCAATGTCCAGACCACTATATCAAATAGTCTGGGGAAAACGTGTGTTTTGGGGGTTAAATAGAGAACTTCATTTAGACCACTGGACTGAAGACTTATCTTGATCTCCCCCTCTAGATCTGAGAGAATGTTTGCCAGTTCAAACTGACAAAAAATAGGAGAACTGTCATCCTTTCTTCGGATTGCACTCATATGTACGATCAGTCTGGTTCACAGGGCTCGTCAAGTTTTGCCAACATACAATTAGAAACAAAGACTGATAATTATGTAAACAACGTTTGGATTTCTCTTCTCCACATTTTTCCAGCACAGCCTCCTGAGGTCTCACTGGGTGCTTACATTTCACTTAAAAGATGAATTCCTTTGATTACGTTCATAGTGGAGAGCTGCATGCAGGCCATTGTAAGACAAAATAGTCCCTAACGTATGCTTTCAAATTTACTACTATTGTACCATCATCAGCATTACATACACAAACCCAGAAGGCTGTTTTCCAAACTAAATTAAATGGCTGTATTCCCATCACCACCGCTATAAAGAAATATGAATCGGTAAGTTTCTCTACAATGAAGCCTTTCACATCAAACCACTCTGAATGACGTTGTTTACACAACAACTACTGGATTACATGGACATTTTGAAAAATCAGTGGAACTGTGAAACTGTGGGTCCTCTCGCATTGTCTAGAGGGAATATCCATCATTTGTTGTAGTTGTCCTTCTTTAAGTGAACAGACAGGATAAACACATAAAATCTAAACATGCGGTGAAGGAGATACAGTGGCATTCAAAAGTTTGGGGAGCTCTCTTCAAAATTTTGATTACTGTGAACAGCTAAGCCAAGAATCAGAATCAGAATCAGAATAAAGCTTTATTTGCCAAGTATGTTCACACATACACAGAATTTGTCTTTGGTTACATTAGCTCACAGTGCACAGAGAGTGACAACATTTCACACAGTACAAACACACACACACACACAGTACCTTACATACCTGTAAGCCTTACATTGTGTGGAGTTGTGTATGTATATTACAGTGCTGAGTGCAGCAGTCTGGATGTAGAGGTAGATTAAGGCTTATAAAGTGCAGTACAAGAAGAAACACCAGTCTGAGACAGTCAGTACAGAGGATGGGGTGTTGTGTGATACTGTTACTAAGATAAATAAGATAAATTAAAAGTGCAGTACAGCAGAACAGGAAGTGATAAAAGTGTCCCGAATGTGGATTGTAATGTGCATTGTAATGTTCAGCTGTTCATGAGTGTGATGGCATGTGGGAAAAAGCTTCTCTGTAGCCTGAAAAGATGACCTGAAAAGATGACCCGACGTCCAAATGAATTTTAATTAAGATTACTTTTTAATTGCCATTTTTTACAGTTTCAGCAGAGCAAAAAATTAAAAGGCCACCATAAGTTTGTCTACCCTGCATGGTCAGAACTTTGTAACATCCACTCTGGTAAGTATCATAGCTATTGTAGCCATTGTATCGTAGCTAGTTTTTTGAAAGCCAACTAGGGGTCTTTCAGTTCCTGTCTTAGGGATTTTTGCCCATTCTTACTTGCTAAAAGCTTCTAGTTCTGTGGGGTACTTGGCCGTCTTGCATGCACTGCTCTTTTAACGTCTATCTACAGATTTTCAATAGTGTTTAGGTCGGAGGACTGCGAGGACCATAGCAAAACCTTCTGCTTACGCCTCTAGAGGAACTCCATGGTGAATTTAGAAGTTTTTATAGGTTCATTGTCCTGTAATAGAAGCCCTCCTCTTTTCATCTTCAGTTTTTTACAGATAGTGAGATGGTTGCTTCCAGAATTTTGGGAGATGTTCTTTTCATGAAATTCTGTACCCTTTTGCACAAATAGTTGCACCCAGAAGGAATCAACCGACAGGAATGAAACTTGGTGGGTAGGTTTGACATTATGAGACATGTGAATGAAAGTTTCACGCTCAGACGTACATGTGATGTAAGCAAGGACAGGCCTTATCACTGTACCTGATAGACCCAACAGCCATGCTTGCAGACGTTCAGCAACCATTGACGCCCTTCATGAATCATCCTGTTGGTGGCAGCACCAATTGCAGACAGCTGCATGACGCAGAACCACATGCACACAGACCATTACGACAAGTGCCCTTAACACCACACCAACATTGCCAAAGACTGCAATGGTGTCGTGCCAGACTGTTATGGAGTGACTCAGAATGGCAGTGCTTTTGTCTTGGTGAAGATGATCACCAAATCCATGGAGGCACCGTGGTCAGTGCCAAGATGAGTGGTTTGTTGTTACACATCACATGTCCAGAAGGCCTGGTGTCACTCCACCTCCACCCCTACTGCAAAATCTGCAGGAACTGTGTGAGAATAATCAAGCTGCATAGGATGGATCATCACAGGACGCCATTAGGAACCTCTACAACTCCATGCCGAGACTTATGCATGTTGTGTTAGCAAACATGGCGGCCAGACACCATACTGAGAGACACTACTTTTGTAAGTGTAGCTCAATAAATATAGCCCATATCAGTCTAAATTTATCATCATTCATTGTTCCTGCTAACCTTTATCTTCCTTCCCAATAACACTGCAATCTGACACTTCTTTCCGGGTGCAACCATTCTTTTGATGATGAGTGTATATTTAATACAGCCAAAAAGTTCCATTTTAACTTCAGTCCACAGGACTAGTTTCCCAAATGCATCTGGGTTGTTTAGATGTTCCTCTGATGCCGAATTTTGTGGCGAGGATGCAGCAAAGGTTTTCTACTGATAACTCTTCCATGAAGATCATATTTGGGCTGGTGCTTCTGCACAGTAGCATAGTAGAACCACCACTCCAGAGTCTCCAAAATTACCCTGAAGGTCTTTTGCAGACAGATGGGGGTTTTGATTTGCCTTCTTACAAGTAATTCTCTCTGAAAGTTGTATTGGTCTTCCACACCTCAACTTTCATTTCTATATACATCACAGACTAAGGAAACAGCAAGCTGAAAACACTTTGCTTCTTGTTTCTGTTTAAAGTCTTCTCCTGTTTTTTGGAGATCAGTGTTCTACTCACTTACCTCTTCTTAGTAACAGAAATGGTGATAAGGGGGTGCTTAAACATTTACATGCCACTGTAAGTGGATATCAACAACTTGGACTGCCAGTGTTCATACCTCTTATGAGGCAGGGTTTTTTTTTTAAAGCTGTCAGTATCTTAACGGTGGAAAGAGCGATTTATCTTATTCAGCCGGAATGATTTTAGCTCTGCAGAGTTCTTCTAGAGCGTACGGATGGTAAAATGCTGCCACACCCAGCTACTCATTATCTACAGGTTCCAGTGCCATAGTTTTTTGGAACTGCAAATCAAGAGGCAGGGTCATCACTGTTGTCCTTCATCACTGGTTTCTTTTCAGTCCACAATGTGAATGTTAACATGAGAATAAGGAGAACAATTCCTTGTGCCAAAAATGTTTTGTCTCAACTGAAGTACAGCCCAGCTAGGAGGCTTTAAGCACCTGTCCCACAAACGACACCATCTGTCTTTAGCTCAGGGGAGCAGTAACAACAGCCTTAACCTGAAAAACACTGTAGTCGGGTCACCTCCAGAGTCAGTACCGCTTTGCTAAATTAAAAAGAAGTAGGGGAAAGCAAAGCAAAACCATGTATCTTCATTTGTTTAATAGAATTTGAAAATGCCAGCTGACTCTTACAAAGTGCTACAATTTCATGATGAATGAAGCTGTAAAAAGCTTCATGGGGGAAAAAAAAAAAACATTTGTTACATTAACTTCCATTATGTGCTAAGGTTTTTTTCTTCTCCTAGAAAGTTACCATTGTGGAAGTACAAGGTGATGATATAATTATAGTTAGGGAAAAGAGGCAAATGTATACTTGACTTCAGAGTAGAAGAGAAATATTAGCATAATAAAACTAACTAACCCTTCAATTTCCAACAAGGCAGCTTTACAAAACAAAGAAAAAACTTGCTTAATATATAATGGAAGTCAATGCAAAGCATGTAATTTCAGACAGTACATTTTATAAGAATTCAAGTCGTTGTAAAATTAGACATCTCTTATTGGACATTATTCACCAATATAACAACAAAGTTTTTTTCTTAAATTTGTTCCTAGATCCTAAGAAAAAATGACTTAAAACAATTACGTCAGATTCAAGACATGCTCTTAAATCATAGAACTGCTTGCATCTTTGAGCTCATGAGTCTGTGTTCGTACCCAATAACAAATCCCAAATAAGAAAACATAGCTATTTCATCCTAAGAATGACTGGTGAATGAGGCCCAATGTTTATTCTCCTACCTGCACTGTACACTTTATATATCTTACACTGTTTACAACCACCATACCTAACTGCACACTTTGCTACCTCAACACACTGTACTCTCCTACATGTACACTTACACAAAGCTGTTTTTGCCTCCTGCATACGCTAACTGCACCTCAGTTCTAGTATTCAGATTCTGACATACAGATACTGCTCTCACACACTTTGCATGTCTTACTGTTTACGCACGGTGTTTATTTGTCTATTTGTCTTTGCACTGTACACTATATATGTATTTCATAATTGCACTGGAGAAGGAGCCTGACTGTGTTTCGTTATACTGTACAACCCTGTATTAGTATAATGACAAAGATGAATTGAATTGAATTGAATTATTTGAGGAGGTTCAGTTGTAGAACTGCATTGCTAAGCCCCATTGTGTGGAGGCTGGACATTAGTCTGGTTAGCTCTCAAAGAAGTTGAGTTATTTACATGCTTCAAAACCTTGCTATATTCCTGGCTGAATACAATAATACGGGTGTAATCATTATAGTGTATACATATATACATACATACATATAATGTGGCAAAGGGCAAAAAGTGTCAGTGATGCAAAGCACCAACAGAGGGTTTGCTGAAGTAAAGACTGATTTGTAAATGGCAACATATGTGCTGCAAACATCCTGCTGGTCTGGACCATAGACAGTATCTGGAGGCACACAAAAGTTATTAGTGCCAGTAGTCCCCCCAGGGACACCTGAACCTTTGCATGTCACTGTACAGTTGTCTGCTGCAACTTTTTCTTTTTCCAAAAAGTAGTAAGTAAAGTGACCTCTGTACAGTGTGAGAGGGGTAATTAGTCATTTATACTGGATGCTTTTTGGAGCATTTTTTGGGAATAGGAGATGAACAAAAGCGTGGTATAGTTCAATGTATTTAACTACATCAAATAACTGTGTTACACCATGGAGTAGGTTGTGCCCCTCTCCATTATTACCGCCCTCTTCAGAAGTACCATATACCATGTAATAATGCATGAACACACAGTTTAGCCAAACCTTTTATTTGCTCAATTCCACAGAAAAAAAAATCTAAACCATAAAAACAGATGTGTGTACAAAGTTTGTATTATTCATATACTAAAGCTTGTGTCTTTAGTTTGAGAGCTGAGGAAAGGTATATAAAAAAAAAGCAAAATATCTCTGCATTTCAAAAAGATAACAGGACAGTATGAGAAAGCATATGCATATGTAACAATCAGGTCTTAAAGAAGCAATAAGTAGAAGAAGAAAATAATATATTGGCTATATGGTAAGTGTGGAATGTTACAAAGTGACAAAGTGAAGGCTCTTGAGCCAGAGTGACGCTGTTTTCTACAGTGGTCGGGTCAAATGTTCTAATGGCACGGTAAAGCAATATGAACAGCAGTTAACCAATAATATGCAAGTTGACAGACAAAATGGAAAAGTTACTTATTGCTCCCTTAATCTGGAGAAGATGATACAAAAATTAAGGTATTAAGGTAAAAAAAGTGAAGAGGGAAAAGCCTTTACATTCATTTACGCATGTTGACAAAGTTTTGCATGGTGATTACTACGCGAGATTTCAACACTGATCAGAGTAATGCACTTTAAAAATTGTGACTGACGATAATAAAAAAGGCAATTTTCAAAACATGTTCATTATGCTTAGTTTCCTAACAGATCCTAGTATCTGTACAAAGACTCATTCCAGTATCTGTACAAGGGCTGTACTGGATTGTATTCAAACTGCTTGAAAACAGTTTCATGGTATATACACCTTTCTTCAGGTACATGTAGAGAAATGCTGGTTAACATCACCTTCAATGGTAAAGGAGCGCCAGGTAAGATTTTGAATGATTATAAAGTCATTGTAAATCAGTTTCACGCTCTAAATCACACACACTAACCTGCAAAACACTGATATCTTGTCAAATGATCTCTAGTATTTTCGATACTGTAGATCCTCTAGATTTTGAGTTTTACGTAGCTATAACTTATTTCTAGCTGTTTTTACTTGTTTTAAGTCATTATACAACTTGTTCTTATGTAGATAACAGAACAAGACTATTTCTAGAAACAGAAGGTTAGATGTTTTGACCAGATTTAGGATGTTTTCAATGGCAAATATATATATATATATATATATATATATATATAGCCATGCATAGTTCCACTACTTGATGATAAATCAGCAATTCAAGCAGAGTAGCTCAAACCATGCAGAAAGTGGCTGCATTTATAGTGCACTAATCAAGCAAAACCGTGAGATAACCTAGTCCCAAACACTATACAATTCCAGCCTGTAAACAATGATGGCTGATTTTTTATTTTATTTTATTTATTTTTTTTAGCTAAAGCACCATTACTCAATGAATCTTGCGTGGAGCTCCTCTACGGTGTAAGAAATGCCTGAACGTCAATGTACAAATGCAACAGTATCTGAGGCAGGAAAGTGCATTTTCTCCTGCAAAGTCGATCTCCTAGTCACTGCTGGTTTTTCTATATATAAATAACGAACAAATTCAGGTACAAAAGAAAAAAAGACAGTCCTTTCAAAAACATTGCAAAGGCTGGTTCTGCCACTAGGCTCCCTTGGATTCAAAGCCATAAACTGTAAGAATGTTGTTGAAGTAGTTCTAGTTGTAGTACCTCACTGAGGCTGTGCAACGTGCACTGGGAGAAATGCACCCAATACAGAAAACAAACCAGTCCAAAAAACAAGGAGGAAAAGAGAGAGAGCGAAAGAGGACGAAGGAGGAGTACCCAACTCGATTAATACAGGGTCTGGGGAAAAACACTTTCAAAAGTATCCATGTTCAAGTGCAGGAGGGCTTGATGTCTCTGTGCCTTATAAACGCAATCTGAAATGAGAATTCCTCCTTACCGCTCAGAGAACTAAAGGATTCAAAAATCCATTCAGACCCAGTTCATACAAAACCGACTCGGCCTTGTTTCAACTGAACTACATTACTAAAATATCTATTTACTTCTGTTCTGTTTTGCTACAGTATTGCACATTCAGTACAAATGATTCTAAATGCAGGGTAAATTTAGCCTAAAAGCACTTGAGTCAAAGCAATTCCAGTCAATATCTCTAAAAGCAATTGAAATGTTAAATGATTACATTACATATTATTCAAAGACACGATCTTCAAATCAGTCTTCGTATGAAATGCATAAAGGCTTCAGGTGGTCCAAACGATTGGTGTTCTTTTTCAGTGTAAGCAAGTGTTACAGGTTATTTGGCATTATATTAGTTCATTTGCTGGAAATACCTAATTAGGTTTAGGAAGTGCTCTAAAACCTATCACTTCTTCGGGTGGCTTTTTAGTTTTCCAGTAATTTATTTACGTATGCATTTATTTGTTTGTTTGTAGAGAATGTGGCATAGTGTTCCCTCCCACATCCTCCAAAAAATTGAAGGCCACAGAAGTAACAAAAGTGTGCGGGAAAGTTTGTTTTTCCTTTCCCAGGACTATGAAATTTATTGGCTATATCCACAGAAAGAAATGTTTGTGCTGTGACAGAATCTGACATGAGAGACAAACCAAAAAGTTGGAGAGTGTGAAAAGGCCCAAAGTGTGTGCAGTCCAGTAGGATGTTGCCGAAGGCCACCCTTATCAAATGCAAGGTATTTAATTTTCTTTACGATGTTAAAGTTTAGTCATTGGTAGGGGGAAAGTTGTCCTGCGTCAGTGGTGCAAAAGAGCAAAAGCTACTCAAAGCACTCAGCAGAGGGCGCTGCAATCAGTGGCCCAGAGGCAGGAATGAAGAAAGGTCATCTAGCAGGTTCCACTGGCAGAGTAGGAAAACTTAGGGAAGTGGGGTCTCCTCTCACTGTCAAATGGCTCCATGTTTTCATCTGAGAGAGTGAGAGTGAGAGAGAGAGAGAGAGAGAGAGAGAGAGAGATACACACAAGTTTCATCTATGATCTATTATATTATAAATGATGTAGCACATATGTTTAAGGTCACAGTGCATGTTGTTTAAAATGCTTGCATGGTACTACAGTTGAGTGCTGAACATCCAGGAAAGCCTGAATGTAAAAAAAGGGAAAACAGCTTTAAAAAAAGTTTTACACAGTTTAGAGAACTGTCTTTGCTTTTTGTTAGCTTTCTCTTGGTTGTTTTTCTTCTGACTCTAACACAGAGAGACCACTGTTAAGACTGTGCTGGGAAGGACAACCCACCTCAGCTTTGTGACTGTGTGCTACCAAAGCTTAGCACTCCCCAGTTTACACTGAGAGAAGATGTGGGCAAAATACACTGCCATTTGTGCATTTGTGTACAAGCTGGAGAACAGGAAGATACTGGACATCTTTAATACCAAGATGTTTGTTTGACACCAGACAGTTTCTCAAACCTTGGACAATTTAAAAGCTTTGCACAGTAAAGAGAGGGGAAGAGACCCACAATTCCACCTTCTAACATTGCTTGTTAGATCAGATCATCTTAAACAGAAAGTTTTATAGTTTTTATGCAACAACTTAAATTCGCTTTGTGCTGTTGTTGCTTCTAAACTAACCAATAAGAACAAATACTGTGCACCAAAAAAGGCAAAACAGCTCATTTCATTATAGGGCCAAATGTAAAGTGTATCTTATAATCTGCATATAAAAACACATCTGGACATTTTTCACCTTGATTGTAATCATCAATCGTCATTTCTGGGGCAACATCCTGTTTGTTTGGGGCTTTTTTTGTTACAAACAGTGTATTCAATCAGTTTTTTTAATGATTGTTTGTAAGACACACTACTCAATGTCACTGAATCACTGCACATTTTGTTGTGTGTGTAAACTCTTATAATTTGTGTAAAAAAAACAAAACAAAACAAAAAAACCCTGCATATTTTATCAAAATCAAAATGCCTTCTGCATTGTCTGCATTGTTAAAACTACATAACAATAAAGGACAAACGCGTGAATGCATGCTCTTACGCAACACTTCAAGTACTATTTTGGAGGTAAAGCTTCACAGTGCAATTCTATTAATTCCTCCTTCAATAATAAAACAAGGATGAATTAGTTTGAGCACACAGAAGCTGCTTGTTATTAGTCATGTCATACATGAAGAAACATAAAGCATGTTAACCACTCATTAAACAGCAATAACCACATATGTGATGTCAGCATTTTCAAAAACATATTATGATCCAGGGCTGTGTGCTGGCAAGCTGGCAATACAGTTTGTACCGAGATACAGGGGTTACAATTCAATATATTTCGATACTGCAAGCAGGTGATATATTGTGATCTTTTAATAACTTATTGTGTTTTTGAGAATTGATTCAGCATCACAAAACATAGCAGTAGTCAAGTGGATCAATATTTTCTTACACTACTTCTATAAACTTTTTCAGTGACTTTACAGGAAATGTTCTTTAAAACAACGTTAAAGTAAAGTGTTACGTGTATGCTGTATTGGCTGCCGCCATTTCCTTCTTTCATTCAAGTGATGGAAATACCATCATGAAACAGCAAAGATCATTATGTCTACCAGATAACAAGATTTGATACTGCTACAACTTTTCATCACTGGAATAAATTCTATTACTTGTTGAAAGCCTAAAATATTTAATTCCTAATATAATCACAGTTAAAATGCTTTAACCTACCATTTAACCTACCTACCTACTTACTATTCAAAAAGACTGTCTGAATAAACCTTCCTCGTATTCATTACTAGAGGAGCAGAAACAGGATGAATGACACTAACAGTGGCACTAACTCATGACTGACACTAAGGAAACTTGGAGGACATGTACACCATCTAATGATCTACTTTATTTTCCAAGGACAAGCCCTGCCAAACGACTGGAAAATGTACCAGAGAAATATTCCCCAGACTGGAAGAGCTGTAAACTACTGAAAATTGAATGTGGACGTGCGTATGCCACATCGTTGACGTGTACAATACCTTCTCCAGGTGGTGTGATGGTGATGGTCTGTGCAGTGAACTCTTCGTCAAAATACCTTGTATCCGTTTCTGAGGTAACCTGGGGCTTAAAAGGAGGGATCAGCTGAGAGGGGAAGAGAAGAGAGAAAGGGAGCATGTTAGCCATAGGTAAGGAAATGAAGCTCCAGTTTTAGAGTCATACTTTAACTCTGATGCTAGTACTCTAAACATGAAAGAAATCATGTTGCACTGCATAGACTCCATGTTGACACAAACATTAACAGCTGTTGCTTGCTCACGCTAAAATACAGGGCGGCAGAGGCTAAGTTTAAGCAGAGGATTACCTCAGGACTAACCCTTATTTACTGTGTGGGCCACTGCTGAGGGAATGATCACATCCAATCTGTCTGTGTGCAGATTCCTAGAGGAGTTCTGTTTCATGCTAGGTCAGCAAGCTAGGTGGCTCAAGGCTGTAACCCTAACATACTTTAATCCACTTTAGCACGGGGTCAGGTCTAGGCCTCCATGATGAAAGAACATGATTCGGCCTTATTTTTAAAGAACACTCCGTTTAGGAAGGTGTGTTGCAACAATTCATGGTGAGAGAGTGAGTGATCTGTTTACCTTTTTTTCGTAAACATCTTGCCACACGATTCCAGCAAAGAACTTGTGCTGCATGATCTCCTTCGCATCATCAGGCCCACCTCCTAACCTAATAGGCACAATAAACAGATAACTGTTAAGGGAATAGTTTAACCAAACAGTAGTAACATAGCTAAACAAGGAAAGAGGCAGTGGTTCTAACATTTGTTTTTATTCACTGTTATTAGTTTTCATTGATTACAATACATTCTATATTTTAATATAGAATAATGAAACAAAATATATAATAATTAATAAACTGTTTCTACACAGTTATGTGCTAATATGTGCAGACATTTCACCATAATAAACTAGCACCACCTAAACATTCTGCTGTTCCAGAGTAAAATAAATATGTCAAATATCGTTTTGAAAAATTAATATCAAACACTATATATCTGTCCGGCGCGAATACTTTTTTTTTTTTTTTAAGCAAATACCTGCCCATACTAATATGATTACGATAGCATTGTGCAACTCTAGGCCTGTACTGTTTCCAAAATGCACAGTGTGCTTGCAGTATCTACTTGCAAAATCACTTGTAGACGATGGCTTAGCTCTTAGCACAGTGATAACAAAAGTCCACAGAAATCAGACTGCTTTGCTTTGATGTTTTCATTTGATTGACAGAGTTGAAGACTGAAGACAATGATCATTTACACATATCGAACCTTTGGCACCCACCGTTAAAAGGGAGGGAATAATGAAATCTAACTAGCTCACAAAACTTTGCTCTTGATTTATGTCTAGGTACACTTCTGTTTCATGAAGGACCAAGTAATCAGTTCCATTAAGGCAGCAGTCCTGAAACATTTACACTATTACATAACAAATTATTATAAGTATACAAATTACATAAAAATAAAAAAATACGGATTGGTTGCTGGGGAAAAGGGAATCTTATTTAGATTTTTCCTTGTTGGCAGCAGGACCCTCCCACCCCTCCCTACCAAAGATGAACAACTATTCAAATCTATTTACAAGCATGGCGAAATGTTCTTCTGAAATTTGACCCGTTTACATAGGTGTGTGATATGACAGAACTGTAAAACCAGTTCATTCAGCTGTTGTCTTAGTTGATGTGAATGGAGGGACAGTAGAGAGAAAAGACGCTACTGACCGCTGTTTGGGATCTTTCTTGAGAAGGCCGGAGAGCAAGGACTTGCCCTCAGGAGCGAGTGTCCGGGGGAAACGGATATCCTCCATGAGGATGAGTTCAAACAGACGTTCGTGGTCCTGGTTGTAGAAAGGCAGGCGGCCGCACATCATCTCATACATTACCACCCCGAGCCCCCACCAGTCTACAGCACGGCCATAATCATTATCCTCCAGTACCTGCAATACAGAAACATTGGCATACAAAAGTGAACATCTTAGTCTGGAACTGCATTCATTTTGTTCCCTAAATATAGCTGTAGCCAGCATCCAACATGGTACTCGTGAAGCATGCTAAGAAAAGGCTATTTACAGTATGCCTCTTCTTGATGTCCGCCACTGTGTCCTTTCTAAGCAACACTGTTTGAACCGACCACCATTCTCTGAGAACAACTGTTCGACACCCAGAGGGACAGACATCCTGGCCAGCTGCACCAGAACCTATGGCTGCAGACAGCTAATAGCACAGCTGAGATTCAAACCCAAATCCCAGCGGCTGTCCACTTCTGTGCACTTCTCCAGTTTGTGCCACTTGGGGTCACTGTAATACACCATTACACATGCTTAGAGGCAACTGGTCTACAATTCACTCAAACCAAGCTTTAATTCAGAGCTGCATACAGGCAGACAACTACACATTTCTGACTTCATATTCACTCTTAAGATGGTGAACATTGACACCTATAGTCAATTGAAGTCAATCTTATGCCTCATTAAAACCGACTTATTACTAGGTGATATTTCATCAGTACTGATTTCGTCATACACATTTTTATTTTTAGCAGTACTGATCAATAAAAATGTAGTTAGTTGCAATGTACAGTAGAAAAGTGAAAATGTTCGTATTTTTATAACTTAATACCCTTTTGTTTTAATTACAAATGGTTTCATCAGCCCCACATATTAGTAATAATCATTATTGTCATTTATTTAATAATTTCTTAGTATTCGGTATGTCAGCTTTTGCTTTAATGACAGGGTGCACCTGAGCTGGCATGGACTTTACAGATCTGTGCAAAAGCCTCTGATGAGTATATCTGCTGAGAGTTGTCTGAACATGCGCCTCAGGTGCTAAGTAGAAGAACTAAGACTGACCATTTTGTTCAAAGTCCTTAACATTTGCTTGAATTTGACTAGTGATCCCGAAATAGTGCAGAATCTTGAATATTACTTCTTTATTTGAAATTTTTTACCAAATGCTAAAACTTTTGTTTTATTTGTCTTTATTTCCAGTTTTTTTCAGATTTAAATAAAAAAAGATTTAAATAAAAGATTTACATTTAAAAAATCCCAGATTTTCAATGAGGTCTCAAACTTCTAGATCCCACTGTATATCTTTGCTGCAAAGTGTTTGATAAAGTTTAAAACTAACTGCCAGGTTTACAGTGACAGTACTGTTTAAGGTTCCCTTTAGTGTATTTTTTTTTTAAATAGAAAGCAAAACACAACAATCCAGTCCAATCAAAACAAATTTTGCCAGGACTGTTAGACATTCCTTTACCATAAATATCCAGGAAGCATTAGGGATACATTTGGAAAACACTGCGACATTGAACTGTATAACTATTGCCCAGCACTAACCAAACTTACTGAAATATGATCATTCCCTACACAGTTCACATTCGCCCTTGTACATCATCAACATACGCTCACACAAAGGCACCAAAATCCAGTCAAAACTGCACTGAATTACAACAGAATACTCTGAACTGGGCATTGCAGCTCTGCATGTCATTAACACACACGCAACTGTAGGACCTGACCGATATTCAAAAATTGCATTCCTTCTAGACAGACACCTAGATTCTCTTTTAATAACATAAGCATGCTACGCTGTCTTGTGAAAGCCATGCTTACGTTAAAGTCAGTACATCAGGAAACAAAATGGGGAAAGAAAGAGAACGCAAAAGCATCTCTGAAAGGAGTGCTTAGTGCGTCAATTACATCACAGTCACACTGGGCTCATTTACAGAGACGTATGTCTTGCCATCAGCCTATAAATGTATTTTGATTCGACGAGGGAGGCCCCTGTTCCAGTTCTCAGGGAGCTTGCGGCCAGGCAGGACTCCCACCTGGCATCAGAAGCTGGAGATAGTGTTTCCCTCTGGAAGCCAGAATATTTTATCAGCAGGGACTCTGCCTGCCGTTATCAAGCACTGCAGATGTAAGCCTAATTTGTCTCTAGACTGACCAGGCAGAATATAAATGTTCTTATAATGACTAGTGGCACAGGTGACTTGTAGCTTGGTGTTGGTAAGACTGGTTATAGTGAATGAATCTGTTCAGGCCATAAAAATAAAAATTTTGGTCACTGGAATAGGCAGGTGCCATCAGAGAAGGGACTGACAGGATAGCGTGGTCATTCAGTACATTCAGGTGGTCAACTGACTTCATTTCATTGCCTGTTAACATTGCTGAGCTAGACCTGACCAGCTGATAACACTGGCTCCACAGGTTTGTACAGTGGGCACTATGCATGATGGGTGCCTCACCTCATGTGCCTTCCTGATGCTCCCATTGCTCTGAAATAGGGTAGTCTGGACTCATCAGACCACATGAGAGTTTTCCACTGCCTCAGAGTAATCTTCACGCCCTCTAGCAAACTGAAGCTGACTTGCCTCACCAACCAGTGGTGTGTGAAAATGCTCTTACTTTTAAACATAGCTGTAAGTTCTACTGTACATTGTTTGATGGTTTGATCTCTGGGTCACTGATCACATTCCTTTTTTTTTTTTTTTTTTAACAGACAGTGTGTTTTGACACTAGAACACATTTTAGATGTTTTCCCTCCAATATGTCAAGACTTGTGGGGAACACAAGAATGTGTTAAATGATAAACAATATACCGTACCCATCAATTTATAGTAATTTTAATCTTAAGATTTGATCCACAATTTACAGAAGTGAGACATTTTGGATGTTAATTCAGTTTAGATGTTTACAGATTTCATTTACAGCTACATAACGCCAAAATCACCAAATCTGTTTAACATTCTGGATGCATATGTTGAACATTTCTTTTTACTGTGCTGTTCAAGTTAACTGCTCGTGTTAAATTATTTCCAATAACTGGAAATTTACATAGATCCAGTAATGGAACATAGTATAGTACTGTCTTTCGGTGTTATTAATAAATTATCAATTAATTCATTCATTCATCTGCCTAGCCACTGATCCATTTGGGTGGGGGTGGGGTGGGTGCGGGAGCCTATCCCAGCACTCATTAGGTAGAAGGCACGAACAGCCCACCAGTCCATCACAGGGCAGACACATAGACATACACAGTCATATACACACACTCACGCCTAGGGACAATTTAGCATCTCCAAGTCACCTGACTGCAAGTCTTTGGACTGTGGGAGCAAACTGGAACACCTGGAGGAACACAGGTAGAACATGCAAACTCCACACAGAAAGGACCCCAGCCCTTCTTGCTGTGAGGCGACAGCTATATAGCTAGTTAAAGCTATTTGTTTCAGTGAATTTATCATGGCTGATGGTATTTTATTCGAAACAACACAAAATGGAAAATGGCAAAATCACCACCAGACTAGCTTTGGCTCAGTGTACCTTAGTAGCTGTTGAAAGCAGTCACCGTCAACCATGTCCCTTTCCATAACTGTGTGATTTAATCACACCACATCATGGATCTCTCTGAGAACCTGGACCACAATGTTGCTTGCGGATGCTTGCTTTCAATGTGGTACATTAGTAGGTGTGCTTGTCTCCTTACTGCCACTATTTGTAGCCATGTGGTTAAAAATATGTGGGCAATATGAGGGTTATTTCATTGTTATCATGATGCACAATATGGTTATTTAAGATCCCCAACCAACTCCACGTTATGTGAAAATAGCATAATACGCATTAAGTGTCATCAAAATATCACCCATCCTCTATAAAGCTGCAATTTTAGCAGAACCAATTGCCTGTTGCACCCTCATCTGCTACAGTTTAAAAAACACTTCTTAACTTGAATAATAATGGCTCATATTAAAAGAGTTTTAAAATAGTATCAAAACGTTTTTAAGTGAACGGAATGAATTAATGACGCCTAATTTACGACAACTGAGGACATCAAATCGGAAAGATGCACTAATGCTGTGACTGCTCAAAACAACACTGCAAAAAGCCTTCTTCCACTTCAAGACATACACAGTCACCAACTATTGGCCTTTCATCATGGACATTTGAGATTGCAAAAGGAAGAAAGGAGAAAATTCAGTGAAGTAGGACATTAGACTCCAGTGGTGGGTGTCATGTATTGGTATAATGGACTAGAGCTTAGTACAGCAGGATGTCTAAGGTAGATCTGAAAAAGAAAGCACACACTAGCGAGAAAACAAAGAGTGCTTTGAGTTATTGTGGGTTAAGTGAGGTAAATTTCCAAACTACACCCAAAATAGGTCCATAGATAGCTGTCTAAATATTTAATACAATGTTGGTCTTTAACTAGAGAAGATGCTGCCGTAAACGTTTGCAGAAAAAATAAATAATCTATGTAACGTGTGGTAGTAACTGGGGTTAAATTAAAGGGGCACAACAAGGTTGACTGTGTGTGTGCGCATGTGTGTATGTGGGTAGTGCAGCATGCATATGCCTGTGTGTGTGTGTGTGTGTGTGTGTGTGTGTGTGTGTTCCCTGTGCAGCGCTGCTTGGTTGAGTGAGCAGGGCAGCCTGAACACTATGCTCTCGGAGGGGGAGACTATGTGGTCAGTGGTAAGGTGAAGCCGACGTACTGCTTGGATTACTGGCTACTCTCTATTTCCAGCGCTGCTGTCGTGTGACTCACAGAGAAAGAGAGACAGCTGGGCCTGCAGCTGCCCCTTATATGTAGAAGAGCGACACAGCTGTGGCGCTGCCAGGAGCCCAGGAGCCAAAGCTCAGCCCTCACCCACGTAAGCATGAGACTGACTGGGCTTACATGGTTACACTGGACCCCGGGGTAGAAAGGCAGAGGCAAAGAGGCAAAGAGAGAGAGAGTTGAAACCACTCATACTGGCAGGCCTGATTACCCAGAGAGGACAGGCTGTGCTCTCACTGTGACCCTGTGACCTCTGGATGGTGGAAAAGACACCTGCCTTCTCCACCATTCAGACAAAAACTTAATAGAAGACTTGCTGCCTAGCAGAGTGCCTGATTATTTAAAGGAAGGATCAATCACACTCTATCAGTCTATCAAGTTTCTGAGTGCAGTAAATACAGAAAAACTGCTGTTAGGAGAGAAAAGTCAGAGCGCAGGATACTGTCTCATCACATAGGAGACCAATAACCAAAATCATCAAAATATGATTTGAAAGATAGACAGGCTAACAGGTCTTCTCGCTCATATCATTCCAAACTCATCCTAAACTCACAGTGACCCTCAGCACAGCACACAGACACCATTTCATGGGCACCAAACCCTCCTTCTGCTTGCCTCCTCAGTTACTAGACAATTCCCTGAACAAATGGCTTCTGGGACACTTTTTCCACACCTTTTGCTAAAATCACCACCCACAAATGAGTGGCTCTGTGTCTATCTTGACTGACCATTCCCCTGCACCCTCCCCGACCCCATCTCCCCCGCTCCCTTTCTCTGGGCCGGTGGAATATTCCCAGACGTAACAGCATTCCAGAGCTCCACACACAAACAACAAGGTCATTGTTTACAGCGGAACAACCTGTAACACTGCCTGGACGTCCCTCCGGAGAGGCCACCCCATCTCCATGACAACGCCCCCTAAAGTCTCCAGCGCCAGGGCAGCGTTGTCATGTCAACAATGTCGGGGAAGCGTACCAACGTCAGGAGGAAACGAGGGCAGAAGGGGTACAGGTGACCCGGATGCATTGTTTAATTCAGGCGGAGGGCATGTGAGCAGTTTTGGGGCTCAAAAGGATTTAATAGGGAATTACAGCTAGGTGTGCGATTCTGGTCCTGAACCCTGAAGTTAGAGATTTCTAGGAATGATAACGTACCAACCATAGTAATTATATGAACAGCAATTTAGCAGCAAAAAATGATATTGTTCTAACTAAAAAACAAAAACATGGAAACACAACTATCTAAGAGCTGGCCTTGTCATCAGGAGACTGTCGGCCGTCATCACGAAATCTTTCATCTCTGAAAAGGTAGCTTTGTAGGAGAACGAAAAATGTTTGATTAGCCAAACATTATGTACTACCTAATATGCTGTCACTCCTCTGCCAAAGCAGCTCCAACCTGCTGAGGCATGGACTCCACAAGAACTCTAAAGGTGCCCTGTGGCATCTGGCACCAACATGTCAGTAACAGATCCTTTACGTCCTGCAAATGGAGCCACTGCAGATCAAACCTGTTGTTCCAGCACATCCCACAGATGCTGAATCAGATTAAGATCTGGGAAATATGGACACCAGGTCAACATCTTGAACTCTCATGCTCCTAAACCACTCTTTAACAATGTCTGCAATGCGGAAGGGTACATCATCCTGGTAAAAGTGGTCACCGCATTTGGGTAATACTTCTGCTATGAAGGAGGGTCTGCAACAATGTTTATGCAGGTCGCATGTGTCAAGCTGACGTCCACATGAATGCCTGGATGCAGTGTTTTCTGCCCAGAGCATCACATGCCCTCCACAGGATTGTCTTCCACAAACAGTCCATGCTGGAGCCATCATTTCTCAGGCAAATTTCTTCCATTGCATTTCGGAGATGCTTCAAACATAACATTTTGGCCCATGTCAAAGTTTTCACGTTTCTCCCATATTTAAAACTCACTGATTATGAGAACCAAACGTTTGCTTACATCTAAGATACATATAAAATATAAACCTAATATGACCTTGACATGTGCCATTGTTATAAGAAAAACGTTATTAGTTTCACCTGAGTGGTCACGTTTTATCTCTTCAGTGTTTGTTCATCCGAACACAATGTAAATGGCAGGTGGCAGTTTCAAACAGTGTAAAAAATACATTCACTCAGCTGGACTAACATCCTTCACCACCGGAGCATTAACATCCTTCACCCCTGGCATTAGGCATGTCCTGCAGAGGTCAGAGACTCTGCTTTTGGGTGAGTGACCAACACCGTCACCTGTTCCTCTTATAAGCAGTATGATGACTTACAGTATATTAGGCTGTCCATCTAAAATGGAGCAAAAACACTGAGAACACACAGCACGCCCACTAATAATGACCTCATTTTCCAGTACTCCAATGACCTCAGTGGCAACCTCCAGTAACTCACTTTCTCTTTCTCTGTTTTACTGGCATAATGAGTAACAGAGCATTCACTGTACTACCAAAGCAACGCTTACAAAGTACAGATGTGTTACAGGGGGAGTCACACAGATTGTGAGTGTAAAGTGAATCGCCTCTCTTTCAAAGCAAAATGTCCTGTCTCAAGTCTCAAAGTATCCCAGGCCTACTCACTCCTGCTCTGGTGAATCACATTTGCACTCTTATCAAAATGTGAGGGGCTCCTAATTTTACACCGGCACTCATCAGTGTTCAAGAGTTTAAATCACCTGTTGAGCCAAAAGATCAGTTTGTGCTTACATTAAAAGGCTGTAAAAGAAGAGTACAGTACACTTACAACAAGAGATGTCTGAGGAAAGCAGACAATATTACCTCAGACTCCACACACCCCAGCTACCCCCTGTTCCAACCGCTGCCATCTGGAAAGATGTACCGGAACATCCAAGCCAGAACCACCACTACAACACTACATACTGTTACTTATCTAGCCCTAATCACCTCAGCCCACACACTGGGCACCACTAGCTCACATGATGCACTGCACTTTAACTAAACCTGCATATTTGAACATCTCAGCTGTGTATTTTATTTATCTCTATTTTATTTATCGATTTACTGCACATCTGTATTGTAAACTGTTTAGCCGTTCACCTGAACATTGAGCTGCTATTCTCCTACCTGCACTGCACACTTTATATATCTTACACTGTTTACAACCACATACCTAACTGCACACTTTGCTACCTCAACACACTGTACTCTCCTACATGTACACTTACACAAAGCTGTTTTTGCCTCCTGCATAGGCTAACTGCACCTCAGTTCTAGTATTCACATTCTGACATACAGATACTGCTCTTACACACTTTGCACGCCTTATTGTTTACTGTTTATGCACATATTGTTTGTTTATTTGTCTTTGCACTGAACACTGTTTATACATATACATTATTTAATCACTGCACTGGAGAAGGAGAATGATTGTGTTTCGTTATACTGTAACAACCCTGTATTGGTATAATGACAAAGTTGAATTGAATTTAATTATATTTTTATTGCAATGTGAGTTTAATGAACACATGAGTCAGGGCTGCAATGACAAAACAGATCAAATTTCACTGCGCAATTAGACATGACCTAACTAGACTAGCAGGAATGCAATGTTAGGATTAGTCTTCAGGATTTGAGTAATGTTGTTCTCCAAGGTCTGAACACTGTGCTACAGAGCCAATTACAAACTTCAACAAGTTGACCATTTTAACCCCAGTGTTGAAATATGTGAAGTAGAAATTTCTACTCTTACACCAAGCCTGCAACATCACGGAGGGCCTTTTAAAAAGAAAGCCTGAGGCACCTGCATTAAAAAGTGATTTATCTGGGCAATATTACAATGAATACAAATAATATTAATACAGAAAGCTGCAATTTTATGTATATCAATGTGTTTAGTCATTTCCAAATCCCTCCTTTGGCAGCACTGTATTATTTGTAAATCAATAACTGATTTCTTGTTGCTTTCCACTGTATTTATGTTTTTGTATTTACTTTCAAGTTAAACAGCAACAACAAACACACAATTACCGTTAACATGAGTTATAATTAACTAGTTATATTTAATCTTGTGCCTAAGTGGCTATAGCTTATGCATATTGCGTGCACACACACACACACACACATACACATACACATAGATAGATATATATATATATATATATATATATATATATATATATATATATCTATCTATCTATCTATCTATCTATCTATCTATCTATCTATCTATCTTTTTTCTGTATGTTTGTAATATTTGTAATAAACAAATATTTAGCTGGCATGAACAGAAAATAAAAGCTTTTCAGAGGTGGCTGTTGTTCTTACAGCTTTAAGGCTTATTTATTCTCCCTTTACACACAAAAACATGGCCGTGTCTTCTATGCATTATCTTACGTCGGAATGGATGTTAAGCAATACCTCTCCTAGAGTGCAGTCCAGAGTCCAGATTGCAATCCAGAGAAAAGTTTCTGACAACAAACACGATGCCCGGACAAAGTGACCTTGTATAAATGTTTAAAAGCCTCTTCTCACAAATTTCTGCCATTTTTAAAGAGGACCTACTGCATGTTTCCAATTTTTCCCTTTCGTATGTTATGTGGCTTTTTGTGGATATAAATGGTCTTACGAAGCTCAAGGTACACACCAGAGGGAGAAACTCTCTCCCACAGGAACGACTTTTGTAAGCTGCCTGAAACACCTTGTTGGGATACCATTCTGTTACATGGAGACGTCACCTCGTAGTCGGTTGAACAATTAGAATCCAGTAGGCACACAAGACCAGTCAGACTACACTGGGCTCATCAGGAGCTCTAACAGAGCGTTTCAAACAGAGGGTAAATACAGATGTACAGTATAAGAAACATCTGTATTTTGGGAAACTGGAGCATGTTCTTCATGTCATGTCCAAAGACATACTGCGATGACCATGTCACTATTTACTATTGGGTACTATGCTGCCAGGACTCCAGGGGTACTGCTCTGTATCCGTAAGCTCATCCGTATCCGTAAGCTTTAAAAGAACATGCACTAATAAAGACAAAATGAACGCAGAGTACAAACAGAAGGCTCTGCTTGTATCCGTATTTAATGTTGAGCATAATGGAGCCTTTAAGTGCACAAAGCACATGCTTGCAGTCTTTAGTTCTTTTTATTTGGTGCTTCGCATAATAGTGAAATTTTGGACTTTTGTTGTTTGCTTAAAATTGAATTTGTTTAGATTTCTGTTTAATTACACAACAAAAGGCATTTAATGCTCACCTAGTCACTGACACACTTATTTATTTTTTTAACTATAATTCATCATGTCGTCAATTTCAAAGTTTGCCTATTAAGCCCATATTGTGCAATCCTAGCTAAGAGCATGAAGCTAAGTGTTGCAAAATACAGTGAAGGCATTAGCAAACAGCGGTTTCCAAAAGGTGTCCCCAAACTTTTGACAGGTGCTCCCCCCACCCCAGTGAATCAGTGATTTCATTTTGTTCCTTGATTGCTAAAATTAGGGAGGTGATGTGGTATTCCTAACCCAGGTCAGAGTGCAGGCATGCAGACCAGCTGTGTGCAGGCAGTCCCTCAGTACCAGGGCAGCAGCTGGGACTCTGATGGTCAGTCTTGCTCACGTCTGGACTGGAAGCTCATGTTTCTCCAGGCTGTGCCAAGCCCCTCTCCCAGCAAATTCCAAAATGGTGGGCTAAAAACAACGAGCCCGCAACTGTGTCAACACAGGCACTCTTCTCCCGGAAACATTCCACAGGCTGGAGGTGGGAGCGCACACACACGCACACACACATGCACACAATGCCCTCTCACGTTACTGTCTAAGTGCCATATGTCATACCTGCACGCACTGGCTAATGCCACACCCCAACATTCTTGCCCTCTCTACTAGAGTTGCTGCATCTACAGACAGTGAGTCTCCACCTCAGCTCTTTTGGCAGGTTAAATCATTACCTCTTAAAGAGACATGACACACATCCCAACCCTGCTACTCACCCACACAATGTGTGCTTCCAAAAAAAGAAAAAAAGCCTTTCATGTACGAAACCGGCCTTGGCGGCCAAAGCTTCAAACCAAACCAACAGTCGAACCTGATTTGCAATTCTGAATGAGGCCATGTGCTTCTGTTTAGAGGGGAAAAATATAATTTCTCTTTAAATAAACTATGACAATTCCGTTTCCATTCCCATGAAACAGAAAGGATGTGAGCGTCTCATCTGTACAAATCTGTGAAACAGATGCAAGTGTGTGCGTCTTGTTACCTCAGGAGCCAGATACTCTGGAGTGCCACAGAAGGTCTTCATGGTGGCCCCGTCCTTTATGCCCTCCTTACAAAGCCCAAAATCTGTGATCTTTATGTGGCCATCTTTGTCCAGCATCAGATTCTCTAACTGAAGAAACCGGAAAAAGAAAAGAAGAAAGACGCTTGATATAGACAGATGTCCCATCCACAGAAAAGATTCCTATGATAGATACGTTATTGTTAGTGATGTCACGAGACACTATGACCATCTTGAGTATCATTATTACTTCTAGCACTTTTACCCAAGAATTGCATGTACCATGTATCTGTACGTCTGTAAACAACAAGTGTATAGTAACTGCAGCAACTGCACAATAACAAGTTAATTTTCTACTCTTTTATTCATATTTTATCTTTCTATTCTGTGTTCTATTCTATACTTTTTAAGTTGTATTTTTAAGTGTTACTTTGACGTTGCTTTTGTTAGTTTTGTTGTTCACTGGTTAGTCCATAGTTTTCCCCACAAACACCACCCAGTGAATTATGTATACTGTCACACAGCTTGTAAACGATGCTTCAGTCTCAATGTGTTTTAATGCACTTAATAATCCGATCATAATCAGTTATCTGATTACTCATGTGATCATGTTAACAGCATTTTCTGATGTCTTTGATCGGAGTAAGGCCTAGTAGTCGGATTTCTCCATGCATGTACACTCTTACTCCGTTTTCTCTCTGGTTTTTCCGAGTCTAGATGTGTGAAAACAGATCATGGTACAGGAAATAAATAAGCAACATGTAACACAGCAACTGAGAGATGGCAACAAAACACTTTTGGAATGATGCTGAAACCAACTACATGCTTGATGAAATTAAGGATTTAAATATTCTTCATCTTCTTAATAATGCATGAAGTTTGTGTTTATGTTAAGCTTACACTACATATTCTGCTATGAGCTCACTGGCTGGTTACAAAACAGAAATCCAATTACTGCCTGACTTATGCAGACATGTTATTTGATATCTCAAGTACATGTAAATGCATTGACAGGATTACTGACAAAATCTGATTTTCTGCAGTTATCAGATTATTAAATGCATGTAAAAACAATCATTAGACATTAAACGACCAAAAGCATGTGGGCATGAAATGTATTTAATTCCTATTAATGAGTTTAGGTGTTACAGCTACACCCATTGCTAATAGGCATATAAAAATCATGCAGTCTTCATAGACACTGGTAGGAGAACAGGTTGTACGTAAGAACTCAGTGACTACAGTCAAGTTCATAAAGTTTCTGACCTGCATTATCTGCTCCAGTCAACTGTGAGTGCTACTATTATGAAATGGAAGCGTCAAGGAGCAACAACAGCTCAGTCATGCAATTTCACTGAGCAAGGCCACCACTAGCTGAAGCACCCATCATCTGTTGCATCACATGGTTACAAACTGCTAAACTGTGTGCTGCCAGTGGTTTGCTACAGTCAAGAACCTTAAGCCACACAAGCCTAAGACCACTATACGCAATGCCAAGTCTAAGCACACCGCCACTAAGTACAAATGTGTTCTCTGGAGTGATGAATCTCACTTTACTATCCAGAAGTCAGATGGGCAAATCTGGGTTTGGTAGATGCCATGAAAAAGCCACCTCCTGGAAAGCATAGTGCCAATATTAAAGTGTGGGTGAGGAGGGATAATGGTCTAAGGCTGTTTTTCAGGGATTTTGGGAGTTTGGCCCTTTCGTTCCAATAAAAGGCAAATGCTAATGCTACAGCATAAAACTCTGTGCCACTATGAAAAAAGACATGGTCACATGAGGAACTCCAGTGACCGGCACAGAGCCCTGACCCAATGAAACACATCTGAGTTGAAATGGAATATCAGCTGCAACCAAGCCTCCTCACCCGACATCAGTGCTGCTCCTTCGACTGAATGAAAACAAATTTCCAAAGACACTCCTGTGGAAAGCCGTCCCAGAAGAGAGGAGGCTGTCATAGCTTCAAAGGGTGGCAACTCCATATTAACACCTTCTTTTCTCGCATGTCAATAGAGCAATAGAGCCCTCTCATACTTCTACAGTCACAGATTCCATCGCAATAACTGCAAGCAGACAGGCAAGCAGACAGGCTTCAGGGTGGAAAGAATGTTAAGAGTGTGAAAAGGTGTTAATGGTGTTAATCACTTATCAGGTTAAAATGTTATTCCCACATTAACTTTGACACCACTAATCATGATACATACTACGAACTTTAAAAATATCTTCTAGTTATATCTTCTAGATACAAATTTTTCCATACCGCTCACTCTATGGCTAAAAACGACCATTAGTAATGTTATGGCGATGAAGACACACACATGTCACACCACACATCCTGAATCATGAGGAGGTCTTCTCCTCAACTCTTTGCTCTGTTTGGTTCTGTTACACACATGTTCCATTAGACTGGATTTATTTGAGCTGACACCGAAAAAGGCAGACCATCCCCTCAAACTGAATATGATATGACGATTCTGATTCTGCGGATGGTGATGAAGGAGCAAGGGGCACCTCTGGCCCAACATAGGTAGTGAGTAAGCACTCCAATTGTGTGTGTGTTGCAGGGGTTTGATATCAGCATGTCCTCTTTCTCTGGGGCTGCTAAAAGTCACCTGGCAGCTGTAGCTCACACGTGGCCAGAGGCCCAGGCTCACCAGTCAGCAAAACTACCCCATCCTGCTACACTGGCACTTTCACAGCAACCTTAGCAGCCTCAGAGAGAGAGCAAAGACAGAGCAAGAGAGAGACGACAGAAGGAAAGAGAGGAGAGAGGGAGAGGGGGAGAGGAGGGGAGAGAGAGGGAGAGAGGAAAGGGGGGGTGCAGATAGAAAATGAGACAGAGAGAGTAGCTACAAAACACTATGGAAGGCACAAGATACCAGTGAACTAACAAATGTACTAAAATGTACCTTTATGTTATTAAAGGAAAAACAGTGATATAAGAGAGGACTGAGCCATTACATTCATTCGATGTGAAATACAGCCATGAAATTACACAAAAACAGCAGAAGAAAGCTGCTCCGCCTTAAAAAATTCTCTGTAAACTCGGTCCATATTTCCCAGAAATGTTTTTACAGACATGACAGTGAGCTTTACTTCCTTGTATAGAGCAGATGGAAATTTCGGAATGTTGGAAACCTGGCTCTATGTGTGGGTAAATATGACTCTGTGAATGTACTGTAATAACGAAATCCACCAAATAGCAGAGAGTACTGCCTCTGGAGGAGACCAAGATTTAGGAGAAACCACAGCACAAAGAAGCTTTGCTGCTTCCTTCATCATCTACTTTCATTTTTTACCACTAGCATCATCATGTGATTAAGATTCTCTTCACCTTCAGGTCCCGATACACCACGTTCCTCTCGGAGTGCAGGTAGTCCAGCGCAGAAACTATTTCTGCACCATAGAACCGCGCCCGATCCTCAGAGAACACTCGGTCCCGTGACAAATGGAAGAAAAGCTATGGGCAGGAAAAGTGCATTTAGGGTTTCCAATCACAGACAATGGCTTTTAAAATAGCTAGCAGTTTGATTAGCTTTCAGACTTTCAGGGTTCTAGACTTACCTCTCCTCCGTTAGCATACTCCATGACGAAGCATAAACGATCATGCGTTTGGAATGAGTATTTCAGCGCCTGAAAAGTTAAGATTAATGTAAATGTTAGAAAATATAGCATTTCATGAACTAATATTATCCAGTATTCAAGTGCTCTATATGAAACCAACGTGTCAACAGTGACTCCTAAACTCGGCTGAGGGGGAGTACATCACTAGCAGTCTTTCAAAACATTGGTTGGTCACCTTAAGGAGTTCACCAATGCATCTATGACAATTAATATCTCAAATTTTATTGCACTTATATTCGATTTGTTTATTTTGGCACAGCACAGAATTACTTTAGAAAAATTCAACAGCTGTACAATTTTTGAAGAACTATTTAAATGAATACAGATATCAAAAACAATATATCAAGTGTATTTTTGACATGTTATAATATATATGCAGTAGGTATCACAAGGTTTATAACTTAAGTGTCACAAGAGGTTTCATTTGATCCAAAAAAAATAAATAAAAAAATCAAGCATTCTATTCAATTTTATAAATAATTACAACTAACCACCACACATCAGAACTGGCCAGATCTGTGCTGCCACTCAGGACTTCCAGCACTTAATTCATCTGAGCATCACAGTGGCCATTCGACATTTTTCCATTACTGCACTACACTGCAAAACCGGACATATGGGACATATGGCTTGATATTTAAGAATGGAAGTCATTCTCAAATCTTTAAGATTAACTGCCAAATTCTGAATGTTACCTCAACCAACATTATTAGCCTAGTCATATTGTGTGACATTGTGTCACTTCATAATTTTTTTGCATGTCAGTTGCAAGTTTGTAAAGTTCGTAAGTTTTATTCCATTTTATACTATTAATTTCATTCGAGTAGAATGATATTTTCCATCTGGTGTGCACAAACTTTAACCGTCTGAAATGAATGAAGTCAATAAGATACACTGACAAACCAATGCATTACTACACACCTACAAAAACGCGTTTTACAAGCTAAAATAGGAGAGTGACCCAAATCCTACGAGTACGAGCTTTCTTGTGAATGTAAAATCCAGAGAATCTGAATTATTATTCGGATATAGATGATGTGACAAAAGAAAGGCAATATCAAGTAATTTTGATGGCATATTCATAGAAAAAGGAAGAAAAAAAACAAACAAAAAACAAAACAAAAAAACCCTGAGATCTATTTTTTAACCTTCTCCAAGAACAGGTGCATAAAAATAGCGGGTACAGGAACTGTAGTTGTATTTGGAAAATATGCTTTACTTGGAACCTCCTGTGCTCTGAGAACTGCTGTATAGTGGATAACTGGGCAAATGTAAAACATTCTAGATTAGACTAAACAGTATCCCAGTCTGAAGTAAGACCCATAGTCCACCAGCTAGACAGTCTACATCTCTGCTGTATCTCTATTCATGGTGTATCTCTATGAGTTTGGTTGGAGCGAAAATGTGGATCATCTTGAGGGACCTTGAGGGCTGGTTTGAGACCCACTGGTATAAATTACTGCATGCTACAAGTCAAACCTGACCCAGATGCAGCATTATTCCTGGTCTGATCTGCTAGAGGACAATGGCCCATTGAAGGCTGACGCTGTTTACTGCTTTAGAGAGAGCTGCTCATTTCAAATGCCCCAAAAAGCTAATTGTGAGGACAGCTTCAGGCCCATAGAGAGATGTTAGTAAAGAGGCAGGAGAGAGGTAAAAGAGAAGTGTTGAGTGTGTGAGTGTATGTGTGTGTGTGTATGTGTGTATGTGTAGTCACTCACAGTCAAGAAGGGGTGCTTAGAATTCTGCAGCACACGGTTTTCTGTGAGCGTGTGAGCCACTTCATCCTGAGAGACAGATCACAAAGAGTGGTAGTGTACTTGGATAATACGCTCTCTCCTTCTCTCTTTCACAGAGAGGTGGTACAAGCACACTCACAAACTCTCATCTATATCCTGCTAAACACAGTGTTTGGGAAGCTACTCAAACAAAAGTAATCCATTACTAATTATTCCTCTCAAACTGTAATGACATTACTTACTTTACTTTTATGTTACTCATTAAAGCAGGGTGTACACTACATGGCATAAAATTCTTTAAATTCAAAAAGGAGAGCAACACACATTAAAAGTCAGCATTTCACAGGATTTTCTACAGAACATACAAGGTCACACACGCAGCAATTTTAAGCTAGAAAACAAAACATTCAAAATTCAAGATCCCGCTTTCATCACGCAACCCCAAGTAAGCTAAATTGAACCACACCTGTACAGACAACACAAAATGAGGATGGATTAGGGATTAACAAATGCAGAAATCCCAGTGAGAGCTGGAGAAATACTTTGCCAGAAACTTAAAATTATAAAGATCCAGTTCCACACATTAAAAGTATTACAAATATTGTACAAGTTCTTCTTTGACTGTGTTTAGTCTCTACGGTCCTCTTCACACATGGTACACTACATTACTTAGCCTTTTTATTTCTCCCAGCCATCTCATTTGGTTCATTTAGTTACACTGATCATCAAAAGAATAGTTGCATCCAAAAGGAAGTGTCAGATGAAGGTTAGCAGGAGCAATAAATGACGATAAACTTAGACTGATATGGTCAATATTTATTGAGCTACACATACAGAAGTAGGGTCTCTCAGTATGGCATCGGGCCACCATCTTTGCTAACACAACAAGCCAGAAGTCACTGCATGAAGTTGTAGAGGTTCCGTATGGTGTCCTGCAATAATCCATCTCATGCAGCTTGAATATTCTCACACAGTTCCTGCAGATTTTGCAGTAGAGGTGGAGTGTTGATGACACCAGGCCTTCTGCCAGGCCTTCCACCAAGACGAAAGTGGGACTCATCACTGCAGTTGACCTGCTGCCATTCTGAGTCACTCCATGACAATCTGGCACGACACCATTGTAGTCTTTGGCCAAACTGACGTGGTTTTAAGGGGAGTCGTCATAACGGGCCTGCGTGCATGTAGTCCTGTGTCGTGCAGCCATCTGCCAATGGTGCTGGCACTAACAGGATGACTCAGGGGCATCACTGCTCACTGAATGTCCGCAATTGTGGCAGTTGGGTCAGTCAGGTACAGTGATAAGGCCCACCCTTGCTTACGTCACATGCCCGGCTGAGCGTAAAACTTGAGTCATTCGCATGTCTCACAATGTCAAACCTACCCACAAAGTTTCATTCCTGTCAGTTGTTACCTTCTGGATGCAACTACTTCTGCAACTATTCTTTTGACGATGAGTTAACATTGCTGCCTATTTTACAGTACAAGACTCAAACATGTTAAAAAATACATGAAGGTCTCCCATCACTCCAGAGCTTAACCAGAACACTGAAGACTGACTCAGAGTACCAGATCACCAAAGCGGTCAATGACTTACAACGGAGCTCCCATCCAGGAAAATCACACAAAAAAATTGTCAGAGGGCGTAACCAGAGAAGTAACCAGAGCTAAAATCAGAGCAAAAAAATGTAGGGTAGATCTAGTTTAAAAACCAAACACATCTGCAGCAAGTGGAAAATCCAGTCCTTTCAAAACTTTATTTAATGTTAATTAAAAGGCGTGTCACTATAGCTATGTGTGATGTGTGTGATTAATATTATGTATGGCTTGAGAACAGCAAGAACAGCCCATAAACCGCTGCCTCAGAAACCCTTTCAGAATAAAAAGTAAAGTGTACAGAGCTGTTCTTGAACAAAAATCAAGTCTGGCCTACTGGGAGTTGGGGCTCTTTCTGTTTCAGCACACAATCTCAATCTCAAGTCCCAGTCAGCGGATGCAAGCAGCACATGCAAGTGTAAATTATGTATAAGGACAGGCAAAGATCATCTATTTAGAGGAAAGGTACATTTTAAACAGAATAATAAAACTTGCTATCTTAGAGACATATAAGTAGAACAGCTGTAATGCATTACATTAATTTATTACAGAAAAAAGTAAATGCACTACTGCAATGTGTTACTTTATATCAAGTTACCCCCAACACACACTGCACACACATTATATCCACTCACACAGTAGCAATGCATCTCCCCATCTATTCCAGTCTTCTTCCATCACCCCACTTTACTTACTTTAGCTACTATCACTTCCTTCTTAAGGATTTTCATGGCGTAGTATTTCCCTGTGGCCTTCTCCTTCACCAGGATGACTTTGCCAAAAGTGCCTTTCCCAAGGAGTTTGAGGTATTCAAAGTCATGCATAGTCTGAAACAGGACACAGAAAAAAGGCACATCAACATAAGGGTTTGACCAAAAATCTATAAAAAGGTGGATGATGCTATATTTGGTGACAAAGCGGTGCTGCTTACGCCACTCGAGTATTTACACAACATCTCCATCCACACTCTGCATATTTGTCCCCTATCCCTTATGAGCACGCTCCATGCAAAAGATATACGTTTGACCTCTGAAGCCAAAGGGCCTGTAAGAATGCCAAAAGTATGTGCTTACAAGACGTCTAGTACAGTCTGGCAGAGAACCTACACATGTGTGTGGGACAACATGAGGAGAGAAGTGTGTTATATTACAGTGAAACACAGTGGTCACACAATGTGGCACTAAGCTGTCAAAGCATCAGAAGTCTCAAACGTGTAGGTGGGGGCTGAAGTTTCTGGAGAGGGCAGGGGTCAGTCTGTATAGCAAAGACTCATGAATAATATTTTTTCCAGGTACCACGAAAGTCCTCATGTTTTCTAAGGACTATAGAGGTGGAGCAAAGGAGAATGCTTGATTAGGCTGCCATTGTTCAGAAGTTATATACAGAAGGGTGAAGAATACACTTGAAATTACTGCAAAAGCCCTGAAGCATAAAGGGTAGACCCTTGTTTCTTGAGCTTATCTTCACTAAACCTTGTAACTTTCTGTATTTAGCAAATTAAAAGCCTATAAAAAACATTGTATTTTCTACACTATTCCCTCAAATTCGCTACATATAGCAAGAAATATTCAGAAATCGAACCTCACTGCAAACTTGTCAGGGTCACTAGGAGAACAAAAAGCTCAGAGTTGCTAGCAGAATTCTCACCTCGAAGAAAGCAGGTTTTGTTTTACAAGTAATTATGTTTCAGTTACAGTTTTAATTAAAAGGACACTCCAGCCAGATCAGGAAACCCCACTTCTGATTCCATATCTGGTAGCTCTTAGAAGCAGCCAAGCACAACACACTGTTGGTGATCTGCATAACTGTCAATTCGCCACAAAGCAGCTGTAGTTTTTCAAAAGTTTCTCCCGCTTTCAAGATTCATTATCAGAGTCTTCTTTAAACTCACAGTAAATTGGCAGCGGTGCAGATCCCCTACCATGTGTTGTGTTTGGCTGCCTCTAATATGAGGCTTGAAGTTACATTCAGTGTGCTACAGTATCCTACTATCCACCACTTACAGTGTATTTGAATAGTCACTGTCTATTCTTTCATTGATGCAGAATAGACTTTAAATCAGATAGGCATGGAACATACCACTTTGTGCCGAGGTTTGGTCAGATACATTTCCATATCCATGGGGTCAGGGGAGGAGTCCATCATCTCCTCCTCTTGTTTCTGCAGACTGTCTGCCACAGCCTGGATGGCTTTGGTCCACTCCTCCCTACCAAAAAAAAAGAGTTCAAGTAAGTACAACACACCTGTAAAGTACAAATACTAACTCATGGATAAGCAAGGTTGTGGTTTGATGTTTTCATGGTATAATAACCTACTCAAAAAACTTTAAAATGTGGCTAAAAAAAGAACATCACTTGCAGTCATATGCATTTACCTCACTTCACAATCAATATTTAAATTATTAACCGCTAAAGGTAAATTAAAACTTCGCATGGCACTTCATTCACAATGAATGAGCTACAAAAGAGCAGCCGGTTGTAAAGCTTTAAGGTTACTTATGGACAGCAATGCTGTTTTGTGTATTTGGTAGCTGCATGTCTGATATTACTAACACCGTTGTCTACCGGTGCTATGAAGTTGGAATGGTCACAGCGAAAACAGCTTTACCATTGCTGCTTTAATTGGATTTAATTAAAAAAAAAAGAAAGAAAAGAAACCATGAGGTTACCGCCCCTGCATACACCATGACTAATAGCGAAACTATGACACCATAACAACACTATGTACGTGTGTGTTTGTGTAGCCGCTTACCTACTTTGCAGCTACTTAACATGGTCATATTAAGTTAACATATTTTCAGAATGTGCAAAGAACCCTACAGTCATATGTACAAGTTTGAACACCAGCAATAAAATTATAGGATCTGTTGATTTCACATCCTCAATGCGATTTTATTCTGCAGATTCCAGTGCATAATTAGAATTATTTGCAGAGTTTAATACAATGAAAAAATAAAACGTAATGTAAATGTGCCGAAACTGTTTCAGTTGAACATCTGAATCTGATAATTGTGCATTAAAATTGTGCAACCTATAGAAGATGCGTAAAAGTACTTTCACTTACAAAATCAACAAAACAGGCCATTTGACCAAGGGTGCCCAAACTTTTGCATCCGACTGTATTCATCACATAATAACCTAAAATTGGTAAGACAGAGGGTGTGGCGTGTGCGTTTCTGACCGTTCCTCTGGGGTCTCCACATGGAAGGTGCGCTCAATGACAGTGGTCCACTGCAGGCAGCGGATGATAAATGTGTTAGGCTTGGGCCGCTCCGTCTTCATCAGCTGACACTCTGGACATGTCCAGGGAGAACCCCACCAGAGGAAGAGAGGAAGAGAGGGAGAGGGAGAGGGAGAGGGAGAGAGAGAGAGAGAGAGAGAGAGAGAGAGAGAGAAAGAGGGAGAGAGTGTCATGGTTACAGTCATTTATCTTTATCTCCATTTATCTCCAGCACTACATTAAACACACACGGTGGGGAACCTCCCCAGTCAAGCTGCAACAGAAAACAGGTGCACTATGGGAGTCCACACTGTTCAGTTCAGCTTGCTTTGTATACAACGTCTATGTTCAGTTCAAACAATCTCTCTTGTCTAATGTCCTGCGGTTCTCTTTTAAGTTAGAACTGTAATGTACTTTATCATGCTAACAAAAGCAGTAAGAAAGCTGGAGTCATCTTGGTTTAGGCTATAATTCTTTTTTTTCACCTCAGTTGTTAAACTGTTGGAGAACATCATGCGAGTATGATTATGTGGACATTAAAAAAACACAGCACTTGCTCATCTGGTTTTGGGCTCTCTATCACATATTATTAGCTACAATCTATAAAATAGACAAAAGCATACAGCCTAGGAAAAAACAGAAGCCATCTCACAATTACTCTATACTTGTCTTTGTTAGGGGCAAGTGGAAAATTGCACACATTTAATTGTCCTTTGCAGTACTGTCAATACTGTAGTAAGCATATTACAATCCTGTTGGTGTGGTAGTGTGGTAGTAGAAAAGTACACGCTCTATAGTAATGGTGTGTGAAGATTAATATTCCTGAAATTGCCGAATGTGATTTCACTTAAATAAACACATTAGCTGTTTGCACAGTCAAGTTCAAAACATGTTACAGTTTTAAGCTGTGAAGCTGGTGCACTAGAAAAGAAAAAGGAAATATAAGAGCTAATATCATCACTTGAAGCTATTAAAAAAGACAGAAGCAAGTTGGAGGCAGTGTGGATTAAATGAATGCTGGTACTCTGATAAGTATCCCTATATTTATGAATGGGGTTCAATATCACACACAACAAGTGAAACACAAACGTATCCACAAATGATACGGGCAAAAGATGAAAAGTCTCTCAAAGTATTCCGGACAAGAGATTTCATAGGGAAGGGGGAGACTGGCCAAGACATCTTTTGTCCACAGTAACATTATTATAAAAGCCTTTTAATTTTAACCCCTACAAATGGTCAGGACCTACCAGCAGGTCCAATGGCAGGTCCAAATCTGGTTCAAAACAATTTTCTTACTTGTTAAAGTCAGACACCACAATGCAATGCAATGCAATGTGCTGTGCTGTTCCTAATACACAAGGCTACTGCAGTGACAAAAGTCACTGGGTAAAACAAATTAGGCTGTGTTCTACTGTATTCATGGACAGTTACCTACCTAACAACAGAGTTAAAGTCTGAGTCATGGATAGGTCTCATGATTCGACACTTCTGGTTCTCCTTGCTTACAGAGGAGAGTCCAGCAAAAACACCATATGATCAGCAGTTAAAAATCAACACCCACATCTTTTCAGTGGCACAACAAAAATAAGCAACGGCAACTAAACAAAAAAAACATGACTTGTGCTTTTTGAAGCAACACAGCACAACAGCGGTCGAACAGCTCAGTGTTCTCAGAGTCGCATAGCCATATGTGGAAGAGGAAGCTGTATATGAAGCCATTTGCAGCGGAGGAGGTGTGGGGGGGTTGACATAAGCGGCCTGTCGAGGAGATGGAGGACCAGTTTGGAGGCCACCACTGCGATCCAGCAGGGCTCATCAACAGCTCCTGAATGCCTCGCACCACACTCTCAGTCATCACCATATACCAACATTGTCGGCGTTACACCACTGACTGACTGACTGACTGCCTCTGACGTCGAGGACGGCTGCTGCTGCTGCTGTTGCTGCTGCTTTAGAGCCTAGCCGAGATAAATAATGAGAATCAGCCACCTAATAACGACTATAACTCATGAGTGTCAGGAAGGAAACGTTTTCTTTAACAAACAATACGGCTGTCTAATTAGCCTGTTCAATCATTTAAGCGGCTTCTGGCAGGGATGGAGGGGAGGCGTTCTGCTGATTGCAAAGGGAGAGCGTGAATCAGAGGAGAAAACATGTTTAGATGTGTTGTATAAATTACCCTAGAAAAAGCTTAAACTGAAGCTGTTGAAAGCCTGCACTTATCTGGGTCAATCTGAAAAGTCATTCTAATAAGACATTAACAGCCACTTGTGCCTGACACTATGTCACCTTGGAGCCACCTCATCTCTCTTTGAATTGTGAATTTTCTCACTGTAACTTTCCAAACACGTAGGAAACATACCTGCAAATGCTGTGTTTTAGATTTTTTGGAAAACACATTTCTGTTTAATTAAAGCTACACTATGTACAATTTGGGGACCTCTCTAATGGAAATTTGTGACTGCACGCAAAAGGAAGAACATTTTATGACATCGGCCATGCACTGGACTCAAACGCTGAGTAGATGAATCTGACGAATGTGAGCATGTATGTGAGCAATTTTACATTAAGCTGCTATTCTCCTACCTGCACTGTACACTTTATATATCTATTCTGTTCACAACCACATACTCAACTGATACTTAACTGATACTGCTCTTACACTTTGCACATGACCTGTACACATACTGTACTGTTTGCACACATTTGTCTTTGCACTACACTATTTATATATAAATACACATATATTCTTGTAACTGCACTGGAGAAGGAGCCTGACTGTGTTTTGTTATACTGTACAGCCCTGTATTGGTATAATGAAAATAAAGTTGAATTGAACTGAATGTAGAAAGGGTACTGAAAGAGAACTCTGAAGCTCTGGCTTTTAAATGATTATTACAGGCTTTACATAGCACATATGTGACGTGAAATGCTCACATCTAGAGAAACTCATTGGCAAAAGAGTTCACAGTGGTGGGGAAGCTACGTCGCAGATTTCTTCATTTAATGGATATTAAATAAAATGGATATAATTTCTAAGACATTGTTTAATGATAAGTTTATACATAAGATTTCGTTTTTATTCATGGTGGAGATGTACATGCCGGGTGATGAAATACATTATTACTTTATATCACAGTCTCTGGTTCAATTCACCACCACCTCAAAGAGTTGAAAAGTTGATCAACAATGCACCATTTCACATTAAACCACTCTGAATAACTTCCGATCTCTGCCTCACACTGAATAACATTGAGGCTTATTGTTTAAGTTTCTTCCTTTGGATGAAGAGCAGGTTTTAGTCTAAATAATGATTTGAGGTTTACAAACTATTAGATATTATTACTATATTAAATTGTTGTTGCTGCCACACACACTGAGATAGGTGATAATGGTTTCCTAATTCATCTTTAGAAGATAATGTTATTGCAAACTGACCAAAGCAACATGCTCATTTTTCATTAAAACATTTTGAAAATAGTTCTCTAATAGTTTGGAACCAAGACGTCGTAGTTCAGTGGGCTACAATGATGGCATGCTGAGTAACTCACGTGCCACAGAAAAGTTATTTAGCGGCGTCTCCAGCTGGTCCACGTCCTGTGGCCGCTCCTTATACCCGATAAAAGTACCGTCATTCTTCAGCAGGAAATACCTCGGCCTCCACGTCTTAATGTACTCTCCTGCAGGCCAGAGAGAAAGAGACAGCAGTTTAAATTTAATATGGAAAACAGAGACATCTTGTTACAACACTGCATAGCCGTCTGTGTGTGCTGTAGCTGTGCAAAACAAAAAAGGTGCCAGCTTCTCAAACTTTGTTCCTCAGCTCTCACCTAAAAACTGCTGTCTTTCACAGCAACAAACATCTATTTCTGCTGAAGACTAGAGGGAGACAGTGCGCCAGATGTTGCAGGATGTAGAAAAAAAAGGGAGGAAAAAAAAGCTTACACATCAGAAAAAAAGGCCCAACCGAAGCATCTGCAATGTGTCGAGGACACTGAGACTAGAGAAAAAAGTTGGGAATGGAGAACAGTTCTCCAAGAGCGAGAGAGATTCATTTTTAATTACGGCAGAGGAGTATTAACCCCATGCAGTGCCTGAGCAAGCTGTCCTTAATTGGTCCATTTCCTCCTTCCACTTCAGTCTGGAGTGGAGGGGGATCAGTCAGAGCTGACTGCTGCCTCTCTGCCTCCGCAGAGTTCGAGTCTGTTCCTGCTGTGGCGGACCAGTCAGTGAACAGAGCAATGGAGGAAGACTGGGCTGGTAGGTCAAAGCTTTGACATATCAAACAAAAGGTACAATTGATGTAATGTTGATCAATGGCATCAGCACACAGAAGATGCCATCGTTAACCGATAGACTTTAGGGATGTGCACATGTACCGAACAACCATTCAAGGTTTTTTAGAAAATTTAAATCACCATTTGGGTACTCATTATATTTCATAATAGTAAAACAGAGAAAATGGGACGTTATATTCCAAAATTATCTGTACATCCACTGGTAAGAATTCTGGATATGTTTTGGAATTTTTAAAAGGATAACAACTGGTATACAATGGAAAATGCATTTTTATTTCTCTAATAAAGATGACTTTAATCATAGTGTAATATAGAACAGATATTTCATGTATGCATGAAAGCCTACTGCAAAGAACATAAGGAAAAAAAGGGAAAATCCTTAAAAGTGGTCTATAATGCGTCTTCACAACAACACTCTTCATTTACAGACCAACAGTTCAGTGGAACACACATTTTATGCTTTAACAGAACTATAAACTGTCAAAGTTTTGTTCGTATTTGCGAGAAAATATACCTTTCTCTAATCTGAAACATGAGCGCTTTAATGCTGGTACACTGCTTAGTAAGTGCTGTTAAAGACATGATTTAGAAAGCCAGAGACCGCTAAATATGCAGGGCTGATGTTCAGGAATAGCTTTATCTTTGACATTTCAACACACCATCCAGTGAAAAAAAAAAAAGCTGTAGAACTGATATTGTTTATGAACTCACAGACACTCATTGTCAGAATGCACACTGATCTCTACAGAGATACAGCTTGTGAACTAATCTTATTTTGCAGTGCTTAACCAACATATAATGGTTGGCTGATAATACCGGCTGATACTGGCAATATGCCGTTTTATCAGTGTTGGTAAAAATATTATTAAAATAATAATAATAATAATAATAACAATAATAAAAATAAAATACAGTCACCTCATATTTAACTATACGCCAGTAATACAAACTGAAAATACCATCAAGGCTAGAATAAAAAATCTAATCCTTAGCATGAGAACAACCCTTTACAACGTAATAAACAGAAAACAAAACCATAAAAAAACAGAAAAAAATAATAATGAGTAGCTCTACCACCACTACCATACTATATTTTTTATTTCTTGAGTTCATGCTAAATTAAAATATAAAATCTAATTATAAAATATCAGTCAATATTTTTGGTTTCTAAAAATCTCCTAAAAACACCATCAGCCACAAATTCACATATCATGCCCTTCTATTTACAGTTCAGTTTGGCCACCCAGCTCTGTTCCTAGAAGGCCTCCAGCAGTTTGGTGACATGCGTGCTCAAACACATCTGATTCAACTCAACTGTTTTCTGCCCAGTTTAGAAGGTGCAAGAAAAATCACCTTGCTGGAATCTGGCCCTGCAGGACCAAAACCGAGTATTCCTGCAGTATATAACACATGTACCTAGATATTTTCTCAAACCAAAGTAACCTGTGCTTGGTGTAGGTGAAGCAGGCCAAACAGCAGGTCATCACCCTCTGTGGGATCTACAGTCCATCATGTCAACATGTACTTCCACATTGCCAAACTGTAGTTTCATAATCCACCCAACTGACAATCTAAAATAGCAAGAGAAAGGAGCGTGCTAGAAAGAGAACATCCGCCTCCCAGTCCCGCGTGCTTAATGATTTTCAATTTGCAGCAGATGTCCAATATGTTATTACGGCTGTTGCCATTTTTCATCTCAGCATCAAGGGGAGGAGGACTCAAGCTCAGACACTGGTTCTGCAACGTAAGGGGGTTCTATAATCAAAACGCACTTTGTTTTAGGAGTGTTAATGCTGTCAAGACTCAGTCTCTCAATGCTTAAACCTATGATCCAGGGCTGAGAACAAGAGTGGCAGCATTGCCAAGAAATTCTTTGATAAGTCTTTAAAGCTTGCTCCATTACAAGACTTTTTCAGAAGATGTTCTGGAAATGCAAAGCAGAAATCTGTGGTTGTAGGCATTAAAGGGACCTATGATACAAATTTTATTGTTGGGGTCTATTAGAAATGATTTATGTGCTTAAATTGTCCCAAAATACACATTTTTTTTCCATACTATCTGTATTCACCCTCTGTCTGAAACACTCTGTTAGAGCTCCTGTGTCTTTTAGCCCCACTACAAGCAACCTGCTACAAGCGATGCCCCCCACACCAGCTAGCCGGTAGGTAGGTAATAAGACTGTGTTACAAGATGATGTCAAGATGATACTTTGTAACAAAGGAAAGGTATGGCATTCCAACAAGGTGCTTCAAACAACTAATAAAAGTGGTTTCTGTACGAGAGAAGTCTGGTGTGCAAGTGGGCTTTATAACTTTGCAGCCAGTTATTTAGATGCACAAAAAGCAACAACACACTAAAGGAAAGGGGAAAAAACAAAAAAAGCTTCTACTTCTTTTCTGCCACAAGCTGTTTGACTGCACATAAAAACTAATCCTACTAATCAAACTTAGCTGCAATATTTTCACTGTATCAACCACAATGCCAAAGTGTTGTTACCAATATGGTCCCCTTAAAGAGCTGGTCCATCTGATGTCATAGGTACTGTTCCACCGGCCACAGTTTGCTAATATTAGCCTATAAAAAAAGGACTTAAATAAATAATGTGTTAAATAAACTGGTGTTACACTAAGAGGTTATAACTCTCTATAGTCATAAAAGTGTCCAATAAAATACCCTCGATCAGTTACCGTCTGGGCAGACCAGCTGGGCAGTTTTTGATAAACATTTCCTTCTTCAAAGCAGCACCTGACAGGGTTTTGGCACTGAAGCATGCTGTTTAATTGCAAATACACTACAAACAGCAAAAACTATATGTGTCTATTATTGCAGCCACAAATTCTATTACTTGGCTGCAAGATTCATTTTTTCTTGGAGAGGGGCACTATAAAAGCAACCTTGTACATAAATACGTAATGTGACAAATTTCACAAGGATTTTCCTTCATTTTCCTTCATATACAAAGAATACGTTACATATATACAAGCAATTTGTCCTTGGTGAGTGAACACATGTATAATACATATCGTTCATTACAGCATTACAGTTCTACAATCTAGAAGCATTCAACAGATACAGCAACAAGAACCTGGTGTGTTGTGCCAGAACTACAATGAATTTCTTGACCTTAATTCACTATTTCTATGATGCCCTCTTCAAAACTCCTTTCAATTAGGACAAACTGAACAGAACTCATCCTCCCATGTTCCTCCCAGCCCACCTCCATTCCTCCCACCCTTCCTTTCATCCTCTTCTTTTTTCTGGAGCTGAACGGCTGCCAAGCAAACCCGAGGACAGTATGTCCACCGTGGAGTGTGCTAGGTGATGAGGTCAGAACCCAGAGCCACATCAGTCACAGAGGGGGAGATATCGGAGAGACTTTCAACAGAGACGCCAGAGCTGCTTAAGGAAAGGGAGATGGGCAGACAGAGACTTCCCAGACTGATGGCATTGTAATAAGTACTCACACTACGATTCATTCAACCATGTAAACTGTCCTGAAAGCAGACCAACAAACAGTCCATTTATGTCCCAGCAAGCACAAGTGCTGCCAGTAGCAGAATAGGATAAATGATTGTTCAGAATTATCAGCTGAGGACAAATGTGCGCACGCACTGCGAACATGCGTATGCAGACATGTAATTGTATATGAATACGCAGGAGAATTCAGAGCTGCAGAGCAGTTACTGTGCGTGTATGTGCACACTCTCAGGAGCACAGTGTCCAGCTTTTGCCTGCCAGCCTGGCTGACGTATGCTGCCCACCATGGTTGGCATGGCTTGGCCTTTTGCGGCGTGTCTCTTGTCTTTCATGACGTGCGATGCCACCCAGCTTGCGTTCCCCCTCAATACACCTCACCCTCTATACACACACATACACAGATGAGATGAACACTGCAGTTGCTCATCAAATCACTAAGTTAACAAGCTCTCTTTCTCGGTCACACTCATACAAAGCGATCCAAAATCTGAGCAACCTCTCAGTGTTAAATTCAGCAATAACAGCAGCATAACAAGTAACTGTTAACTGTGCATTAAAAGGAGCAGGAGTGCTTTCTCTGCAGAGGATGTGTTAACTTATCTTCACTTAGAAAGTCAGCAAAACATGTAATTTGACCAGGGGCGCCCAAACCATAACACCTCCCATCATGTCTCCTCAACTACCTATAATTACATGCAAAACTGTAAAAAGAAAAACCAAACCCACATTTTTAAATCTGAATTTAAAAAATCACAGGGAATACTGACATACGTTTCTTTATTATGACAGGGAAAAAAAGTATTTTTTAAATATCGCTGGTGTTATAATGTAGATTATAGTTTAGACTGGCAGGACAATAAAAGTTTTTAATACTATTATTAGAAATTCAGAATTCAGAATCAGAGAGTTAGTGTTACCAACTGCAGCAAACAATTTAAGAACTCTATTTATAACAAGAAATGGCTGATGTACATAAATGAATAAATAAACAAACAAACAAACAAACAAACAAACAAAAAGCAATGTGATGTGTAAATGCTTGTTACGCCTTTCTCGTCCAGGTCCTATTGCCTCTAACGTTATTACACTGGCTAAGGCTCTTGTTCAAATAGATCTGAGGCCAAAAAAACATTTAGATATCATTTCACCCCTTTCCTTGTGATGAGAAAAGGTGAGCTACAGAAGAAAAACAAAAAGTTTGGTGCCAGTGAGCTCTAATGTCAGCGATATAAGCCAACCAAAGAGGATTTTGTAGATCATTTAGAAGTTGCAGGTAACTCGCATTCACAATGGTTACAGGACTCTAGGCTTCTTAGTTTACCAGCAGAATTAAAATGACAGGCAGATACAGATGCAAAAATACAAGCAAACCTAGTTTCTCAAGCTGTGGCAGCAGCCTCTGTTCTTTATTTCAGAGAAGTAGTAGAGCAGGTCTAGCTCCAGTCTTCAGTTTAACCTTACGTTCACACTAGCAGGCAACAGAGCGATAATTGCCTGTCACTTCCTAAGGGAGTACAAGATCTGTAGCCTTAATTTAGGGACAAGCATCATGGCAACAGAGAGACAAATCGAGTTGAAATTTTAAAGTTGAGAACTTGATGCAAATTAATTATGATGTGGTGAAGTGACTTTGTAAACAATGGGTTCCAACAAATTCTTCAGACCAGTTGTAGACACGGGGGTCTGAGGTTCACAACTTTTGCTATCTGAATTTTTGTTCCTACCGGCATTTCGTTCCAGTGAGGTGGCAAACATGGGAGAGGTATCTTGTTGCCTGCTAGTGTGAATGTAGTGTAAGGGATTTAGCATAACCCTAACTTTCCGAATGAAGTTACTGAAGCTGTCCTATTTTATATCCAATGGGGACTAGCAGGCCCTTTTTACATTTATGGGTTCTCACTTCCTTTTGTTTCTATAGGTAATTTGGTTTCCGGTCAAACCTGGAATTTTATACACTTCTGACCAAACACACGGTAGTATCAAAATGGGTCAAGTCAATCCGAAGGGGAGAGGATCCTAATAGAGTAAATGTGTGTTTACCTGTTTTGTTGCCATTTCCTCTTAATGCCATGAGAGTGTGAAAACAGCCCTACTGGTGGAATACAGGAGACATACAGGGGTTGGACAATGAAACTGAAACACCTGGTTTTAGACCACAATCATTTATTAGTATGGTGTAGGGCCTCCTTTTGCGGCCAATACAGCGTCAGTTCGTCTTGGGAATGACATATACAAGTCCTGCACAGTGGTCAGAGGGATTTTAAGCCATTCTTTTTGCAGGATAGTGGCCAGGTCACTACGTGATGCTGGTGGAGGAAAACGTCCTTCTTGGTGGTATGCTGACATTACCCTGGATACCGTGGCTCTTGATGCATCACAAAGACTTGCTGTCTTGGTCACAGATGCGCCAGCAAGACGTGCACCAACAATTTGTCCTCTTTTGAACTCTGGTATGTCACCCATAATGTTGTGTGTATTGCAATATTTTGAGCAAAACTGTGCTCTTACCTGCTAAATGAACCTTCACACTCTGCTCTTACTGGTGCAATGTGCAATTAATGAAGATTGGCCACCAGGCTGGTCCAATTTAGCCATGAAACCTCCCACACTAAAATGACAGGTGTTTCAGTTTCATTGTCCAACCCCTGTATATTACAACATATTCATAAGCCATACTTTGTACAGGTATACTGAGGGGCCAAGAGTTACAAGATTAACTTAATTAGAAAGAAAACTCATTTAGGTTTAGGTTCCCAGGGGTTTTAAAGCTCTGCTAGTGGTTTTACAGTTTTTACTCTATAGGCTATCAATAGGAGAAGTGCTAAATAATATCTGTGTCAAATTACACTAGGTTTGGCTGTGTCAAATTACACTAGGTTTGGCTGTGTCAAATTACACTAGGTTTGGCTGCTGAAAACAAATGGAGAGATGAATAACTGATGTTGTGCCTCTGCAGTAACATCATCCTTAACATGTCGTCACTTAAAACTCTTAAAAATTAAAAACACTTAAAAATTTTCTCTGAGCCTCTTAGGGAGACTAAAACCGGTTTTGAGGAGACGCACATCTCAGTGGAATGTGCCACCAGGGCGCTATCCTTAATCAACCCCCGCCCCCATACGCGCACACACACACACACACACACACACCAATTTATTTTAATACACTACATTCCCTACATCCCACTATACACTAGAGATGTAATTCCATGCTAATTTCACATTACGATATAATCATATAAAATGTTACATTTTCGATAATTACTTCACTAATCAATTATTCAAGGTTCCTTAAATTGAAACAGTGCAGCAGTTATATTTTGGCAAATTTCGAGCACAAAATCTGAACAAGAACATAACTTCGCTCTGAACATAGGCAGATCTGAGAGCTGGACAACAGGGCTACTGTTTGTTTTTACGTGTGTGGTTTTCAGTTTTAGAAATGTCATGGATTGTATAAAACCAGTCCTGTTCTCACCCATTTTTAAATCAGTTGACATTATACTATATATTATTTTGCTACCCCATTTATTTTACATTATCATGTGTTTCAGTGTTCCACACACAACTGCAAACATCTTCCACACTCAAATCTGAACTGGAAATGCACAAAGAAAATTACATTTGAATTGACTGTAAAATGTGTTTCAGTAAAATGACTGAAATTAAAAAAAAAAAAAAAAGATGTATTGTAATAAGCTATTTTTCATAATTTCATCTATTTCTATGTAGGGCTTAACAATATGTAATTAAGATTTTCCAGACATTCCAAGCTGATATTATTCCAAATGTGTGATTTAAAAGCGATTATTTCCTATAAATTAAGCTCCAGGCTTTTTCCCACTTTCAAGAAAAGTAGCTCATTCACTTTATTGGACTAGGATTTAAAGTAGTGTAGTGTGTCATGCTGCCAGTACACAAGTTTTATAATATTACACTAAATTTCCCCATCTAATACTTATGAGCACAAAACAAGAGTGACATTATTAAAGTCTCAAGTCTTTAAAAAATTGCCCTCTTTTAAATTGTGATTTCAATATAAAAATGAGTAACTGTCCAGCCATATTCATGTCAGCGAATAAAAATGGAACTGAGCTCAGCCCTGTCAGTTATCATGGTGTGATGATTTCACAATATAAAATCCTGGTATGATCTAAACTAATTAATGCCTTAAACTCTGGGCTTTTTATTTAGTTCTTAATTTGGTGTCTTATAATATAGTAAGCAATATCACTTATCACTTCAGTAGCTGCAATAAAATTAATAATACAAGGAGGGGAATTCTTGATCTGCTTGGACTGGCTTTCAAAGAGAAGGCGGGAGGAGAAGAGAAAAAAAAAATACAGAAAATGAATCCGATCCATTCCTGTAACAGATCTAGCCTGAAATAGTACATGCTCGCACTGTTAGGTGATGCTGTTAGCTGTGTCGTTCTTCCTGTGTAGTATTAGATTGAGTAGTTTCTACATCATAGTCTACTTTTAGAATCTTAAGTGAGACAGATTTAATTAAAAATATTTCATTTTAAAGTGATGTTTAAAGACAAATGGATGATCAAGGTTTCAATATTGGTAATGAAAAGAAAAATGTATCATGCCACCTCTGTTTTATTTTATTGGTTAGTAAGAAAGTTGCCATAATAGCATGTTTGCCACAAAACATATTCCAAATAAAAACATGCTGTGGCTCCCTGATATATTCATGTGAGTTATCTTTATGCCATGTATCTTTTCCAGATAGAAATTTAAAACACACTTCATCACAAAATCCTGTGTCTAGAACAATAAAATCTGAATCTATAAACCGCACAGACAGCAGAATCTTTAACCCCCAACGCCAACCACACTAATGTATAGCTACTCTCTAATCATTCAAGTTGCACAAATTCCCACACTGTATATCACATAGCCATTGAAAAGTGCAGTAAAGGGACAATGCTACAGGCAGCTCATGCTTACCGCTCTCGCTTTATCACAGACTCACGCCCGGTCATGTGACTCTAGACGTGCCCACCACATCCGCCTGACCGTCTAGCCGTTTCACCTTCCCTTTCACATGGGCCAGCTTCTAATAAAATCGGTTCTGTGATCACCCAACCCCCCCAGGCTTGCCCACCGCAACATCCACCCACGTTTCCTTTTTTCACCGAGTCTTCCTCTTTTTCACTCTCGCAAGTTCCACTTTTTCACACTCAGCTCTTGCTTCTCAGCTTAAAGATGAAGAGGGTAAACAAGGAACAAAGCACATAGACTGTAACACTACACATCCCTTATTGCGGCTCAATCACAACAGTGCTGCGGACAACCGCGTGGGATTTAAAAATAGGATCAGGGAATTTCTGGAATTTCTGCAGTACTTTTGCATTATTTCACATAAATTGCAGGTACAACAAACACTGAAAGAGACGTTTCATTTGGTGGTAATGTGGCATTATTCAGCAATGAATTATCAGTCATAGGCAAAAGTTTAAATACCCCCCAGGCAAATTACATGTTTTGTTGAAGTGAAAATAATATTGTCTAACTGTCTACAGGGAACTTAAAGAGGGCATTTACAACTGGCTTGTTTTAGTTCCCAATGTGTGACAATCAGAAAATAAACAGTAACTGTGTATTAAAATATGTGGAGGTCTGTAGAGAATGTGTTAATTCATTTCCACTTAGAACATCTACAAACCAACATTTTACTACTTTTGCATACAACTGTCCTATTATTAATGTGTAAATTTGGGAATGTAATGCTTACTTTCACACTGATAAATATCCATGTAAATCATGGGTGCCCAAACTTTTTTTGTCTTGGCCAATACACAGAATGTAATAAGTTACATACAGCATATTAAAGGTTTGTCCTCTCATTGGGTGAGGGGTGAGGTTATTGTAACTTTGTGGTGACACCCTGGGCAGCACTGATTTAAAGCCCCTTCAAACATACCGACTGATCCCTTGACAGAGCGGATCTAGATCTAGCTTAAAACACATCCAGACTGATGTTGAAAAAAATACTCCAGACCATTAGAGGAGAGTCAAGACTAAGACTTTGTAATGGTCAAGTCAAGAAATACAAAAATAAAAAAAATAATAATCATAATACCAAGTGTAACAAATATGAGATTATTGGATCATAATAAATAGCATAATGTATTGCAGTACAAGTTGGACACAAATAATAGAGAGAGTATTCTCTAACACATATTCAGAACGCCCGCCTAAAGTCAACTAAATATAAATCAAATCAACATACATTCATTTTTAGCATTAAATAAAAATGCAATATTAACTTCCCCATGTACACATAAAACAACGCTGAATAATGTACATATTTAAACATTAAAACTATTACTTGTTCATCCCTGGTCTCAAGACCAAGACTAGACTTGCGTACTACTATGCTAATTGCAAGAACTCAGGTGTAGTTATTAGAATTATATGCTTGTATCACACCAAAAAAGTTCCGACTACTTCTCGGGCAGCAGCGAGCAATGTTTATATAAAGGCGAGTTGTATCGGTCATCAGTTTGGCGCTACTAAGTATCGACAAGCTAAATAGCCACATTTAACCACATTAGGCTTGTACTAAGCTGCAATAAACAGATAAATTGTTACTTGCAATTTTTTATATAGCAGTAAATATTTTATGTTCATGAAAGGTCTACCAATGACCTGAACTTCAGTCATACCCTTCAGCAAGAATATGCACTTTAGCTGTGACTAATAAAACAATCCGTTTGCAGCAGAATACCCACATTCAGTCGGCAAGTCTGAAGCCAGGCAATACAGGCCTGTTCAGGAGATACTGTCATAAAGGGACTTTCTCCATTATCAAGCCAGCCCATCATAGTAGCGTTTCAAATTGCAGCAGCGTGGATTCTTCTGATCAGAGATAGTAGGATTCTCAAAAACAGGAAACAAATCATGAGAGCTTTACTACTGCCAGCAAGATAAGACAGAGTGTGCTGTCTTTGGCATTGCTTTCATGTTATCAGAGGTCATCCATGAATCGTTGACTTTATCCAAAAGTAGAGAGACAGTGTTAAAGGGACTATAGTGAGCAACAGGACAAAATGCTGATAGTGAAAAATATATCGTGGAAAAATATGCGATGATCATATACCGTGATGGGCCTGTCGATCTGGCAAACCTGTGCTATACTAAGCACATATTAATATTTTTACAAAGGCTGTGTTGGAGAAAGTGTTTAACTGGTTTAATCTGTGCACAAAGCATTTCAGAAAAAATCAGAGCACAGAATGATGCAAATTCAGTCTGTTTAAAGGTGCAAGCTGGATCTCTTTCAGTTTTAGTTTTATCAACAGAATATGAGAAAACGGTAGGATAAATCAGTGTAGAAGATGAGTGAGTGAGAGGGAATGAGAGGTTTGGGACTATACTGACAAATTTTCCTTTTCTCTCTGTGTCTAAACAGCAATTGGAGCAAGTGGCAACAATAAAATGTACATTTAAGACCAATACCACCAAAAAAGCCGTCTGTACCAGCTAAACGGCACAGCACAATGTCATGTGACACACCGTTTCTGACAGACAAAACATAGCTTTGAATTTCCGACTGCTAAAATTCTTTATTTGAATTTTCTGCCCTTCCATCTCTAAATGCAAATAATACAAGGATTTTAACATAAAAGAAACTATCTAGAGAGTAATTTCAGTTAATAAACCCTGCTGTCCAATAAAACAACACATCATGAAACTTGCATGCTTCAGTTAGTGTCAAAAAAGTTCTCTGATATGTCTGGGGTTTGTTTACATTTTGAATTTCCAGTGTAGACTTCATGAACGCTTTGGGAGACTACATTTGAATGCTTTTGTGCTGTTGTTTTGCATTTTTCTAGTGCACTTGGATCATTTCTGGATAAATGTAAATTTTCCTCATACCACCCAGAAAGTCCCCAATGGAACAGCCCATCACAGTTGGACAGGGGGGGCAGGGGCACACTGAAATGACTAAAAATAACCCCTACATTTGGAAATCCCTCATATATACCTTTGGAAATACCTTTGGTGATGCATGTGATCTGGGACACATGTTGGTGAACGTTTTTATTTTATTTATTTACTGTTAATTTTAGATACACACGCTCCCATACATGCATAAGCTACGTGTCCTCTGACTGACCATTGCCTGTGCTGCTACCTGCATTCAGAGAAGTACCATCCTCTGCTGCCCCGTGTTCTGACCTGCACCTGAGATAGAGACACACCTATAATACAGAAGCACCCCCAGAAGAATTGATTAATTTACTTTACTCATTATTCTTGTAGGATTTTGTAAATAAAATTGGGAATTGTAAATATCATTAATGGGGAGTTAAGATACAAACATTTCTGCAGAGAAGTTTTAGAAAGTCCTAGTCAAAAGTGTTCACTGTGGTAATAAAGCCTCAATAAAGCCTCAATAAAGCTGCCTTCCATACTTGTCACACAAAGTGGTTACAAATACTCCGCAAAATGTACCAGGAAATTGTCACATAATGTAAAGAGTATTATCGTATTGTGACGCTGCATCCGATACTCAGCCCTGCTGTGCGGGCTGCATGTCGTATACCTCTTCCCCTTCTGCATGCAAGGACATGTGTGACTGTGAGGAAGGATGTGTGCGTGCATGTGTATATATAGTGTAATAAAGTATACATGCATAGTTTTAGTGCCTCTGTAGCAGTACAGCTGTTGTCAGATAGAGATGAATTACAGATGAATGCGTGTGTGTGGACCTGTCAGGGCCTGATAGAGTGCTTGTACATGCTTAACAGCTGCACAGCACAGGGATGCTCGCAGGCTAAAGTGGAATATAATGAAGAGCAAGATTCTAGCACTCAAAAGAGAATTCATCTCTATCTGACATCTCACGCACACACACATACACAATTCATCTCTATCTGACAACTGCTGCACCCCTCGAACAACACCAGACCCAGCGTCAGACACACAACTGCGTTCACACTAGGGGCATGACCGAAATGGATTAGGGCATTACAGAGTACGCTGGCCATTTTCTCTTAGTGTTCAAATTATAAAACGGAATACCTGGCTGATTTTGAGGGCACTAGAATGGCCTCATCATTTATAGTGAACTCCATAAGATCACTACAACAGCTGAATATATACAAAGTGCAATGAGAGGCTCTTTATACCAGAGGAAAGTTACACTGATGTATCTCATCAACATAATCAGGCCCCCTAATTCTCAGAAGAAACACTATAGAAGTTCTGGACAGTTAGAAAGATTAGAGACACACCTTTAGTATTCTTCCTACTGATATTGATACCTGATCCATACATACATACATACATACATATATATATATATATATATATATATATATATATATATATATATATACACATACATATATATATACATATATATATATATATATATATATATA
>CM067483.1:12943416-13110817 GCA_034552555.1 Semaprochilodus insignis | reverse complement strand
TGATGATGATGATGATGATGGTGATGGTGATGGTGATGGTAATGGTGATGATGATGGTGATGATATGATGGTGATGATGATGATGATGATGATATGATGATGATTATGATGATGATGGTATTCTAACTAAAGCTTGTCTGCTATCTGTAGAGGTGACAAACTGAATTTCAGAGAGCTCCGGCTCCTCTGTACTCATGACTCCTGAGAGGATGATCCTTTAATCATTGATGAGGAAGGTGATGAAAGGATACCTCTGTAAGAATTTCAGGCAGACTTAAAATGCACAGACATCTGCTACTGTTTACCTAAACGTGACGCTGCACTCTGTTAAAGTGCTGCTTCTGCTCTCCACCCTGCCCTCTGTTTGCATAGTGCCAGATTAATGAGACTGTTATATTATATTATATTATATTATATCATCTGCACAGTCAGCCAGTGTGCTGTGTAGTGCTGAGGCTAATCTGTTATATCTTATCTTACTTTATAATAACTGCACTGTATAATATAATATTGCTATATTACACTTTTTATCATGCCATTAGACTCATGTTTGCACGTAGCCCATAAGTTATCATGGCCAATTATCTCAATTATTACCTACATATCTTTTACTCTCTCTCTCTCTCTGCATATATCTCTCCCTTTCGGCTTTTAATTTCACTGGTCTGATAATGACTTTATAAAAGTTTTATAAACGTAGGCCCTTCATAATAACATATAAGTACATACTGTATGAATAGAATTAATATACACATACTGTACATACAGCCTAAACTAGCATGTTTTTAATACTCAATGAGAAATAGATTCAGCACATTTAGAAAACTGTAACACCAGAACATTGTATGACTATTACAACACAGGGGTGGCACACAGAACACACAGAAACGCGTTTTAATAGTTCAGCACCATCAAACATTTGTGACTTTGCGACTTTGTGCAAAAGCTTAGTTTACGTGATTGCTTAGGCTAAAGAATCACGTTGGACTATACTTTCTTTTTGTCCTTTCAGTATCTAATCCAATGAGTTTGGCCGGTATCAGACCAATACCAATACTGACAACATGCCCCTAGTTTGTATTCTGATTACGCAATTCTGTTACATGTGTTCTGTTATCACCCAGCTCTGTGACTGATACAGATACAGATAATGATACTGAATGACGTTGAAACAACACTGATTGCTTTCCTTTAACAACTACTAAGCTTTAAAATTAGATCATTCAAACTCTCAAACACTGAAACACTGCAACGCACCACTACCACGAGAAAGAAATACACAGCTAACATCACATCACATCACACCATGTGAGTAAGTGTTGTTTCAGGATAGATGAAGTGATATCTCATCACCCTTAACCAAACTCGAATTACACTGTCCATACATGTACATAAGCATAAGCAGTAGTTCACTTCTATGCAGTGACACTGGAAAACAGTAGCAGTGCATTGCAGATGACAGGAGAATGACTCTACTGATGGAGTCAATCACACCGGGTTGATTCTTACCTCCACCGCTCCGGTAGCAAAGGTAAGGGAACCTCCAGATGTTGCCTAGGCCCACAGCACAACCTATCCCAGCTAAAGTGAACTCAATCTGCCTGCTCCATGTGGGCCTCCCTGCTTCAAGTTCTGCAGCCATGGCTCCTTCCAGCTGCTGCTTCTGGCGCTGTGTTTTCTTGCTGAAGCTCCAGGGTCCGGGACAGGGAATGAGATGGGGCTGACCTAGCTGAGACTGTCACATAATCACTCTTTATGGGCATTAATGATTAGCCGGGAAGCACAGCAGAGGTGGCAGAATGCTGTAAGGGTACAGTGGTTGCAGGAGCGTGTCTCGTTCTAAATATTTAACCTTTAAGCTTTAACAGGGAACTCTGAGAACACTGAATGTTCAGAACCTGTGCCTTATTTGATAAGATGTAAAGGAAGTGTTTTGATATTACATGATTTAGAGTAAAGAAACTTACAGATTCTGATTTGTTTGAAATGGTGGTGATAGGAACCAGGGGTTGCAAAAGCTATACTCATTGTCAAAAGAATGGTTGCACCCATAAGGAAATGTGGGATTGTAGTGCTATTGGGAAGGAAGATAAAGGTTACCAGGAACAATAAATAGACTTATATGGGCAATATTTATTGCGCTACACATACAGAAGTAGTGTCTCTCAGTATGGTGTCAGGCTGCCCTGTTTGCTAATGCAACATGCCAGACGTCTCACCATGGAGTTGTAGAGGTTCCTGATGGTGTCCTGCGATAATCCATCCCATGTAGCTTGAATATTCTTGCACAGTTCCTGCATATTTAGCAATAAGGGTGGAGGTGGAGTGACACCAGGCCTTCTGGACATGTTTGTGACAACAAACCATTCTTTTTGGGGCTGAACAGTACCTTCACACATGGATTTGTTGGTTGTCTCCACCAAGACAAAAGCGAGACCTGTAACTGAAGATGACCCGTTCCCATTCTGAGTCACTCCATGACTGTTTGGCACAACACCACTGCAGTCTTTGGCAATGTTGACGTTGGTGTTAAGTGCAGTCATTGCAACAGTGGTCCTGCATTGTGTAACTATCTGAAAATGGTGCTGGCACTAACAAGATGACTGACTCATGGAGGGCATCACTGCTCACTGAATGTCTGCAATTGTGGCTGTTGAGTCAGTTGTGTACAATGATGAGGCCCGTCCTTGCTTACATCACATGCACGGCCAAGCGTTTAATTCCTGTTCCATTCATGTCTGTTGCTTCCTTCTGGCTGCAGCTATTTGTGCAACTATTCTTTTGTCGACAAGTGTATATAAATGTTTTACAGAGTTTATTCCTAGAACCATTTAGAGGCAATTAAATGCAGGCCTTAAATGTAACAGTGCACTCCAAACTCTACCAAGACTATATATTTACAGTCATCTACCAGAAAGTAAAACATTAACACCAGTCCAAACGGTGTGAGCATGTGTTTATTGACTTGTGTTAATCATGACATCAGCACCTTGCTCAGGCTTTAAAGGGAAATTCCACCTATTTTGTATTTTTTTCATTTCTGACTAGTTTAACATGTGAGGAAACTTACCAACTCGGATTTGTTTACTCTGGTGGTCATGGTTATGGTCATGGTCAAGTTTTTGGCCCCTCATGTATAGTTGCCATTTTGGAGAAACTTGTATTTCTATGGACAGCGACAATATGTAATGTTGCTGATAAAGTGGAATTATAAATAAATAATAAATTGAATAAATAACAATAATAAATAATAATACATTTTATTGGGCCTATGTTGCTTGAGATTGACCTGCATGTATCCCTCCACCATGAATGGCTTAAATGAATTATGCTTTAATTTGCCAAAACCGTCTCTCTCTCTAAACTTAAAAACAGTGTCTCAGTCATCAAACAATGTATGTGTAGCCATTTCATGTAATCATTTCCTGTGAGGAAGCTTTTAGAGTGGGACGTCTGGTTCCATTCACCACCACTGTGAACAGTTCTACCTCTGTTAGTTTGTCTAGAACAGAGTGTGTCACACCAAAGCCCTCTGAATGAGTTTGTTCACATTGCAGTGATTTAATTTAATTTTCCCGTTAAGAAAAGAATAAATACTGTTTCAATGACTAGAATTTTGATGCATGCTTGGAACAAACGTCAGTTCTGTCCAATCGGACTGTTCCTTACCTCGTTTCTTATTGGATAGCTCAGATTTTGACTTATCTACAAAACTTGCATTGTGATATACTTATAGATCACAAAAGCGGAATTCCACTGAGTGTTTAAACTCTCTGCATAATTATGTGGTAAAGATGCAAATACAGTCATTCAGAGAGGTTTGTCAAGATGTTAACAATGTCAGAAATGGCCACAAGTCTGTTGTGACCTTGATGGGAGGGAAGAATCTCCCACTGGTGTGAATGGGTTCCTAAGTCTCTGATGTCTGCCTAAAGTGGGAATGCCCCCGCCCCCCCACCTCCATTGTATGAAAACCATGTGACCATGTTCCCAGGAATACATTGACATGGCAGTTCTTGTTTCATGAATGGTCTCTGGCTATACATAGTAAAATGAATAAGCTGGACACTGGAGTAAGCTTTAAAGGGGAATCCTACCTCATATTCAAATTGGAGTAACTCAGTTGTTGAGATGTAAACAAAGTGTGCTTTGATGTGAAATTGTAGAGCCTGCAGCTTTGGTCATTTTCCTTTCCACAGGAACCAGATGCTGTGATGTCTATAGCAAATATATTTTATTTGCTACCCTGAATGGCCAGTGAACCTATATGTGCATCAAATTCATAATCATTTCAAATAATTTCCTGTATCAAGTAATATAGTGTCCACATACACAGTGTATACATGAGAATTCCCATTAGAAGCAGCTGTGGTGGTCCTGACCATCAGAGAATAGGTTACAAAGTATGTAGAGAAATAGCCTACAGTCTGTAAACTATAAAGTATTCCCTGTGCATATATCTCTAAATAACAGTAAAAGATTTTAAAATAAAAAGAAGGTATATTAAAATGGCTTACCTAAAAACAACACCTTAGCACCTCAGAATATTGACTTAGGATCTAAAAATAAATGACTTAGCATTTCAAAATGATACAGTATCGCATTAATAACTTAGTGTCTGAAAAGAATGACTTTATATCTCAAAATAATGACTTATCATTTCAAAACAGTGGTTTACTATCTCAAAAATAATGACTTAGTATCTTAAATTGATGAGAAAGTATTAACAAATAATGACTTCCTGACTCAAAATAACAACTTAGCCTCTCAAAATAATGACATAGCAATTCACATAATACTGACAAAATAATGATTAGGTGCTGAATTTACTGTGTGGGAATGAGCTTCCATTATTTAAAGAAAGAAAAAAAGAAAGAAAGAAAAAGCAAGAAAGAAGGAGAGAAATGTTATATTCAAAGTGCGCCCTCTTGCGGACAGCACGCGGCGGTGTTTCCGCTATGCGCGGTGAGGTCACGCGGACTGATGGGCGGGTCCGAGTGGAGCGCGTGCGGTGGCTGAGCACAGCGAGGATTCGGGTTGAACGGCGCTCTGTTTATCTCGCCATATTTCCTACGTTGTACCCTGTTTTTGAGGCATTTTTCAAAGGACTCACGCTTAAACTGAGCTTTGGGTATTTCCCCTGAAGGAGTCGGGACAAACAGAGAAATGGGAAACTGCTACACGGTCGGACCAAACGAAGCGCTGGTGGTCTCAGGTATCGTCAGTGGTTGTTGTAGTAGTAGCTTCTTCTGGCTAACCGATCTTGTTTACAGCGCCGCTGCTAACGAATTCATAGCAACTGACAAATTACACTCAGAGCGAATTACTGCTCGTTTATTTGGTTTCAGGAGGGATTGTGAAGGTTTTACTCATCAGTGTACTGTTTGTGGAGGTATTTTAGTCTCTTCAGGTCGACAGAAATAAGAAATGTTAATTGAATTCAGATGTGGAGCTGAAGCTGAATCTGTGTCAGTTTGGATCAAACACTGTGGGTCGGTTAGCCAAAGATAGCAGATGCGTGTGTTCAGTGACTGTTAAACTCCGTGTCGAAATCATGAAAATAACCGTTTTGCAACTGGGTGATGGTAATAGCCTCGTTTCTTGGAGAATGTCGGGAAGGAAGTGTAATCCTCCCGCACCAGGTTTAGGATCAGTTTCTTTGCCCATATATACAGGGGACTGTATATATCTCAGTGATAAGTGCTTTGCTCGTGAGGAGATCGTTGGGCTGTTAGTATTGTATTATTAATATGTTGTGGCCCTCGTTTGTGCTGGGCTTTACTTCCAGGGATGCACCAATTGCACCACTTTCCCCTCCGATACCGATACCTGATGTATAAACACAAACCGTAATACAGATACTAACTCCATAACTACCATATGTGTGTATATATATATATACACACACACAACAGTAAATACTATCTATCTATCTATCTATCTATATATATATATATATATATATATATATATATATATATATATATATATATATATATATATATATAGTATTTTGAAAGACTATTAAAAAGGCTTGCCAACTGAGCAACTAAGAAAAGGCTGTAAATCCAAAATACATTTTACACATCTGCACACTGCAACCTTTTAACGCTTTCACAGAAAAAAAAGACAATGTAAATCTCCGGTTCAATCTCAATAGGGGCTACAATAGGAAAGAGCTAAACATCTCTGCCAAGGGACTCATCTGAGCAGTAGCGCCATATTACCAAACAGCCCCCTGTCTCCCCAAGGCTAGGAACCCTTTCACACTGATAAAGGATAAGTTCCCCCTACCGTAATCAGAACCCCAACCATTGTAAGAGAGGCAGGACAACTGGTCTTGAATCAGTGTAAAAGCAACAATCTCCCAGCACCCCAGGGAGAAGCTGCAAATGGGCTTTTCAAAAGCATTTGACAGCTGGGGCTCGGGCCAAAGGTGACCCAAGCAGTTGTGGAGGGCACAAGCTCAGCAGCTGCACCTCTAAGCTGTTGTCTTCACCGTGCCTTAACAACAATTAGAACATTCAGAATAGAAACAACTACCATCAAGTGAAATAAATTACTAGGCAATAAGCTACTATGCATAAAAGGTATGTATGCCCAAAGCCCTGGTTAGCATTACTGGACCTTAGTGTGAGACTTTTGGATATAATACAGGTCTAGAATGACAACGTCCAGCGAGAGGGCACATTATCTTCAAAATGACCAAAGGATAATCACCAAGGATTCATTTTCTGTCCATCGCAAAATCAGAAACAAAGGTTTTTCTGAGCCACGAGGTATTCCTGAATAAAATTTGTCCAAGTCCATGGAGGGCTGCCAGTGGTCTCATTAATATTCATACTGCCTATTGAGTCTACAACCTCCCGCTTCACATGCATACACGCCTTTTCACGCTTTTAGATGATACACATAGCACTTGTTGCTTGAAATCACCATACACGAGTTTGATGTTGGGCGCGGTAATGGTATTGTTACTGTCGCTGACTTCCCTTGATGTTCACCTTTTACATGGAGCACAAGAAATGTAACGTGTATAGGGAAATGGAATTCTGAAAGATGAATCCCCCTACTTCATATTCCATTGTTGAAAATGACCTGGAATGAATGAATCTCTATTGGAACTCTTCATGGACATTTGAGGAGGCTTCCTCTGGCGATGGTAGCACGTTTCAGGATCCACAGTCCTATTAAACAAAATAGGCGGAAAGCAAATTAGTAGAAACGGAGGTATTGTACATAATTAGGCATCACTGCATACATCATTCCATAATCTTCCTGACAAGTTTAGAAATATGAACTGTTTAACGGCCGCTCCTGAATGCTGTACTGTGGGGCAACATTAGCATGGCTAAGGGGTGAGTCAGTGCCAAGGCATTCCAGGCCTGAGCAGGATTAGCCTCACAGCCCTCAATTCCCCACACACACAGCACATCAGTCCCCCACAACAATGCACAGAAAAGAAGGCGGGAAGTGTCTCCAAAGGCCTCTAATTATACACTTAAATCTACTGAAAAGGGAGGAATGCATTTGGCTCGGCTTGCTTGATGGGATAGCTACAATTTAGAATGTTAAAAACAACTTAGCCAGGTTCTTCACTGCTAAACGTCTAAAACGCCCTCTAAGAGGGCACTTGATTTTCTTGAGAAAGGGACTGCTCTTACTTTGACGCTCTCGGCTATATTTGAGTTCCCCCTCAGTCTTGCTGGAGTGGTCCACATGAGGACACGCCTCTGGTTTGTGACCTTGGGAATTTTTACGCAAGGCTATGCTCAGCAACTACTGGAAGCACCTGGCTTTAGGTCAAGTTGGTTTGTTAGCGTGTTGCACTTGGGTGCTTTTGAAGTGTCAGTAGTCTTAGAAACATTCATAATAGATTTACACAGCCGATGTACCTCATTCCTCCTTCACAGAGGCCTAAAGCCAAGAAACATAACGGCTGCCTGAAGACAGTAACACTGAGACCCTTAGCTTTTAAGAAATGGCCATTTATAGAGGAGTGATGTGAAATGGGCTATTCTAGAGTCAGAACTGTTCACAATGGTGATGATAGGAACCAGTTGTCCAAACTGCTTAATGCCCAACTCACAGAAAGTTATTAAAGAAGATTGTCATGAATTTGCTGCCTGATGCTGTTTTACTATAGATTTGAGACTAGCTTTTTGTCCCAAAGTTAATGTTTTTCAATTGATTAAAGGACCAGTATGTAAGATGATGCAACCTGTTGAATTCACTCTTCACATAGTCCCTCCTCATCCCTCTTCACTCCTCCCACAGTACACCTACCAACCTGAAGAATCAGAGGGCCCAGCATCAAAATTTACTCACCAAGAGCATCCCCAGCGGTTGAAAGCAAACTCTTTTTTACTGTTACTTTTAGCGTGCTTTCGTTGTTATCGAATGTATTTTCTTACCCAGAGCGTGTGTCTTTCTATGCTCATGTAGCAGACTCAATTAACTAACTAACTCACTATCACCTCCTCAGGCATAAAGTGGTATTGCGAGACAGGACATGCTGGGGCTAACTGGTTAGCATGCTAACTTCAGTATATATCTCTGCAAAAAGATACAGACATCTTGGGCATACCATCAAAGTGATTATTTTTTCCCACAGTCTGTTGATAGCTTCAGTTAATTTTGGAATATTTTAAACTAAGAATTGTACATATTGCTCCTTTAATAGCAGATTCTGGAGTAAGGCAAAATAACACGTTATTATTAGAATTATTTGGAGTTTACCACTGAACGTTCGTGTGGTAAAGGTTAAAGGTTTGTGTGGAGTCAGTGGTTGTTTTGGATGTACTAAGGTGATTTTGAATAGAAGACATTGCCGCTTCTGTAAACCATCACTGTAAAGAAATGCTAGTTACATGACTGAATTATGCATACATTGTATAATTAAAGTTTCTAGTATGTATTATAGTATAAACTATGGTTCTAGATATTCAGAACGCTTACAGCTAAAATAACATCCTAGACAGCAGACACGCTTAAGCTGGAGTTTAGAGTAAAAGCCCTGTGACTGGAGCTCTAAACAGTAGTAGGTTAGGACTCTTTTTTATTTAGTCAATATTTAAGCCTGTATAAAACTGAAGCAGGACCAGTAAAGTTGTTATTGATGAACTAGCACAGCTGTGGAAGGCCAGCCCTGCTAGCTGCTGCCACGGTGCGAGTTGTAGCAGCAGTACAGACAGTCAGTCCTGTGGAGCGCGGCGTTATCGCGAGACTGGACCACTAACAACCTGCTCGACACAAGCGCAGTGCTGCTGCTGCTGCTGCTATGAGTACTGCTCGCTCGGCGGGGTCGAACCGAGCTCAAGGAACAAAAACGAGACGCCAACATCTGGACACACACCATGAAATGACGACGGGATACCAGAGGATACACAGAGCGCCACTATTCCTGTGAGTATGGCGCTTTACGGACGACAGGACGAGTGTTTAAAGTTGGGCTCGGCTGCTTCGTCCACAAACCTGCGGTTGTCGAGTTCGGTGTTAAAAGCTCCCACAGAAAGCTGCTGTTCGCTGTGCAGCCGCCTGTTTCTGTCCGTTTTTGTCGATCACTCCGTCCAGTTTAGACGGTTTTTATCGCGTTGTGCTCGGTTTTTCCTGTCCGGCCGTATTACAACGGGCTGCATTTTCTGTCAGATGTAGTAAAACCGGAGTTAGTTTGGCTAAAAACGTCCGACTTCGGCTCAGAGCTGTTAAAGTGTACATTTGTTTTTGCTGCGCTGTTTTAAAAGTTCCCCCACTTTGGTGTAAAAAGCTCCCGGTCGGCACAAACATTTAGAACTTTCTCCAGTTTTGTTTCTTAAAAAGTAGCTTAGCTTACTTTGTTTTTTGTTTACTCGGACTTTTCTGGGAGTTTTGTGTGAGGGCAATTCGTGTCTCCGTGTTCGAGTGGATTACGCGGTGAACAGTGGCGATGTTGGCGTTTCTAACCGTCTGACACGAAGCCTGAAACAACGGCTTTCTCGTCGCTCGATGTGCAGTAACATATGGCGTAAAGGCGAGCACAGCTGGAGGGAGCGTTTCCACCGCGCTGATGTCAGAGCAGCTGACTCCACAGCTTGCGGGATAATTAGCGCGCGGGGCGCCGGTTCACTCCCTCGCTCTCTCCTCGGCTTCTTCCTCGCCTAGCTGGACGGAGGAGAAAGCTCCGGAGCGGGCGCGCGGATAATTCAGCACCGGTTTTTTTGCGCGAGCAACCGACACGCGGGGTTTGAACCGCGAACACGGATTTTGTGGCGCGCGCGCACGAACCACGACCAGCGCGAGCGGAGGGATGAACTCAGCTAAGCGCTGCAACGAAGGTACTGAGATGCTTACAGTAGTTTATTTTATTGGGAAAAGGGTACTAGACAAGTACTTTTAGCGTCTTTTGGGTTCTATATACTATATATAAACTCTCAGGTTTATAAATAAACTAAATCTAAAACTTTGCATGTATAAACTGTACATGTACATATCTGTATTTGGTACATCAATATAATTTATGTGTGTATATGTCACACTGATTGGGAATTCGAGTGTTTCATTAATGCCTGAAATAGCTTGACTTTAATTAAAGTAACCTTGTAATCAAAGGTTTTTTTTCTTTAACTGTTGTTGGTAATGGGGTTGGGTTTACTCTTGTTTGTCTCCCTCGGCCTCTAGCACCATAAGCGTTGCTAAGCCTGTTTGTCGCGCTGTGAATGGCTGCTCTGCGTTTATTTAATATCCAGTTTTTCCTGTTTTCCACCAGGTTATGAGAGAAGAATGGAGTTCCCAGACCATAGCCGCCAGTTGCTGCAGCGCCTGAGTCAGCAGCGTCACCAAGGTTTCCTCTGTGACTGCACTGTTCTCGTCGGCGAAGCACGATTCAAAGCACACAGAGCTGTGCTGGCCTCTTGCAGCATGTACTTCCACCTCTTCTACAGGGACCAGCTAGACAAAAGGGATGTTGTGCATCTGAACAGTGACATTGTGACAGCCCCGGCTTTCGGCCTGCTCCTTGAATTTATGTATGAGGGGAAGCTGGAATTCAGCACCCTGCCTGTGGAGGATGTGCTAGCCGCAGCCAGCTACCTCCACATGTACGACATCGTTAAGGTGTGCAAAGGCCGGCTGAAAGACAAGGAGCTGTGCTCCCTGGACGAGAAGCTCATCGACAGCATGGGCCTGAGCTGCCTGGACAGAGAGAGCTCGTCTGACGGGGAACTGCAGCCCAGCAAAGTGCAGCAGATCCCCCAGAGGGCCCCCCCGGCAGATGACATGGACACCAGCGACAGCGGCCTGGCTGTCACAGATTGTGACGGGCCTGCGCTGGCGAGGCAGAAGGCGAACGGTCACCCCGCCAGGTCCCCGGACCTTGTAGGTGTCAATTATGTGTCAGCCGAGGCCGAGCCCCGCATCCAAACAGCTGGAAAAACAAAAGCTGGTGTCAGCGGTCCGGCCGGCGCGCCGTCCCAGAGGTCCCGGGCGGCGGACGGCACGGACTGTGCTCTGGACTTGTCTTTCAAGCCGCCGTCGGGCCGAGACGGCATGGGACAGCTGGCCCTCGACAGCCAGCAGCAGGGCACAGAGCCGCTTGTACGCAGTGAACACGACGCGCTGTCAGAGCGAGAGGACAGAGCAGGAGGCCCCGAGAGCCGGCGCTTTGGGAATTTAGTGACAGGGTTCACCGCCCTCTTTCCCGGCAACGGCGGCCCAGCCCTGGAGGAGCACCTGATGATACAGGAGGAGGAGGATGAAGAGGAGATGGGGGAGGAGGATGAACAGGAAGAGAGGTTGGGAGGAGGAAGGGTGGGGGCCTTAGTGGTTGGAGTTGGGATGGGGGTTGGTGTGGGGGGGTGTGTCCGCAGCCTTGGCCGAGAGGAGAGTGATGAGGTTCGAGGAGAGCCCAGACGAGGACGACGAGGAGGAGGAGGAGGAGGGGGAGGGAGGCTTCTGGGCGACAGTGAGGATGACGACGAAGACGAGCTGGCCTCTTCAGACATCTCCACGTCTAGTGGGGCTCTCCTTCCAGCCGGCGGCCCACCGGTGTGCGTTTGCCCGTTGTGCAGTAAGGCCTTCCCCAGCCCGCATACACTGCAGCTGCATCTCAGCTCACACTTCCGTGACAGAGACTCACACTCACGCTCCAAGCTGTCACCTGATGGCTCTGCACCCACCTGTTCTCAGTGCGGAAAGACCTTCTCCTGTATGTACACGCTGAAGAGGCATGAGCGCACTCATTCGGGCGAGAAGCCCTACACATGTGGCCAGTGTGGAAAGAGCTTCCAGTACTCGCACAACCTGAGTCGGCACGCCGTGGTGCATACACGAGAGAAACCGCACGCCTGCAAGTGGTGCGAGCGCCGCTTCACACAGTCAGGCGACCTCTATCGCCACATCCGCAAGTTCCACTGCGCCCTAGTCAAGACGCTCGCCATCGGATAAGAGCCACTGTGCCTCTTTGTGCTACCTTTGTACTCCCATTATCTAGTAGAGCTGCATATGAAGTATTTAAGATTAAATCAGATTTACACAATTTTCCCATTACCCCAAATGTACTTGATTAGTCAGCATGTTTGGAATAGCTAACAAGTAATGGAATGCCAAAAATATCATTTCAACCCACATCATATACTTGTATCAGTCGCCTGTGGTTATGTCAAATAGATCTTAAGTTGTCTTAAACCCTCTTGTTTGTGTTTTTGCCTCTTGTGTAGGCAATAGTTCATACAGTGTCAAAAAACACATACAGGTATGTTTGAGAACTTGAGATGGTTTAATGTTAATTAAAATGTGGTATGATTTCAGGCCGTTTGCATGATGCTAATTGTTATACTTAAGTTTCTGTTACTTGTTAGCTTGTTAGTTCCAGTGATGAGAAGTTCTGGCACCAAATATCTTGACTTGATCAATTACATCTGTGGTAAAGGGAAACTGTGCAAATGAAAAATTTCATCGGAACTATCTCTTTAAGCCTAGAGGGGTGTCTTTCTCAAGCCGAAGCCACAGTGGAATTTTGTGAATATGCACATGACTGGGCACAGATGTGTTATTGCCTGTAATAATATCCAGTATTTTACTGTATTATGATGGAGAGCTAAGCATTGTGTGAAGCACTAGGGTCACCTGAGTGTCCCTCAACTCATTGAAGAGGTATAAAGTGAAGGCATTTGATGCACTTGGTCAGTCACTGGCAGCAATCTTTTAAACTTAAAGTTTTGAAATGCAGGCTATGCATTGAACAGTAGTTTTGAAATTATTGCTTCTCACTGAAGGATTGAAACAAAAACAAAAAAAAAAAAACTTTTTTGGATAAAATATCCCGCATAGGTATGTTACAAAGAAAAACAACCGAGAAAACAAGTTTGTAATTCATCCTTTTTAAATCCCATATTCTGCTCTCTGATCAATCTGCCCTGTCAGTCATTTTTGGTCTTTTTTTTTCCATCTTCTCTGGAGAGTCATGGTCATATGCCCTCTTGTAATTAGGGTCAGTCGTCAATTTAGAGAGAAAAAAAACAGTACCTGTAGGAACAAAAGCACCACACGGATAACTTGTATCATGAATGTTGTCATTTAAAGTTAATATCTGCTAGTTCTGTTAAAATGAATGCAGATATTGTCTTGAATTAAATGAACTTTTCAGAAAAAGACAGAACAGAGGCAGTCTTGGGAATGAAAGTGTCCTTACCGGGTGGGATACTTCCAATCTCAAGCCCCACTTGCCCTTTATTATGAATATGTATTTTCCTAGTTTGTGAGTTAAACTGGGGAAACTTAACGATCCAGCATGCGTTTTGGTGAAATGTCGGAATGTTGGAACAGTCGGCCGAATTCTTTCTCCTTTACATTAGTTTTTCTTTAGTTTTCGATGTTTTGAGTTACTTGTTTTGGTTAAAGCTCACATGATATGTGTGGTTGTTTAGTTGTGATGGCAAGTAGCACTAAAGTCCATGTACTACCATGTGTTTCATTTTTCCTGAGAAAACTTGATTAGAATTATTTATTAGTTCTGTTGGTTCAGGGTTTACTGTAGTCCTGACATCTGAAGTATAGACAACTCTATTGGGTCCTAATATCTTGTTTTACTGGTACGTTTTCAGTTTTACTGGAACAACAGTTGCTGTATATGGGTTTATCGTTTCATTGTATCTTGTGTAGATAAGCCATTCTAATCACAGTTTGTCAAGATTTGACTCCAGAAATGCTAAGAAGCACTTGCTTTGTGCATACATAGACTGTAGATACAACACTGATATTCTGTAGGCTGCTATTTCTAACTGTATATTTATTGTAAATATGTATTTTATTTATCCGTTTGTTTGTTTGTTTGTTTGTTTTTTTCTTGGTTTGAGTTGAGAACATCTGAAATCTCTCGTAAAAGCTGCAGTTCTCCTTGTTGACTTTCAAAGTTGAAGTCTTCCCTGGTTTTAGCTGGGATCAGTCAGTTTTAAAGCCAGCTCTTCTCCAGAACCGCACAAAAGAGCACCGGAACGACCACCAGACATAGCAGGCCATAAGCACAACCTCACCCACTGCTGACTACCTGTTAAAGTCGTCCATTAAAAACACCTTCCCTACTCCCAGGTATTTCTCAAGGGAGATAACCATCATATCCTGCTCTGAGGGTGTCACAAACCCTGTACGTTCATGTCATCTGCGATACGTTTCCCGCAAAACGTGCAATGCAAAGGAAGAGAAATGTTTGAATCAAAGGACAGATGCTTATGGTTTATTACTCCACAGTGACTGGATTATACTCTCATACCATTTCATCTTTGTTGCACATTTGTAAGACAACTGTCAGAAAAACAAGAAGCATATTTGAATTTATTTAAATTATTCAAGCTCTGTGTGTTTAAGAATCTGCTGTAAATGCTCTGTGGAACACTGGAACCTGTGGGTAGCAACTGAACAATTTCAGATAATGTCATAATTTTGTAGGATTGGAATGTAGCTATTTTTCCCTCCCTTAAGCCTGGACGCTCTTCTATTTGATGCAGCTATTACTAAAAGATTGTAGGTGCTCTCTTTAAACACGTGCATTTAACTGTTGATAGGGAGACTCCAAATACACTGGAGATTCATTCGTTGCTAAAGTCATATGTATTTACTTGATTGCTCTACACAGTATGTGCCTTGTTGACACAACAGTTAATCCGACAACACATGAAATATCGGGCATTATTACAGGCCTATAATGATCTTCGTTCTACACAAGTTCTGTCTCAGATGTCTGTAATGACAAAAAACAACAGCTGGTAACTTTGTTAGCTATTCATATGTCTGTTGAATTACTTAAAGGCACATCCAGTACATTTTACCATGAAAACATTGCTAATTGTTGGAGGAAAGAACATTGTATATCGTTGATGTTGCACCAAAACCTTGTTATCTCCAAAATGGTAACCTTACAGTTCAGTGATCGTAACTTCAAATGAAAGATAATGGAACCAGATTTTTCCCCCAAATAACCCTTGACCATTTCTATAGGTCTATTCATGATAAGGTTTTAATGGCTGTAATTTTTCAATTCTGTAAAAACATTAAAGCAACAATAGAGGTTGAGGCTTTGTTCCAACAGCAATGATATAGTAGTTGGCCTAGGATGATACATGGGCTTGCGTGGGCAGTCGCTGAACAGTCATTTTTGTTGTACTTGCGGTCAGAACAACGTTGGGTGCCATATGACCAGCAGTGACCCAGTAAAAATTTGTCTTCTTACATGCAATCTGTAAGCCGTTAAATGTGCAGCAACACTGATTCTTTATTGCAAACATGCTTCCATAACATGCTCACAAAGTCAAGCCATGGCTTTAAATAATGGGAGTGTTTGTTTGTTTGTTTTTTTTTTTCCTCATTACAACTCTGTCAGAACACATATGTACACTTTAATACTGGAATATTGTCTTCTAAGGTTCAGACTGTGAAATTGTATAATCATGAGAAATATTTATTGATTTCTTTCTTGTGCAAAGATTTTACTGTATCTCAGAATTTGACTTGAGTAATGAAAGATGCTACTAAATGGAAAAATGTTTTTAATAGACTTTGTAGAAGTGCCATTAGATTTAATATAATTTTTTGATAAGAAACATATATTTTATAGAAAACAAATGCTTTGATGTTAGTGCTTTAGTGAATGTAGTTGACAATCTGTTTGATTTGAAACACTGGTTGGATTTGTTTTGGGGGGCTGTTTTATTTTCATCTGGAACTTGTGTGGTTTTTATTTGCCGCTTTTGACGTGTACTCGTGTGTGTGCTGTGAAAAAGTGACAATCTTGAGCTAGAATTTTATTTAGATCATGTATAGATTAAATAGAACATTTTATGTGAAAACGTGACGTGTATTTCTTGAGGCACAGACACTCCTGCACTTGTGGATGTGATAGAACCAATCTGACACAGGTATCCATATCAGGCAGAAATACCACTTACTGGAGGAGAAAATAAAATGAATCCAGTATAGCTACTTTTCCATCGACTTCTGTGCAAATTGCAAGTGATAGAATGGAAATATGTAAACAAGTTTGTAATTATTGCTCATATTTACTGATACATGTTTACTTGTATTTAGTGCTACATGTTAGTGATAGTGAAAGGCTCCACTTTACTTGGCTAGTTCCCAGTAGATTATCAGATCATTTAAAATTAAACAAATCATCTGGATTTTCAATAGTGGTCAATTGTAGTAGGAACAGGTTAGGGTTAGAGTTACAACCTAAGGAGAATTTAGTAGATCGTTAGTTGAATGTAAGTTAAATGCAAGGTAAGTATCTAAAAAGCCTCTACAGTGGACTGTTATTTATTCATTTTATTTTTCACATAACCTGTTACGTGCAAGGATGTACTGTTCAGGCACTTTCCATTTTGAAGGGCTGAACATGTTTCTCTTCGAGACTTGAGAGTAAAGAGCTGTAGTCTCCTCCTCAGTCTAACTATACCTCTCCACTATGATGGTGTTTGTTGTAAGAGGCATGTGATGAAAATCTGTGAAATTAAGCTAAATTGTGTCATTTTCAGGGATGCACAGTAATGTTGATCGTGTATTGGTATTTTCAGAGGCCTTAAAGTGCTCCAGAAGAGCTGAATGTTTAGGCTGCTGTGCTAAAATATCCACCTTTTACTTATTTCAGCCCAACGAAAATGTGCTTTTATATTCTTCTGTAATGCAAAGCCAGGTAGATATATATTGGATATCAGCTTTGGCCTGCGGCTCTCATGTCACTGTATCCTTAGTCCTCCCCTCCAAAAATAAAGTGTAGGTTTTCACAACAATTCGTCCACCAAAGCTGAAGGGGTAAATCTTTAGTCAGGATTAGTAAAATATTAGCTGCGTTTTCTGTTTCTTTAGCTAACTCTCTGAATCATCATAAAAAATAATGCATGGAAATTATCATTATTATGGTGTATGTTTCATGGTGTGGGGTAGCCGGGTGTTTCATCATGACGACCTACTTCTAGATGCTCATCTTAAAGGGGAATTCCACTGTTTTTTATTATGATTACTGCAAAATCATTCTATTGAAAATTACCATTCTAATTGGTTTGATTTAAAATGGTTTAAATCCATGTCTACAACCCAAATATAGCCATTAGCCAAAACCATCAGTGAACCTACAAGTCTTCTGATGTACTGTTGATAATGATAATAGGCAATTGCTTTAGGTCAAGTGGCTTTAAGATGAATTAAAGGCTTCGGACGTCTGGTTCTTATCACCACCAGTGTAAACAATTCTGGGTCAGTGAATTGTTTTGGAACAGAGCATTTCACATCAAACCACTCTGAATAACTTTGTTCACATCTTAACCATTTAATGTTCACTGTTCATTGTCCTCGCACCGTATGAATGCGGATCCTTACAGATGATAAGGAACTTCTACTTCAGTTGGCTTCACTTAAGGTGGCCCAGAGCGTCTACTCGATGACCTTAACGTGGCTGTCAAGGAGGATCTCTACAGTTGTCTATTCGTAAATACGGTCAACTGTTTAAGAGAAGTGCTACTGTATACAGACAACAAAGTCATTACTGTGTAGGTCATTGATGTTTCTTTCTCCATCAACAAATACATCCTACACCGTTGGAAGAACTAGCTACAGCTGGTGTTTGTATCATTCTAATGCTGCAGGTCATGGTTTTTTCATCACACATTAAATGAATAGGCCTACAGTGTAACTGTTGTATTCCTACAGTTTGGTTTTTCCTCCAAGGAAAAAAGCATCCAGAGTAAAAGTTATTTTAAACTTTGGTATGTCTTTCGGTTTTAAGCAGAACAACGGCAAACACGTACACTTAAGCATGATGCGTCCCTCATGCAGAGTCCTTCTTTATTGAAAATGCCAGCCACTGTCACCTCATTAGCATTCTCCCAAACAAACAAACAAACAAACAAACAATTTTGGGCAGGAGGAGGAAGGAAGGAGGGAGGGAATCAGTAAAGGAAGGAATGCGTAGCTAATTTGGAATCTCAAAGCCAATTCAGTGGTCATTTTCTTGGGGTGTGAGCTCCTAATTATTCTCTGGCTGCACATCTAAAGAAATGCAGTTGCTCGGCTATGAGATTCCCATAGCCCTGCCCCCACCAGGACCACACGTTCAGGGAGGACCATGGATAAGGCAGACTGGGACCCCCCAACCCCCTTCTCCTCCCCAATACATACACATGCACACATCCCCCCCAGCAACCTCAGCCTCATCCTACTGCCTCCTTTGTCTGGAGTTGGTCGTTCGGACTCTCTATTGTCCTCCACTGCTCTTAGGTTGTCCCTGGGAGTGCAGGAAACTGCTGTGGTGCGACCAAATCCTAACCAGCTCATCTGGAAACTGAAACCAGCAGCCTCCAAAAAAAACAAAAAACCTCCCTCAACAGTGCCCGAAGACATTGGGGTTGCCACTTGACTGTAAATAAGGGGTGTGGGGAGGCCTTCTAGACAATTCCAGAGCTCAAAGGAGCTTTGAAGAGGTTCAAGAGAATCTCTAATCTTCTCTGGCGTGTGTAAACTCTCCTAGAGATCAATATCAACTTCACACAGGAGCAGCAGACTTAGGTGCACTTCTGTTGCTTATGTATTCCAGCCTCATCTCGCAGCACTTTGACTTAATGAGTTATGTTTTTGCCCTCGCTGATCAAAAATTCTCATGTAATTTCCATTTAGCCAGAGCCGGCCTATTTGCATGTATTCCCAGAGCGGCGGGAAGTCTTTGGAGGGGAACTGAAGTCGAAACTTGGACGTCTTCACCTCGCGAGGCCAGCGGTGGGAGCCCTTGACCTCTGAACGGGCTGCCAGGGACAGCTGGTGCCCGGCCACGCTTATTTATTTATTTACCTCACAACAAAAGACAGGTGGTCACACTCGAGAAGAAGTGATGCTCCCCAACAAACACACACACACACAAACACTCACACACACACTTACACACTCCCAGGCGCAACCCTGAAATGAGAACACATGCAAAGAAAGTGACCCATGTACTGTCAAACCCCAGGCATACTGTCATTTTTTTTCTTTTTTAATTTTAAACCTCATAATTCATTTCTACACATCATAACCTCCCACTACAAGGATTATGTTGTAATCTATTTAAACCCAAGATTAACAGAGAAAGCAATAAGCTAATATGTATACACAACCATCATTTATAGAGTACTCCCTATTGGGAGGTGGCTGTACCAAACCTTAACGCCTAAATTTCCACTGGTGAAAACAATATTTTTTCTTGCATTTTTCACAATATTTTTTTGTTTCATGTTGTTTGAAATGTATATTTTAAAAAATGCTGTCCCATCTTTATGTCATCATTATGAAACAGCTGTTTTCGAAACAGCCTACTTACTGTTCAGTTGTGCCTGTTTTAGTTCATAGGAGCGACATGAAGGATCTGGTAGACCTACATGAACCACAGAGAGAAAGAACTAGCAAATCTTCCAACATGCGCAGAGTGAGTGACCCAACAGCCATGATTGCAGCACCTTTAGCGAGCAGTGATGCCCTCCATGGGTGATCCTGTGAGTGCCAGCACCACTGGCAGACGGCTGCACGAAGTAGGAATACATGCACACAGACCGTGATGATGACTGTCCTTAACACCACATCAACGTTGCCAAAAACTGCAATGGTGTCATGCCAGACTGTCATGGAGTGACTCAGAATGGCAGCGGATCATCTTCAGTGATGAATCTGGCATGTTGCATTAGCAAACATGGCGGCCTGACACCATACCGAGAGCCACTACTTCTGTATGTGTAGCTCTCTAAAAATAGCGCATATAGCAGTCTAAATTTATCATCGTTTATTGTTCATTAACATTTATCTTCCTTCCCAATAGCACTGCAATCCCACACTTCCTTCTGGGTGCAAATATTCTTTTGATGATCAGTATATTATGATCATATGTGTGCGGAACTGTTCAAAATTGTGTTTGTTGGTCATGTACTGGCTAGCAATTTTGAGTTCTCCTTAAAATTAGCTAAACTGTCATTACTGAAACTGTCACTACTTAAGTATTTGGTTTGTTGTGTTTTGGTTGATGACGGGACATTCAATCCTTTGTTTCGATATAATACAATAAAGGAATAAAACAATAATTAATTATTATTAATTAAGTTAAAGGGTCATTAAAAACAAAAGGAATTAAGTCTAAAGTCCAAGTCAGTTGAATTCAGGGTTCAAGTTGACTGATAATGTCACTATTGAGAGATTGTAACTAGAGATTTAAAGATGGGGCAAAACCTTTACTATGGTGGGTCTGGGAGCCTAGTCCTTCAGTAGGAATTAAGAGCACATCCTAAAGTAGGAGAAGGTGCATACACAATCAAAAGATGAGCTAGATAAGTTGCAGGCTTTTAGCCTTTTCACAGTGGCCATAAGACTGAGTTTCCGCTTGTTTTAGAGGAGGTTCCTCACCTGGTTCCTCAGCTGAATTACACATATTTTCTACAGTATCATTGATGGAATATATTTCAGTTGTGCGGTTGGATGACTTCGTCATTTTCATCAATAAGCAAACAAGTCAAGATGTTTTTTTAAATATTTTATTGATTATTACTCGGATTATTTGATTTCAGGAAAGCTGCAGTCATGCATGCCCAGAGAGATGTCTTCCCTCATTTATGACATAGAAAAGTTACCTGTGTGGCTAAAAACATATTGTTTCAGTCTGAGACACTTTCACATGTGTGGGTCGCAATCGGAAATGTATTTGACGTGTGGCAAAGTGACTCAATCTAAACAGCCAGATCAGATTTCATGGGACTTTTATATTAATGCAACTCGACCTTCATCATAATTTCACATTGCTGAGACCTGCATTAGTGGCCCATCACTGAACATCAATCGCAACATTGATGTGGTGTTAAGGGCGGTCAGCACAACAGTCTGCAGGCATGTAGTCCTGCGTCGTGCACCATCTGCCAATGGTGCTGGCACTAACAAGTCTCATGGAGAGCATCACTGCTCGCTGAATGTCTACAGTTGTGACTGTTGGGTCAGTCAGGTACAGAGATGAGGTCCGTCCTTGCTTACGTCACATGCGCGGCTGAGCGTGAAAATTGAATCATTTGCATGTCTCACAATGCCAAACCTAACAACCAAGTTTCATTCCTGTCAGTTGATTCCTTCTGGGTGCAACTATTTTTTTGACGTGTGTAGATTGGCACAGTCCCAGTCGGTGCATTAGAAAGGCTGTGATTTTGCTCACACAGAATTCAGTATTAAAGCGATATTGGCTGGCACAAATAATATATTTTTTTTAATTAATTGGTTGTTTATTCTTATGGGAGATGGTATATTAAGGTAATAATATTTATACCAATTTATATACATTTAAAGTGAATAAAGACCGAACAGCTCCCACTCGGCTTCTTGATCTAACTTCTGTCAGACCTGGCCTAACTGGACAAGTGACTTGGAACAAATGCTTGTCAAATAGTGTCAGAAACCACATAAGCAAGTCTATAAGTCTAGCAACCAGTGCTTCCTAACTGGTGAGAAAGCCTCTAACTATATAAAACTATTGGGCAATTATATAATCATCTGCCATTCACTCCCATTCTCTTACATGTGACCTCTTGATGGTTGAGAGGAGGACGTTGCAGAGGAGTGTCCTTGCTCCAAAGCACAGCTGTCACTTCTTCAACTGAGCCTAACCCGTATTTATAGCATCAACATCACTGAGGCAGGCCTACCTCTCCCTCTCCCTCGTTCTGTCTCTCCGGGCACAGCTGGTCCCTGTGTGATTTTGGGGGGGGACACAAAGCCGCACGCCTGGACTTAAGTCCGTCCAGCAGCCAGCGGGGTGGGGCGGACCTTAAGGGGTCCCTGGCATGTGGCAGAGGGTAAGAGGAGCCGGCTCGGAAGTTACGAGCGTGACCTTTTTCAGTAAAACGCTAGGCCGAGAGGAGGCCGCGATGAAAGCCCCAACAGCTGCAGCAGAGCCTTCACAAAAGACCCTACAACTGAACTGGAGCATCACCTTTTACATGAAGAGGTGGGGCAATAGTAACGGACAGTAATGTAGCAAATGGGCTAATTGGTTTTGTGGGCACATATATATATATATATATATACATAGTTTTGTCAGGTTACCTGTGTTAAATATTCCAATTACTAAAATGACTTTCAGTGAATAAAATAGACAGTGTAATTTTCTTGATTCTTCAGTATGTCTCAAACAAGCTGATGCCCTTAATTGGAATTCTACACAATTCAGAATTTCTGGACAATTCAGTCAGTCAGTGATTTGATGAACAAGTGATAGACACTTACAGACTCAGATAAGACTTAGATAGACTTAGATAAGGGGTCACAATATTTACAGTACAAATATAGATATTTATTTACCATTTAAACCACCAGTGAACCTACACGTCTTCTGTGTGTTTATATGTAGTAATATAGAGGTAAATCTGAAAAAAAGCCCACAACATCTGTCTAAATATCCCCCTGTTTCAGTTCAGCACTACATTTTTAAAGTGTACACTCTATATCCCACTAAACAATTTTGTAGCCTGGAATTTTGTAAAGTAGTGTCATCATAAATCAAACAGTAGCGTTTTGCACTAAACAGAAATGACAGGAATGACAAATTACCTCTATGTGACAAAGTCACACCTGTATGTTTGATATACTAACAACTGCAAATTCTTCAACAAAAGAAAAGCCTAAAACCAAATTTATGCCTGCAGTCCACTGAACACGGTTCGGGGACTTCAAAGACACATCCAAACACAATGTCGCCTGGCCAAATGTTTACACAACATAAACGTAACCTAATCTAGTAGTCCCACAAGTTAACTATGATGAATTATATACAAGAGAGAAAAGTAGTGTTAAACTACTCATACATACAGTACAGCACTGTTACACTTAACAGTTCCAACTGATGAGATGTCTGAATAAACATAAATATCCTCATATACCACATAATTGCTTAAAAAAAAACTCGTTATATCAGCCTCCACTGCAAGTCAAGAAAGTTGTTTTATCCTACTTTAAAATTTCCATTTTGGAGGTTATTTAAGGTGGACTGCCTAATTCCATGAGTGCTATTTTATAGTTTGATGTATTCACTTTTATTCCAGAGTAAATCATTAAGCTAACAAGGACAAACAAAGTAAACCTTCTATACGTAGCCATGTCTAAACTTTTGACTGGCAGGGTATTTAACAGTAACAGCCTTTGCCTTTATCACAACTTCCATACTTTACTGGTGACTTGCTTTTTCACACTTCCAAAGGTTAGTCTTAGAATCAGTTCATGTTAAGGTCTGGACTCTGGGGTGGTCAGTCCATTATTCTGGGACCATCAGCAGCTTCTTTGTTTGATTTTCACATTTCCTTCTTCTGTTTTTGTCTGTTACCTTTTCTCAATAACGACTTCTTGAACATTACACATGCTTTCAGACCCAAAGTGTTTTGTTGTCTTACAGTGGAAGGAATGGATGGAAACATCTGCTGATTTTTTCAGATCTAAAGTAAGAGTGGAGCTTGATTTCCCCCGCTCTCTCAAAGACTAAAGCTTTTAATACTGCTTATGTGACGGGTACAGGTAAGGTGGTCTACCAAGTTGTGCACAGACGTTAGGTGCCCCAATTTCTCTGTAACATTTAATCTTTTAAATTCTCCTGGTTTTTTTTTTTCATTTATTTTCTTTTCTCATTCTGTTTCCTTATCCAGATGGGGTATCTTATATCTAATCTCCACAGAAATATCTCTTATTAACTTGCACTTAACAGCTGTTTTGACTAGACATAGACTTTCCCAGTGCTGTACATAATATAGGGAGTAAAATGAATACAAACAACTTAAAGCATTGATGTAAAACCACCAAGAGCCTCATCATAAGGCTATAATAACTTGGACAATATAATAAGTTGGACCAATGAAACACTTTTATATACCACTGAGAACAAAAAATAAAACACCCTGACTGTAGTGTATTCCAGGAGAGATGTGGAGAAAATCAGCCTTCACTAAACTGGTGATACATGTGAAGGGAAACAGGAAATGTTGACCATCAGATGAACATAACTACTGGAGTCCTAATTAAACTGTCTTGAACAGCAGGGATCGTTGTCAGTTCACTGACCTGCTAATTTTGTCTTAGCTCCCCAAGAACCTGTTAAGAAGTGATGATTTTCTAAAAAGGAATAACATATTCTCCGACGCCTCTTTATCTGTAGCAGGATTCTCTGTTTGAGCTGAGGCCCTGCAGTTGCCTCAGTGCTCCTACCAACTGCTCTTTCACCCGAAAATCGGAGAACCGCCTGCAGACGCCAACTGCTGCCAACCACAAGGAGGCATGCAGACCGAACAAGTGTGACTCCCATGTTCACACAGCCGCCGGCTCTGTTCTGCTGGTTTCTAATTTGCGCTGATCCATGTTCCTCTTCATAAGACCAAAGCTAAACTGATACAGAAGCAGTCCATAAAGAATTTCATCAACTATCTATATTTAATATATCAACGTCTATTTAATACATCATTAAAAGTGCTGCTTTGTTACCTGAGGATTACACTTAATCAAGCCACCAACAGAAGTGTTAACTCCTCCCACCCTCACAAAAAGAGCAGGCAGGTTTCAGCACTTTGTATTTAGGTTTGAGTCGCAGTAGCGCCATGTGCTGCCGCTCCCTATAGACACACTTTCCTGTGCTGTGTGGACCCTCACAGGGTAGACAACAGGCTACTTGTAATAATTGTACTTTGAGAGTATGAATAATGAACGCCAGCACTTTTACACAATTACTTACTTTCCACTCCTTTCATTTTTATTTTGACCTCCAGAGAAACCTCAAAGGTCAGGAGATCTCTCTCTTTTTCTTTTCCCACTGAGTTCAAATGTATTGCTTTATTAAAACTACCAACCATATATATATATTTGTGTAAAATGAACTCGTCCACAACTATGACAGTAATTTGCACAAGAACTAAATGTTAAGAGCCTTTTTACTTACACTTGAGTATATTCTTGGTTGAATACTTCCACTCGTGTTGTTGAAGTATCTTACGAAGTATCTCATGTTTTCACTTAAAGGGGGATTTCACTGATATTTCTATCTGTCTTTAGTGGTTAGGATACAAATGATGCCTGAGACATTGATTTACAAAAGTCCTGAGACGTGTTTGTCTTCTGTGCTGTTATTTAACATCTATTTCACCATCACCAGCCTTCCTTATGAATTCATCTGAAGACGTGTAGATTCACTGGCCGTTATGGAGAGTGAATTAATTGACTAAACTGTCACTGGGACGAAAGTGTGGTAAGTGCTCTTGCTTGGTACAGCACTGAGTGTCTGTAATGCACTGTAATCTGAACTTTGGAGAAGGGGTATATCAGAGTATTGTGACTTGTTGTGTACTTTATTAATCTATATTAATCTACTTTGGAAAATTGACCTTTTTTGCTCCCTGGGGCGATGGAGAGTTGAGTGCCTTGCCAAAAGGCATAACCAGGTACACACACACAGTCCTAGGATTTGGACCCACAACCTTCTAGTAGGTGACTCACCTGTGCTACCACCAGGCTTTACTTTCAGTTACTCATAAGAAATGTGTACAAACCACCCGATTTTACATGACGCAAAAAGTCTAAAGATAGATCCCCAGTGCCAATAAGCATTTGCATGCGGCTCTGCAGCCACTGACAACACCTGGGTTATCAATATACAATTATACTGTCTGGGATGCTCCAGTGAAGGGAAAAAAGTTAAATCATGTCTCAAAGACCGAAAACCTGGGAAGAACACAGGCTGAAAAGCTGAAAGAGGTTTGCATTGTTTTTACGGCATTAGTAAGTTACCTCAATTGTTCTGAGTTGTAGTTGGACAAAATTGCAGGTTCAGCTTCACAACATCTAACAAATGCAGACATGGTTAACCAATGTTACAACAAAAGTTGTACAACTTTCTCTGTTAATCCAGGTTTAGATACTCAGACTCGGATTAATCCAGGTTTATGATAAACTATTAATTGTGAACAGCCACCAAAGAAGGAATTTCATACTACCTACATACACTCCTCATCAAAAGAACAGTTGCACAAATAGTTGCACCTCCATGAGTCATCTTGTTAGTGCCAGGACTATTGGAAGACGATGCAGGACTACATGCACACAGACCGTTACGACGACTGCCCCTTAACACCATGTCGACATTGCCAAAGACTGCACTGGTGTCATGCCAGACTGTCATGGAATGACTCAGAACGGCAGTGGGTCATCTTCAGTGATGAGCCCCACTTTTGTCTTGGTGGAGACAGCCAGCGAATCAGTGTGTGGAGGCACCGTGGTCAGTAACATGTCACATGTCACTCCACCTCCACCCCTACTGCAAAATCTGCAGGAACTGTGTGAGAATGTTCAAGCTGCATGGGATGGATTGTCGCAGGACACCATTAGGAACCTCTACAACTCCATGCTAAGGCATATGCATATTGCATTAGCAAACATGGTGGCCCAACGGGAGACACTACTTCTGTATGTGTAACAGAAATAAATATTGCCCTCAGTCTAAATTCGCCATTTATTGTTCCTGGTAACCTTTATCTTCCTTCTGAACAGCACTTCCTTCCGGGTGCAACTATTTTATTGATTTTATTGAGTGTATGTAAAAAGTAAGGCATTAGTAACCTTGTTAACTAAAAGAAAAACATGTAATATTGCATGCTGAGACAGACACCTGGATCCAGAACGCTGAAAAGATTATCTCTAATTTCAATCGTAACTTACTAGAACCAACAACAAAGATCCACTCAGCACACAAATAGTCGCACAAACTACATATGTAGTTTAGACAGGTTGTGGTAGTAATCATTATTATTAGACTCTAACTGTATAGTATATAAAGATGGCCTACAAGAGACTAGTGCAGGCCCTGTCCATCACAGTATGTTCTGCTAGTGCATATTATCTTTCTGTGTACTGTGTAAGACACAAGGTTGGAATTATTTGGAGTTAGCTGGTTAGATCATCATATAAGGCTTTCTAATTTATCTATTTATCTAACAATGTCCAGTAGAATTCCTGAAAGCTTTCTCCATAAGTCTTACTGTTTAATCAAGCCTGGTTTTGGTTTGGCTCTTTAAAAAAGCAGATTAGATGAGTTGGAAACCAGTCTTCTTTTTGGCTTTCCTCCAACAGAAGACTACTTAGAGGCATAGAAACAGACCACACAGATACTTTCTGCACTGCTCTAAAGCGCAGGTATTCCTGCTCATTATAAGTTTGTGTTTATTGCAAACTGCTACATAAACATCAGTTTTGCAAGCTGAATTCACACAACTTCAGTTTCTACTTTTTAAAAAGCAGCCCTCTTATTAAGTGTCCATCTCAGCCTGTCAGTAGGCTCTGGCTGGTGATGGCTATTGTCCTCTCCTGAAGCGGTTTTTCCTGGTTAGGCACATGCTGTCATGATTTTTGACACCGTTCTCCCTGGACACAATGGAAAAACATTTACAGTTTCTGTTAGAGAAGCAACAACAGAGTTTGAGAAGCAACAACCACTTTTACAACCATCTATATTTCATTGCTGTTCAATTGATTTAGATTTATTTTTTTAAAAAAAGAGAGAAGGATACTGGTAATTAGTATTGAAAGGGACCTACTATGGTCATGTTCAGTGTTCACTGTGTTTCTGAGCTCTACTAGAATAGATTCACATAATTTAGTTAGAGCTCCTGTGTGTTTAAGCTGCATCTCCTGATGAGCCAACTGTGTTCTGAATGGTCAGCTCGCCCTCTCTGTTCTGATTGGTCAACCACCAGAGCAGCATCTTGCTACCACAAGTTCCACCATCACACCGCTGTGGCTACTGTTAAAATACCGTGGGTTTCCGTCGTATCAGTTTAAACCAGAGTCTGATCCTGAAAATGAAGCAGAACGAGATGACAGACCTGATCCACCATCACAAGCTAGACTGGAGCAGGATGTTTCAGAGCGGTCAGTTTTCACTTTTTGAAACTCTCCAGTAGCTATCCAGTAGGTAACAACGACTACACTGCAAGATGATGTCACCTTGTAACAGAGAAAAGGGCTGGAATTCCAATAAGGCATTTCAGACAGCTGAGAACAGCGATTACTGTGGGACAGAGTTTCTGCATTTGGTGTGTACTTCGGACTTTATAACCCTGCAGATCGTTTACATGCACAAAGTTAAAGTAACATAACACATTAAAGAAACGAGAAATCCAGTAAACATACAATGTGTCATAACTTTTATGGTTTATATGATGAACCTTTTTTTTTTTACTTAGAAATTAATGTGTTTTATTAATTCTCATCATCATTTTTGCACAGTTCTGTATAGTCCTCCAGAAACCCCACTGATGCAAAACTCCAACAGCTGTTTGGAGCTTACTGTTTACACCTATGTCTGATTTAATGTTACTAAAACTACATTGTGCAACAGCTCACACTGCATCACAGCATCACTGGTGGTGAAGAGTATTTGACTGGACCGACTTAAGTCAACAAGCATGTTCACCTTCTACAACTGGAACAAACATCGCAATCGTTATCGAGTTATATGTTTGAGCTATAATACGCCTTTCAACATGCTTGGGGATAAACTCTGATGAGAAAATTAAAAAATGCCCATAAACACATTGTAGACTATACTGTTGGTGTCACAAGATATAACACATCTGTGTCAGTAATGTTAGATAAAATTGAACTTCGTTAAAAAATAAATCACAAGGAGACATTTAAAAGCTACGTTTTTATAAAGTTTTCCTGAAAAAAATACCGTTATAACCTTCATAAAACCGTTTTAAAAGACCAAGAATGATTCTCTCATCAACAAAGTCGATGCCCGAGCGTAGTTAGACTCCTGAGAAATGCACACCTAGCGCTCTGCTATATGTACACAGCTTCGCTGGCTGTGTTTACTTTACTGTTAGTGTATACAAGTGCTGCCCTCTAGTGACTGTGCTTCTAAATGCAGAACTAGAGAATCCCATGCTGATGTACGACTCGCAGACTTGTACAGAAGTCTTCCGCACCCCCAAGACAGTGTTGGGGAGGTAAAAGCTCAGTCCTGGTCCTAGAATGCTCCTGCCCTGCACATGTATGGATTTTCTACAGCTCCAAACGCCAACTAATGAACAAACCTTTCCCATCTTAACTGACCACATTAGAGCAGGAAAATAGACTTAAAAACATGCATGGCATTTCACAAAGTATGATTTCACTGTTGGCCTGATCATTTAAGCCAATACATAAAAAACTAGCCTGTCCAGTAAACAGCGTGTTCTGAGCTATTATACAAGTGTAATACAATTAATAATTAAATACCACACTCAGCTGAAAGATGCACTTAGTCACCCACAAGTTTTCAACAGGGTTTAAGTTGGGTGAGGAAGCAGGCCACATCTGGTCATCAGGTTTGCTTAATTATGAGCACAAGCCACTACTGCAAGCAAACACATTAAACAGTGAAGTTACAGAACTTGTGATAATTAGGGATTCATTTGGAGCAGTTGTGCTAATTACTGATAGACATGTAGCCAAAATAAATACAGACAAATCTGAACACACTGTAGAAGAGCCTAGGAACAGTTCTACTGAACAGGCCCCAACTTTCAGCTGAAGGTCACCTAGCTTTCTAAGAAGTTAGCTACTTCTAATCAAGATTACATGGGATGATTTTTCTACCTTGTCTGTGTACAAGAAAGCTTCAAATGTAAAGTTTCTAAAATGTCAATACAAACCAAAAGAAAGGCATTTACGTATCAAAGATCAAGTATTTATTTCAATGAGTAAAAATTACATATGTACATACATGAACAGTTGGTTACACAAGCATAAAATTCACATATATAAAACATGAAATTCATTTACATAGCGCAGAATGAATTAAAAGATGCCAAGTGCAAGCCCTAACCACTTCCAGCCATCCTTCCACATTCATTCTAGAGGATCCATCTCGTCCACCTTATGAAGAACAGCTACAGCAGAGGGTCTTGTCGTAGCGGTCTGTGTAACTGCAGACAGGAAAGGCAGGAGTCACTTCACAAAAGAAACTGCAGTTTTACATTTCAATCCTACATTTAAGTACCCTGAGCCACGAAAACTCCAGGCCTGCAGGAAGTAGATTTACAAAAAAGGGCAAGAAACAAGCAGCTCCCTTGTGGTCCAAGGTAACAGAAATGGATCCAAACACGATTAAGTCATTTTTTTTTTTTTTTTTTTTTTTTTTTAAGTACCATCTGCTTTATTAGTTCAAATGAAAAGCTCACACTAAGCAACACAAAGGCCTCTTCTCCCATGCAGGGTCCAACAGCTCCGCGCATGGAGAGTATGCATTCCAGTAGCATGTCCACAAAGACAAGGCTCAACATTGAAAGCAGGGCTCAGCACAATTTTCTCAACGTGGTTAGTTAACCACATTCAGGGCCAAAGCAGTCAAACTAATTTCTGAAGGTTAAACAATGATGCTGATCAAAAACATGCATGCTGCTGGCATTAGCTTAGCTAGCATGACATCAACTCTGCTTACCTCAGAGGTTAAATTGACAGACTTTACTGCCAAGTTTAAATGATAACTGAAGTTTTTAGTTGAGCAGCTGGTGTTGAGACAGAAAGCCTAAATTAAACCGTTCAGGCTCCTAGCTAAGCTAAAGCTAAGCAGCTTCTCTCTCCTGGCTTGATTTCAGTAACTTACTTTCAAATACCAGCCATTTAAAGGATAAGTAAGATAATATGCCGAGTTACTGTTTGGGAGTGACAGACGGACACAAACACGTTTTGTGGTAGGTGCAATGTGCCCAGTTAATTAGCCTGTTAGCAGTTCACCATTCCTCATGCAGTTTTCAGTACATCCTGGTTCTGATTTAAATTGTATTGTCAAATACATCTTGGAGAGATGGATGCGTTTACACTACTATAAAACGTGGCTCTAATGCATCTCAGACCCCCAACTGAAAACTCAGACATAATCCTAATACTCTAGACACATGAAGTGAGGAGGTGTAAATGGGGTCTAGTATTTACCTGGAACAGGCTTTGTCTTTTTTAGCTTGCCATCAAAGCTAATCAGTGTCTGTCCTTTAAGGAGCATCTGATTAGTCACGGGCTGTACAACATGACCCTGATTGTTCATGTCCACATCAGAGCACTTTCCCTCAGCATCCACCTTCCAGATTCGCTCCATTACTGCTTTGGTCCCATTGAAGAGCAGGTTCTTGGTCTTTTCTGTATATTGGAGGAAATACATCCAGTTAAACACTTCAGGCAGCAAACTGTCCAAACGTTTCACACGTGATCAAATGCATGCATGACATTCTGTAGGTGCTGGCGGGTTATTAATGCACTATATGCATAAATATCTAACAATCAGTATAACAGTCAGAGGCAAGTCATATTTCCGTAAAGACCAATTTCCATAGACATTACCAGCGAAATTAACACACAGAATACGAAAAAAAACCCGTCTAAGTCACATTCTTAAACGAAGACACAAACTGGAAATGTTGTTACAAGGTTATTCCAGCGGAACTGAACTAACATTAGCGTCTGACCCTCAACGCACATTAACTCAGGAGGCTAAAGTCGGCTTATTGCTCGAATAATTCCGGGCCACCTTAAATGGTGCAGCAGGGAAAGGGAAAATTCGAACACATTTCGCCTTTCACGCCGAAATTTCTTTAAACTTTAAGTTTCACACCATTCATCAACATTAGACTCAAACAGAACTCATTGTTTACACTAAAGCTAATTTACAGTGGAGTTTAACTCACTCCTTACAGTCAGAGCGGTTAACCGCTTTCAGCAAACAACCCGCCCCGTGTTACTCAGAGCAAGCGCCGAGTCGGACTGCAGTACTAAAACTCCTGCTAACTTGAGCTACACAGTCAATTAACCTTATAAACATGAAACAAGTCCAGCAATTACAGCTAGTCGCATATAGACCGATATTTTACACAAATCTGATCCGTTAATAAGAGACTAGAGATGGCTAACGTGGCTAAAAGCGCCTTGTTTAAACGTGGTGTCTAAAAACAAACGCAGCCCACAGCGCTCACCATAGACTTCCTGCCTGTACTTGTTGCCGAAAACACCGTGCAGATTTAGCTCCTTCTGTCCGACATGAATTTTATACTGCGACGAGAACGACTCGCTGAACGGACACGACCTTTTCGGCATCTTTTTAGTAGAGTCGACCGAGGTAACACACGGACAGCGAGGACGGAGTGGTGAACAACGCTATTTCGCGCGAAATCCGTCCGCGCTTTAATACGACTCTCTGAGAGTCAATTGGCTGAACCAAAAGACTTTACAGCCACCTGGTGGTCTGGCGTGAGACCGAGGCCTAGTTGACCGAAACGTCATGTCCGGTCTGTCGTGTTTGATTTTGCATGATTTTCATGTCATGTTGTCAATAAATACACTGGCAGAGCTGGACAGCATGCGGAGCCACGTAGTTACAGATCAGGCAAAATCGCGACCTTGGCGTACATACGCCTCCTCTTTGTCCTGATCATCAACTCTTTATCATCCGCCAATCAATATACGAACGAAACGTGTAAAAGTAATAGGTAGCTATAAAAACAAGTAGCAAAAAGGTATAAACTAAACAAGGAAGTAAGTAATAAGTTAATAAATAAATAATAGTAAATAAATAATAGTAAATTCGTGGGAGAAATGACTAAATAAATAAGTATATAGACATGAGCAGAATATTAAAATAAAATAATTGCATATTTATTACAGTAGTTTATTTCTCCGTGTATTGTTTTCTGTATTTCTTACTGTAGAATATGCTAATGAGGTCAACAACTCTAACGTTATCGTGAGGTCGAGGTTAGCCTGCGAGGCAGAGCAGACTGTACTAATCAACACGTCGATATAATAGATCCAACAGAATTCCAGCATGCTGTACTGAAGACTTTCTCAGGTTCCACATGATATCGCAGACCAACTCCACAACCGCTGGCCTCCTCTGTTCATTTATGTTCAATAAATGATATAAGCAGATAAAGCAGTTATACAGCATAATCGTATAATTTATCTTTCATAAAAATGCTCTACAAGAGGCCTGACCTCTGACCTCAGTATCCCTGCAGCATCAACATTTGCAGTTGGCCAGTCAAACTCAGATCCCCCTGGCCGAGCCGTGTCAGGAGAATCTCTAGGAAGGCGAACTCGTGGTGTATATATCTGAAATAGAGTTTCAGAGTCAAAACCTCATACAGGCTAACTTAGGCTTCCATACAGTCAATAACCACAGCTAACTATACTGCGCTAAATAGGAATAATGCTACATACTTCTTTACATGGAAATGATTCAGCACAAAAGTACACCAAACACTGTTTCAACACTATTATATATCAACTCCAGCTTTACATCCCTGTGAAAATGTATTATCCCCTCGCCTGATTTCTTCTGTTTTTGCTAATTTGTCACATTTCAATATTTCTGATCATCCAGCTAATTCATAATAAGATAAAGCAACATGAGTAAACACAGCATGCAGTTTTTAAATGATCATTCCATTTAAGATAAAGAAGATAAAGATTTATTTAATGTCTATCACCTGTGTGAGAAAATATTTGCCCCTTAATCCTAATAACTGGTTGTTCCACTGTTGACAGTAAAAACTGCAATCAAACATTTGTGGTAACATGAAAACTTGATGAATCTTTTACATCACTGTGGAAGAATGTTGACCCACTCTTTGCAGGATTATTTTAATCTGGCTACACTGGAAGGTTTTCCAGCATTAACTGCCTGTTTAAGGTCTTGTCACTGTATCTCAGTGGCTTTAAAGCCAGGACTTTGACTCGACCATTCCAGATCCTTATTTTGTTTGTTTTGAGACACTCAGAGGACTTGCTTGTGTGCTTCAGACCATTGTCCTACTGCATAACCCAATTGCGTTTGAGCTTTAGGTCACCAACTCATAGGCAGACATTCTCCTTCAGGATTTTCTGACAGACAGCAGAATTCATAGTTTCATCAGTTATGAGAACTCATCCTGGTCTGGTAGAAGCAATGCAAAGCCGCAGACCATCACACTACCACCACAATGTTCAACTGTTGGTATGATGTTCTTATGGTACGGTGCGGTGTTAGCTTTACGCCAGATGTAACAGGACACGTTTTCCAAACTTGGGGGTCATCTAGATGTTTTTTGATGCAATGTGAGCCTTTGTATTTTTTTGGTCAACAGTGGTTCTGCATTGCAACTCTACCATGGATGCAGTATTTGCTCACTGTCTTTCTTATTGTAGAATCGTTTCCTTTGACCAAGTGAGGCCTGTAGTTATTTAGATGTTTGTCTGGGGTCTTTTGGGACCTCTTGGATGAGTTGTTGCTGCGCTCTTGGTGAAATTTTAGGCTGGCCACTCCTGGGAAGGTTCACCACTGTTCCAAGTTTGAGGGTAATGGCTCTAACGGTGGTTCACTGGAGTTCCAGAGGCTTTGCAATGGCTCTGTAACCCTTTCCAGAAAGTAGATTTCAATGACTTTGTCTCACGTTTGTATTTGAATCTCTTTAGAACGTGGAATGTGCTGCTTTTGAGACTGTTACACATTGCCAGACAGGTTCTATTTAAGTGCTGTTTAGATTCCACATGTCTGGCAGTAGTCATGCCTGGGCATAGCTCATGAAATTGGAGCCAGTAGTCAATTGAATTTGTTTAACTGGTTGAGATAGTATCTAACTGCTAATTACCTTTTCACATAGGGCTAGGTAGGGCTGAACAACATTTTTGAAATAATTTAGAAACTGCATAAGAATGTCTTATATCCAAATTAGGTTTATGATCTGAAACATTCAAGTGTGACAAATACAGAAACATAGAAGAAATTGAGACACAGCACTGTATGTTAGCTTGCATGTAGTAGCAATTGCTTTTCGGCATTTTAACAATCTCATAATTCAAGGGATCCAGAAATATTAGGAGGAAAAAACAGGTTTGGAACACTTTTGTTCATCATAGCAGCGATATTTAAAAGCGCCATTTATTTCCCCAAACAGAAATCCACTTAGACCATGAGTTTGGCATACTAATATGGCCACATTGACAACTACAGAACACCAACACAAAGTCTGTTTTATGGAGGTGGGGTGACAATCAGATGAATCAGATGGCATAGCAGACAACTGTTAAAGCATACTGAATTTGCTAAGTATACTAATATGTTAGAAATTCTGTGAAAAAGAAATATTTTAATGGAACATAAACAGAAAATGTTAGCTGTATCTCATTTTGTACCAACTGCCTGAGTTTTGCCAATAGACAAACATGCCAGATTAAGGACATACAGCTGCAGGGAGCAGCAAACTTACAGGCAAAACAGCCCAGGTGTTTTTCTAGTTGCCATAGCTGTGCCTGTAGGAGTCAACAATATTTATGATGTTTAATTGTATTCTATTTGTTTTCAGTTTTCTCTATTCGCACTTGTCCTGTGAGTGTCCTATGTGTTCCCTTGATAGTGGACAGCTGATGACAACTAGACACCTATGGTATCTTGTAGGGGTCTCACAGATTTTCCCCCAAATATTAAAGTTTTGTGAAGCTGTATGGCACAAATTTGTTGGAGCATTGTAAAACTTCACGAGGTCACCATCAAATTGATTGCTTAAATGTGAGGAAACATCACCCCTGACTCCTGACCTGGATTCATTCAATTCCATAAACTGATATCCAACCAAGCCTTCCTATGGTTTGTTATAAACAAGATTCCCTCCAAGAGGCACTATTTTGGGTCACCTTGTTTTTTTAATTTGGACCTGTTGTTCAGATGACAGAGACTTAAGTTGCGCCTGGTGTTTTATTGCCATCCTTAGGGCCAATGGCGGGCCAGCTCGGATAATCTTGGCAAAGGACACTGGAACAGAATGTTCTGTCAGCGTCTATTTCTGAAGCAGCTCCACTGATGTCCTATCTAAGCTAATATCTAACATGAAACAAAAACAAGAATGGTTTATTCAAGAGAAACAATGTCCAGAAAATAAAGAAAACCTAGAACAGGCAGTGTACATGATCTCATACAAAATTCTCTTGTTTCATGCAATAGCACTCAAAGGTGAGTAAATGTAATCCTGAGATGGTTGGATTCAGTGAATGCAAGTCACAGGTGTGATTCACAAAGTCAAAGCTGACATGATGTAACACTTGACAAAACCTCAGTAGTTTAACTTTATATGAAATACAAATGACAACAAGTGTGATGCCACATGATTCTCATGCAAAATACTGTGAAACCGTGTCAGCAGTATCCCTAGCTCAAAAAGTTTTCAAAAGAACTGGACATTACTGCAGTTGATAATATCTTGAACTTCTGCACCCAGCCACTTACACACACACACACACACACACACACACACACACACACACAGGTACGCTCACATGCACACAAGTAGTTCATGTGTAAACGGCCTTCACATTGATCCAAGAAGAAAAACATCTGAGTAAAATAATGCCTGGACACAACCCCCCATTAGAGGTCACATAGCTCAACCCTTATTAAGAGAAAAGTATATCATCAAGTGAAGCATACTTGTCAAACATGTTTATCAGTCAATTAATACCAACTACTTAGACCAAATCCCACTGTTCTGATGCATTTAACCGTAAGTCTCATGTTTATACACAGTATTTGTGAATGCCAGTCCAATGGTCATAATGAGATTTCTGGGGATTTTCCTGAGTGGAGACACATGTTCTTGACAGTTGTTCCTGATGTAAGTGGAGGCAGACACTCTAGAACATCTGTATCATACATTCTCTGGACTTGCCAACGCCCACCCACTTAACTGCAAAGAGACAGAAACAAGAGTTATAATAAGACTGAAGAAAAAGAGAAAGAGTTTTTTTTTTAGGGATACACAGAAATTGAAGCCACTGAAAACATTTAGCCATAAATTACACTTTCAGGTTTTGGGCACATAAGAAGTATTTTTTAAAATTAAATACACTTAAACAAAATGTTTTTCTTCATCTCATTGTATTACTCAGTAGCATAAATAAAAATGAATTGCAGTGAATGAATACAAGTCATACAATGGACAATAAATAAATAAACAGTGATGCACCAAATTTCATTGTGAAAAGAAAATTCAGCTGACATCCTGCAATTCAGAGTCAACAACCAAAATGGAAAAGTAATCATTTTCATTACCACGTTTTTCAGACTCTTAGATTGTACAAAATCTTGTTGCAAGTCTATTTAATATTTGGGTTTAATTCAGCCTTTTTTCTCAAACAGCTGTTTCTGACTATTTTGGCTGACAAATTCCAAGCCTTCTTTATAAATACATTTTTGGCACAGTGTGTTCTGAATTTCAGTTGGGGCCAAGAAATTTCCTTTGCACAAGAATTTATTTGCATCACTACATGTTGTTTTGCTAACTGCGATGCGTGTTTGACTTACTAGGAACACCAATGTGGTTCTCCACAAAGCGGATGTAATTCTGGGCTTTGGGAGGCAGATCATTCCATTTCCTGGCTGCTGAGGTGTCGGTTTTCCAACCAGGGAAGGTTTCATACTCCACTTCGACCTTCTGCAGGACATCCATGTTAGCTTATGTGTGCAGAAAACAAGAATCATAGAACGAAAACAGTGAGTTCACTGGCTTTTTGATTACATTAACAAGAAAAAAGAAACCTGTGCATATCCAAACAGATCTATCTCATATTGCTGTAAAGTACAGCAGTATGAAACAAGCCTTTGCGCATGTTTGGCACGTGTTTCTGGTCATTTCGCTAGTCCCTTTGGTCAGGTCACATAATGGTTTAGCAAACGCAGCGATGAAAGCATTTACTATTCCAAGCTAGGGGGCACTCCACCACATGAAGGACATGCTTGCCAAGTATGAAGAACCTGGGACTGGGATTGCATGGATCAATATTCATAGCTTTTTGTAGATCTGGCTATGTATACTACCATGCAAACATTTGCAATCATTGATCAAAAGACACATGTATAAAATAATTTTAATATGATGTTGATATTCTGTAGGTTTTAAAAGATCTGCTGGAAACTGTTAAACTGTAAGATATTTTTAATGCTGAATGGAGCTGTAGTTGATTCCATAACAATTAAGAAACTTATATTAAAATCAACAATCTGACCAAATCAAGTGGTGAACAAATCTATTCACCGTAATTTGGCAAGAAGTTACTATAATTTACTACTATACAGTGGTGCACAAAGTACACAAACCATATGTTAAAGTAGAGATACCCAATGTAAAACAAGAAGAAGTCCTAAGTACAAATGTATTTGCCTTCAAATGTACTGTATGAAAAGTAAAAGTGCATGATTTATTATGGCTCTAATGTCCTATCATCATTTCTGTAACAAGACTTTTGCTGGTCCACCAATCTTTTAATAGAATGTCATTAATTAGTCTGACACTGATGTCTATTAAAGCTGTCATAAGCATGAAACAAGGCAAGAAACAAATGCATAATTGTCCCAGTCCAACTAAACCTTAAATAAAAAGTGATGTTGGACTCCTGATATACTGTTCAATTGCTGGTACCACCTCATACACATCATACTTAGTTATTTTGATTGCACTAGATTTTACCTGGGAAATGGGGAATTCTTTTGCCATTCAGTTTGTAGGCAACACCCACTTTAATCTCATCAAGTACATCAAGGATGTCCAGTTTAGTTAAAGCAATACTGTAAAAAGACACAAAACACACATTATTAATCATTTGTGCTCTCTGGTATAAATAACTTCAGTTCTAAACTGAACTCACGCAGTGAATCCGTTGATCATGTGCGCATATCGGAGGATGACCAAGTCTAGCCAACCACAGCGTCTCTTCCGGCCAGTGGTGACACCCACTTCATGACCTCGTGTCTGCAACAGCTCCCCTACAGCCTAAACAGAGGACAAGGTCTTAAGGAAAATTTTCCAACATATATGAAGTGGTTATATGGAGGAAGACAACTGTGTTTTCTATAAATATGAAATATTAGCATAAGATCCACAGCTTAAGTTACTGAGAATCTAGTACAGCTTGATAATTATTTTCAAATCCAACACTAGTATTTGTAAAGCTTCTTAGAGTGCTAATCTAGGATCTATTTCTGGATTCAAAGTCAATGTAGATAAGAGAGGAATCTGGTCCTAAACCAGCACTCTGCATACTGCAATGAGAAGCTTCATGAACACAGGTTCAGACCTCATAGCACCCTATTCAGTTGTGTAAAAGACATAAACTGATCCCAGATCAGCATTCTTAAGTTTGAGAAATATGATGTGTAAAACCAAGGTTAGGACAGTTACTGCTAGTGCTTGTTTTATATTTAATTAAAGGACCTTCAGTATTTTAGAACTATTTCAGTCTTTTACTTCAGAAATGAAAACAGGTATAATGATAAACAGCTATGTCTCCTGTTTTAGGCACATCTGAAAGGCTGACCCTGGTCAAAAGGGCCACCACTCACGTTCCGAAATCGAACCCCTGGTGGAATCCCAAAGCCTAAATTTATCTTCTGTTCATGTGATGGCTATTAGAGTACTGATGCACTCTATGGGACAGCAGCTGCTCCAGTGGGATAATTCCTACTCTCAGTGATGTGTGAAAGTCACAAGCATGTATACAAGTGGACTGTATATACAGTATTTATACAACAAGTACACCCCAGGTCAAATCTAAATATACACAGTTCAAAAGTTTGGAATCACATGACATATAAACAAACTACTGCTACTTTTGCAGTGTGGACTGAAATACTGTAAGATCATTTTTTTTCAGGTCTTTTGTTTAATATTTCATGTGTTTTTGGGAAACAAATAACAGTAACAATAAAAATTAAACACCAACAAACAGACAAATAACAAGTATTGTCATTTCTAATGTACAGTAAGTTATTTGCCTTCAGAATTGATTACCATGTTTAAAATATGAGACAGTCTGGATGCTAATTTTACTATTGCTTCAGTCTTGATGGTACATAGCCTTCTCAGTTATTATGGAATCATCTACAGCTCTGTTCATTATTCTGAACACATCTAACATTTCCTTATGTTTTATCACATTTTTCAAATTACTGTAAACTTGTAAAGGTGTAGAGTAGTACCATGATATTAGAATCCCTTGTAAAACGTTACTGTAGGGCAGTAATTCAATAGTCTTCATGACATCTATGTGATTTTCGAGACAACGAACATGTAGCTATAAGACATTAATTAATTGATGCTTGTTAGAATAAGCCTATATAAATGGTAATGTAGGTTAATGTCAGTTGTTGTTAAAGGCTTAAGTAGATTTTGTCATTAAAGGCTTACGTAGTGTTATGAATGCTTTCCTTCAGTAAAGTGTCATTTTATACATTTATCTTCAACAAACCAGTTTAACACGAATAAAAACAGTTATGCAATTCATATTATTATCATACGTTTATATTTAAAGTGACAAGACATTAAATAGTGGTAGCTAGCAGTTCCTTTCAGTGTTGTGCCAAACTGTCCTTGGGCTATCAGTATTGCATATGTGATCTCTTACGTTGAGCTGTTCTGTTGGGAAGGCCCCAATGCCCACTCTAGTGGTGTAGGCTTTCGACACTCCATACACATCTCCAATGTTTGCAGGGGGGATTCCAAGGCCAGTACACACCCCACCAACGGTGCAGTTGGAAGATGTCACAAATGGATAGGTTCCTAGACAGAACACATACACAGGTCTTTTAAGCATGTCATGAGTTCAAATGCAATAAACACAGCAAAGGAAGCCGCAGGGATGCTCATACCAAAGTCAATGTCTAGGAGGGCAGCATTTGCACCCTCTACAAGGATCTTCTTTGGGGGTCCATGAATTGCATCATACATGAAATATACACCGTCCCTCACCATGGGTCTTATTCTCTCTGCATATTCCTGCAATATGTACGAGGGAGTTTAAGTCAGAGAGATACAGTAATGCACTTGCCACATAAATGAGTTTTCCCCAATCTGACTGACCTTCAGTTTTTTCAGCTCTCCATCCACTTCGATTTTAAGAGCCGGGTACATGGACTGGTACTGCTGTGCAAGGTTTTTGAACCTAAAAGGGGACGTGGAGAAGCAGGTTGAAATCAGGTTCACTATCCTCATCTTAAGCATGATGCCGGCCACCTGTGTGATGCTCTGTGGACAAGGAGTGAGATCTTTATAGTGAGGGCTTTTCTGGACTCTATACTGTGGTCTAGGGAATCCCCCCCGTTACCTGTGGGAACTGTGGATTGTGTGTGTGAGTTGTGTGTTATTTATTGTTGATTACGTATTTTGTTACTTTTGTAAAATGTTCGACTGTAAAGTGTCCTTGAGCATGGGAAAGGGCAATATATAAATAAAAGTGATGATGATGATGATGATGATGATGATGGTGAAAATATGTTCTAGCTTTACCTGGCAGAAAACTCTTTGAAATCTGCCAGCAGGTCACAGATGCGAAGTCCAGTGCGAGATGCTTTGCAGGAGTAAGTGGGTCCGATACCTTTTTTGGTTGTTCCTATGCTGTTATGAAAAAGTACACTGTCACTGTTATGTGAACACCAGGGGGCACCACAGTTCCTGGCATAATCTTGATTCCGTAGTAGTTCAGTGATCTTAATCGCCGTCCTATTTACTTACTTTTTGCCCTCCTGTGCTTGTCTCTGGACTTCTTGCATTCCATCCACAGCCTGATGGAAGTCAAACACTAACAAAGAACACTGACCTTATTCTACATCATCACCATGTCATCACCATGATATCCAAAATCATTTGCTATATATAAAAAATATCATACCTATGTGAGCTCTATCAGAGATGACGAGTCTTTTTTCCCATCCCTTCAAGCCTGACCATGGAAATAAAGGATTATCAGTCAATGTAGTCTCTGGTTTTGAACACAGATCCTGACTCTAAACATTCTGGTTATGGAAAACTAACCTACCAATTGCATACATTTATGTCCTGTTGGCTGATTCTAGGTAATGCTTTGTGGGACTCAAAGAAAAAAGTGTAAATTGACACAAATGAGCACCATCTGGTTCTACCTGCAGAATGCAGGCAGACGACCAGTCAAACACACGTGTTCCACAGATGCCTCTCAGGACAGGACTGATTACACCTATCAGATGTTTGTGCTGGGTCTAAGGACAAAGCCAGCATGGTGCCCGTTTGCTTCAGCAGAAATCATCACAGCCCAAAACAGTTATGCTTTACCTTTTTTCTCATTTTTGTCAATCTCCTCGAACAGACCAGGAAGGTGAATGACTACTCCGTTACCTGTGAATGAAATGAACAAGAATAATAATTACTTTATCTTTTATTGCTTGAGATTCTCTTTTGTTTCTCTGTTGTACCCAGAAGAATCCATTTTAGAGATAGCAATCAGGTATCCCACTTAAAATAATGGCTGATAGATCAAATAAACAGGAGTACGGACGATATAACAGTGCTTCATAATGCCTATTTCATAGTAGCTAAAAATGCAGTTTCGATCTGTTTTGGAGGTCCCTCAGAAATATGCATTTTGTTCTTTCATAATAATGATTTACTTTTTAGTTGTAATGTGTGCGACTTACAAAACTGCAAATAAACTGGATTTTCATCTTAGTAAGTGGGCAAGCAAGTCAACATTGAAACTGCAATTTTTATTGTGTTTAAATGCTATTTTATTGTGGCAGATGTAAGTGACTTTTTGAAACTCCTTGAAAACTGTAGTCATGCTTTCAGGACAGCTGTCTTTGTGGAAATCACGGTCCTGCACAGTTTCAACTATTCTCTGCCTCAACACGTGATCCAGCAGAGGCAGGGATATGTAAACCTGTCCTCAGGAGAAGAATCAAAATATGCCACAATATATTATCAATATACTATGATTCATGATCTCAATTTAACTGAAACACCCCAAAAATGTGTTAACAAAAAATTACTGATGGAATTTATTTTTAAAAATGCCAACTTAACTAGCTAGAATGTTAATTATTGCCATGATTTCCCAATATATAGGATTAATTCACATCATAGTCACATTATAACACTGTAATCTACCATATTATTGTAAAATAAACTAATTTTAAGATATTTTCTGTAATATCATATCAGGTTGGCATTAAAAAGTTACATAATTTGTTAAATATGTATTTGAATTCTGAGATACTCTGTGTATACACAGTACAAAACAGGGCAACTAAATATGTCCATGTAAACACTGTTTTTTATTTACATATTTATAGATCCACTAAAATGCAGAAGAGATGAAGCTACTATTTTACTGTTATTTACTGTATGGTACAGTGATGCAACAATGCAGGATTTTGGGTAAATGCACTATATAAATTCTGTACCATGTATAGCATATTAAAACGCATATGGTCATGTTGGTGTACAAATAAATTGTACCTCAAAAATAAGCTAAATGCTAAATCTCAAGAAACAGCAAAATATCAGTGTGTATATTCTATACTTGCCAATGAGCGAGATGCATTTGGTACTGATGATGCCACTAGGAAGAAGATGGAAGTCATACTCTGTCCCTTCAACCACCACTGTGTGGCCAGCATTGTTCCCCCCCTGCAAGGTGACATACACAGACACATCATTTCAGATGCTTCATAAATATCACCAAATCAAACCTCACTGAGATCCAGCTTCAGGCTAGTCTGCAGTTCTGCATGCGTCAGGGTGAACACAGTGTAAAGAGAAACCAGACACTCCAAACTCGGATTTGTGATCATATTTTCTTCCGTGATAAACATGGAAATGTGACTGCGACCCCCGCCCCCCTCACAAACTCCTCCGCAGACAAACAGGCTGGTTTGCCCTTTCCTCCAGCCTGAGGCATGCCCAATGGGAAAGGGTCACCGCCAAAGCACTCAGCGCCGACCAACCGGTGCTCAGAGTCTTCAGCAGCGGCACCTATTTTGACTTTGGCCAGGGAGCTCACTTGCTTTCTGAGCTAAGTAAGTGACTTGGCCTTCTCACATGTCAAGCGGCCCTGAGAATGTGACCCAGCCTCAGTCGGGAGGGGTGGGGCCCAATCCTGTGACTGACATTCAATGAGGTTACGGACATCCCCTTTAGACTGTGCATGCCAAATTCCACACTGAATCTTCTGCTGAACATGAAAGTGAAAAGTGTAAAAGAGGCAGCACAAAGTTCAAAGGACACGCTTCAGACTGACAACTAACCCTGGCCATCCTTCTAAAATGGGAAAAGAAACTGGTGAAGAAAAAGGCATGAGGAAATATGTCTTACAGACACCACAGAGCACCACTCACTGCTTGCTACAGTCTTCCATGTTTCAAACACTGATGCCCAAATTTCCTTACTTACCATTACAGTATCACTCTGCAATAGAAGTGTTAATATTCCTCTACAGGACGTGTGTCCAGCCATTCACTTTAGGAACACTGTCAGTTTTAAACACAGAATATTCCAGCGTCATGTTTTCTTTTAGAAGACCTGAACTTCAGCCAGCGACTCCTCACAGGACAGTGATATTTAATTGACAGCTTTTAAACAGCTTTTAATGTTGTAAGTAAACTTCATATCTCCACCGTCAGAAAGCGACAAGAGCCAAACACTGAACTTTACAGCCTCTCTTCTCATACGCACAACAGCTTTACCTGACATCTGCAAACGATGTCAGACTCTGTAGCCAGTAAATCGACAACTTTGCCTTTGCCTTCGTCTCCCCACTGAGCGCCGAGCACCACAGTCACCCTGTTCCCGGACTCCGTTCTAGGCCGCTTCACTCCCGCTGGCGGCGGGTTTGTGTAAGTCTTGTGGTCGTTCGCTGACCAGCCCGAGGACATCTTGACCGGTCTGGAGTCGAAGCTCGGAGTGACGCGGTCCCCCGCTCAAAACCTTAGTGTTTTTTCCCCACCTGTTTTCAGGCAGACCCCGCCTTCAGCAGGGGGTGGGGGGAGATCTGGCTGGTACTTAGTTCATCACCACAGACGGTCCGTCTACTTAGCCGCTTACTCTCTCAAACTCACACTTAGCTAAGGTTACAGGGTTTCTTACTTCAGCGAAATAACGACTCAAATACAAACCAAAAAGAAGAAGAAGAAGAAGANTATATATATATATATATATATATATATATATATATCCACCTCAATGTATCCACACTCTTTATCCATTTTATCAGCTCCATGTACAATTATAGATTGTAGTCCATCTGTTTCTCTGCATACTTTATTAGCACCCACCACCTTTTTTATCAATTGTCAGGACCACCACAGAGCAGGTATTATGTGGGTGGTGGATCATTCTCAGCACTGCAGTGACACTGACCTGGTGGTGGTGTGTTAGTGTGTGGTGTGCTGGTACAAGTGGATCAGACACAGCAGTGCTGCTGAAGTGTTTAAACACTGTGTCCACTCACTGTCCACTCTGACACTCCTACCTTGCTGGTCCACCTTGTATATGTACAGTCAGAGATGATAGCTCATCTGCTGCTGCACAGTGCAGTGTTGTTCATCCACTAGTCCTTCATCACAGGATGCTGGCCACAGGACACTGTTGACTGGCTGTTTTGGCTGGTGGAGTATTCTCAGTCACCTACACCTGCTCTGTGGTGGCCCTGTGGGGGTTTTGACCATTGAAAAAAAGGTGATGGTGGTCATAATGTTATGCCTGATCAATGTATATCTTTATACATATATTTATAATATATATATGTTTGGAATTATTACAATTAATAGTGCAGTGTTTGTAGATTTCAGATTTAGTTTAGATATGGAAGTGAATGGTATGCGATCCTTCCTCTGGTAACTTAAGCAAAACATTTAGCTTCGTTTCATGAGCATTACTTCAGATAAGTGCTACAGCCCTACAATCTAATGGGCCCTAATTTCTCAATGAAAATAAAACACGATAAGCCTGCGGAATGCACTGTAATATACATCGTAATACTTCCAACAGTCATCTGTGCTGTAAATCTAACAAGAACCACACAGGAAGTCTTTGTAAATCATGACAGACACAACCACATACGTTGGTCACAATCGACTGCTGTCTTTATTTCAATAAGCACTTTGGATCCTTTAAACTAAAATATATTTTTCTTAGGTCACATCATACACTACCATCATAAATAGTACATGTACATTACAGACAATACAGACAAACATTATGGTGCTATCTTTCCAGACAGTTTAGCACAAAAGCTAAAGGGCATTTGAGGTGGACCAGCCTCAATGGTCGTTCAATTCAATCTAAGGCTTACTTTCCGAAAGACATTCAATGCAAGATTAGTTTCTGAGATTCTGGGCTCTTGATTTTAATGTTGCTATTAAAATCCAAACTGTGTTCTGGTGCCTGTGTAACTTGAAACACGATGACACACTTTATCAAAACAATTTTTCCACAAAATACTGCATTATTCAACATTCATACAACATTGTAGCATTTATCGTAGCAATACCCATCATGAAGTCTTATACACCGTATTTCTGGGTTGTGTCTGGAGTGCTTGTCCACATCTTAAAGCGATACTGATAAACTCATTATTACAGTTCACAAGAAAAACATTAATCTCATGACAAAATTTACAGAAATATACCTATAAGATATGTAAACAACCATTTAGTAAGCCACTGTATTAATATAATGTACAAATAGGTTACTGAAAGTAATATTTGGCCATATCAACTCCAAAGAGCAAAGTAAGCATTTCCAAAAATAATCTTCTGTTCGTTCCAAACTCATTATAGAAATTTCTTGAACTCATCAGCACTTGGTCCAGCAGCCGTTGCAAAAGCTCAGTCTGTTCTTGTTTGTTGTTGCTCGGCTCAGGCCTTGTTCAGTGTGTTGTGTGCAAACAGTTAAAGGGAGCTCTGAAAACTGATAACAAAAAAAGCCTATTTGATTATAGCGTCTCAGGAGCAAAGCTTCATCTCCTCCCCCTGGTTTTCCTTTTCCTTGGTCTTCCTGCAACGGCAATAAATTAAAAAAATAAACTCAGGTAATCTGTTTGCAGCCTACTGGTTAAAATCTACATTTATCAAGGGAATTATATACTGATTATTCATCTGAACATGCAAAAGCTTTTTTATAATCTTATACAGTAACACACATTTGTGTAGCAGAGACAGAAATTAATAAATTAAATTCATTAAAATTATGTCTGAAGATACCCATCACCCCATTCATTAGATTTGTATTAGATATTAAACTTTTGTTATTCCCGTAGGAATTAACTGCTCAGATAACATATGGAAAGACACACTGGCAGCGAAAAAGAATCACTTACATGCACACATGTCAAACACTGCTGTTTAGCAAGAGTTTTTGATGTAGCTATCCTGTTCAGGGCCATCAGGGTAACTTTTTAACAAATTACTTGGTCAAAACAAGGAAAAAAAATGTAAATCTATGCTCTCAAATAATCTGCTTATGAAGCTCATTATGAATCTGGTTAATCACTATTGGGCAATAACAAGCGCCACTGAAAAAAGGAAAAAACTGCATAAGCAACTGTATGCAAAGGCTTGGACACCCTTCGCTGAACTACAATTTTAGTAGATGCTGAAGTGAAGTAACTACACCTCTACAGCACAGCATTTTAAATGTTAATGTACAGTTGCTTTCTTTTTAACCATCTTTGGTTACGCTTCCCTTAAAGTCACTGCACTGAGTGAGTTACTAACTTGTTAGGCACTAAGTGACTGGCAGCTGATGAAAATTCCAGAGCTGCATAAATTCTTTTTTATGTAGATAAGCCAGAGCATCATGATCCAAAACATATGTCCAAGTCCACCACAAACTACTTCTTGAAAGACAAACTGAAGCTTCTGGATTGGCCCAGGAATATCCCAGAGCTGGTAGCACTCTGCAAGTAAATGTTTGTGAAACTTCTAAAAAACAGAATACAAAGACTCTTAACTGTCTATAAAAGCTAGTCTTTGCAAGTTTTGATATCTGCCAAATGGGGAACCACCAAGTACTGATTTGGCAGCATCTCCAGACTTTTGCACATGATACAATTATAGTTTTGTTTTTCTATTGTTAGGAGAAAAAAAGTTAGATTTTGTCCTTGTTTTGGGGAGTTGATTTTCAACTTTCAGCAATTCATTTTAACTGGGTGGTGTTTTTCATCATTTTAAAACTCCTCTAGTCTTGTAGGCATTACAGACGTAAAAGAAACTGCTTCCCACGCGTTCTTCACTGCAGTCTAAAGACCAGGCATGGCGGTCTCATTGCTTTAAATGATGCCTGTATCTCACTATGAGCTGTTTGGAATCTTACATTGTCTTGCAGAAATATCCTTCATTTCTTATGGCTTTCCTCCTTTAAGTGAACACAAAGGATACACATCAAACACAGTATGACATGTGCATGTGAGCAGTTTTTTTAGACTGCCAGCACGGTCTTCTCTTGCAGAGCCTGACCAGATGTTAGTAGACGAATGATGACGTCAATAGAAGTTACTGTTGATCCAATAAAAGCCCAGGAAAATAAATGACCCACAGGCAAAACAACCAGACAGTTATAAGCAATCACATGACCCAGACTGATTTGTGACGCAGACACCACGGTAGACTAGACGTCTGATTTAATGATGCAAACAATGCAATACTCAGAGACGTGAGTTATCTCCTGGAGCGACACCAGATAACTGAAGTTCATGTCAGCAGGCAAAGGTCTTCAGAGGCTTTGAAAAGGTTACAAAAGCTTGGTTGGTTCTCGTTTCCACAGACAATGTTAATGGAGCCAGACGACAGCAGGTTAAAAAAAACACCACATAGAACGGTACACAGACAGGCCTTGAGTTAGACACGAAGTTGGTTATAAAAAGATGGGGTTGGACGCTCATCCATTTGGTTCCTGTTAGTTACACATCCAGCGATGTGACCTACCTTACTGCAACACACAGCCCTGTTTATGCTTACTGTGTCCTTCGCTGTTACCCCCAGCTTAAGAGGGGCAAAGAGAGAGAGACACACTGAAGGACTGAATGACATTTATTTGTCTCTTTACAAACACCTTAGCATGTTTGTAACAAATTATGACTGGATATTATTAGTTTGATGCAAAATCATCAATAAAACAATGACCAAAAAAAATCATCATCATTAAATATCAATGATGTTAATTTAACAAATATCTGAGTTGCGAAACTATGGCACATTTAGAAGTCTTCCCCTGGCGGGGGGCAAATATTTATTTTTAAAAAGATTATTTTTAAAAAATAAAGATTTTCTTTTTCTAAACTGCCCCATCATGTTCAGTTTCTGCAACCCTAAATATTTGCAACATTTTTTAAAACAGAACATTAATATCAGCATATACACTTTTAATTTCAGACAGCAGTGTTCGAATGCACAATCTTTATTAGGATAATTAAAATGTGTGAACAGGTTACCTTCATGACTGCTTTTCTTTCTTCCTCTGAGAAATTTGTGCTGCTTAGGCTGGGTTTTAGGAGAACTGACAGGGGCTGGGTTATCCTGGGCCTCTGCCCCGTCAGGTACATCGTACCCCTGTTGAGTTTCAGCACTGCCAGGAGATGCTTCGCTTTCGTTAGCGTCTGCTTGCCCGTTGCTTGAAAGTCTCTGTTCGTCTTCATCTTGGGTTTTCAGAGACATTTCGCCAATCACTTCACCCTCTCCATTTCCATTTGAATCAATACAAATGCCCGAATCTATATTCTTTGCATTCTTTAGCGATGTATCGATAGAATCACTGGTGTCTTTAAACTGGCTGTTGTTATCATTATGATTATGTTCTGGTACAGCTTTATCTTCGGCTGCAGACGGGTTCAGGGGAGGCACAGAGGTTTCAGCTGAAGAGTTCTGCACATCCACAGAAGTGTGAGAAATCTTCTGCTCCGGTGGAGTGTTTGAGGAAGAGTTTTCCTTAGTAATGGCTTCAGTGGTAACAGACTGTGGTTTTATGTTATCTTCTGAGTGGTCCTGAGCTGGAGAAAGTTCTTCTGAGTGCTCCTCTGATGGTGCATTACATTTTGGCAGGGTTTTCTCTGTGGAGAGGCCTGTCTGGGACTCTTCCACTTCCTGAGGCTGGAGCTGGGCTTTACTGGCTAAAGCTACTTCTCCGGGGTGGTTGGTGGAGGAAACGCTGGCTGGATTTTCTGCGCCCTTCCCCTTTACCTGAGGAGGAGGAAGGAGGTCCTGGGCCATGACTTCTCCTTCTGCAGACCTGACACTTGCTGCTAGAGAACAGGAATGAGGAGAAATCAGTTTATAACAAAACACATGCAGTGTAATCGATTTCACATCACATCAAGCTAAAAAAGCCTCAATTCTGCCCCAATTCTGCCCTAGTCAACACTAAGTCCTATACTATCTGTAAGTCCTGTAAGAACTGTAAGTCTCTAATGCCTATTCTCTGTTACACAATTCACTACAGTATTCTAAAAAGTCTCTGGAAGCAACATCAGCACAAAAGCTGTGCACTGGCAGCTTAATGAATTGGGTTTCTATGTCTGAGCAGCTTCATACAAGCCTTAGCTTCTCTGCACAATGCCAAGTCTTGGCTGGAACATTGTAAAGTCTGCTACCACTGGACTCTGAAACAGTGGAAAATCACTCTGAAATTACCATTATACAATCACTCTTTGCTGTCAAACTGAATGACAAATCACTGTTCACTTGCAACTGATGGACAAATTAGGGTCTGGAAGCTGCTGGGAAAAAGCTACCTACTGGGATGCATAGTACTGACAATAAGGAGGTAAAATGGTGGAGGAGGTAAAATGCTCTGATGCTGTTTTTCAGGGTTAACTAACTAAACCTCGGGGGCAAGGACAACAATATACATTACACACACACACACACACACACACACACACACACACACACACCATTATTCTTTAATGATAAACATGCAAGCAAATCATTCACATATAAGTGCAACAAAAGCAGCAGTGGTTTAAGGAAGCAGCAAGATGAAGCAGAGCACCAGGCTATTGAAGAACATGCACAGCACGGGCTGCAAAAACTCAAAATCCCACATCCCCACGCTCTTCATCTCCTTGTCAAAATCACTGCAATAGCAAGCCGAATCACTGCCATTGTGGATGAGCACCATCTTGTTAATACTATAAAATGTAAAAACGAAGTAGAGAAGATGAAAAGAAGGAGAAGAGAGCAAGCGGCTACAGGCGTTTGGACTAAAGCCATGGTGGAAGGCTTGGAGCTGTCTTGTCCTTACCAGGCTGCCCGGTATCCCTACGTATTTCACTAGAGGGGGCACTTTCCGTTTCGCACCTGGGCCTGGTCTTTCTGAGATGGAAACCCTTTCTGATGTCCGCCAGCAGGTGGTCAATGATACAGCCGTCCTCCTGAGGTAATGCACCTCTTCTGACTGCAAAGACAGAACACAAATAAAGAGTCTAATTAGTTGATGTTGGAATATAACCTGGAGTCTGTTAGATCTTTAAATGATTTCTTTGAATTAAACATTTTTCTTGACTGAGAGGTTTTATATATATCCCAACTGTCGGCTTCTATATTAATACATTCTACTGAACCACTAGTATCCCTGGAGTGCTCCAAGGGTTAAAGACAAACCCCCTTAAAGACAAAAGAAAATTCTATACCCCACCCCCATTAAAAGTACTTTCTACCATGTCTACAGAATACGAAAAACTGTATATTCATTACAGACTAGACAGCGCCAGACTAAAGACATGTTTAGCGATCACTCACTGATCTTGCCGTTCTCTCCTTTCTGTCTCTTGGATTCCTCCTCTGCCAGCTGCTGCTTCCTCTTCTCCGCTTTAGCAGCCTGCTCTTTACGGATCTTGTTTTCCTGCAAGAGAAAAACAAACCAAATCAGCACAGGTCAGCCTGACTGAGGAGACGAGGAAGCTATTTTAAGAGAAAATGAACAGTCATGAGCAGAAATATGATCAATAGGCTATCCAGTTTAACCACCCATACATACTTCCACCTCAACTCGCACACAATCTGCATCAATTACCTTTAAGGCTTTGATGAAGAGCCCTCGGAATGTCTTAATGGTGCCGAAGAGTTCTTCTAGTAATAGCTGGGCTGCATCTTCACACAGATACTCAGCCAGTTTCCCCTTCTTTCTCTCTATGTCAGCAAAGCGATCCTCTAAAGTTTTACATGCCTGAAGGTTCTCCTATAGATATAGAAAAACATACAACGTTTGGTGGAATCTCTTCTGTGGATCTCACACGGATAAAGTGAAATTTACCTGAACTTCATTTAAAAGTATTATTTCAAGTTAAAAAGTGTTAACTTGTCTTGGAATAATGAGGCTTACTTTAACTTACTTTTTTTCAAGGGATAAGTACTAAAAACTATTAAGGTGATCAACAACAAATGAACTTTCCCATTTTTTATACTGCAGATCATTTACATTTGAACAGACAGAAATACAAAAGGTAATATTCAATCATATTTATCTCTCTTACACACCTCAAGAACGCTCAAAAACTGTTCTTTAACATCTTGAACTGATGAGGCGACTCTTTTCTCCGTGTCCCTTAAACGCTTAGACAGCGCGCTTGCCTCACCCTGAACAGATTCCAGGTTTATTCTGGAACAGAAGCAGAACTATACTTGGACCAAACAAAACAGTACAATCAAAGCAAAGAGACAAAAACAGATCCACAGAACTACTTAATTATATATCTCAATAACATGACTACATCTAGAAGGCTTGTATTGTATTCACCCTGCTGCTTTTTCACAGCTCTCGATATCATCTGGCAGATTCAGCAGCTCAGGGTGGTTAAGCTCCGCTTCCTAGAATCACAAAATCCATCACATTTTACAACACATACCTCTTAATGAAATCTCTCTAATTGCTCTAGATTATGTTAACAATCCTATTCAGTTATTCCTTCTGCTTATGGCCTATCAAAGTGGTTCAATATTACAGAACTAAAGTGATCTGACAAAACGAATAAAATTCATTTGTAAAATGTATGCATTTTCCATTTATTACAAATGGAATCCGTCAGGCAAAAGATTTGTAATGTCTTACATTTCCTTTTGCCCTGGATCTATGACCCAAATGCAGTTTATTATTATTATTATTAAAACCTTATATCCCACCAAATAACGCACTAGCTGTAAACCCACATGCAATGCGGGTTTCTGACACAATAAATGTAAAAAAGTATGCTACATAGCTGAAAACACTACTGGCATTAAATGGGCATTAAATTGGTTCAGATGGTATACCATTTGAAACTGTTCCTCAAGTACGATTTTTTTGGTCATAGGGTATACTAGTCTACCCCACAAGGCAAACAAAGCTGCTGATTAAGAAGCCACTTTCAGCCAAATTCAGATGTGAAAGAATGTTTAGCACTATTTTGTTAGGCTAGTGTTGGAGCACTACTGACCTAGGTTGATCTATATATATTCAGTTTAGTTTTTACTATTTTGCAGAATAAAGTATTTCAGACAAACTTTGTTGTTCAAGATAGTTCTCATTATAAAATGAAGAGACATAATACACGTTTTTGCATAATTAGCCAGGGCTTTGTAAAAATTATTCAGTGATACCATCCATTATTTAATACATGAAGGTCAATTTGGTCTGTATTTATGTGATACAAGCATATGATGTAAAATAGCGGCTCTATTTAAGAAAGCATATGATGATTTAGGCATGCAGTTTGCACGATTTTAAACTCATGAACTTTGTTTTACACTGGAAAATGTGTTCCAGCACTGAAGCTACAAATCTAACTCTTAGAAATCTAGCATTAGAAATCTAACGCATCCAACTATCGCTTTAAAACAAACAAGTTTTACAATAATAATTAATAATTACTATAAGACCAATCAAATGTTATATCTGGTATTATGTTGTACCTCAAGAATGTGATGTAAGAGTGTGATGCGACCCTTGTTGGATTTTGTCTCTGTTAGCTTCAGGAGTGAGCTAATCTTGAATCCTTCAGCATTTCCTGTATGACTTCCCTAGAGATAAAAAGGAGATGACCAACATGACAAAGAACCGCCCCCCCCCCCCCCCCCACCCCCCAATATTACAGTCCTATAAACTCATAGAAACTAATTATGCTCTGTAATCATACAACACTATCTAATGTAACATTAGGGTTCACACTGTAAATAACAAAGTAGTAGCTCAGTAGCCTAAAGTTTAGAAGCCCCCTCCATTTAGTTAAAGTTAAACTTTATTATCACAACATATAATGTTCTTACATAGTTGAGGAAGTTCCCAACATGAAGGATGAGCTTGCAGAAGCTTGGCAGTAGAGTGCTCGCTCTGAGACCTGCAGAGGGCGACAGACACCGAATTCCCCTTAAAACCACCTGGACCTATTCAGATTATGTAACACTGAAATACTGCAGTACTTGGTGAATCAGCTTGCTCGTTCAGTGTACACCAGGGATGCCAAACCCAGGCACGGTGGGCTGAAGTCCAGCAGGTCTGTGATTCCCGGCTCCAGCACACCTGCTCAACCTGAATCAGGTCAAACTGAGAAGGAAAATAAGCTCTGGACTCCAGCCCTCTGTTACTAGAATCAGACAACCCAGGTGTATGAGCTGACATTTGCTCTTCTACCACTGAATACATCTTATTTAATCATTACTATCTTGCACACGCACTTGTATTTCAGTCCTGAGCAACAGGAGCTATTTATGGGTAGGAGGCGTGTATGTCAGTTACAGATCCATTTTCTCTTCCATACTTATGGAAGCCCAATCCTGCCATTTTCTTCTCTGTTTCTGGCAACAGTATTTCAAAATACTAGACTTAGTACCTTGAAATAACCACTTGAAAAACTCTATCCAGTTCTTGAAACTCTATGCAGTGCTTTAAAATAAATAATGACCATGCTGTAATAATGACACATTTCAAGAAAGTTACTAAGTCATTATTGTCAAAAACTCATTCAGAAATGCCATTTGACATAAGCCATTTTGAGATACTACATTAACATCTTTTACAATCATTATTTTAACATGATAAATCTTTATGTTTACACAGCAAGTCATTACTTTGACATAATAAGTCTGAAGGAAAAAGGCACTGTTCGAGATACTACATCAATTTTTTGACATGCTGTGAGAGTAAAGGAAAAAAAAGAAATTAACAAATATTTCTACCTGGACATTCATGCATAGTTAATAATGTATGAATGTCTACTTTCTTTTGAATACCTTTTAGCAGAGAGACTGGCGTAGGATTATAAGCAACATAACATAAACGTAATAGGCCCATCTGTATGTGTTTGTGTGTGTGTGTGTGTGTGTGTGTGTGTGTGTGTCTAAATTCCTGGCTTTGCCTCAGCCTACCCTCAAGAGCCATTAATTCCCTAAGAATGTGCTTCCTTTTGCAATGCAGGCAATAAGAATTCTATGAGAATGAATGCAACTTTTGTCAGACTGATAACAGTGCAGCAGCTAATCATCAGGCTGCACATAGCATGTCTATAAAGCACAGAGAGGAACTTCTTGTTAAGAAAATTCAGCGTCCATTCTACAGTTCGCAAGAGGAGAGACAAAGGAGTAGCTGTACTGAACGCTTTCAGGCTAAACTCTTCAGACGCTTTCAGAGATGAGTCAGCTGCCTCGACTGTGGAAAAAGCAATCGGGTGTAGAAGCATAGCCGAGGCCAAAACTCCTACGCAACGCCACGGCTCTCACTCACTCTCGCACGCCGCCTCCACCAGCTCTGCTTTAGGCTTCAGCATCTCCAGCACACAAGCAGTCTCTTCACACAGCAACATGCACTCAATCCTCAGCTGGTAGCTGAGAGAGAGAGAGAGAGAGAGAGAGAGAGAGAGAGAGAGAGAGAGAGAGAGAAACCCGTGGGCAGGAACCCGTGTTAGGTGAAACCGAGGGTCACCATAAATGGATTTTTTACAATGTTCACTTTTTATTACTAATGCAAAATAGACTGAGTGACTTTACAGCTCCTGCTTATTGTAATGATGCATCAAGTACAAACCATTACCTGGGAACAGCGAGGAGTGAGAGGTAAAACCGATCAACGTTGGCAAGTTTCTCATGATCTCCCTGGAAGGAGTTTAAGTTGTCAATCTGCAAAGAGATTCAGAAAAAGAGGCTGCCAGTAAGTCTTGTTCAAATTAAGATTAGCCACTTCAACAGCTTTCCCTCTTTTAACTTCACTTTAGTCATGCGTGACCAACCTCGTGCTTCTCTGGAAGGAGCTTCAGAAGCTGCTTTAACACCTCAACGTCAAACTTGGAACGATCTCCTTTCTGAATCATGGCCACAAACTCCTCATTAGAGCTGTTTGAGGGGGTTGAGGGGATTAGCAATGGATTAACAATAAAAAGCAAGATATTCCACTGGCAGGAGTCCATCTCCACATTAATCAGCTTAAACCCTGGCCAGCTTACCATTTGAACTGCTTGAGATATATATTCAAATTCAAGTTCTTCTTGGGATCAATAAAGGAAATCTAGACAATGTAAACACATAAGAACATCAATACATAAATTATGGACACTGTCAATTAGCAGATCACGTTTAGAACAACATCTGTCTGGCAGGCAAGAAAGAGGTCACAAACCTCTTTGGGTTCCTTCTTGACAGGAGCAACTGGGTTTTTGTCTTTGGGCTCAGCCACTGGGAGACTAAAGAGCTGCTCAATGCTTGTGTAATTGGGCTCCAGAGGTTGGTCAGTCTGCACTGAAGCCCATATACAGCGACCATCTGTAACAGAAAGGAAGGAACATTTGAGACACCTGATGTAAAATGACCATCAATCTGCAAACTTCTTTGGGGATGGACATTTGCCAACATTTTTGCATACAGTGTTAATGTGTGCACAAGGGGCAACTGCAACAGTGACATGCTCCTTGGGGTAATTCCCGGGGTCTTTACTTTATTATAGCTCATGGAACACAATGTTAATGACCAAATCTGGGCATCTGCATACCAAAAAAAGTGGCGCTGGGAGGCACTGAACAAGTTCTGAGAACTCACAATAAATAGTTCTCTGTAGAATCAAGGCATTTATAATACAACCCAGAACAATCAGTTGTTCATATCTATTTTCTCAATGTCTCTGTCAAATACAGCTTCCTTACCAGTGACTGCTCTGGAGTTTAGTTTCTGCCAGTTGAGCTTCTTCATCCTGAGTGTGGGATAAGGACCAGTCTTCACAGGGACAGAGTAAGCCCTCCCCAGGGTGTGAACATTGTGAGCTACTATTACATCCCCCATTCCTGTAAAAGGAGGTGGGGGAGGTGGGCCAGGCATGCCGGGTAGTGGAGGAGGTGGTGGAGGTCCACCAGGACCCATACCAGGTAGTGGCGGAGGAGGTGGAGGTACTCCCATGCCTGGTAAAGGTGGAGGCGGAGGAGGAACACCCATGCCCGGTAAAGGCGGAGGTGGAGGAGGAACACCCATCCCTGGTAATGGTGGTGGTGGAGGAGGCATAGGCACACCCATACCTGGTAAAGGAGGTGGGGCTGGAGGTGGGGGACAACCTGGACCCATCCCAGGCAAAGGAGGTGCTGGAGGCAGTGGTGGAGGTGCATGCAGTGAGGCAGATGTGCCAGGAAGCGGAGGTGGTGGAGGTGGAGGTGGTGCAGTTGTGCATGGCTTTTGTGTGGCACGTAAGGGTGATGCCTGGTTGGTAATCCCTTTAACCTCATCAATCAGCTCAGTCTGAACTGCTTTGTCCTTGAGTGGATGGCTATCTACGTGATGAGAGCCCGTGGCTGCCTCTTTAGAGAAGACAAGGCGCTGCATGATCTTCTCAGAGGACTCCATTTGAGCTAGAACACAATTATACAAAGAATTTACTTTGGAAGCTTCTGATCTAGGTGCAGCTTGGTGGTCTACAAATATGTGTACCATATCATTTACTGCCTGCAGAATATTCCAGCTAAGTCTAACTAAATATCAGGTAGTTAAGAGTATATAATCAAAGCTACCGTAAACGATCTTACATTGAATCCCACTTGACACAACACAAAGCCTTCCTCATATGAAAAAAACTGCATGTAATGAAGTGCACTGAGAACAACACAACACTGAATTTATTGCCAAATCATATTGGCCCTGAATCCAATAAGGAACAAGAACCATCCAGACCATCAAATTACTTCAATTCTAAAGAGGTTTTGACAGTTCACTCACAGTTCTGGGCCAGCAGGACAGCACGGTTAGTGAGAGCCTCCAGGGCCTGCCAGATATCAGCACGTTCAGGTCCCAACAGCAATAAAGTCTGCAGGATTGACAACAGCTGAAGCGAGGCGGGGGAGCTACTCACCTTCAGGGAGCCAAAGAGAGTGGAGAAGAACCATGAGTTTACCACTGCAATTGATCTGAATAGCCTCAGTTAAAGAGAAATTTAATCTGTGCACAAAAATATGTAATCAGAGCATTGAGATTTGCAGATCACCGACATCACACAGTTGTAATGTAAGGACCCAGAAGCAATCAACCAACAGGAAAGAAACTGACAGGAATTAAACTTGATGGGTAGGTCTGACATTATGAGACATGCCAATGTCTCATATGAAGTGCATGTGACGTAAGCATGGATGGGCCTTATTGCTATTCTTGACTGACCACAAAAGGCTGTCTTGGTGTGGGTGCTTTTCATTCTGACTCGTGCTGTTGTGTTGGTAGCATCCTTTGCAAGTGACGTATGCCCCAGAGAACAGTTTGAAAGCAATTCGAGCAGTTTGAAGAGTTGAAGAGTGGCCGCATCGTAGGGCCCCGGGAAGCAGGATGGTCTTATCAACGTACTGCACACCATACTGTGGTTGACCAATCAGTGTGTGTGGGCACCATGGTCAGTGCCAGGATAAACGGTTTGTCACATGTCCAGAAGGCCTGGTGTCACTCCACCTCCAGCCCCTACCACAAAATCCACAGGAACTGCGTGAGAATATATAAACTGTATGGGATGGATTATCGCAGGACACTATTAGGAACCTCTACAACTCTGTGCTGAAATGTCTGGCATGTTGTATTAGCAAACGTGGCAGACGATGCCATACTGAGAGACACTACTTCTGTATGTGTAGCTCAGTAAATATTGCCCATATCAGTCTAAATTCATAATTTATTGTTCCTGGTAACCTTTATCTTCCTTCCCATTAGCACTGCAACCTAATACTCTGTTCTCGGTGCAACTATTCTTTTGATGATGAGTGTATGGTTTCTGATTTCTTTTCCTGATACAGAAAAATGGGGGGAAAAATACTCAATTACAATTTTGACTGAAAAAAATAATGAGTGGTCTCTGACTTCTGGACAGTACAGTGTATGTAATGTTTTTCATTTTGTCATTGTTGTAAAATATTGTATTATTTAATTGAGGTGTTTATACGCCAAAATATCTTTGTTATGTAGAGCCGTGGTTCACAAAACATAGGGAATATATGTGGAGATCTGAATCTACAGTGCTTCCTCGTCTAGAAGCTGATGAAGAACAACAGAATGTTTATCCGGGATCTGTGGAATGTTTGTGGATTATTCAGCAAAACATCCAGCTCTGCCTCACATAGACAAGTCATGCTCACTTTGTTAAACAACGTGAAGAAGACCTCTTGGTGATTGCTCATGTCAATGCCTCCATAAAGCCGCAGCAGCTCCTCCTCATCCTCCGCCATGGCTTCCTCAAACGCCTCACATTGGATGATCAAGTCTTCGTCCTCCTGCTCCCTGATATAAAACACATACAAGCGGGCTGAGGATGGGAGTTCATTTTAACTGGTGTAATGGGTCGGAGGTCACCCAACTTCTACATTAATCTTAATAAGGTGATATGAAACTCACCTCAACTTCGGCAGAAGATCAAGTAACTGTAACCCTGATAGACAAAACAAACCAACTGTCATGAGTCGTGCTGTGGCTCTGAGTCTGGAAACACTCACAAACATAACCAAGAGGCTGAAGCTGCATGGACGAAGTTCACCAAGGTGGGCGCAATTATGGCTGATTAAGCAGCCGGAGCTTCCAGCACCGCCGCTATGTGCATTACACACGTTACTACTCTCTCTGTAGAAGCTCCCGAATGCTACTTTCAGATTAACCTGGCTGTTCAACACGTATGCTTTCTTTTTAATTTTTATCAGCTGAAAATGGCGCCAGTAACTGGCCGCTCCATTTAAGGTGGAGCGGGAATTTCGAACAAGGAGTTTCAACTTCGTCTGTAGAGACGAACATGGGTTATAAACTTGTACCAACTACCATGTCGGTAAATATTCCGTTTTATCTTGTGGAAGTGAGTCTTTCTTAACTACGGGGGCATAGTTATTCTCTCTGGCCAAAATGTGCGACCGTATATACCGTTGGCGGTTTTCCACCTCCATTTTACGACTTACAAAAATCAACAGAACAGTTTTTACTTTCATGCATCGATATCTTCAAGTTAACAAGCTCATTGTGAATCTAAAGACTTCCCTGATAGCAGGAGAATGGCGGACCCCTGGCGGTCCACTTGTGTTTTACTCAGCGTTTTTTGGGCACCCCACCAGTAGTTAAGCAGTGTCTTACACAAAATGCCATTTTTCATCGCTTGTTTTCCACTCACAGTCCAATTTACTTATTTTCCTTCTTTATTATATAATTTGTTTGGCAAATAACTTTAGTGTCATTTTCAACTAAATCATTTTATATCAGACCTCATCCTTATTTTTTCCTCTCCGGTGTTTGTAATATGTCTTTATTTTATTTTCCAAAATAAAAGTTTCTGTGTGTTTCATATCAGTTTGAGTAGGTTAAAACAGTTACGTCTTGTGCGTAGGACAGTTGGTCCGAGGTTGGACCAACACTGCCAAACAGTCACGACCTTAAGCCAGCAGACCGATATATTCTTGCTGTCAGAGTTATTGCATTATGACAGCTACGTACACGGTTAGTAAAATACTATTAGATTAAATGTTAGGACATGTTTTCTGTTCGCGAACTGCTAATTATATTTACATGTGAGACGTTTTTGTATGTGACGACAAAGCGTAAATCAAGTAGCTCCGCCCAACTGCCCCTCATTTACCGCCTTAAGTCGGTACATCCGGGAACTTTGGCTTGGCACGTCCCGTCATAGGGAAAAACAAACGACATTTGCCATAGACAGTGATGTAAAATAGCGGTACCACAAAAGCAACAGAGAACCACCAGAATGAAACTCTCTATCATTTATAAGCCATCTTGGGTGAATATATGTCCATTCTGCCTGCCATAGAACGCAAACGTTAGAGCAGAAAAATACATTTGGTCCAACTTGATTCATGTACTTTCGGGCTCCCGGCCTCTAGCTGGTGCGGTACTTCCACTGAAAGATCAGAGGTTCCCACCTGCACACCTGTTTTAATTCTCACTGAGGCTCCAGGTAAACAAACTACCAAAGTAATCGATTTTACATAAAATATTGTGAGGTTACATGATTTATTTTCAATTTTCAGTCCTGCTGTACAAACAGTATGCTAGTTAGCATTAGCATGGGCGCTGACATCTAGCTATGGTAGCCCGGTTGTCTAGACTGAGCCCCAGCCAGGACACGGCAGGGGAACAAATCTTGTATCAGTGTTGTTTAATTTGTTGTTAGTACAGCCAACTAAACAGTAACCTCCTGTTATAGCGTTTTTAATTTGCACCGGTTAATCTGAAGTACAAATTTAGAAACAACATGCTTCCGACATACTCTGGATTACGTGTTGCCGATCTGATGAATACTGTAAATCTGTCATAAGACTAATTCTTAAATAACTGTTAGAAATAAATGTTTGTTCTTGGTCAGTTGTTTTCAAAGAAATATTTCATGGTACTTGGAGTGGATTCATATAACAAAGAAACAGCTGAAGTAATAGGGGTTAAATGTATACCGATGAACTCCTTGCGCATTTTGTCCCTCTGTCGCAGGTCATCTGTGCCAAAGATGAGGGCATTGATCACGCTCAGCAGAGTCACCATGTAGGGGACATTATCTGTGCTTTCCAGCTCATTCATGATCACACTGAAGCGATACTGCTGGGTCTTAACAGCCTACAAAGAGGGGGAAAAACTTAAAATCAATGTTTCTGTTTTACATGCTTTAAAATCATTACATTTGGAGCTAATAGGGACTAAAACAGTTTCTGTACAGTTTATGGGTGTATAGTCAAACAAACAGAAAAAATCCACATTGTCTACAATGTTTAGACCTAAAAGTGTTCATGTTTATTCATGAGTGACTTTCACTGGATGGATTTCCAGACTAACAACAATAGTGAATAGCCTGAAATTAATTTTCAATGTTTTTTCCCCCACAACTTTGTTACACATTAGTCAAACTACTAAATTTTCTTGGCCAGGAAATTAGGATATATATATATGTGTATGTATGTATGAATACAGACACCTGCCTTGTATTGGTCCAGGGCATCCAGGGCCAGTCTATGTCCCTCGGCAGAGAACACGCTGAGGGCAGCCAGCAACTCAAACACTTGTTTCTTCACCATAGTGTTGGAGGTATCCAAAGCTGGAGATGGTCAAGTAACAAACAGTTTTAACACTTTTAAAATAACTTTGTTCTTTTTTTGCCTTATTGTCATCTCTTGTGCATTTAGGTTTCCAATGTCATCGATTGACTACGCTATTTGGGGGATGTACCGTGAACTTTGGACCTCTGAGAGGAAAAAAACAGCCAAGAACGTGATTGGTCTTGGGGAAACTGGATCAATCAGGATGGCTGATCCTGCTATGCTGGAGTGTCTGTGTATATTTCCCCAAAGAGCAAGCACAATAAGCCAGTAGGGAAAAACAATTTCTCTAGATAAAATCACTTACATCTTAACATATGACTAAGCTTAAAATGCATGCTTTTAAACATAGTCTTAGTAGTATATATATGATTCTCTATATATATATATGAATATATGAATCTCACAAAAACACTTTCAGATATTCTAGACAGCATACATTTGATAATCGTTCGACACTGGGCACACATACACCCACAAGATTGTGATGGCATAGCAAGGTACAGTAAGTGCCAAGAGGCTGGCAAAGTACTTTCCTGTTTTACTTTGCTTCTGGTCTCAATCTGGTCTACAAAAAAAGAAATGTCAGATCTGTCCAATAAAAGGAGACCTAAGGGACATAGTTATTGGACCATTTGTTTGGCTTGAGTTATGCAGTTTACTGAAAAATCTTGCTTTGTGAAATCCCTTCTGCAATGTGATTTGGAAAAAAACATGAAATTCTCAATCACTTAGTGCATCTTCTACAAACATTGATATTAGTTTCTGTCGTGTTTCTGTGTAACCAGTAATAAAAAGAAAATGTGTAATTTTTTTTACAGTTATTTAAAACTTGTTTTCATTTAAGTACTGTTAGAAGCTATATGTAATGGCAGCATTTCCTGAAAATTGTTGTCGAATTAGGGTTGTAGTTTATCGAGGAATAAAATGTTTAATATGTTTCCGTCTCTAATTTCAGATTATATTTCTCTGCCTTTGTTTAGAGGGGCCCTTTTTTGTCAGAAATAAAATAAATAAATAAATAAATTTGATATACTGTAGGTGTTCACAACAGTTCAGGTATTGAACTTTTGTTGACTTTCATGAAATATTGCAGACAATTCGACAAACCTTTTAAAGAAATTATTTTATTGATTGATCGATTGCCAAAAATGCTTTGGGTGGAAACATGACTAGCCTTAAACCTTGTCAAAACCTCAAACGCTCCTTCACAATACGGCGCCACTATTATGTCAGTGCTAAGAATGATCCACCACTCAAAAATATCTGTAGTCTCTTTCCACTGTTGGATGGGGTAGATTGTGGTTCACATTATGCAGCCACTGGTGGGCAATAGTGAGTAATTTTATACAGTTGTAAAGGTTTGTGCCCCCCCCCCCCCCCCCCAGCAGGTCTTAAACCTGCTAGACACCTGATTTTACTGAGGTTTACGGGAAGATTATTATAACTAGAGTGAATTTTAGCAAAGGTACTTTCATATTTCATACCTACAGGCCCGTATACCTTCCACCATAATGTTTTGTGGACTTCATGGCATGTGCTGTGACTTCTATTTAGTATACCACTATTACTGACTCCAAAGGTTAAATGTAATCTCAGGGTTATCTGCAGTGTCGTCAGTCTTGAGTCAATGTGTGGTGTTAAAATTGGGGCAGCTGTGCAGCTCTGTGTGAGTGTGGGACATGGAGAAATCCTGCAGGAGTGATGGTGATAGTGACACAAGCAAAGCGGATGTATATGACTTGGAAAGCCCATTCCATGCAGGAGTGCTCTTTCTGGTGTCAACTGGTACCTATTTAACTTCAACTTCAGCTGATCAGTCTCATGTTCAGCTAATCATTAAAAAATGCCATAAATGTATTTTTAAGTTAATAGAAGTAAATGAACTGCATTTCACACAGTTAGGCCCAGTAGCATGCACAGACTCAGCTTAAAATAGGCTGTTATGTGCATACACACATGAAATTTCATAATATATTAATACGATATACATAACATACAAATTTGAAAGTTTAAATTCAAAAGCAAAATATGCCCTTTTCCATAAAGTGTTTTGTTTTAGCTGGGCTTATGATATGATTTGACAGTAGTCCCAGTTTAGCAGATTAATTACTAGATCTAATTACATTTTAACCTGTTTATGGTACAGTAAGGGCCCAATTGTACTTGTGGTTGAGTGGTGGGTTGGGTTCAGGCCGTGCCGTATTTACTGCCTGGGTATATCATAAATTGACCAGTAAGTGTAGGTTCATGGTAAGATGTAGCTGCCAACTGATTTGCATGAACAAGACCTGAAATAACTGACTGCTGTACCTTGTGAAAGCTTGCGCACATAGCCCTCATTCTCCACAATGAAGTGGATCCCTGCAGAGGAGTTCATGACTGCCTTCACACAGTTTACACAGGTCAGCTGCAGCAGGGCATCGGCAATCCGTGAACATCCACGGCCAGAGAGCCTGTCCAGGGCTTCCAGGAGGAGGTCCAGCCCTGACAGCTCCAGGAACTGCACCATCCATGTCTGGTCGCTGCCTTCCAGCCTCTTCTTCAGCCCAGAGTAGTTGACCACGGTGGGTACCTGCAGCAGGCGGATGCACAGCTCTGGGTCTGCGTTTTCCAAGTTGGCCTCCTGAGGGCCATCCGAGTCCTGTGATGATCCCAGGCGACCCTTCACCGCCGCCCATTTCTTTTGGACTCTGTCTGACTTAACCGACATGATGGAGATGCTGGTGAAGAAGGATGGAAGTAACTGTGGAAATGAAGTGGACAAAAATCAGTTTGATTTAGCTGAAATAAAGTATGATATAAATCTGATTCATAGAGCCTCATAAACACAAAGTAAATTCCAGTAAATACCATCTGATCTGATATATTTTGGTGTTACTACAAGAGCCAATTGGTACAGAGAATTTATTTACAAAGTGCATCCAGGGGCCATTTTAATTCCATTATTATGATTTTATTTCTCCCAAATATTGATCTATATATAGCTTTTAATTACATTTTAATATTTGATTAAGTTGTACTGTATAGTGCAAAAGTCACAGACCCCCTCTGTATTTATTTAATTTATAGTCAACTCAGCCATTTAAAGAATTTTCTGATTGAATATAAAAGAGTCTATTTGCATAGTCAAATAAAAACAAGTGGAAAAACAGGAATTTCCAAAGCCAGACTGAATATAAAGTATTAAAAGATTCAAAGAACACAGAGCTTCTAACAAACATGCAACGGATATTTTAGACCTGGTAGACCACCAGAACTGTCACCATTAGATAAGCTAACCTTAAAGCTGCTGAGCCTAGTTCCAGTCACAGACTGCTGCACCTGTTCCGGCTAATCAACCTCTTCCCAAGTCCTTGATTGACCTCATTGGATAGCTTTGACCATGTTCAGATTGCTAACCTAAATCTGAGTTTTGGCATATCCAGATTGACAGTATGGACAGCAAAAGAACAAATCCAATGTGCACAATTGGAGGTGGTTTGAAATGTAATTCCGGGCTAGTCAAATTGGATTTCAAATGGCCTTTTATGTCGCTTGCAACACAACAAACAATAATATATGTCAAATCCAACAGTGATGGAAGTGCTGGGATTTCTGAAAGAATGTGTAGCTGACAAGAATCTGTTACTAAGAAATCAAGCAAAGAATATACAAATAAAAGAAGCTCCTGGTCTTCTCAGAACAACCACCCATGAACAATAACCAACCTCAGCATCAGTGAATGTGTTTGATTGTAAGAACCAACTAATAAGAATGAACTTTGGAGGTGTGGAAAAACATATCTGCAGATTTCTTGGAAAAGCGGTTCTGTGATACTATGTTCAGTTATTAAGGCTTCTGTGTATTTTTTTTGCTAATGTGTATGTTTGTTTTACCTGCAGTTTAAATTTTTTACACAATGGCCATTTTGACTGGAAATTAAATAAATGAAGGATGGTGACACAGTAAGGCACAGTAACTGTGTATAATCTAGTTAACCTGGACTACATACTGGTGTATCACCCTGCTGAACACTGGCAAGAACTGGACCTTATTCATGCACATTAAGCTCATTATTTTCAGCAATTTAATTGTCTGACTGTTTGAAAGTCTGAACATCTTTAGACAGGCCTAGCCACTCAAATCGCACTTTAATGCCAGCCACTTGGCATTAGGACAGTGTTTCTCAACCCTGGTCCTGGAGGCACCCTGCTCTGAACATTTGAGATCTTTCCCTGCTCCCAACACACCTGATTCAACTCATCAGCTCATTACCAAGGCCTTTCAGAGTCGCAGGTGGTGTGTTAAAACAGGGAAAGCACTAAAATGTGCAGGGCAGGGTGCTTCCAGGACCAGGGTTGAGAAACACTGCATTAGGACACTGTTCCAACCTGGCAGCTGGGAAAGCAAACACTGTTACTTTATAGTGAACACATAATTACAACATTATATTTACTGCTCTCTAATCTTTGATCAAAGCCGTCTACAGTAGCACAGTGGCTCACATGGTGCTGGAAAAGTATTAATTACTGGCATAACACTTCAGGAGATTTCAGGAACACAGGTATTCCATGGGAACAAACAGGAACCAGTGTGACTGTTAAAGTGAAAATTGTGTTCTACAGTTCTACCATCACAGCAGGAACAAAGGTTTATACCATTGTGCCAGCATTATGCATTGGCAGAAGACAATACCACACTCCAGCTGACTGGCTTTGTGTTCGGGATGCAGTATGGACTAAACGAAGCTGAACTGGCCTGCGCTCAGAGTAAGTGACAGCTGGGCGCATTTGGTGAGAGACGGCATGGGTCAGCAAGCCTTTCAGCTCTCCTCCTGCCAGCTGCCAGACATCTAAAGCCATTCTAAACAGCTAGTGATGTACAGTCAGCATCAAAGGACAGCAAAATGTGCTGAATCCACCAGCAGCTTAAACAGTCGAGTTTTCCAAACACAAAATAAGCATTCCATTTGCACCAATGCAATGGAATTTGTTTCATGTGCTGGTGTACAACACACCCACTGACCACTTCCTTAGATACACCTCCTTGTATCTACACTCCATGTCCATTTAGTCAGCTCCATGTGGGTGGTGGATCATTCTCAGCACTGCAGTCATACTGAAGTGGTGGTGGTGTGTTAGTGTGTGCTGTGCTGGTATGAGTGGATCAGACACAGCAGTGCTGCTGGAGTTTTACCCACAACCAAAACTATCCAGCCAACAGCGCCCTGTGGGCAGCATCCTGTGACCACTGATGAAGGACTAGAGGATGACCAACACAAAGTGTGTAGCCACAGAGCTATCGCCTCTGACTTCTACTGAGTGGACCAACAAGTTAGTAGTGTCTAACAGAGTGGACAGTGAGTGGACACAGTGTTTAAAAACTCCAGCAACACTGCAGTGTTGAGAATGATCTACCTCCCAAAATAATACCTGCTTTGCGGTGGTCCTGTGATGGACCAGACCATTAAAGAACAGGGTGAAAGGGAAAAAAACTAAGTATGCAAAGAATTAGATAAACTACAGTCTGTAGTGGCAGAACTACAAAGTGCATCTATATGGATGTGGAGCTGGAAAAAAGAGACAATGAGTGTAGATACAAGAAGGTGTATCTAATGAGGTGGCCAGTGGGTGTATATCCAAAAGTATTTACACACGCCTTTGGTAACTTGCAAATATTGCTGACACAGCACTTCTATAATCTCCTTAGAAAAAACACTTCCTATAGAAAGGGACGCTCTGGGGCAGGTGCACATGAGCCTATGGTGGCCATGCCCAGTGCCCAAGGCTAAACCCCCCAGTATTGGACTACACAGTCAAACAGCATTCTCTAGACTTCCCTACTGTCTAGACCGATGAAGCTCTGTTCAATACATTTTGGAGAAGCTGCAGTAGAGTTTGTCCAGGGTTAATCTTTAATTAGTTCTTCACTAGTTAGACCTCACTAATACCCTTACAGCTAAATGCACTTTTTTATAGTGATGTTCCAACATGTAGAGAAAAACCTAGTAGATAAACCCCCTATACCCTTCTGATTTCAGAAGACCCCCTGGATAAGCAGGTATCTACAAACCTTTGGGCATATAGTACATGTATGGGGTACTGGATATAATGCTTTAAACCTGAAAAAGCAGACACGATAATATCCTCATTTCGCCCAAGCTTGTTTTCTACATGCTGTCTATGCAAGTATTCATCTTGGCAGGCTCAGACAAATGATTTTGCTGTCTCCCATGTTTTACAGTTCACTAGCATTTTATTCAGCCTCTGTGCGGGTAGAGTTCGGGGGCAGACAATACATGCAAGGGGATTCAAGTACAGACTCATGTAATATGCAATACCCATATTAAAAAAAAACATTACTAGCACCATCTGAACTGTCTTAAGAAATCTGCCAAGGATCTGCCAGGAAAGAGAAAGGGATGGGCCTTCCCATAATCTCTGTGCACGCAAGTCTAACCGTGTGTGTGTGTGTGTGTGTGTGTGTGTGTGTGTGTGTGTCTGTGTGGGTGAGAGATGACTTCCTTTACCCTCATCACTAACTCAAAAAGATGATATTTCACCTTAACAGTTTCTGGTGCTGTATGATTTCACATGATAAAACTATTTGGCCAAGCTGTACAGAATGATTGTTCAAGCAAATATGAAGCACACAAAATCACACTTTGCACAGTGCATTAGTGTTGTCGGGCATAAACCTTTAAAACTTTAATATTTTTTATGAAGAGGAACAAGAGAACGGCTGCTTTGGATGATATTTCCCTGATCAATGGCACAAACAGCAAAGAAAGAACTATTGTGGAGTTCAAGAAGACAAACGGCAGCTTAACATTCATTATTTAGGTGACTGTAATATTCAGATTTCTTCAACACTGAAAAAAAAACCCAAGTGAAATGATCTTAAATCTATCTATTAAACTTATTATAAGATTATTTAACTTATTTCTTAATGTTTTTACTTACAAATTGTCTCAATCATATTGTCAGATAATTTTGCTTATTTTAAGCATACTTTTTACAAGCAGCAAAATGATCACTGGCTTGCATGGTGTTAAAATGATGTTAGTTGTGAAGTGCACAAGTACGTACAAAGCCCTTCTTATGCCCTCCTTATAAACAATGTCCATTTACAGTAAAGCTAAACCACATCAGTGAATTTAATACATACTTGGGTGCTACACAAAGTTCGGAGAGCACCTGACAGTTCTGTTTTCATAGTATATCATCAAAAGAGGCTTCTTAAGGGTAAAATGCTGCCTAAGGTAAGACCCCCTGGGAAATCATCAGTCACGTATTTTGGTAATTTGATAATTTATCAAACTAATCAAAGTACCTAACATTTAGAATGTCACTTTTTGATAACTAAACAGTTACTGTGATGGACGTTTTGCCCTAAAAAATGTGCAGAGAAAATGAACAACCTTGTACTAACGTTGCCCAGGATCTTGCTAAAGATGTGGGCACTGACGTTGGTTTCCTGTTCACCAGCTTGTTTTGTGAACCTTCTGTTCCTCCTTAAATGGTGGCACAGTTACTCTCTGGTGCCTGTACAAGCTGGAACAGAATATTTGATTAAGAAGCTGACGAATAGGAAGCCAAATTCAGCCTATAAGTTGTATGATGATGAACATCTACCATCTCCGTCAACAGTTCAGTTTCTTGGAAAGGGTATGAAAAGTGTCGGCATCCCCTTCACAGCCTGGAGCAGTAGATTTCTCCACATTGCTTTACATGATCCATCATTCTTTGTTGCTGTTGCTCTGTTGTCCTATGTGAATTTTGGGAGGGTAAACATTAATAAGTCATCACTGTTCCATAACAGTCCAAGATTTTGGAATTGGCTTGTTTAACTGCCTTATTTGCAAATGTGGGATTTATATTTGAAGGAGGAACAACAGTGTTGAATGTTCACACTATATCCGTTCTATTTACTGAACTCTCCTTACTCAACTATGATTATGTTAATACAGTTTTCCATTCCATGGCCCCATTATTACTGTCGTAAGATATTGCCGCTGCATTGTATTGTTGATATCTCTGTGAAACTGCATGCAAAAAATAATATATATATATATATACAGGGGTTGGACAATGAAACTGAAACACCTGTCATTTTAGTGTGGGAGGTTTCATGGCTAAATTGGACCAGCCTGGTGGCCAATCTTCATTAATTGCACATTGCACCAGTAAGAGCAGAGTGTGAAGGTTCAATTAGCAGGTAAGAGCACAGTTTTGCTCAAAATATTGCAATGCACACAACATTATGGGTGACATACCAGAGTTCAAAAGAGGACAAATTGTTGGTGCACGTCTTGCTGGTGCATCTGTGACCAAGACAGCAAGTCTTTGTGATGTATCAAGAGCCACAGTATCCAGGGTAATGTCAGCATACCACCAAGAAGGACGTTTTCCTCCACCAGCAGCACGTAGTGACCTGGCCACTATCCTGCAAGAAGAATGGCTTAAAATCCCTCTGACCACTGTGCAGGACTTGTATATGTAATTCCCAAGACGAACTGACGCTGTATTGGCCGCAAAAGGAGGCCCTACACCATACTAATAAATGATTGTGGTCTAAAACCAGGTGTTTCAGTTTCATTGTCCAACCCCTGTATATATATGACGATCAAAAGACTTTGGTGTAATTGAGTCAAACATTCCAAAATCGCCATTATGACATAATGACGTTTTTACACCACTTACTCATTATATGAGAAGGCAGTTCTAAGGAATACTGTAATGCAACTAGCACAAAGGGAGTGGCATGCCTCAACAGTTTCACAAAACATAATAAGCAACAGCCTTGCACAACTTCATCTGTGTCTGTGAAGGCATGAGCCGTCATAACTCAAGCTAAAGTGGTCTTGGTCGATTTCATTTGTTACGTACACTTTGGCTGACTGAATAGGAGCATGCCCAGATTTATGATCTCATGCTGCTTTAGGTTTTCAAGCATACAAAATGACTTGGCTACCAGTCAGTGTTTGTTGGACCTCTTTTCTCAGTCAGTCCTTGTTGAACAACAGGACAGATTTGTTGAGTGCTTGATGGTAGAGGCTGGTGGAGATGCCAGCACCAGAGCGGGTTTATACTGGTTGAAAAACTTGGTTGGTCACTGGTGTAAAAATGCAACAGTCCATAGTGATGTATACGCTTTGAAGTCAGCATGTGAAACAGTAGGGGTATCTAAGCTAGATAAGTATTTTACCTGGTGATAGGTTGGTGAAGTGTAGGCTCATATTGTATCATATTGTATAATATCGTGTAAGCTCACAATGAAGGCAGACCAACATTGTCGGAAATATCACTTCCTCTTTATCTCAAAATCACAAGCCTCCTAAGTGTCTGTTAGCTAACATATTAGCTAGTGGCTAGCACATTCTTATATCGTGCTGTAGTTTTATAATATGCAATATACTGTATAAAAACTAAGAATGGACATATTAACATAAGGCAGACTTTCAGGTACTCTCTATTATTGCGGCATCAAAACATTGAGTACCCGAGAGTCGAATCGAGACGCTACTGTATCATGTCAAACCAAATTATTAATTTTATGATTAATTTCTCTAGTGTGGGAGGTGAGTCATGATATTATTGGTTAATATGATCCCCCCCCCCACTGGTGCACAAAATCACAAACAAAGCACACGAGACATTTCAGAGGCAGGCAAAAGTCACAACGTTTTGATTGAAGATTACAGAAAAACAAGAATTTGGGCTTTTCAAAGGTGTGAACTGGTTAACTGCACGTAATATGACCAGAAACATGAAGATAAACATTAACACATATCTAATTTGCATTCTCATGGTTCTTAGGAGCTCTATAGGCAGCTGCCTGCCTTTATCTGGTGCAATGACCACCCTTGGTTTGCCCACCAAAAGTTAGGTGGGGCATTGAGAAGGACAATTCGCAAGGCACAGACGCATACTTTTACAGCAGATTTCTGCTCAGCCTCACAAACAATACAAAAACTGAGTGAGCAACAAATATGGGAGGACACAAACTAAGAAGGCTCAAAGAGATGGCAGAGACCAGCAGATGGCTATTCTGTACTGGTGGATTACTCTCTCTGAAGGTTTGGACAGCAACCTGTCTCAAAGCCTTATGTTACCGCAGTTTGATCAGCAATACTAATGTTGCTCATAATTAAAAAAAAGCAAAAGACACCATAATGTGCACTGACCAGCCACGTCATTAACAACAACGCCTCTACCAAATAGGTGCACATTGTAGTTTTACTGTTGCAGGCTGCAGTCCATTCATATTTCCTTATATGTTTCTCTACATATTTGTTATTCCCTTTCACCCTGTTCTTCAATGGCCAGGACCCCCACAGAGCAGATAATATATGGGTGGTGGGTCATTCTCAGCACTGCAGTGACACTTATCTGGTATGTTTTAAAGATATCTCTGGGATCATGCTCAAAAAAGCATTTCCAAATTAAAGCCTGTGGTATTTACAGTAGTCTCCTTTTTCAGTAGGCTGCTAGTTTTGTATTGCCACTGTTCTCTTTAATGAACAGTATCACAGGAAACGGGTTTGTAAAAGTGCAGAAGATACAGAGGTTAAAAAGGAACACTTCGGCCCCAAATGTGAGAATTCAAATGAAAACTTTTCTTAGAAAATGCTAAGAACTGGCTCCATGTACGGTTTCCCTCTGTAAAGTTTGTTATCAAAACAGACAAGTAGAATATATCTTCACACATTATGTACTCAAACCAATAAGAAAGTGAATAAGGAGAATAAAATAGTCCCAATTGTCATTCACAAGCTGAACATACATAGCAGTTGTTAAATAATACTGTAAATTACACCCATCATTAAAAATATAATTGCACCAAAAGGAAGTGTCAGATGGCAATGCTATTGGGAAGGAAGGAAAAGGTTACCAGGAACAATAAATGATGATAAATTTAGACTGATATGGACAATATTTATTGAGCTACACATACTGAAGTAGTGTCCCTCAGTATGGCTTCGGGCCGCCATATTTGCTAACACATGTCAGACATCTCGGCATGGAGTTGTAGAGGTTCCTAATGGTGTCCTGCAACAATCCATCCCAGGCAGCTTGAACATTCTCACGCAGTTCCTTCACCAAGGCAAAACCAGGACTCATCACTGAAGATGACACGCTGCCATTCTGAGACACTCCATGACAGTCTGGCACAACACCATTGGAGTTTATGGCGACGTTGATGTGGTGTTAAGGACAGTTGCCGTAACCGTCTGTGTGCATGTAGTCTTGCGTCATGCTGCTGCCTGCCAATAGTGCTGGCACTAACAGGGTGACTCATGGAGGGCATCACTGCTCACTGAATATCCGCAATCGTAGCTGTTATGAAACTGAATGTTTGCTTACAAAGAGAGCATAATTAGTCCAGCTTTACTGGATTTAGTTCAGCACAGTATGTTGGATGTTGAATACAAATGACTGGATTCACACTTGTTGATGATGTTTTTTTAAATGTGACTACTTTGTCTATTCCAACCTATTAGATGCAAGACAAAATAATTGTCATGACATATCTTGTATCACAATATCATTTTTGCCATAGCACTGTAATTGCAGGGCATGTTTAAATGTCAGAACACCAAATCAAAATTTGATCATGAACTGATGCTCTGTCACATGAGAGCCTCTAATCTCGACACACTTGAATGGCTGATCTGGATGACTGCATTTCATGGAATTATTCCTCCAGGAATTTTCTGAGGCCTTTTATCTCAATGTACAGTAAGACATTTGGAATTAGAAGCTCCCCACAAATGGGGCAAAAGAGCCTCTTTAGCATACTGCCCCTGATATATCACTTATTAAATATTTATGTTAAAGACACAAAGATCTTCACTAGAGCTTCACTGACTAGTGTTACTTTCCAGCTACAGCAGTTGCTAGCTAGACCAACAAGTCTGATGTCTTTTGATGAGTTTATATGTGATTTTTACAGTTCGCCAGAGTAATGGCATCACCTGATCTGTTCTGTCATGTCTAATAATCATTTGCTCTTATATCCAAATGCATGTTGGAACACTATTCCTTTGTTTGAATATATTTTTCCTCCTCCAGTCACATGAAACACTTCGAACACCTTGTTTAGACAGCTGGACAGATGCTCGTGGGCAACTTCAGGACTTTTTAAGGTGGGATGGAAAATCAAATAAGAAGCTAACAACAGCCTCGAGACACAAGTCAATCTTCAGCGTGACTGCATTAATCTGGCCTCAGTATCATCCAGTCTGGTCCTGAATGACACAACAGACACATCACTTCTGCTTAAAGCCTTCAGGTTCGTTATCATAAACTCCAGTTTGCAGTTACAAGATTAACTGGTGGCATATAAAAGTATATTTGTCCCTTAAAGTTTACCAGTTTTTAAGCTCCAAAGCTGAAAACAAAAATGTTGCCGTGGTTGGTTTTCTGTGACTTTGGTACCTTACAGTGCTGTTTTACTACAAACGCTGACATGAGATTTGAGAACATGTCAAAGCAAACATCTACTGTTACTTCAGTGCATTCAGTCATTTCAGAGAGGACATGGACCATAATCATGTTTTATGTCTGTTGTAGTAATATTTTTTTGCATTTGTGTGTGTGTGTGTGTGTGTGTGTGTATGTGTGTGTGTGTTTTAGGGTGGGCTGATTCTGCGTCATGTAAGCCCCAGTCTGAAAACAAGTCCCAATCTGGCCTTGGCCTTACGTAAAGGAAATATTTGATCTGGAGTTCAGTATTGGCTGCTAAAATAGCCAGTTTTGTCTTAGTAGATTCAAAAAATGTCCATCTCAAATTCATTTATTTATTCATTAATAGCTGCTTATCCTTCTGGGTCGCAGAGACCCAGAGCATACCCAAACGCTGACTGGACAGAAGGGAGGAAACACCATGGACAGGCCATTAGTCCACTGCGAGCATACACACAGACAAACACACCCATTCACATCTAGGACGCAATTTAGCATCTCCAATTCACTTGACTGCATATCTTTGGACTGTGGGAGGAAACCAGAGCAAAGCCCTGCAGACACGGGGAGAACATGCAAACTCCACACTGGAAGGAATCTGGACTCCCCGGCCGGGAGTCAAACCTATGCCATGGTCCACTGCGGAGCTCTAACAAATAAAATAAAAACAGTATCTAATAAAAACAGTATTACTAGTACTTAACTTAGTTAAGAAACTTGCATACCTCTGCCACCTTTGTGAACAGATGTGGTTTAGCTTTGCAAATGGAAACTGTTCTTTAAGTGAGTTACGTCTTCCATTTTAGCTTAATATAAGCACATTATAGGCTTAATAAAATAGGCCAGGCCGACAGAAAAAAGGGAAGATGATGGGACTCATGTGACAGTGCATCACCTCATGACCTCTTTTGTGTTTGCTGATTCAGCATCTAAAAGATGAGCTGGTGAACAAATAAGTGCTCTGTGATGTTGAAATTATGACCATCACTCTCAGAAGTATTACCTCATGTTACTTCTGTTTACAGTGTATTATAACACTGTGATTTGGAAACTAGTCATACAACACATTCCATAAACTTGGTTACAGTGGAAAATTTAAGACATTCCTGTACCGCTATACACATCCAGGCTTTGGTGCAGCTTCTGTGGTGAACCAACAGACTGAGACTCTTTCATAAGGCTCTTTTTCCATCGATCCAAGCGCACTCTGAGCTCCACAAATAAACATCAGCTAAAATGGAAAGACCTTATTCCTTAAAAGGGACCAAACTACATCAAATCTAATATTAATCTCTCCTTAAATGGATCACTTTTGAGTTTTAAAAATGGATGGCATGTGAAAAACAGCACAGAAAGGACATGAGCTGTTGGACAACATATAAAGGCATGAACGAGGGTCCTCACACACTGGGTAGATAATGCTGAGTGTAAAGGGAACAGCATGCTCTCTATAGAAACACAAAACCCCATCCAGCGATGGAATCCATGATATGCAAACAATGTCTGATGGCAGCATTTTACCTCCAGTACTAGCTCTGGATTTACTCTGGACAATGGATTACTTATGTCTGAATGAGTGCACACTCTCATAAACACAGAAGTGGATAATGCTGTAGTAACAATCCTGACATTTCCTTTGGAGACTGATACTGAGTTTTCTTTTAGCAATAAGTATAAGGTTATTTTTTTAATCCAATATCTATTGCACTATTAATAACTCCACAAGTCATATTTGAGGTCAATTGGCCTCTGACACTGACACTGAAAATATGATAGACATCTGAACATTAACTGAAGTAAATTAAGACAAACACAAAAAATCTGTTATTATTTATTATTGGCATCCCTGCATTAAGTACTGCATTTCTGCACTTTAGTACTGCATTTCCTCTTATAGTCTTTGATGAGATTGGAAAATATACACTCATCATCAAAAGAATAGTTGCACAAATAGTTGCACCCAGCAGGAATCAACCAACAGGAATGAAACTTGGTGGGTAGATTTGACATTGTGAGACATGCTAATGATTGAAGTTTCACACTCGGCTGCGCATGCGGCGTAAGTAGGGACGGGCCTTATCACTGTACCTGACTGACCCAACAGCCGCGATTGCGGACAGACGGCTGCATGAAGACTGGTCACTCCACCTCCACCCATCGCAAAATCTGCAGGAACTGTGTGAGAATGTTCAAGCTGCATTGGATGGATCATTGCAGGACACCATTAGGAACCTCTACAACTCCATGCCGAAATGTTTGGCATGTTGTGTTAGCAAACATGGCGGCCCGACGCCATACTGAGAGACACTACTTCTGTATGTGTAGCTAAATTTATCATCATTTATTGTTCCTGGTAACCTTTATCTTCCTTCTCAATAGCACTGATATCTGACACTTCCTTCTGGGTGCAACTATTGTTTTCACGATGAGTGTAGATCAATGAATCTGAGACCTAAGTACTCAGACACTCTAGATCAAGAGTCCAAATATGTTATAGAAAGTCACTGATAGGAGTCACAGTCATGAGGTAGCAAGTTAATTATAAGAAATGCTGTTCTTATGATGAGATCTCATGATAACTACGGGTGTGTATCGGTGGGTCATTCAATTACTCACTTCCTTAGAGTTTCTAGAGGCTAAAAACTGAAAAAACACAAGTTTGTTTAATGGGAAGAATGAAAACAAGGCATTTGTCATGTTGCGATTTTTATCATCTATGTTTTCATCTTTAGATCATTTCTTTGATTAACTTAATTGGAATTTTTCACTTAAGGCTATAACTTGGCAAACCATCAACCTCAGTGACACAAAAGCATGCAGACACAGAGCCAAGACAAACTCACCAATCACAGCACAGCAAGCTGATTTAGCTTTCTAGCCTATTTCCACACACCCAGTAAAATTGTAGTGAGGGAATGTAAGCAAGTAGTAAGGGGAAATATGCAAGGGGTTTTGTCCAGACAAGCAAGTAAAGCTGACACTGGATACGCTTGGGGAAAAAGCTGTTTTGGGGATTTCTTAATTGCCACAACACATTAACATTTAGACCACAAACCAGTATAACTTAGGATTCATCCACTGGACAATTCAGAGAACATAAAAGGGCCCTTCTTTTTCACTTACCATGAAGTAAGTAGGTAAGCAATAGTACAACAGCTTAGGCCAAGAATAAAATAGCCCCTAATGTTCAGGAAAGCGGTATTTATAAAAACTGAGATTTGTATTAAGCTAAAACTACTCTTTACAGCAAGCAACTGTATTTTAGACTTGTTTTAACTAAATTCATGAGAAATAAATAGAGACATCAAGTTCTCCAATGCTGCACTTTTCAGACAGGCTGAAATAAAAAAAGCCCACAGCAATGGTGTTTAAAATGTAAATACAAGCTCAGTGCAATGATGTGCAAATAAATTAAACCCTATGATTAATTGAAATAGTACAAAGACAACATTGCAAATGTTGAAACTGAAATTTTACCGTTTTGTTGAAAAATATATGCTTATTCTGAATTTGATGCCAGCAACATGTTTCAAAAAAGTTGGGACAGGTTCATGTTTACCACTGTGTTCATCACCTCCTCTTTAAAAAACACCCTGTAAGCATTTTGGAACTGAGGTGATCAACTGCTGTAGTTTTAAAAGTGAAATACTTTCCATTCTTGCTTGATAGAAGATTTCATCTGCTCAACAGTCTGGGTCTCCTTTGTTGTATATTCCATTTCATAATGCTCCAGTTTTTTTAAATGAGTGGTGAGTCTGGACTGCAAGCAGGGTAGTTTGCACCTGGACTGTCTTGTATAAGCAACACCTTGTTGAAAAAGACATATATGCATATATTATGAGCTCCAAATTTCTTGTAAACATATTTCAGCATTAATGGAGCCTTCACAGGTGTGCAAGTCACCCAAGCCATGTGCAATAATGTTCCCTCCATACCATTACAGATGCTGGCTTTTGAACTGTACACTGAGAACAAGACAGATGGTCACTCTGCTCTTTAGGTTGGAGGACATGGCGTTTGTAATTTCCAAAAAGAATGTTACATTTTTAGCCATCATACCACAGGACACGTTTCCACTTGGCCCAGAGAAGTCGGCACGGTTTCAGCATCGGTTTATAAGTGGTTTCTTCTTCACATGGTAGAGTTTTAATTTGCATTTGTTGATGCAGTGATGAACTGTGTACACAGACAGTGTTTTTCAGTAGCCCTCCTGAGCCCATGCAGTAATTTCCACTACTGAATCATGTCTGTTTTTAATGTAGCGCTGCCTCAGGTCCTTTGGATTGTCCATCCAATGTTGGTTTGAGACTTGTCCTTTCCATAAAGAGATTTCTCAGTATTCTTCTTTTAATGATATTATGTACGGTACATAATGAAACAGCAAATTCTTTGCTATTATACATTGAGAAATGTTACTTTTAAATAGTGCACTATTTGCCCATGCAGAGTGGTGAACCCCTACCCAACTTGTCATTCTGAAAGCCTCTCTGGGATGACATGCCCAGTCATATTTCTGACCTGTTGCTAATTAACCTGGTTAGTTCTGAGATGTTTCACCAGACATTTTTTAACATTAAACAACTTTACCAATGTTTTGTTTTCACTTTTTTGAAAAGTGTTGCTGGCATCAAATTCAAAATGGGCAAATATACTTTTTTTTTACTATTTGCAACTAAATATAGCTTTGAAATTCAATTTGAAATTCCTCATTGCATTCTGTTTGTATTTACATTTTGCACAGCGTCCCAACTTTTTTGGAAACTGCTGTGTCTGATCCACTTGCATCAACAGCACACATCTCAATATTCCTCCACCACATCAGTGTCACTGCCCTCTTGGGGTCCTGACTATTAACGAACAAGGTAAAAGGGGGCTAAAAAAGCATGTAGAAAAACAAATGGACTACATTCTGTAGTTCTATATAGTAAGAAGAGCTGATAAAATTGACAAGATAAAATTGACAGAGAGGTGAACCTAATGAAATGGCCAGTCAGTGCAAGTTATAGTTCTGAAATACTAAGTCATCATTTTTAGTATGTATTTACTATTATTATTATTATTATTATTTTTTTTTTTTTTTTTGTAATAATGAGATACTAAGTAATTTTCTGGAAAACGTTCTTTTAGCGGCAGAAACTGCCTTCCTTAGGATCCAGAGTTTCTGTAGCATCTGGCAAACTTCAAATTGTCATGTTTGCGGTTAGAATTTCTGGCTCAACTTCTGTATACTTTACTGGCATAAAGGTGACATACAAATCTCCATTGTTTGAATAGCCATTGCCTGATTCATAGAGGGTCAATATACGTTTATCTTTTTTTTTTAATCTGTAATCTTCCCCATGTTTGCAAATGACTAAAGGAATTTGGTGTCACTTCATTTATACCCCCAGCGAAACGGGAAGTTGTGGAGGACCCTTGGGCTTAGGAGTTTATGAACAGTCAGGTGGATGTATGAAGAGTGAAATATAAAGGGGAACATGCATCAGTAACGATTTGTTCATGATAAATTGTAGATTTGCCAGTAAATTTGTTATGTAGTGCTAAGTGTGTTTGTTTTCTTTAGGTTTGAGTTCTCTCATATTTTCAGTTCAGCATTATAGTTAACCATAATCATAACCATCCATTCTATCCATTTATCAAATTGCATCAGCAGCACTCCTGATTTAATTTAATGAAGGACTGATTAGTTGCAGGTACTGGCACAGATATACATACATAGATGCTGTGTTGGATTCAGCCAGGTATGCCAATGTAGTGCCACCATCAACATCGCTGCCCGACTGCATTCAGTGGCATTACAGAGTGTCAGTTTAAGATCGGTACTGTCCAAAATTATATTTAATTTGATTTAATTTTATTTCTTTGTAGATATGACTGTGGGGTTGGTGAAGCACTGCGAACTTGTTGGTGTGATTGTTTTTCATCTGGCTTTATATTAAACCTATTTCATTAGGTAACCCTTATAGGGGATCCTAATGTAGCAGTTATATTCATTCATTTACAATGATTAGTGCTGATCAAGCATGCAATTCCAGCCATTCCTTAATCTGTACAGATATTCAAATTAAGCACAATCCTACACAAAGCTTAAGTCAGTTTTATATTCTCCAGCTTCTTGCTTGAATGTTCCTGTACCACCGTAAATGGTACAGTCCAATTTAAGATGGAAGGGGAAAATTCTAATAAGAGGCTGGCAAATAAAAAGTTGACTTAAGCTTTGTGGATTTATGGATGTGCTGATGTGTGTGATAGAGGACAAGAGACGACGTGGCATCTGTGTAGTTTTATCATAGTAACTGTAAATTCTAGACTTGCTATTTAACTCTAAACATATTGTTTATTCATTTATTTGTTTTCATTGCCAGTGTTTGTTAGACTTCCTGCTCAGAAAAATGGCAAAACTTTTGTCAGGATGGTGTCAGGATTACACCATCATGTTCCCCTTCTTTTCTGTTAAAATCCAACACCAAATGATACTCATATTTAACTCTGTAACAAGCATTTTCTGTTTCCTTGGGGAAAATTGGACAGAAGCCAGCTGTCAGTGTTGATCACCCCATTTCTCCCTTGCTGCCAGTGAGTGCTTGGTAATGCCCACACAAAGTGTTTTTGCAGCTTCTTAGCAGACAATACCCCTTTAGAAAGCCTCTGGTAGCATGCAGGCCTGCTTCTAATCTTGGGTTTGGATGTTGATTCTGGCTCCAGTGCCGGGTTTTGGGTGCTGCCTGCTAAATAAAGCTTTATTACAATTCAAATAAGCAGAATAAATACAATAACAAAGTCATTAACTGAAACCTGCCATGTATTTCTTATTTTTCAGGCTCGAAAAGCAGTTAGGAACCACCTTGACAGCACAGCGTGTTAATTAATAACAGAACAAAGGGAATATATCCAATATCCTACTTCACACCTCACAACAAAGAACACAACACTGACAGCACTCATAACAGCAAGCCTACATGCTGTTCTCCCTGATCCCTCATACCAGAGAACAGTCCGCATAATTAAATGGTAAAGAAAGTCATTCAATGTGGTGTGGAGTGAAAGTATCCATTCTAGGGAAGTGAAGTCAAAACCATGCTGGTGATAGGAACTAAACTTTTGGGAGTTCAATGCTTCTTAAAGCTACTTCACAGAAATGTTACAAATACAATCATCATCAAAAACATAGCTGCACCCAGAAGGAATCAACCGACAGGAATGAAACTTGAGGGTAGGTTTGACATTGTGAGACATGTGAACGATTCAAGTTTAACGCTCGACCGCGCATGTGGCATAAGAAAGGACGGGCCTTATTGCCATATCTGAGTTACCCAGCAGCCACGATTGCAGACATTCAGCAAGAAGTGATGCCCTCCATGAATCATCCTGTTTGTGCTAGCACCATTGGCAGGCAGCTGCATGACGCAGGACTACATGCATGACCGTTGTGACAACTGCCCTTAACGTGTTAATGTCGCCAAAGACTGGTATCACTCCACCTCGACCTCTACCATAAAATCTGCAGGAACTGTGTGAGAATATTCAAGAAATTCTATTTAGTTGATGCATACATTATGGCTGGAAATGAATTAAGTTTGGACTGTTTTGCACAGTACTGTACTGTACAAGAACTCTTACAAAGGGCAATCAGGGTTCAGATGCTTTTCAGAATGGCCTCAAAGTAGGGACTTCCACACAGGCTCGAGTGCTTCCTTTTTTAAGGTAAGTACATTCCTGAAAAGGGAAACGTGTTGCTATGACAAAATGTGTATTGTTTCTCCTTTTTCTGACTTTATATACTGAGGTTACTTCCGTGCGCCTTTCTTGAACTTGAACAACAGCCGGATCCTGAGCAAATAGCGATTCCTCAGGTCAGAGCGCCTCTAAAGTAGGTGCATATGTGTGCTTGCACTCTACCAGAATGTTTTATAAGCTGTTTTTTTAATATCCTGACCTTGATAAACCCCCCCCCCTGCATGGTGAAGCTGACGCTACACCAGTCTATGGGAGTGCATACTCTCTTGGGTGATAGCCTACATTAGAATCATCCAGTATCATCCGGCCGTATCATGTTTGTGAAAAGGCCTATAAATAAAGTAATAAAAGTAGATTGTAGATTTTGACATCTTATCACAAGGACAAAATGTTTGTCAAGCCAGTTTGGGAAGTTCCAATGGAGAAACAAAATACACCCAAAAACGACTTTCACATTGTCCTACTCAAAGAAGTGAAGGAGGGAATGTCATGGACACAGGAAGGATGTCTTACTTTGTAACGTGAGTGAACTGTTTTTCAGACAGGAGCAGTGCTGGTTTGTTGCTTTCTTTCTCTGGAATGTTGGGCCTAAACTGGATTAAGAGGACCACAAACATTTGTCATCTTTCCTCTTTCTATTGCTGTCCCGTCTTGATAGCATAATCTCATGGAGCAAGCATTGTCAGCTTCCTGTGAAAATTAGCACATACACAAAATACCGTCCACTAGCTTGTTCAAGATTATAACACACTACTATATTGAAACTTATAGCTAAGAAATTCACATCTGGGCTGCTGACTACAAGCAGCTGTACATACAGCTCTTAGGTACTACTGAATTCTAAATGACAGTAGTCAGAAAGCTCTGACTCAATATGGAAAAAAAACCTTCTTTCACAACTAATAGGACAGCTTAAATAACATTAATGCAATATACTCTCAACCTGTTATCTCCAAAAAATTAACTATACAGGTAATGGTACAGCATGTTTCAACTTTAAAGCTACATGATGTAAAATATATTTGTTAAAACTGTAGCATAAAAGTCAGGAGATGAAGATCACACTAAATATGGTGTGCTTCCCCTATTTTGAACTTTCGAGTTCTCTTTGAATTCTTTTTCAACATGATTGCAATCATCAGATTCATCTGCTTGGGGAAGGGGTCAGAAGCGCAACAGCACGTTGCATGCAATTACAAATTTCCACCAGAGGGGTCTCCAAATCCCCAACATGTGCATAGTGTAGCTTTAAATATGTTTCTATGAACTACTGTATCTTTTATGTCACACTTCATGGCTCGATATTAAAAAAGGACCATATACTGATATGTTTCTTAAATAACACCAACATGGCATATCATCAACGCTGTATCTCCAAAAAGGTGTCTTTATAGAAGAAGGCAAAGGATGCTTTAACTTTACTGTAACTGAAAATCAGGTTTATTTTTTACCTTGTTAGTTGATGTTAACTGTCTTATTAAGCATGTTTCTTTATATCATTCAAAAACTATATGTTTTTGTCTTCCTGTAATCTTTTATCTAAGCCTGTCATGACTTTTGACTATGTCACTAAGCACCAGTGGGTGGAGAAAAATAAAATTAACCAATAACATCATGTTTCACTTACAGTATGTCTCATGGTACAGAAGGAAAATGCATTACTGTGCATTTCCCACTGAGCTTAATAAATCTACCTTTTTGAAAAACAAAAAGCAGCAGTGCTGCTGGAGTGTTACTGCCCCCTGCAGATCCACAGCAGAATTCAGTTTTAGGCAAAAGAAAATGTAAGCAAGGAAATGTAATAATATATAGCATTCTAACACTCATAGCTTTAATACTAAACGGTCATAAACGCTGGCATGAATGTATAACTGCTATTTGATCTACAAAGTTTAGTGCATAGACTGCTGGACACACTGGACAACTGCGCAGACAGCAATCTCATTTGAGTTGCCGATCCCTTTCCCACTGCAACACGTCCTAGATGCCTACGTCTGGTTCAGATTAGTGTCTGGAATTCCAGCCGTAGTTCAAAACACAGCAGAACATCAGCATTTTTGTCTTCACATTAAGTGGAGGCACAGACATCAACAGAGCTCAAGAGCTGGCAGCTACAGGGTTTTTCCATCTTCACTGACTTGTTAGTTTGTGATTGCCGCGCCCTGTATTTGCTCTTTTCATTGTTCGCCATCGATTGAACCACCCCATAGTCCAACAAAGAGATCTGTGGTCTGTGGTCTGGCTCGACAGTGTACAAAACCTTGATCTGGCACGGATGTAGGACTGACAGAGATTTGGGATAACTGTCCAAAGCTAATGTAACCAGTTCACACTTAACCAGTAACTGTTATAAACCAGTAACTCAGGACAAGTCAGGTGGGGAGCACTACGGAAAAGCTTTTCTAGTAGAGCCGATCGCTATTCAAAAGAAATGTGAATTCCACATTATGGTAAAGTATATGATGGCGATAGGCATAATGTTATGCAAATTAAAGTAAGTCTCCTGCATCTTTCCAACCTCATGTTTTTCCACCTTTTTTGCTGTATATTAGGATTGTGCTGTCAATTAGCACAGACATCATTTCATATCACCGCTGTCCAAAGACAAACAGCATAAAGAACAGTTTTTACTTTGATGCATCATTTGAACACAGCAGCTGCTATTTACATAGTCAAAAAAGTCTGTTTTCATTGACTTACATTAAAGTTAAATTAGGTTTTTGCTCTCTCCTGTAAAGTTGCCATTTTGGAGACACTTTGGACAGCAACAATATACAGTAACACTACTGCTACTACTACTACTACTACTACTACTACTACTAATAACAACAACAACAACAACAACAACAACAACAATAATAATAATAATAATTATTATTATTATTATTATTATTATTATTATTATTATAGAAAACTCACTGACTCAAAATGCACTTGGCTTCTAATTTGTTTGTTTTTGACTTAATAGGTTTTTCGTTCTTGTACTAAATATGACCATGTGCTACAGGTGTGGCAGACAGAGAATAGGTTGGAGTGGAGTTTTCCTTTACGGACAAGTTAAGAGGAGTAGTGTACATGTGTTAATCAGCTTTTCCCACAAATAGGAGCATCCTGTTCATTTACTCAGTTAGCTCTGAGCTATCCTGCTGGAAGGAATAGCATATGTGACTGACACATAAGAGGGGCATTGACTAAGACCATTCTTAAAATAGAGGGGAGTTTCTCTTTCACTGTTCAGCACCTAAATACTAAAGGATCAATACAGCAAACCTCTACAGGTCACACTCATCTGGCTTCAGAGAAGGACATGATGCACACCAGGCAGTGTCAAGACAATGTTCAAAGAGCTCTTGAGGAAAGTTTGCAGTGTTTACAGTTTGACAATGTACTAATGTACAATAGCTACCTTTGTCTGAACTTCATGTTCACCACACTTTCGCCTGATGTATTCATACACTCAATAAACCTCCAACCTTGAGCAGTTAGCAGCAACAGATACAAAGTTTATATTTGAACATGGAATGTAGTGGCCAGAGGACTAGTTGTTCACACAGTTATAGAGTTCATTTTGAGGAAAAACAGAGAAAACTGACACTTTTCCAAAAGGGAATTCCAAAATTCTCAGTAATTAAATGGTTAAGGTGGAAACCAGAGCTGTATTCAGCTCCACAGGGTCCTTAGCAGTGCTGTTACATTCCCTATAGACTTGAGTACAGAATGTCAGTTAAGGGAACTGCAGCTGATAAATACCTGCATTCAGTACGTCTTACAACATCATTATCAAAGATGCATCTTTCAGAGAAATGCAGGAGCTGACGGGAACTTTCACTGCAACTTACTGCAAAGTGATAAACTGTCATTCACTACTCCCTGGACAGTGTGAAGTTCCTTTCTGAAGGAATGTTTTCACTCCCTATGGTTTGGGAGTCAACATTAAAATGTCTGAATACTCTGTGCAGTCTACTTTGCAGGGAAGTCTGAGGGCATCTGGAATGCAGCCATCAGAGTCATTTGGAGTGTTATGCGCCATTTGAGAGAAATGTATTCAGCTGAGACGTGTGAAGTGTTTAATACCTCCATAAGCTCCATTTGCCCAAAACTTTGGCCATTTATGGCAAACCGATATATGCAGGGGCAGGAGCCCCTCAAAGAAGTGTTTTTTAAACACTATTTTACTACATGGACCATTACCAACACACAGTCAAGTCACATTATTATTATAATTATTATAATCTCCAGAGTAAACGCCATGTACAGCACGGACAGCAGCTAGACGGGCTGGGAGTGACTTAGTAAGGTCCTGGTAGGTTGTCACAGGTATCTGACACAGGTATGCTCACTGCAGTGCAAGGATGGATTCATACCCAAAATCGGTGGAAAGTGCCTTCCAGAAGAATGCAATGAAAACGTAACCTCCTTCATGAGCTTCATACTGCCGCCATCGAAAGTAGGAAGTAGTCATAATAATGTGACTCAACTGTGTAATAGACAGCAGTAGCTTCGTGTTCTGGCTGTTCTGGACAGGGCTAAATATGCTTTGTTGATATTGTGACCCCTGGTTTCTTTCACCACCACTGTAAAGAAAGTCTGACCGGATAATGAGCATTCCCATTTAACAGGCTTCCATGCTTGATATCTTGCTCCAGCAGTGGTCATTACAGCCGTGATCTACTGTGGGAGTCCACCAGCTGGAAAATGACAGGAGATGTGGCGGTGTGTACTCACGTGACCTCAGAGCAAGAATGTAGCTGATATCAATCAAACACAGGCACACACCTCCTCACCTACCCATCCTCACACACACACACACACACACACATTCAAGCCAAGAAAAATGTTTACACTGCGCGTCTGTCACCACCAGCGAGCTCCTTTCATACGATCTGCCCAGATTAGCAGCCGCTGACTTTTCTGCATCTGACTAGATTACACGTTACCCGGATCTTCCCTACGTCTAAATGAGCTTCAGTAAAGAAGCCAGGACGAGGTTAACCTGGCAGCGTTTAAAAGCAGGTTAATCGATGAACGGCTGCAGATGTTCTTTCCTCACATATCTGCTCTGTTGCCACTCTTTTCACAGATTACTGTCCGCGTAACGTCCGCGGAAAAGCCAGAGGGGTGTAGGTCAAAGTCACAGCCTCGGTGCAATCGATAACCGAGAGCCAGAAAGTCCCTCAGATCCCGATGAGCCACGTCTGTTCGCGATGTATACTGCAGGGATAATGGCGAGCAGTTGCCCTATAACTGCAGACTTCAGTCCGACATGGCGAATCCGGCTCTGCCTTTCCTGAAAGCCTACACTTCTCCTGAACCATCCTAACTCTGAGCCCAGCTGGAAGTCTGCCGGGGACGGGAAGCGCGCTGGAAAGGCGAGAGTGGTAAACTGGGATGATCCCTGATGAAGCTTACCTCTACTCCATTAATGTCCAGCAGGAATGTCCGTCACTGAAGCCCCGCGGAGGACTTCTCCTCTTTATTTCCAGCCTGCTCTCAGCGGTGATGGTTATACTGGATGGAGTGATTCAGCCCTCCTGATTCACACACACACACACACACACACACAGGGTTTATACTCATGCATAGTGGGGACTCCGCCCCCGCTGGAGTTTACACAGGATTGGACGGACTCAACACTACAGGGTGTATGAAGGGCTGCGCCGATAACCGTGAACACTTGGTTAACCGTGGTTAACTACGTGACCACGGTAAAGGTTAAAACGTCAGCTATTTATTTATTTAAGAACAATTGTTTTTTTTTCAAAACCTCCCTCCCTTCACCACCCATCAGCCACCACCCCAGTGGGCGAGCAAAAGAAACAGGAATAAAAATTGAGATAAGAGTAATTATACTTTTGCAAAGGCAGTGTTCCACCTTTGTTTCCACTGTCCTAGTCTTGGTCCAGTGTGTATAAACTGTTAACAGCTCCACTAAAATGATATCCAGTAAGATTAGTAAGATGTCTACCCTGCCAACATTTGAAAGCAGCTAGCAGTAGACTTATCTGCCATACTGACAAAAAATACAGTTGGGAAACATAAATTACAGCTGGGAGAAATATCCAGTCACATATTGTACCATTTTAGAGAATGCAGAAGATAGAAGTACAAGTTCCCAGTGAACAGTCAAGTGTGGTTGGGAAGGTAATCCTTTGTGTCAGAATCAGTGTCATGCCTGTGCTATATCTCAACCTGAGGAAAAAGGAGTAAATATATCAAACACAACCGGGAAGTGGATGGATAGGTAAGCTGGTGTCCCATAGGATCATACAAGCACAGAGTTCAGATCTAATACGTAAATACATGAAAACCTAGGTACCAGGAAAGCTATACTGGGACTAGAGATCCTGAAAAGGTTTGAAGCCTTTATCATAATAGATGTCATCACATGGTTTGACATAGTTTTTGGTCCACTGCGGAAACTGAAAAAGGGCATTTCCAGAAATAAATTTATGATTATAAAAAAAAGAGGAGAGGCTATTTATATTGTATTTAATTTCAAACAGTACAGATTTAACAACTCATTGTTAAAATGTAGTACAATTTGTTATACTCTTCTCAGCCTCACTCTGTCCTGCTGTACTCCTTGACAGGGTAAAGATACTCTGTATGATTCGAAATATGTTTGGGTGATATGTTAAAGGGGAATTCCACCAAGATTTCTGCTTATCTGCATCATTAAAGGTGAAGGTGTAAACTAAGTCATTCAGAGGTGCACTTCCTAAAAGTGTTCTTGATCAATTACCACTGTTAAGATGATAGAGAGACTATCAGTTAAACAATCTCTCTCCACTGTTACCACTGTTAACAATGCTTTTGGGAACCACAGTACAGAGTGATTTGATGTGAAAAACTCCAGAGAACATTATGTAGATGATAGGAACCAAGCGTCCGAAGAGTGTTATGTCTCTAAAAACTACCAAACAGAAAATGTTCTAATGTTGTGATGATAGTTGTGATGATGCCTGAGATGCCTTTGTTTTGTGATTTCTGCTAAAAGGGTACATATTATAATATGTACTCATATATTTGGGTGCATACCAGCCCACAAACTATGACATAAGACAACTCAGTCAGTTTTTTGTGGGCTGCTTAGATTAAAAAAAGCTGTTCAGACATGTCAAATGGGGATTCATTAGGATACTACTGCTCCCATTTGAGTGTCTCTGCCTGCAGATTCAGAGGTAACTTTATATAGAGATGCAATTGTTTTCTCACGAACACCGGAGCTGCTAGCATTATGTGGAAGCTAAGAGCTAGGCACTGGATGTGCTCTGTTGTCGGTTACCCTGAGTCAATAAAGTTTATTTTTGATGGCAACATTAGACAAAACAACAATTAGGCAACAATTAGACAAAAACCTGTACATGCGTTTTAACAATCACAGGGGCAAAACAGCTCAGTCAATAGCAGCAAAGTGGATACTGCTTGGTTAAGATGTACACAAAGTGGCTCTAGCTTTAGGAACCAGGCTCATCAGTTTTAGAGAGTATGTTAAAATATACTGAAGTGCATCTTTGAGATCAATCTGATGGTGACTAGTTGATGGTACTAGGCCTTAAAAAAGCAAAGTAAAATGTTGACATATTCCAGAAGCAATGCAGAACAATAATGCTTCCAGGTCTAAAGCAGTGAAGTTTCTGGACTTGCCTGGACCATGCACAAGTCAGGCAGATTAGTGGGGCATGTCTAGACATGCATTTTTCTCTAACCCTCGTCCTTTTTTTTAGTTCATTAGCAGGGTTTTTGAAGACTCTACTGGCTAGATGGACTGTTGGTAAAACAACATTTGTGGCAAGTTGTAACATTAAAGCTTGTCTTCATATGGGTTTAGCAGTTTCGCTTAGTCTTTGCTTGCTGTTTATCTGAAGCTGAATCAAATCATTAGCCCAGTAATAACCTCTTGCTTTTTGTGATGTGTGATGACTAGAATGATAGTATTACATGAATCCAGGGTGTGCACTTTTCTCCATTGGGGGTTGCGAGTTCTTTTCCTGTCTTGGACTTCCTCATCCTGTTGTTCTTTGACAGTAGCTGCATGACTGAATGACCTAAAAGCCAACAAAGACATTATGCAATTTGTCATTTTTCCCGAAAGGCCTTGAGTAAGTAGAAGCATACAGAACACAGGATTGCCTTCTGAACGGATAAAGATAAAAACTCATGCCTCCATGGAGAAGCAGCTTGCAAACAATATTGTACAGGAAAAAATAACAGACTAAACAATCATATTTACACCAGTTTTGAAATGATGACTGTGACTATATAAAATAACTTGGACTGTGAGTGGAAACACATGATGTGAGGTGACATTTTGCCTAATACTCTGCTTGACCAGTAGTGGGCCGCCAAGAAAACACTAAGCCAAAACAAAAAGCCAGCGGGTCGCAACGCTTGCCTTCAGTGGGCTGCTATGTGGGAACTTCAGGACTTTATTTAGTTAAAAGTCTCATTTAATTAATTCATTGTTTTTTTTTTTTAACTTTATTACCAAAATGTGGTATTTTACATAAATAAGTTTTGTGTTACAAAGTTTTAAAGTTTTGAATGTAGCTTTGAGCTTTGTTCATGTACTTCTGCTGTTAACTAGCTGGTGCTATTTTAATAATGATTCATTTAAGGCATAATAAAGAAAATGATCCAATTAAGAGTAACTTTTGTGTTACTTTCTGTCCACTTGTTGCCTCACAGAAAAAAAAGTTCTAATGCTCAAAAAAGTTCTAAATATCATTGGGTTACGAGCTAAACCTAGTATTACATACAGCTACATTAGCATTAGCATTACCTCCTGCAAATGAAAATATCTAGTGCTGTAATGCTGGTGCTAAACAGTCTGTTCTAAACAGTCAAAAGAAAAACAAACATTAAAAGTATGTAGTACCTGTTAGCTAAAGTTAGTTAGTTAACAAATTCATTGAAGTTTAATTGAACTAAGTTTCTAAACATGTTGGTGCTGACAGGATTTATGGAAATACATCTATGGTAACCTTCAGAAATCAGCCAGATGGAAGTAGACTACTTTAGCAAGAAGCATTTAATGCAAACATCTGATTTGAACATCACCCATTCTCTTCCAGCCTTGGAATCATTTTGTAACAGACATGGTCCCAAATATCAAATAGCCTTTGGTGTAATTTGTTACATTTCTGACACGGCCATTGTGTGTCTGTATTACTACCAAAGCAGCCAGACTTTTCAAGGAGAAATGCCCTTTAGCTGATCTAAAATCTGCACAGGGTCTCTTACAACAAGGGTTCTCAACCTTTTCCGCCCCAAGAAAGCACAGCAGACCGGTACAACTAAAATCAACTTTTTTAAACACAGTGTTGCCTCAGTCAACAATAATAATAAATATAACTTTGTTATTGGCTTATCAATTGGAGTTTAACCACTCAGGTCACTGATGCCCAGCCAAAAATACGCTCTGCGTTCATGACTTGTCATGACTTGCTGATGTTTGCGACTGCATTGTCTCAAGCTAATGTTTTATAATTGATATTTATACTGATTGTTTATGATCATTCTAATTTGAAAACGTCTCACCTTTGATTCTTAACCACTAAGCTTCTTCTTTACACTGAATTAACGTGACATTATAGGCTCATGACAAACTGCCTTCCCCTGAGTATACGCCCAGGGACCACTAGAGGGTTCTTCACAGCCCACAGGTTGAGAAACCCCGTCTTACAACACCAGCTGAGGATGTTGGCAGGGTGTAGCCAGTTGAGCAGGTAGACAGAAACCTCTGATAGAGGGTCAGATAAAATCTGACTCACATGACGTCATGTGTCATTCCTGTAATTTCCCTTTTTGTGAGTTTTATCTGCTCACACCTTAAACAAGAATTTAAGCCACGGCATGTAAGTCAACGAAGGGGCTTGCATGGTAGATGACGGTTCTGAACGGAATTTCAGACATCCATGCTACTCTACCCTGCTGAAAATATCAGAGCCATAGAAAGCTTCTGTTAGCCTGTTAAAGTCAGTTCCCTTTAGAAAGCATAACCATCAGGGTTTTATCCTAATGGATCTATGTGACCTTTTTACAGAAGGGTATGTCTATGACACACGCTAGATGATGCTTGGTACAGATCATAACAACACTGTGAAATTTGTATAGCGGTATGGTTTAAGGCTTGTTTATGATGTATGGTTTTGTAATTGTAGTGCCAGCTTACTTTTTGACTTCAACAAAAACCATAATAAACTACCTTCAGTTCCATCTTTCAGGACTGTAGTTGTACAGGATATGATGCAAACAAGACATCCTAAGAGGTTTCATTGCTACTGTATTATTTGTACAATCACAGCCATTTTTAATGCTTTTAATTTAATGTATATAAATATACCATGTTAAACATAAATCTGACCCGAACAACACATAACAATTTATTTTAAAATAATAATTGTAATATATTTGTATTTATTAAATATAAATTTACATTTAAGAAAAGTTTTTGGTTGTGATTATGGGTAAGGTGATGTATCAGTAAACTAATAGACTACCACAACAAGTGATTCGATGAAGAGTGGTAATGCTTAGTAGTATGCAAAAGTACAAACATCCTTATTCAGAATTATTGTTATTCTGAATAACATTGTGAGCAAAAGATGACCTGGGGGGTATACCACAAAGGAAGATAACTTAAGCTCAGAGTCAAGCCTGTCCAATGGGATAAGAGCTGAGGGAAATTCCTATTGGACAGTCTTCTTTCCGTGGCTAACTGAGAAATCCTGCTTTGTGGAATATCCTCCTGATATCCAAAAGGCATAAATGTTTTTTGTTCTGAAATATTTTAGGCAAGATTACTTTTTCATTCCCTTCTTTTTACAGTCTCCAAACAACAAAACAGGAAAATGAGCCGAAGCAAAAGTTTGGCCACCCTGCATGTCAGTGCTTAATAACACCCCCTTTGGCAAGCATCACAGCTTGTAGGGCTTAGCCAGCTAAGTGTCTTTCTGTTAATCTTTGGAGGACTTTCTCCCATTCTTCCTTGCTAAAGGATTCTAGTCTGTGAGATTCTTCTGTGCGGCTCCTTTGAGGTCTATCCACAGATTTCTGATGATATTTAATTTCAGTAAATTTAAGTAAACGTTTATTTACATACCAACTTTTTAAACACATTTACCACAGTACTTAACAACAATATCAGCACAGAAAAGACACACACGGCATAAAACACACATGGCATATAAAAACATTATTAGTATTATTTACGACACAAACAAACACAGAAAGAATATAGCAGCCAGTCACCACCTAGTTAACCCCATTTAGATCACCGAATATTGTATCATTCTTCAGTCTGTGAAGCTGATGTGCACTTTCTGACTGCCAGGTGAAGCCTGTGTCCTAAACATCCGTGAGCTCTGTAGCTTTGACGACATTAGTGCCGTTGTCTGTGGTAATGGCAAGGAGGTTCTCCTCTGTGAGGTCCCATGCAGAAAGCACTTTTCTCAGGCCCTGTGGAATCATCTCTGACATATGATCAGCCGGAAAATATCTGGCTGATCTCAAGGCATCTGTTCTGCAGCCTCCATTCATCGTCAATGTAGTGAAGTATGGGTCTATTGTCCTACTTGACCAGAGATCAGATGTGGCTGCAAAGTGCTAAACAGGTTTCAGTTCAGCAGTTGCCTTTTTCATGACATGGTTTGTGCATGTTGGACGCTACAGTTTGGAGAACATATTTTCGTGATGGCACAGTGTATCTTCACACGGGGGTTATTGCAAGGTGTTTAATCCCACTGTGCTGCACTGCAGATATGGGAACCATTCCCTCCTTCGTGATGTAGCGTCAGGTATTTCTTTCCATCTTCTGGAATATTTTTTTACATTGTGTAGAAGTGCTTGTGTTATGGACAGCTGCTTGCATGCGTTTGTAGGCTTTCAGAGGAGCAAAGAAAGTTCTCATTTTTTGCATCACTGATGCAAGTACCACACCTCTGTGCACTTATCAGGCATGGATTTCAGAGCTGATAACTACACAGAAGAAGCAGGCAGGGATACTCTACTTTTAGCACTGCTCAGCCTCTAAGACAGAACCACATTCATTCTGCAGCATAAATTGTGCTCCTGTGTGAAGTCATGAAAGTTGCTCGTTATTGATTTTGTTTAGTTTGCTGTCAGTTAATTACCTTTTTATTTCTCTTCAGTTCTCCTATGGTTATCCTATGGTGGAGGTTTATCTCTGCTGACCCGGTGCTGTGTTTAAGTGGTGTTGGAAACTGGGAAATACCAATTTTCCCTTGTGCTGTAACTTCTGACAAAGTCTTATTTACAACGGGTGAACTTAGGATTGTAAATGATACAAGAGTTTACATGATGGGACGATTGTTAACCTTTTTACACGAGTGAAAAATGCTAAACTTGCAGTCAACATGGAAAAATATATACGCCTGACGCACCTTTATTAGGTTCATGTGCTTACACAGCAAATAAAAAGCAGGACATGGGCTACGTCTCAACTGTGTACTACACAGTATATATTGTGCACTAATCTTACGAGTAGCCTAAGAGTTCGGCAGGCTAGTACACAAAGTATTAACACACATAATTTCTTACTAATAGAAAGTGATGAACCTTTGCTATGACAATGTACGTCTGACCATGCTGGACTCTGAAGGCTGCTTTGGCGGGGGTTTTCTTACAAAACGCAAACAAATAAATACTTTATTAAATAGATTTCCTCTTATGGGCTGTTGTGACAGATTTGTGCTAAACTTTTGTGAGTTGGTTTTCCATTGCTATGCTAGACTTGCCCACACTGATCTATAACACACATGCACAGACTAAGTCAGCATGCTTTCTCTCTCTCATGTATCTCTTATGTATTGCATCAGTGACAATCCAGAGTGTTGGTATCTGTGAGGCTGAGTGTCGGTAGAAAACTTTGATTGTTCTGATTCACTGGTAAGTCTTTTTTGGAAACAGGTGTGAGAAATGTCGAGTGTGGTGTGAAATTATGAATTTTGTGTTTACATGTTTACGGTAGACAGAGGACGATAGACCTGATGTTCTGTTGTCTTCAACTGAGCCCCAGTGCCCACTATACGCGGCAACATTCCGCAGATGGCGATGGTGGAATAAACCGGATGCTGTTTTTCTGGGGGGGAGCCATGGGCGACAAATATCACATTGTTGAATTCCAGACGAACCCAATATTACACAACACAAATAAGAGTCATCCTGCTTTATTCCATCTTAAATAAACAAAGTTCTCCTCTGATAATCATCCAGTAATGCTCCACATGTCAACGTTTGTGTGGCTTCTTGCTGCCGGACTGCTACAATGTGCGGAATGACCTTTTTTCTTCAATGCAAACGTGTGAACACAAGTCTCATGGCCGGTGTTTTGCAGCCCACTGCAAAACACTGTCGTTTCACTTGTATGTTAATGAGATGATTGACCTAAATGTCTGAAACAGCTGACTGTGAATCAACCAAGCACAGAAAGAATCAAATTTACCTTCTACCGCCATCTGCTGGCCAACCGGACTACTGCCGTATCTACGCTGTTTCCTTTTTAATAAAAAATGTTTTTCTTTTTAATAAAACGCTTTCTCATGGAGATTTCGCCCTCACGGTGTATATTTGACATACATTTAATATAATAAAATGCAAACAATGTTTTAGTAATTTATTTGTCAGGGGCAGCGACCATTAGAAAACATTATCAGTAACTGTAAATCGGCCAGATTTTCATATTCGAAACCAGCAGCTCTACATGTGATGCTGACTGTGAGGCTGTTTGTCGTTTATGCAGCGGGACTCTTTTATTCACATGTTGAAGGACTTTTATTTTATCAACGACGTCACTAACACGGAAGGGTCACGACCCGGACGTTGTTACTGTGCTACAGCTTTTCAAAGCAGTTTCAGGCTGTTTAAGATTTGAGTTAGTAAATATATAAACTTAATTATGGCTTCAGCGAAGGAGCTTTTACAGATGGACCTGTATGCTTTACTCGGAGTTGAAGAAAAAGCGACAGAGAAAGAGGTGCGATAAAGACTCTGTTATTGTTGTTCTGAAAACCCACATTTATTTAACTCACTCAGTTACCGTTTACAGTCTTTGAGATGTATAATATATAATTATACAGTTATCACTATTTCTGATTATGTATTCAGTGGCTGCGAAGTAACGCAACACTGGCTTTCCCCATAAATATTGCCCTGTATGTATTTTAGGGAACAAGTCGAGATGCACATGCCTGTTTGCTTGCTTCATATGAAGAAAGTGACACGATTATGCTAATACGAAGATGAAGTCAGCTTCTCGCTCGAATTTTCCCTTTCCACCTTATATGATGCTGCTTCCAACCAAAATGTAACTGCTGCACTGTTTAAGGTGGAGCGGGAAGATTCAAACAAGAAGCTGGCAAATAGGAAACAGAATTTGTTCTCAGTTATAGATATTATAGATATATAGGTCATAGATATGTAGTTAATATTATTTTTTTCCAAGATATGCAAGAGTGTCCTTTCTGCTCACTGAAGGTGATGGTAACTCAGTGGTTCTCAGTCATAAATATTTATGATTAAAATGGGATACATTTAAGGTAACGGGAAAGCATAAGGTCAAAATTTACTCAAGGTGTTTTACTCAAGCGACCACTGGTTCTGCAGTACAACTAACCTTGTTCATTAGTTTCATCAGGTGGGTTGAGGGCATGGAAAATGCCCATGCCTGCACCATGTAGGGAGTGGTACTTCAGAACCAGCGTTCACTTGCACAAAACATTTTGAGCCATCAGTCTTCTCCACAAAGGCCTGATGTGCTGCATGTTTTCATTTCAATGAAGCTGGAGCAAATCGGATTCCACCTGTTTAAACAATTTCTCTCAAGCAATTAATTAGTTATGAATGAAAGTCTGCAGGTAAACCGGCCATGGTAATACGATACATATCATGGTACTGTAAGCCATCATATTGTTTACGCTGAAGTGGAGTGTAATGGTTAAGGACACTGCTGTCCAGAGGTCAGGGGTAGCTCATTGCTGTTAGACTGACAGTCTGTGTTTTTGGTATTTGTTTTTGTGGCCAGTTGAGGAATTTTGCTTGATGTCCAAGGCTGAACGATTTAGGCAATAGATCTAATGGCTGTTGTGTTAACCAATGCGGTGATTTATGAATACTTTCTTTTACAAATTGTGGTAAAGGCCTGTTTTATTTTTTCAACCAGGAAGACCAGATGTTTTTTCTGATCCAAATAAAAGCAAGCCAGAGAGGTTGTGATGGGTTGTCATGTACAGAGCACATGGGTGTTTGCTTCTGACTGATCAACCACATTCACAGACTGTTCACAAGCTTAGTGTTATTAGGTTAAAGCTTTCCACTTAAAACATAAGTCAGCATTGTTAATAATCTAGATAGTTAGAAAGCTATAATATTGCAATACTTCAAGAATTTTTCACAATACACAAAATGTCAGAATATTCTGATCAGCTGGTCAACAGAACCGGTTGTGTAATGTTTTGATTTTTATTCAGTATTTGACATACTGTGTTGCACTGAATCTGGTTAAATGAGACTAATCTTCTCATTTATAATGAAACATGCAGTTGGTCATTGTTCAAGTACTGACAGTAGCCACAGTGTGTTTCTAAAAGCATTTTATTGAACGATACACAGGAAGGATTGGAATTTGCAACCCTGAAGGGTTTAATATTTCTCAAATAATTTTTTTAACCTCTCAGGTTATAAAGGAGTATATGTGGTTAAAAAAAAGACTGCAGTTATGACCCAGGGAATCCCTGTGTTTGAGACCTTACTCAGAAAGAGGGAACCCATCCCTTGTTGTAGTGCATTTGCACGACCATGGCCAGCAGGTGGCGGCCTTCTACCACTCTGACTGCAACATAACTTGTCAATCTGCTGTGCAGTGAGTCGCAAGACTGTGTTAGAAGATCAGACGAATAAGGAGGCAGATCATGTTTGCAGGTTTGGTTAGGGCATTTGTCAGTTTTGCTTGGTGTTACTCTGACTGGTGATTCTACTTGGTGTTAACCCTTTGTACTAATACAGCACATCTAATGCTTTATGGTATGTCCAATAGAGAACTGTCACACTCTGCTCAGTGAGTCTGCAGTGATTTGTCTGCAATTTGCATGATTATGCATATCAAGGTAACTATGTGACTATGTGGATCCATTTATGCCTGTGGTTTGCTACATGGTGTACGATGTATGTATTTATTAATGTTATTACTGTGTATTATTTCATTTGTGTTATAAACATTAAATTCTTTTTTAAGGCTTTCTTTTGGAATAAGTAAAGCAATTGCATGTTAAGTTGGTGTTCAGCTAAGTCTATTTACAGTATTTGGACTTATAACAAAAAGATTACTTGATTAATTTGTGATATAATTGGTAGATTGCTCATTTACTAATATAACACTGACAGTGCTATTTCAATACATTGAATCTCCTGCAATCACTTCCAGTGACATATTTGTTAGAGGTGGCTACTATGGCTAAATGTAATATTGCAATACTTCAGGAATTCTTTTTTATGATACTCAGTCTTACAGTGTTATTACATTAATAACCTATATTATTTTTAGTGATATCTGAAGTTAGAACAGACACACTGGTGCTGCATTTTAAAAGTACTGTCAACAACTATGAATCAAGTTACTTGCACTGAACTCTTTCATACGCTGTGCTACACTAAATACAGTTTTAATGGACTAATTATAGTCTCTTTTTAAATCAAACATGCTGTTAGGAAGAGTATTTTGAAATACTCTCCAATAAAGCCTTGTTGGGACTTATTGTGATGTAGCCTAATTTATCATGATCACTATATCACTATAAATATTGTCATATTGCCCAACTCTAGGATTGGTCCTCTGTGATAGCAGGAAAAGCATTAGACCAGAACAGATCAGGGTCCAGTTGATGCTTTGTTATGGCTGTCTTTGCAGTGGTGCTCTTGGAGTTTGTGTGGTGTGCACAGTGAAATGCTAAAAGGGAAACTGCTTGTGGAGAACATCATGTTTGCTATTAGTCACTATGAGCTCTGTAAATCTGATGATGTAGGATTTACCTTATTGTACGGGTGAATTACCTCTGGAACAAGGTGACTGTGAGCATGAGGAAAAAAGAGAACGAAAGCCGACATAGCCCAGAGAAAGTTAGCCAAGAGGCACGGTTTGTTGATGGTTTTAGGAACTCCACTATGAGAGACACACAGTCTATAAAAGACACATGTTAGCTTATTAACTCTGCAGGCTGTTTGGTTACATTTGTTTGTGGCAACAGAAAAAAAGCCCAGTCTAATTTTTTTTTCGTCTTAACAGCTGCTGGTAATTTATTATGGATGGCAAAGCGCTTTTTATTAAGGGTGTTTTAAGCCAGCCTGGTCCTCAGCCTGTACTGCAGTTTCCACTAATAGCTACATTGTAGTGGAATTATTGTACCCCTATAGTACCACTTATTCTGTGTTTACTTTGTAGAGAATAATGCAGATAAATTCATTTATGTCACAATCGTCTGACTTTGATGTAAACGCACTATAAAAATCCTTGGCAATATTCTTTGACAGTGTTTATTCCCAAGTGCAGTGCCGGCATTTTCTCTGAAAATATAACTGTGATGAAGGAAATCGACCATTATCTGTTTGGGTCATCCTTCTGCCTTGTAGCTGGTGCAAGTTTTATCATACTGCTGTATGTGAGTAGGTCACATCTGAGTACATCACGTTTGCCATGTTCAAACATGTTAATTTTACTTGGGGAGGCACTGCAGAATCTATTTTGTCTGTTCCAACATAAATCTCAGAGAAAATAAAAACTGTATCTTGATGTCTGTAATGTATTGTGAAAATGTCTCATGGTAATATACCTGTTTTTTTCCATGTCACCCAGTCCTAGACCTTAATCTGTATTGAAAGAATGTCTGGCCACTCAAATTGAATTTTAAGGTGGCAAACAACGATGCTGTCAAATCCAGAGCGATGGAAGAACACCAAATAAATGCTTATGCCACAAATAAGAGAGATGATGATCTGCATCAGCAGTGTAGCTGCATAGTTACTGACACCTATGTTGTTGCCAAAGCTGTGCAGATAGATTGGTGATGTCTGGACACATAAATTGGATCTTGCAAACTACAGTGCAAACAAATTCATTTTGTCTGCAGTCTAAACACATAGCATAGCACACAGCCTCACAAACCTAGCATAGTGCAGCTTGCTGTGTTTTGAGTGTTATGTTCTGGTACTACAATGAAGCCTCAAGTCAGCAGGAACACTACTTTTTAATGGGTGTATATTAATGTATGTTAAATGAGGGATATTCATAAACCCATATAAGCTGCCAGGATCTGTTATTTACCTGCCTTTGGGCTAATTCATGTCAGCAGTGTTTTTTATGGTTTTATTTTTTGTTCTCGCTGCATTATGCAGGCTACATAGATTTACGAATACCAAATACAAGCGATGTAACATTTAATAGCCTTGCTTTATCAAGTTATTGCTGCTTGCTGCTTTAGAGCCTAAGCCCTGTACAAATTTTTGTGAATTATAAACTTTTATCTTGATGGCCTGCCAGGAGACATTGAGCTTATTGCCTTTCCTTTGCACACAAGTAGTGTTTTAAATCCATCTGCAAGTGCTCAGAAACCTCATGTTGAAAGCTCAGGTCCAGAGGCTCAAGCTGACAGGAAATCTAATTAGTTCTCCTGCCTTATGGGTGTTATATGGAACTTAGGGTAAACTTATGGTACATGCTCTTTTGGACCTTATCTGAGAAGTGATAAAAATGGTTCTGAAGTTTGGTAAGCATCATATCTCAGTCTGCTTTGCAGAACAAGGGTGGCTTTTTGTTTCATTTTCCCCAAAGACAGCAGCAGAGGAGCAGCGGTTTAGAGCAGAGGTAAAGAAAGTAAGTGCAGAGAGGGAAGCAGGTCTCGTTGTGCCTCTGCTGGAAGCTTTCCTGTACTAGGCGGCAGGGCAGGCCAGCAAGCACTAATGATGTTTAGTTTCGGAAAGCCCCCCAACTGAACCGTGACTGGAGCGATTATTAGGATAAAGGCACACGTGCGTTTCTCTCCTGCCAACTCAAGAAAGTCGCAGTTCTCCTGTGTGCTGCACTGTCGTCATCCTTTCTGGAAGGTTCCTCTTGTGATCCAGGAGAAGAACTTGCAGGAGAGCTAATTGTAGAGCAGCTACAGCTGAAAGTGTGTCCTCATTCGTGGTCCAGTATCCAGAGTCTGGATATATTAGCTTTGAATGCTTTCGCTGTTTTGCCTTTGCGACTGGGTCTGCATGATATTGGGACAAACTGACACCCAGAAGGAAGTGATGGATTGCAGTGCTATTGGGCAGGAAGATAAAGGTTGCCAGGAACAATAATTGATGGTAAATTTAGACTGATATGGGCAATATTTATTAAGCTACACATACAGAAGTAGTGTCTCTCAGTACGGCGTGGAGTTGTAGAGGTTCCTAATGGTGTCCTGTGATAATCCATCAAATGCAACCTGAATATTATCATGCAGTTCCCGGTTATTTTGCGGTAGGGGTGGTGTGTTGATACCGAGTTCATTACATAGGTCTGGCGAAGGCGCTGACCATGGTTCCTCCACACCGGACTCGTCACTGAAGATGACACGCTGCCATTCTGAGTCAATATGCAGATTCCTGAAGCCCTACGATGTGACCTCTCTCAAACTCTTCCAACTGCTCAAATTGCTTTCTAACTCTTCTCTGAGGCATACTTCACTTACAAAGGATGCTACCAGCACGAGTCAGAATGGAAAGCATGCACAACAGGTTGACCATATACAGTCATTCAGGTGAAGAAAACATTAAATTAAAGCATTAAATAAAGTTGCAGTAAAAATAGTTGTAATATTTCATTTGACTTAAAATGATCTATTACACCATAGTGAATACCACAATTAATAAAGTCCATAGACACGAATATGTCATTAGGCATTATCTTTATTCTTTCTGTATTGTTCAAAAGTCTAAATCTAACATCAAGTTTCTTTAGTATTTAATGTCCACCCTTCACCTTTTATTACAGCGTCCATTATTTTCAATAGACTTGGATTGAGTTCTGAACCCTGGGGTGGTCAGTCTGTTCTGAGAGCACTTCGATTTGTGCACTGTTTTGTACATGCATTTTACACCTTTACAATAAATTTTCTTTAGTACCAAAATACCATTCGGCTATAGGATGCATTAGGCTGGGACTTTTTGTTACCATATGCTCGGTACTTTGTGTAGATTACTCACAGTGGTCTAAGGAATCCATCTGATTGATGCTTTTGAAATAGAGGCATGAAGGGTAAAGCATGCGGAAGATTGCAGAGCCACAGGACTGCATATCCTCACCACAGGCAGTGAAGGAACAACTCTCTGAACTACTTCACTCAGGGGGCTTTGCCTTTTCTGCCTAGCAAAAGACATTTTCTAAATGAGAGCATGTTAAAAACATTGTGATTAAGGATCAGTACAAATTCCTTAAATTACTGGGAGTTCACTCTTGCTTCTGGTAGTGTGCCATTTAAAATAAAGGCTTTAATGATTTCTTGATTTCTGTATTATGTTGGAGTGTATTAAGTTATGCACAAGCTCTTGTCATGCAGTTGGATTTTAAATATATACATCCTTCAGCCTAAAATCACCTCCTTTTATCTATACTCACTGTCCATTTTATCAGCTCTGGTTACAGGAGCACCTTGTAGTTGCACAATTGTAGCCGTTAGTCTCTGTACATTTTGTTATCCCCCCTTTACCCTGTTCTTTAATAGTCAGGACCCTCACAGGACCATCACAGAGCAGATATTATGTGGGTGGTGGATCATTCACAGCACTCGAGTGACACTGACACTCCACTCTATCAGACACTCCTACCCTGCTGATCCACCCTGTAGATGTAAAGTCAGAGATGATAGCTCATCTGTTACTGAACAGTTCGTCTTGGTCATCCTATAGTCCCTCATCTTTGCTGGCTGGATAGTTTTGGTTGGTGAACTATTCTCAGTCCAGCAGTGACACTGAGGTGTCTAAACACTCCAGCGGCACTGCTGATCCACTCACACCAGCACAACACATACTAGCACACCACCACCACCATGTCAGTTTCACTGAAGTGCATATATCTACTCTGTTGTGTGTGTGTGTGTGTGTGTGTGTATATATATATATATATATATATATATATATATATATATATATATATATATATATATATATATATAGATATATATAGATAGATAGATAGATAGTTGGGCAAAGTATGTACACACACCCCTAAATATTGAATTCAGGTGTTTTAGAAACACCCATTCCACATAGCCAACCATTCTCCATAGACTGACATTGGCCTTAGAATAGGTCACAAAGTAGAGCTCAGTGACTTTAATTATGGTACTTTCATAGGATGCCATTTTGACTGTAGAACAATCAACAGTAAGTGCTATTAGGTGCAACAACAGCTCAGACATAAACAGTAAAGCCTGTCAAGTAATGCATAGCGTGTGAAAAGGATCTATCGCTAAGTACAGCGTTCCAAACTGCCTCTAGAAGCGACATGAACACTGAGTTGGTAGCTGTATGAAATGACATGTTAACCGCCACTGAGATTTTTCTTTTTACTTGTGCCCCATAATATTCTGTCATTTTTGTTCATGTTCCTATAGTTCATATGAAAATTGCTTAGTAAGTAAATATGTGGACACATTGTGGTAATGAGTTAAAAATGCCAAAGCCATGGATCTACTAGATAATATATTTATTGTTTGATGAGACACTTTCGAGGTGGTTTCATGAGAGTGGCTTTCTTGCTAAGTGCAACGGTATGTTAGTTTTGTCTAACATTTTGACCAGTTTATGAAAGGCTTATGGCTTTGCTTTGTTGTGAGGAGTATTTATTCTTGTTTTCTGGAACTAAAATGGTCAGTGATTTTGTGATTATGTCTAGCAATGTCCTCTGTTAAACCCCTTGTAAAGTCCATTCTTTGACATTAATGTGAAAGTAACATTGAGTTGATTCATGACATTACAAACTTGTGGTGAACCCTCTTCATCACCTATTGTTTTGAAACTTCCATAACATTTTATGTTATGCTTTCCAGGGGACCATCACCCCTCCCACCATACTCCCCTCACGTAGATTTTTGCTATTTGCTTTTCTTGCCAGTAACTACATGCATAACAATAGAGACTGAATTTTTAGCACAATCTCATTTGCCAAAATGCATACAGTGGCTTGGACCGGTCTCAAGAAAAGCAGTCCCTATGTTTTCTGATACTGTGATAAGACATACCATTCAAAGCAGAAGGATGTGGAGTGAGACTTCTGCTTCTTAAACACAGTAATTCATATTATTGTGAACGAATCAAGCAAGACATAGTGTTGTTTTGTAACCACACTTGCCCATTGCTGAATTATGTTCATTCTTTTTGTCCTTTAGATCAAGAAAGCATACAGACAGAGAGCTTTAACCTGCCATCCAGACAAGAACCCAGATAATCCAAAGGCTGGTGAGTATGTGATGTGTACTTTTTCATTAGACTTTTTTATTTAAAGTCAACCTGAAATCCTTGGGTAGCATTAAGCACAAGCATTAAACATTTAAAAGACAAATATATTGGGAAATGGTTGTGAGTTTGTAATGAAATTGTAATTTAAGGTTGTGCATTCTGGTTAATTCTGATATTCGGATATCTGTACGAATTTTTGGTTAGAAGGAAAGAAGGAAAAAACAAGGGAAAAAATTCATTTTGGCTAAAATTCTAGAAAATAAAAAAATGTTTTAGAAAAGAATTGCATTTATATTACAATATTGGTCTGAAAAGATTGACTTAATTTTTTCTCCAAATCATTTAGCCATGCAATTGATTCAGTCTTACATAGCAATAATTTCTGTTTAATCATTGCATATACTGAACATGCCTAAAGTGGCCAAAATCTGCAGATTAGCTTTATTGCTTTTTAGAAAGCTCTCAACTGACGTGTTATAGGATCAGTTAGAAACTTTTCTGTCCTGTGGGAGGTCTGAATACACCTATTCCTGCTTTCTTTTGTTTACGTGCATTTTCCTCAGCCCAGTGGATAAACCCACCAAATTCACATTCTGTTGGTTGCCACGTAACCGTTTGTGAAAGCTAAAAACTGTGGGCTTATTTTTTCGGTCAGTTTAAATAACTGTGATTGGCTCAGATAATGGCAGTGTGGTGTTGTGATGGGCTTATGTTGATTTTGAGAAATGTTTGGTATTGATCATTATTTCTGCTGCTTTATTGCCCATGCCCTTTCATTCTGGGAGACCACTGCAGAGTATCATGTTGTCCTTAGTTACCCAATTCAGTTAACTGCTCTTGGACTAACATACTGTGAAGACTTTGGATGCCACAATCAGCCATTTTAAGAACTCCATGAGTCTTTTGCCTGTGGTCTCATCTTCTCTGGGCAAGAAAGATGTCTTGGTTCTTTTACCCCAGCCAATACTAGCCAGTCTTGGTTAGATTTCACAGAATTGAAAAGCAAATGTTCGTCTCTGAGCTGTGCTCCAATATGAGGAACAACTTTAAAAAAAAAAAAAATAAAAAAAATAAAACCGATGGCTGCACACGCCGTGGAGTTTTGGGGCTATTGTCCGAGACCTGATAATAGGGTAGGCCTGCCATCAGTCATGACTACAACTAACACTGGAAGAAAACCGTAAGGGCTGTCATTAGTTGATGGATCTACATGGGGAATTTTGTTAGAGCACCTGTTAGCAAGTGAGGTAGCAGTTTCACAAATCATCAGAACTATTAAATACTATGTTGATCTTGATATGAATGGTTTTTCAAGGTCCAGACTTAAATGTTTGCATTATCACTTAGCGATGATAAAAAAGTATGCCTCTGAAATGTCCTGTACATGTTGGTTTCGAAAGCTTGTTAAGCTGTTCCAGCATAGTTAGCCTGCCTTACTCATGCCTTTGACCCCAGCCGTCATTCTCATAAAGGCCTGGAGCTGCGGTGGTCAGCGGTTGAGACAGATCAAGCCAGGCGGGTTCACTTGTACCCTCCCATGGCTTCCCTGGGGTCCTTCCCATGAATGTACACAATAGGCCTGCAACCGTAATTTGGTGTTAGAACAGGCAGATCTGCACCTTGGACAGGAGAGCCATGTGGCATGTTTTTGATTGAGGCTTTCGTGGTCTCTGGACGCTGCGGCTCAATCCTGAAGTCAGAAAAGGAGGCAAACGAGGGGGTAATGGGGGATCAGAGCTGAATGAGACAGGCTGGCTTTCCCAGAAACGAAAACTGAGAAGGTTGTGGAGTATGCGGCCTCACATGCATGCTATTTACGCTCTCACACGACAAGGGGAAGCCACGGAAGGGGGAGAAAGCCGAGAAGAGGGTGAGGCAAGGGTCACGTTGCACCAGCAACCTTCCGTCGCATGTATACACCATATGCAGCTGATGCCATGGGCTGGCCCTGCAGCCTGATGCTACTTGTGCATTTGTCCGCTAGCAGTTATTCTGGTAGAGCAGGTACCCTTCAAACTGCAGTAACTGGACAGATGTGTGTGCTGTCTGTCTGTCTTCTGGAAACTGAAAATGGGACAAAATTGTTAGTGTAGAGGAATGACTGTGCCAGAGAGTCATTAAGAGTTTGCACGGAGAGTGGGATCTAGAGGGAGGCTTGAAAAAGATGGTTGAACTTACTTTTGTGGTTTTTTTTTTTTTTTTTTTTTTGCTTTAAATATTTATACAGTGGCACACAAAGTTTGGGCACCCCTGGTCAAAGCTTCTGTTACTGTGAGTAGCTAAATGAGTAAATGACAGCCTGATTTTCTAATGGCATAAAGTTGAAGAAGACACATTTTCTTAATATTACTTCAATTTTTTATTTCCATCTTTTACCGTTTTAAAATAGCAATAATGGAAAAGGGCCTAAAACAAAAGAATGTTCAGTCCATTCTTCCTTGCCAAATGCTTTTAGTTCTGTGAGATTCTCGGGCTGTCTTTCATGCACCGTGCTTTTGAGGTCTACACATTTTATGCATTTTCAGTTTAGGTCAAAGGACTGTGACAGTCAAAACCTTCAGCTTCCACCTTGTGAGGTAGTCTATTGTGGATTTTGAGGTGTGTTTAGAATCATTATCCTCTTGTCTTTAGACTTTTTTTTTTTTACAGATGGTGTGATGTTTGCTTCCAGAATTTGCTGATATGTAATTGAATCCTTTGTTCCCTACCTTTGTTATATCTGGGAAATGTTCCATGTGACACTGGCTGCGATGCAAGCCCAAATCATGATAGATCCATGATGGATTTGATTTCATCAAAGTCTGCAACCCCTTTTTTCAAACATACCATTGCTTATTGTGGGCAAAAAGTTCTGTTTTAAATAGAGGTGAAACGATTAATCGACATAACGGGATAACATGTAGCTGCTAATTTTCAAACTGAAATGTCATGTCATGGCAACTAATTTAATAGTCAGTTAGTTGTTGATGTCATTGTGCATGTTTTCCACACTAACTAGGAATGTTTTGACATTACAGCTTTCTAGAGAGTTAACAAAAACCTCAAAAAGGGATAAGAAGTACTCAAAAGTGTGGAAGCATTTCACGCTTAACTCCAAAATAACATCTGGTGCCATTCTCAGCCACTCCATGACAGTCTGGCACAACACCATTGCAGTCTTTAGAGACACTGATGTGGTGTTAAGGGCAATTGTTGTAAAGTTCTCCGTGCAGGTGTCTGCCAATGGTGCTGGCACTAACAGGATGACTCATGGAGGGCATCACAGCTCACTGAATGTCCACAGTTGTGGATATTGGGTCACTCCACGCCTGTCGAACAATTTGTTGGTTCTCTCTCTCTGTGGTTCGTGTAGGGCTCCCAGATCCTTCATGTCGCTGGTGTATGCCGCCTTCTATCCACTGCCACCAACAGCGTGCTGTAGTAATATCCGCACGGCCGGTATGGTGTACAATGCGTCTTTAGGACCATCCCGCTTCCCGAGCCCTACAATCCAACCCCTCTAAAAACTCTTTCAACTACTCTTCCGACTGCTTGAATTGCTTTCAAACTTTTCTCTGAGGCATACTTCATCTGCAAAGTATACTACCAACACAACAGATAATAATCATAATCAGAATGGAATTAGTAGTATTTCTGAAGCTTTGAAATTTGCACCACCTGACATTTCCTAATAATGTTTGTCAATAAGCAATCACCCTAAAAAGCTAATGAAGGTCTGAGATGACAGTTAATATCATGTTGTATTACTGTACCTTGGCAGTTTTCATGATTCACTCCTGCTGTGGTCTTTGCTGATTTTGTATCCTTCAGCTTGTTCACAAATGCACAGGCACAGCTATCCAAAAGGGGGCTGAAAGCCTGATTTGTATTTACTACAATGATTTAAAACTAAATTGCACTCTACAATGGACCTCAGTAGCAAGAAGTACCTATTCTCACATAATGCTGCTTTGAGAATCTGTTAGGATCCAGTGATATTCTGAGGAAAAATGTTTGTAGGGCAAAAGGGATCAGATTTGGAACAATTTTATCTGCTACAGGGCACGAGTTCAATATGGGCTTCACAACACATGTATTAAGAGATCTGTTTTAATTTGATGCTAACCATGTTTAGCTCGCCGTACATGTAGCCATTTCCCCAAATGTAAGAACAATATCAGCTGTGAATTAAACCTAATTCTTATAGTGCGGATACCTTTCAAACTGCAGCAGCTGGACAGATGTGCGTGCTGCCCGTTTGTCTCCAGGAGAAACTGGAAATGGGAGAAGCTTGTTAGTGGGCAAAAGAAATCGCGCTTATGCCAGAAGCGAGTCATTAAGGGCTTGCAAGTGAGTGGGCTCTAGAGGAGGGTTGCGTGGAACCCTTGATTGTCTCGGCAGCCCCTCCAGAGGGCTTAATAGGGGTTGCGGCAGGGGGCCTCCAGGTTTACGTGGGAAAAGCGGCAGGCTGTCATTAGAGGAAACAGCTTTCGTGAGACTCCAAGCGCTCTTGTTTTAACGCCGGAAACGTGGGTTAACGGGAGCCCCTCACAAATTCATTGCCCAGAGTACAGAACCCTCTCATTGTAATTATTTAATATCCCTCTTTCAGCTACGAATAGGCATGCACAAGCCCTGTTCAAGTTACTCTATTAAGCCTCAGGAAATACATCTCCATTTGTGTTCTCTTATTTATTTATATTTTTTTAAATGTAATTTCTCTGTTCTCAATCTCTGCAACCCCCCGCCCCACTCCGATCCTTCGCTGGGTAACCATCAGTCAAACATGTGGCGCCTTGAATGTAGATTTCATGGTTTCTTCTTTCGTGCGAAGAAGACACACATGCATGATTGTCCTTACTGTAAGCTGGGTCTGTGTTTAATAGTTGCCGTGATTGTTCATTGTTGTCTGTCATACACAGCCGAGCTCTTCCACCAGCTCTCGCAGGCCCTCGAGGTGCTGACTGATGCTGCGGCCAGGGTAAGTCAGCAGTCACAAACTAACCACTGCCACACACACACATATACACACACACACACACATATATATTTTTATACAATGCCAGGACCAGAGATGGAGGCTCAAGTCGACTTGCGGCTCAGACATGTGCTTCTTTGACACACAACTTGACTTGCTTATCTGATTCACAACTCGTTTTGGATGCACGCTTAACTGACACTGACTTGTGCTTAAATAACTTGAGACACGTGCTTGAATGAATTTTGATTTGGGTTTGATTCTTAACTGATACACGACTCCACTCTGACACGTAATGAACTGACTCATGGATTGACCAGAGATGTGACTCGGACATGCTGGAACTGACCCAACTCGTGATTTAGGCATAGGCTTAACTGACTCATGACTTGATTTAGCTCTGCCTTGTCTGATTCACATCTCATCTTGCGACTGCACTCTGACATGTGATTAACTGACTCGATTTAGCCAGAGATGGGGACTCAAGTCGGCAATTCGTACACAAGTTATTTTCAAATCGCATATTGACCTGACTCGCAGCTCAAACACATGTTTAATTGACTTGACTCTACGCTCCCTTATCTGAATCGCAAATCAACTTTAATGCATGCTCAGACTCAGTCGCAACTGAGACGTGCTTAAATGATTTGCTACTCAGACGCATACTTGCATGGCTGCTTTAGCTAATGTATGGCATTTTTATGAAAAGGCAGTCCCATGAATATTGTCTGCTAGTAAGGCAAGAGTTACCAGGTTTTAGTAATTGTCGCTTAGTAGCAGTTTGTCTTGCTCTGTGTTTAATCTCTCCATTGTCCTGTTTTTGGTACAGGCTGCCTATGACAAGGTTCGTGCTGCCAAGAAACAAGCCGAGGAGAGAACCCGGAGACTAGATGACAAGAGGAAAAAGATCAAGCTAGGTGAACCATGCTTTGTCTCTACAGTGTGGCTGAACCACACAGCATTCCCTCTCTGCGCTTTTTAATGGAATTAGAAAAGAGCAGGCAAAATTATCCAATTGGCCCAGAGTGCCTTACAGAGCTGGATGCATTTGCGTTGTGTTTCATTTGGACTGTGTCATGTCTATGTTTTTGTGTGTGTGTTACTCCACAGACTTAGAGGCCCGTGAGCGGCAAGCGGAGGCAGAATCTCAAAAAGCAGAGGAATTTAAAATCTCCCGAACATTAGAAGAAGAGGTACAAACTATAAGCTTTTGACGGAAGAGGCAGTGGACACTGCCGACGAATAATAACTAGTGGCAACAAAACCATAGTCTAGCAGCTTATTGATGCATCAAGTCTACTGTGAAAATTTCAAGAGTTTTTGACATGAACATGCCTGTTGCATGATGAATGGCCCAAAAAAGGCTGTGTTACTTGAACTTACATTAGAAGTAAACTGTATATATAAAAATAGCACTAATCACATTTTATACATGTTTGGGAAATGAAATCTGCATAGGGCTGAAATATTCTAGACATGGCTTTTTGGATTTCAAACATGCCCTAATTCAGTGACAGCCAGTAGGTGTCAGTCTTCTATATGAAGAGACTGGGTTCAGGGTTATTGTAGTTCACATGGCAAGGATAGTGCACATTGGGGTAATGGAACTGGTTGGATTTCTTGGTATATTTCTATACGCATTGTGGGTGTATATATAGGTCTTGTTTGCATTGTGCTTACATGCTGTACATTACATTTGTGTGTTTTGGCAATGAAGTGTATCTCTTGACTGGGTTCATCTGCTTGTCGGGGTGTGTGTGTGCGCGCATGTGTGTGCATGCAGATCTCCCGATTGAGGGAAGAGGGCTCCAGACAGCTGCAGGAAGAACAGAGGCTGATTCGAGAGCAGATCCAGAGAGAGAGAGAAGGGAGGCTCCACACACACACAGGTACTTAGTTTCTGTTAGCATTTGGAGCTTTTCTGATATTCAACTTGCATGCAAAACGTCCACATATATAGCATGTGCTACTGATTATCCATGCCTTTATAATCCCATGGACAATTTCTTATTTTGATTTAAACTTAAATTTTATTTATGAAATATTGCTTATGTTACATACAGCTCTGGAAATAAATAAGAGACCACTCCAGTTTCTTTTTAAAACAGCATCTCCACATGTACAGCAGGACACCTCAAGTGTCCTACAAACAGACTGGCGAGCGGTGGCTGGGGTGAAATGCACAGCGAGCATTGTTCTAAAAATAGGCTTCTGGAGGAGTCATTAGTCATTTTCTAAATAAACAGATCTAAAACACAATATTTTATCTGGAATTTGGGAGACATGTTTCCAGTAGTGTATAGGATAAAACAGAACTGCTCATTTTGGTCAAACACAAACCCATAAAATGTAAAACTAGAGAAACTGATCATTTTGAGGTGGTCTCTTAAATTTTTACAGAGCTGTGTGTATCCTGAAAGGCCGGCCTATGTTATTGACCTGTTTGACTTGAAAAAAAGAATCCAACTTTTTTCTTTTATTTTTACAACTTCACAGGACATTATGGTTTAATGTACTTAAAACAATAATAATTCATTGTTACATGACCAATTTCCATCCTGTATTTATCCCTTAAACTGATCATATTTTATACAACTTTTAAAATCCTAATACATTTAGAAAACAGAGTGAATCACATACTTAATGTCCGTCTTATCTAGTGAATCTAAATTATCTAGATGATACGGCAAAAAGAAGGTACAGCCAGAGATGTCATAAACAAGGTGACCAGTCACTGGTTGAAATGATGTGAAAGCTTGTAGCACTAATCATGGTGTCCATTTACAGACTACGCTAAACACTAATAGTGCTGACTGGGAAAACCCCCATTGTTATGGAGATCAGAACTAACATTATTGAGCCACAGCGCTACAAACCAAAAAATTGTAGAATATTTTTTGCAGATTTTATCAGTGAATTCAATAATAATTTGACCTAATAATTAATAATTTGACCTTGAGTTTTTAGTATTTTGGTCTTTCACCTTTCACAGAGATGGGAGACAGACAAGGACATTGGTACACATAATGAGTTTCGGCTGCCAAAACCACTCAAAAGTTCAGATCTCATTGTTATCACATCATACAAACAAGGCTAAACTGAACTGGACCTGTTTATGCACACATAAGATGCATAGTGAAATGACAAACCGGTGGATGAATAAGAGGTTAAAATGCAGATACCACAGTCAGAGCTGGGGAAAAAATGAACTACAAGATTACTGGACACTTTAAACTTTTTCCGTCACTGTCATTCAGTCATCATTCAGTCTAGTACACCACTGGCCATCTCACATCGCAGAACTCGTGAACACTTTAAGTTTAAACCTCTGTTGCTTCCGATTGAGCTCCCTACCTGAAAAATTGCTCCAGGTTGTGAAGATTTGTAGGAGGGAACAAATCAGGGTTAAAATCTGGCTACAAGTCATGTAATGTAATCTGTTTTGATTGGCTGTCCTGTATTGTGCCTCATTAAAAAGGAGTCTGGGAAGAAACTACTATACAGCTTCAGCCTGAATGGCTGGAGCTAAACTGCTGGAGGCTGAATAGGTAAATGAATTGTCCTCATGACATAACAAAAATAATGCATTTAAGACAGGTTTTTGCAGTTTAGTTCCATATATACAGTACAAGGAATGGGCAGTGAAAGGTATGTTTGAACAGTTTACATACAATATCATTTACTCATTTATTATTATAGTGTATTAATGTTGTACTTTAAAACCATAATTAAAGAAAGCGACTGTTACAGGGTCCTGAATGTTGTATATGTTATTGTAAGAATGTCAGATAATAAAGGTAAATACTTTATACTGACTTGCTTTGTCAGATTAGAAACTCAGAGGAATGTGACCATTAAAAGGGCATTGCCAAAGCCTAGAAACAGCATATGGAGATAACATGCAAGATGGGATCACAAAGTTTAAAATAAAGAGAGTAAAGCTTTCAGTATTTGCCTGAACTCGATTAGACCTGACCATCCATGTCAGGCTCAATTAATTTCAGTTATCATTTCTCAAATATTTGTTGGGTTCACATTTCACCTTCTGGTTTCTCATAGTTCATCTCCCCCCATTTTTTGGCCTGAATTTAACTCTTCTTTAGTGTTTCTTCCAACATTGCTTTGACTTCCTACTTGTATTACCCTAAACAGTTTTTGTTTAGTTTTTCTTTAAGATATTGATTGATTAATACATTTCCTTAATGGCACATATCTTGCATTTTAATCTGTTTTTTATTTTACCCCGAGACCCACTTCTATTAATATTATTTATACTATAGACAGGATTTATACTGTAGACAGACAACAGAGTCCACAACTCACTTTCTAAGTTTAAATTTAAAATTATTTAAAAAAAAAAAACAACTTAACTACAGGAACATTGATTTAGTTATTTTCTTGCTGCTACTTTGCACATCCTCTGGTTTAAATTTGGACATTTTTGAGTTTTATTTATCTTTTATATTAGCAGGAACGTTTTTGAATAAGGTTTTCATCATGGTATTATTGTCTTCATTATTAATTAGCAAATGCATACAACCACCTCAGGTTAAATTTAGAAGCTGACAGCTAAATAAGACTTACTCACATAATATGTCAATCAAGTACCAAATTGGTCATAATTCATACTTACATGGCCAACCTCTCTTTAACCCTTAGAATTAAACAGGCTGCTTGGGGGCTGCTGTTAAGACTGCTAAATGTCTCTTTTGGTATTGGCTCCTTTATATTGCGCCTTGTTTAAAAAAAGTAGAATTGGGTAGAGCTAAACTCCTGTAGACTGAATAGGTAGATATGTATAAATGTCTTTAAAGTTAACGTTTAAATTAATTTGAGTGAGCTGTTGTATTCACTCATCTATGTCAGGCTATAAATAGGCTGTTATTGGTTTTGTTTGTTAATGCTTTAATGACAGGATGCCATTTTCACTTCACAGCCACTCATACTGAGGTGTATTTGGTCTTGGTTTGCTGTCTGTCAGTCATGGGTTTTGACAGAATTGTTGGATTGCGGTCAGGTTGATACAGAATGTTCTCAGGCTATATTTGGGTTCAGGTTCAAAATTTCATGCTCAATTAAAGCTCTAACATAGAGAGTGACCTGAATATGAAAAGAGAGGACTTGACCTGAACCCACAGTGTGTCTACAGGACCTCCAGCTGCTCTCTCAGGCCTGCTTAGCTCTCTGCAGTGAAGAGACGTGATGGAAAAATGCCCTGCACTGTTTTATGGTGGTTTAGTGGTTTAGAGTCAGTGTAATACGAGGAAGCTTGGACTGAGGATGATACAGCATATATCATTTGTGAAAAATAAAAATGGACTTACTGATTTTCTCTCTCTCTCTCTCTCTCTGTCTCTCTCTCTGTCTCTGTCTCTCTCGATCACATTCTCCCTCGCTGAATTCCTCTCTTTTCTCCTTGACAGATCCATCTGAGCAGGGCCACAGAAATACCACCCCTAAATTAAAGGTAAATATTCCTTATCACATACTGATATCTCTGCCCATAATGGCCTTCACTATGCACTGAACATGACAGATTTAACTATTATTGCATATCTGATCTCCCTGTATAAGTAAAATGAAGAGATCAAAGAGGAATTCCACAGTTCTTTTTCGGTTTTTCAGCATAGTTAGATTATTAAGACAAAGTCATTCTGAGTGGCAGTGTAGCCAAGAATCGCACCAAGTCAGAACGGACCACAATACAGGTGATAGGAATCAGACATCTGAAGCATTAAAATATTCACGGTGCTGGTATAATAGAAGTACGTCTGAAGAGGTTCATTCCAACCAACTCTTAGAAAGCTATTACAAAAACACCTTTTTCATTCACTGCCTGATGCCTGGGAAATTGTTTTACGATGGTGAAATGTTTTTAAAAAGGTTTTGCATTATTATTTTTTTATACGTTCATGGCTTAGAGGTACATGCAGGGTGTAAGTCAAGTTGTGCCCAAAGAAGACTTTTTCCTCCTGACAGATTTAGCACTATTTAACTTTTATCAATATTTAATAGAAAAAAAACGTTTTGGGCCATGTTGACAGTACACATTCCAAGCCCTGATTTCCATCAGCACTGTAAATGGTTACCTGTGAAACTGTGGTACATGAATCACATTAGTGGTACATTTAGGGCATAGTAAGGCAAAAATAATATGCCAGAAAACCTTTTCTGTTTTAATTCCATCTGTCTCATTACATATTAAAACCTGTGGGTACACTGTTGGTTATGAATAATAAATAAAACGAGATTTCTGAGACCACTTGTTCCTATCAACACCACTTTAAAGAAAGTCTGAGTAGTTGAGTTCCTTTACATCTTTGAATTATCTTACATCATCCAACCCTGAATGGATTTGGTTGCATCTCAACAATTGAATGGCTAAAATGTTGAATAATCCATGTAATTCCACTTTAAATGGCAGGTGCCCAGTATTCATAGTGCTCTTTCATGTCTAACACATTTCACTTGGAAATGAGTTGTTCGATTTAAATATTACAGCTTGAATGCTAATAGTAAGAGTGTGAAATGCTCTAATGAAACTCTTTAAGGGTGAAACTCTGAAATGTTCCATATGAAATGAGTATGTAAAGAAACCAAACGTTCTTGGACAGTGCAATCTATGACCCAGAACACTTTCCCACTTCCCCCAATGCACTCCTTCCACGAAAGGCTTCACCCTTGATCCACTCCTCTGTCTATTACAGCCTGGCTGTCAGGAGAGCCATAACCGCGTAAAGGGAGTGCTGTTTTGTTTCCTTTGGAAACCTTTCAGTTTCTCTTATTAAGGGCAACATTAGCTAATGTCTTTATGTATTTAATCGCATTAATTCTTTGCTGGCCCGTCCAAACTCTATCCCCTAACGAATTAATGACGTTGGCATGCTCGTTCAGCGAAAATAAACACCAGAGTCAAGTTTTGAGGGAACTGTGGGTCATATGCGATTTAATTACGTGCAGTTCGTGGTGAATGTTATTTCTAGTTATTTTCCCAGGAGCATCCTTGCCTCAAGGCCTGAGAGAGGGTAGGTTTTTTACCTCATACAGGCGTTGTGTTTCAAATATGCGATTATCATTTTCTGAGTCCACTTTACAGAGTCAATCAGAAGTGCTGTCTTTTCTTTAAACAAATCATTGTCATTATTTTGCTAGACCAGTCAATTCATTTTAGGAAATGCCTTGAGTATCAATATTTATTTCTCTTTTCTATCAGTAATCCTTGCGTTTTATTTGGTTTACGTGGCTGCTCCAATGTCAATTCTGTGCTCTCAGAGCTCCCTCAACAGGCAGGTTCTTTCTGGTGAGGAAGTCTGATGAAAACCACAATTTACAATGACTTAGAAAAATGAGCTGCGAAAGCCCTAGCCTGACCGTGTCGCGTGAGGTTGTATTATTTTTCGTGAGAGGCCGTTTGCTTTCGTTCTGGAGGGGTGAAAAAAGAGGTTACTCTTATTTGTAGCTATAGGGTTGTATTGACTGAAATGTAGCGAAGGAAGTGCCAAAAACTTTCAGGACATGACTCCCAGAAATGTTCAGAATTGTGTTTAGACTAGAAGCATGCAATCTTGGCCCAGCCTGCTAGATTCTTCTAAAATTTGGGGCATCGTCCAAATTCTGTTCTGACTCCTTGTAAGATTAATGGTAGAAGAGGTTATCGTCAGGTAGAGGAGAAGCACTAGGGCGCTGTATTTTGAATGGGTTAAAATATAGGCCAGGATATAATACCACTGTACTTGAAAGAGAATTCCAAAATTAACAAATAAAAAAAAATGTGTAATTCAGTTACTTTTTAAACGAAGTCATTCAGAATTTTTAACTAAGAACCCCCCCCCCCCCCACACACACACACACACACACACACACACACACACACACACACACACACACACACTGTTAATATTATGCCTAGAATTATTTGTATTTACATGTAACTGCAATAAGACCATTTAAACATTACTGATTTAGTTCTCTCTGTAAGCAATTTTGCTTACCAAAATGAGCTCTCCTTCATTGGTCAGCTCACATGTCCAGGATGTCGTAGGCCACTCCTCCTTCTGCAGCGTCTGCTCACAGGTGTTTTTTATGTCTGTTTCCCATTTAGGGAAACTCTGGGAAAGGACAGAGAGTTAATTAAAGCTTTGCTGCCGAACATATTACTGATTTTTGTTTCATTTGATGTCTACTCAGGATTGTCCCATTCTATTGCCAGTGCTTTCTTGTGGGGATTATAGAAGCAGTGTATGCAACTAGGTACACCTACCAGTATGTATCACTAACTAGAAGTGATGTTTGAACGCTATTGGACATACACTGAGGGGACCCAAGTATTCAGACCCTGTTATTTTTGCTATGTAATATTTTTCCAGTGCATATGTTCTACTTCAAATTTACACACAAAATGTTTTGTGACGTGGTGCTTATAAATAGTGTATGAATAAAAAGTATGAGTTCAAAAGCATAAACAAAAAGCTTGAAAATGAAAGTTCTACATAAAAAGCTGCAAAAATGAAAATGTTGCAATTGAGACTTTGCTTCTTAAAGTTCTCAGGGGTAACATCATCGAACAACGCTCATCTAGAAAAAGCTGTAGAATCATAGCAAAGACTCTAAACATCCTTCTCTGTACAATTGGTTCATTAATCTGCAATTGTAAAGTTTATGGAAGTTCATGGACCAGTATGCCAGGTAAATTGCATAGTTAAGAGATGGTTAGAGAGATTCCAGCAGGTTAACCTGAAAGCAGAAGGAACAACAGTTAAGCAGTGACCTGTGCCACAACCATTTTTGTTCCCACACTCCACACAAAACACAAGCAAAATCTTTTGGACTGATGTACTGTGACCAGACAAAACAGAAGCAGAACTCTCAGGTAGTAATTCAGCTGGTCATGTTTGGAGAAAGAGGGGTTGTTTGTATGATCTCATGAACACCAAACCCACAGTGAAGTACAAAGGTGGGAGCATCATGATATGGGGCTGCTTCTCTGGAAATGGTACTGGGCCATGCCATTGAAACATACATGAAGCAATGTACAAGGCAATATTAGAGGACAATTTATTATAATCAGCCAAGAAATAGGAGAAGATGCACATTTAAATAGTGAACCCAGACACACAGCCATAATAATTCAAATATATGGATGATTTTGTTGAAATTGTTGCAACAAGCTATATCAGAATCTGGAGTCTGGAAAGTAAATAAGTCTCATTTCAGTTCCAATGCGTGTTATGCAGCATAGTTCCTCCAGGACAGTTCCCAGGAAGATGTCATGAATGTTCTGATCCAGTAATAAATGGTAGTTGTAGGTGTGCAGCTTGGCCTGAACGTTATAACTTCCATAGACTTGTACTAGAAATGTAGAAGTGTAATAAAATAGGACTTATTGAAGTTGATCGGTAGCAACAGATGGTAAACTAGCATAATCAAAATCTAGTTAACAATGGCATAAAAGCAGAGTTGCCACAAAACGTAATGACTGACCAATCCACAGCCATATAATTTCCCACAGTGACTTGCATGAGAGTCTATAAAGGACTTCCCCTGCTGCTCTCCACATTTCCTCTTACATTGCCTCTCCTAAAGCCTCATTGGCAGTGCTTTAACGTGCATCTGTAAACCTGTCTGGTTACTGTTAGCGCTTCATTAAAACGTCTGGTGGTTAGCAGGTGAGTCAGTGCTGTGAATGCTGCAGGCTTCTATGTTAATTTAATCAATTTCTCAGTTTTTGGCTCTTTCTCTTTACATTGCATACTGAGAGTAAGGCTCCAGGGTTAAGGTTTATTGTGTGGGCTAGAGACTGGTGAGCTCAGTCTCTATAAAAAAAAAAAAAAAAAAAGAGTCTCATTGCCTCAGAGGGCTGCTCTCTGACCTTGCTGTGCTCATTCCACATTTATCTATGCAGACCATCAGGAGGAGACCCGCATAGTCCACTTCCAGCAAGTGGGGTTTCATGCACAGCCGCATTAACCTCTTCACCCACAGCCGTTAGAAATAAATAGTTTAGGCATGCCGTTTCGTGTTGAGCTGATTTATGAAGGAATTGAAATGAAGTTTAAGTCAGTATGGAGCTCGGTGGAGTTCATTTTGGTTGCACCCCTATAATATGTTGATTTGCTCAGTTTATGTGCTGTGTTTCTCCCATCTGTCTTTCAGCTGAAGTGGAAGTGTAAAAAAGACAACGACACGAACGGCGGATATTCTCAGGAATTTCTTCAGCGGCTCCTTCAGAAGGTGACACTGTAAACGATATCTCATGTCCAGCAAACCTGAGTCGGCAAGCCTTAAAAAGTTCTAAGCATCTAAGGTCATCAGTTGTTCAAGACCATATTAGAACTCTTGTAACTGTTTATTTTAGTAATCAAGTAATCCAACTGGATTAATAAGTAATAACCTAGATTTCTGCATTAATTACTACAATCCCAAATAAAAAAAAGTGGTGACAGTACGGTGAATGCAAGTGAAAATACAGTGTTTCTTACACCTTCTTTGGATTTATTCTGTTGTAGACAGTATGAACTCAAGATATTTCATATTTTGTCTGGTCAACTTCATTTTGTTTGTTAATATACATCTATTCCTAATTTTCAGGCTGGCAGTACATTCCAAAAAATAGTGATGGGGTCAATTTAGGGATAGTAATGAGGTAAAAGAAACTACATAATAATGTGATTTTAAACAGGTGATGTCAACAAGTGACTGGGATCATGATTTGGCACAAAAGCAGTGATCTCCAGTTTGTCAACAAATGCTTGAGAAAGCTATTGAAATGTTAATGAAGAAAAAATTGGAAGGGGTTTGCACATTTCTCTCTCTGCAGTGCATAATATCATTAAACAAATCAAGGAATCAGAAGGACTTTTAGCACGTAAAGGGTGCAAGCCTAAGCTGAATACCAGTGATCTTTGATCCCTCAGATGGCAAGAATTGTCAGTCAGCAATAGCTGATATAACCACATGGGCAAGGTATTGCTTTGGCAAACCTTTGTCAAGCTTTACAATACAGAGTTATAATACAGAGTTACCATCACAAAAGCGGCATTGACTTCTCTGGGTTCTGAGGCATCTGGGATGGACTGAAACAGTTGAAGATGAATCAGTATTCCAGATCTTTTTTTTGGGTGAAATGGATGCTGTGGGCTCCAGATGAAAGATGAAGAGGACAGTCCAGACTGTTATCAGCAGCAAGTCCAAAAGTCAGGGTCTGGCATGGTGCAGGGTTAGTGTATCAGGTAATCTACACTTCTGTGATGCAGCATTAATGTAGAAAGTGCATTGAGATCTTAGAGCAACATATGCTGGTTTCAAGAAGACGTGTTTTCCAGGAATGTCCGTGTTGTTGTTGTTTTTTTTTTTTTTAAAGAAGACAGCGTAAAACCACATACTCCACACATTACAACGGTGTGGCCGGGGAAGAAGAGGGTATATGGACTTCTCTGCCTATAGTCCTGACCTGTTCCCAATAGAGAACGTGTGAAGAAAGATGACCCCATACCGTTTTCAGGAAGAATAGGACAAAATAACACCAAAAACACGGTTCAACGCTTGATATCCTCTGTACCAAAACATCTTTAGGCGTTATGAGAAGGAATGGCAATATTACAAAGTGGTAAATGCTTTGCTATCCCAACTGGAACATTCAGGAATGTGTTGCAGGCCTGAAATGTAGGAATAGAGGTATATCAACAAATGAAGTTGAGCAGACAAAACATGTGAACATCTTTGGTTCATACTGTCTGCAATGAGATAGAGGTCAATGTAAATGTAAGAAACACAGTGATTTTTTATTTGCAAGATAATATCTTTACACTGAAATTATATCAGTTTTTAGGCTACTTGGTGGCAGGTCAACTTCTGACAATGAATTCCTGTTTAAGCAGGCAAGGTGCTGAGGTAAAAAAAAAATAGCTATAACATGGTGATAAATCTAACAAAACACTTTTAGAGACATTAAATGCTTTGGATATCTGGTTTCTATCACTGGCGCTGTAATTGTCTCTGATTCAATGACTTTGTTTACATTTTAATGATTCAGTTCAAAATTTAGTGGAATTTCCCATTAGAATATGTGTTACCATCATGCGAATTGCCAACTGCACATTGCAAAAAAAGTCAATTATTTTTTATGATTTATTTCATTTTTTTAAGAAACTGAGTTTAATCAATTATTAGTGACTGCACTTAACTGTAAATCTCACTTTCCAATATTTATCCAGTTAGCTAATACAAATGCCAGTCTGTCTGGGTCCAGGCTACACACTATATTTTAACAAGTGTGAGAAAGTGTCCTTGTGTGTGAACAAGCTGTTTCTCCTCCTAATGAGCCCAGCCCTGTGTCCAGCGCCCCAGGTTTCAGGCCTGCATGACATCAGCCTTTTAAGCACTTTTTTATTTTGCCCCCATTGTGCGAGCGTCATTAAGTTTTGTAGCAGCGAAAAGTGCCGAGGGCACTGCAGCGCCCAGTTAAAGTGCCGCACGCCACTCTCGCTAACCGGCTTCGCCGGTGTGTTTAGCCCTGCCAGGGGAGTTGCTCGGAAATGTGCTGTTCTCATGCAAGTCCGCAACTTGGTACCACCCTGGTGCAGCACCTAATCGGCTCAGAGGTCTTCTGGCAGAGATACTGGTTTGTTAGAGTAGGCCAGGATTCAAGCATGTAGTGATGTCACTCCCAGCACTGGACCAGGTTGTCTCTTAGAAGGCACGATGGAAGTTTGGCTCCAAAAACTATGGAAAGTTAAATTTGAAGATCGTTTGAACGAAGTAGGGAGCATGTTGTTAGCATGGTGTTAAATTATGTCACAATGTACTGTGAGTATCTTCAGTACCTCTTGAGGTAGTAATATTAATAATCATCTTTGTGTCTTAGTGAGAAATCTTTTATAAACCCTGGTTCCATAAGAATATTGTTCAGAAAACAAAAAAACAGTTTTAATCCTTATGTAGTTCCAGTTTCCTGTTACTTAAATAAAGTATTTAGCATGAGATTGGCTAATAGATCTTTGAAGTCATGACATCATTCTGTACTGTGCATCATGCCCATAGTAAGAACTCGTGGTCCTAAAACTATACTGCACTAGTTATACTGCACTACTTTGTGTACAAGACAATTTGTGCATAGACAGTAAATACAAGGATGTGTATGAGCAGTAACTGTAGTTCAAAATATGACTAGAATTGAGGTGCAACAGCAGTTAGCATGCATATGTAGTAGAGCAAAATACAGCTTATCTTAATGTGGATATGGCTGTTCAGCACCAATACCAATAAAAGTTCACGTTTATCTGCCTGACTCCTTGCACTACATTCACCTACTGTTTTAAATGGTGCAATTGCTAAAGCATTTGATAGAAACCTGAAAGTTTCTAAACAAAACATCTGATACTAATATCTAATACAAACACTAATATCTATTACTAAACATTTTAGTACTTTCAGATTATGGTGAAATGCCCTCATGTATTGTGATGCTATATATTTTAATGCATTGCCCACCTTTAGAATGAAGGAATGTGTGTTTTGAGAGGGTGAAAGGTAATGCTGGTAAAAGAGGAACAGGTTCCAGACTGCATTTGGAAAGGGTTTCTGTATGTTTTGGACTGCTAGAGTCCGTCGGTGATCAACTTCACTCCCTTCCCCGTCTCTCCCTCCCCAAAGAAAGCTTTGGAAATGTTTAGATATATGAAATAGGGGTCCATCGGGAGTCCTTTCCTTTGTCACTGTTGGCAAGGTTTTCGTCCTATGTGTCCAATTGCGTTCATGCCTTTTCTTTTTCCCAGCGAATGAACATTGATTCCCAGGGACTTAAGATTCTCAGAAACCATTTTTTTCTGCTGCTTGACATCCAGTCTTTGGGTAATGTCTTAATAAGCCCTTCTCCATGACAGGTGACATCTTGATTCTGTGCTGATTGGCCAAGGGACGGTGGCTTGGTCACTCTTCAATGACCCAGAGTGAACAGGGATAGCAGACAAATGGAAGACTTTGTCTTAACAAATCCTCCGCTCCTCTTTTGTGGAGGTTAGAGGTCGTTTAGTGAACCAAGCCAAACCTCCCATTGCTCCCCAGTCTAAATCTTACTGGCAGGCCTTTGGAGCTGAGCTGTGTTAATTTCAGCCACCGTATCCAAAAAATGTCCTGACTTAGCCTTTTCTTCAGTTGGAGCAAAAAGAACCGAAGAGGTCCAGAGCACTGACTGTTAGCGAAACAGAATGGTCCCAGGCTGGTCGTAGATTTGTAGACGCAACATTTCCTTGTGAATCTTTCACAGTTTGCTGTTCCCATGGTCTGAACGTACGTAAAGTGATTAATGTTGTACAGCCAGACTGATTAATTACGTGCAGTACAATTACATTTAACCGCTAACATGAATTGTAAGCCACAAAGTGAAATTAAGAGACATTTCCTTCTAAATCCTGCCTGAACTTGGAGAATGTTTGGTCCTGAGAAACACCACAGTCTTCCTTTTTTATTCCACGTTTACTTCAGGATCCAGTTCAATTAAACAAAATACTAATAAATGAATGACTCCTAAATGTGATCAGAGCTTTATTTAGGTTGTGATAAAAGTTAGCATTATTTAGTTTTTAATATACTGTGTGTTTTTTTATTTATTTAGAAACTCACAAACAAAGAAGTTATTGGGAGCAATACAAATGTGCCGATTTCTTAGCTGTCACTGCTAGCTGTTGTTCTTCATCTTCAGTTTGAGAACTGTTTCTTTATTATGAACTTTGATGACGGTTAGATTTGATCAACCTTGCATAAACCAAAGATTCTTTACTGTAACTGTTTTAATTCTTGAAGTTATTAAGTTATTTATGTTCCTGTAAAATATTTATTCTTGATATCTTCTTTCTGTTTTGCAGTATGGAGACGTCTTGAACGTTGTCATATCCAGTAAAAAGAAAGGCAGTGCTGTGGTAGAGTTTGCAACAGTTAGAGCAGCGGTGAGTATTCAGTTTCACTAGGAGTTCCAGCAACAGTTCTGAATGGCAATGCCACCAAATCTTCTACTTTTCTAAGTATTTTGGTTCTTGTGTCACTAAAGAACATTTTCAGAGACCCAGTTGTCTTTTGTCAGTCATTAAAGAACTAATAAATTTTTTTTACTGAGTCAGCTTCAGTATCTGTAGTTAGTGAACCTAATTGTACCATATTCCATTGCAATTTTAATTGGTTTAAAAGTGGTATTGACTCCAAACACCCTGTGTTAACTCATTACTTTTGCTTTATTTTTCTGTTTTAAAATGGTAGGTTATAATAAGGTACAAATATGTACCTTTCACCTGGGAAATAATAATTTCCCCCCACAGTTGGACCTTAGCACCATTGTTGTATCTTTAAGGATTAATTTACATTATTTGCATGTAGAGGTGTTAAAATGTACCTGCACCACACTTTTTTCACTGACAGTGAGTGTGTTTACATGCATTTACTAATCCATTCGTAATCTGGATTATCTGATTAATCAAGTGGTCATGTAAACCACATGGTTCAGTGTCTTAGATTAGGTAGGGCAAAAAAGGGCAAGAAATGGGAAATCCAGTTAAGAAAGAGAGCTGGATTTTAACTCAGTAGTCAGATTTTTCAGTGCACAAATACCCTTACTCTGATTTCTTTCATTTTTCTGTGTAAAATAGACTGCAGTACTAGATATAAACAGTCCAGCATCTAACATAGCAACAAACAATCAGTTTTAGAACAGTTTTGGAGCAAAGCTGAAACCAACTACGTGCTTGGCAAAATGATGTATTTAAATATTCTTCATCTTCTAGATGATCTATGTTTTGTTTGCTTCATGTCTTATTCTGAGTTTGTTGGCTGGTTGCAAAGCAGAAATCTGATTGCTGCCTGACTCATGTAGACCCTGAGTTCCCATATTATGTATGCAGGCAATTCACAAAGTCAACCATAAAATATCAACCAAGTGACTTAGGAAAAAAATGTATTCCCAGCTGGCCAGCAAAGTTACATCAGACCCACGTTCCGGTAAAGTCATCCTTAAAAATATGTTCCATTACATGTTGCCACACAATGTGTTACTCAGAGACAGCAATGCAGGGAAGACTTAGTGTCAGCAAGCCACGTCTAACATCATTAGTATTAATTGTAATCCCTGAGTTTGTTTAACTCTTACACTAGGGATCACTAAGCATATGGGTGTGGCTGGAGGTGGTGTTCATGGTTTTATAGAGTTAGAGTTTGTATGCATAGTCTGAGTGTTAGGTACTTTTGAAAGAATGGGCTTGCATTTCTGACGGAGACCACAGCTTTATTTATTGTTGTGATCTGTCTGGCTGTCTGCATCCTGGATTTTAGCGTGCTAGAAGTCAGACTGTTGTGGGCTGTGCCCGCATGTGTGGTTACCTCCCCAGAGAACATGGCCGCCATACCGTAGGAACAGACTCTGCTTGCGTCTGGTACTGGCTGGTCTCTGGTCAGACCGGAGACCTGAGGCTAACTCAAGTTCAGCACACGCACCCTCTGTCACACTGCACATAAACATTCAATTAGCGTGACGTTACTTTGACAGTGATGACTGATGACAGTAGCATTTGCAGTAGATTTTTTCCCCCCTTAACTTTATTAAAAACGTATTTTCTCCCTGTTTCTTCAGTTTTCTGAAGCAGCCCTGACAGATCTGACTGTTACACTGCAACTGGTGTTATGAAGGCTCTTCACAGAAAATAACCCAGGAAAGGCATACAGAATTTATGGGCTTACAAAAGTCATACGGGTGTTTTTAAAGAGAATGATCATTCATCATAAAGGATATGTTTAGACAAAGGGTGTATAATGAGGTAGGGATGCACCGAATGTTCGGCCACTGAAATTGTTCGGCCAAACACCATTTCGGCCGAATAATTTTGGTTACCAAACATTCGGTGCATCCCTACCTTATTATACATAATTAATGAAAAGGCGAATAGTTTAACGCGAACAATGACGTTTTTAATTAAGATGTTAACCTTTTCTAGTTCCTGGATGTAGATCGGAACCAGAGCAGAACTTTTACTTGGCTTCAGTGCTAGCGTCAAGTGCTAAGGTGTAAAACCCGTTTAACATGTTATTTCGGCACTGCGAGTCACACCGGAGCACACTGACGTTTCCCAGCTTTTATTTAGTTTCAAACATTCGAGCCAAACGGAACTCCAGACAGAGTAAAGACCATAAGAGAGCCGAGAACCACATTAGGGCCACGCCTCAGCCAAAAGTAGGCAACTCTGCTGTATCTGTGCTAGAAGTGGACCGGATCTGTTTTGGGACAGGTGGGCCAAATGCATGTTGTAAATATGCGGGCCACCTTTGGCTCACAGCAGATTGCCAATGCCGACAGTGGGCCAGCAGTGCCATTTCTTTGCCAGATGTGGCCCACATCAGCTTGCTATCTGGGATTTTAATTTATACAATGGTGAAAAAGAGGCAAAATGAATAAAACACTGAAAAACCATGTTCGGTATTCGGCCTTTGGACAAATGTTTCATTTTGTTCGGTTCTGGCTTCGGCCAAAAAAAAATATAAATAAATAAATAAATAAATTAAAAAAATTATATAGGTGCATCCCTATAATAAGGGTGTATACATTTTTTTTCTTATTTCTTATTTCACAATGAGCTTATATAAAGGAATTTATCACTCTCATTTGATTTGTGTGATCTTACTCATTTTGTACTTTCGTTCAGGAACTGGCATGCAAAAATGAGAGTGGCCTGATGGGAAACCCTTTAAAAATTGCCTGGCTGGAAGGACAACCTGAAGTTGCGACCGCACCCAATCATGCTTCACCTGGAACATTCATTCCTTCACAGGTACATTAACTATAAGTGGCTTTAAGTCCAAAGCTTCACAGCCAAAAGAAGTGAAGTCCATCATTCCTTCTTATTGTGCTACAGAGGGGTGAACCCTTTAGTTAACAGCAGTAAAACATATTAATCAATAAATCTGCATCATTACTGACCAGTCACATCATTCTCGAACAGTGTGAAGTGAAGAGAAAACATTTTAGAGACACCCAACTACACCCAACTACACACGGGTACGGCATCTCAGCCCAGTTTGTGGATTTGTTGGTGTTTTATTAGAGAATGTTGGATCACTGTGCTCTGGGCTTTATGCATGTGTTCTACCATTTAGTTTCTTTCCTGGATCACTGCTTCTGTTTCCATATGTTCCCTCTTTCTCATCACTTCAATCTCCATCTTAATCAAGCTAGACACATAGTATTTCTAACGAACCCTAAATGATGTATCCTGCAGATTTGGTCTTCAGTCCAAATAACATGTTCCCCGCACCGCTCTCCCCCTAAAGCGAAATATGTAAACGCTTGACATTTTATTTTCACATCGGTGGGCAAATGTGTCTGCCACACTCATGAGCTCGTTGTGGGGCTCCTGAACAATGTGTTTAGGGAAAGAGGGCTTGGGTTTGTTTGGTTTGGAAGGCGCTCTGTGTGCGCGTCTAACAGCTTTCGTGGACCCCCAGCCCGTCCCTCATTAAGGCTGACCCAGCAGACACGGGTGGAACGTGAGAGGGAGAGACTAGAGGCGTGTGTAATGGACGACTGGCACGAGAGGCTGCCTTGCTTCGACCCCCCCGAGGCAAGAGTTAACCCTAAACGCTCCCCTCTCCACGCACACATCCTAGCCCTAACTACTGCCTAAGCACAATCCCAGCCGAGCTGACACAGTGCCGAGGGTGTAGCTGCTGAAGCAGGTCTGGAGCATTGCTCTAGTAGCCAAGATTCAGAATGTTAAAATAGCTGTCACTACCGAAGCCACAGATCAAGTTAGTCCTTCAGGAAAAATTCACATATAAATCAGAAGGCGTAGTTCACTGAAAATGTATAGAAAATGTATAGAAATGTTTGTGTTGTCCTCTTGCTCCAAATAGATTCAATTAGCCAAGATATGTTTCTTGTCTATAGTTAGTTAACATAGCTCACAATTAATGAAAGCTTATACCCCACCAATTAATACTCTGCAAACTACGTGTCTAGATTGTTATATACATGCCTCAAACTGCATCGAGTTGTGCAGGAATCTCCAAAAAACTTGCAGATGTTGTTTTTATAAGCCTGTGAGAGCTCATGTCACCAGCGTTTTAAAAGTACTACACTGGCTGCCTGTATTATTTAGGATTTAATTTTCCTAGTTTCATAGTTTCTTAGTTTTCTCGTTTTCTTTTTCAAGTTTTTAAAGCTGTAAATGACCTGCCATATGCATACTTCACAGAATGTCTGTCTGTTTATTTTAGCATGTGATCTTAGATCTGCAGATACTGGCCTACTACAAATGAAGTCTGTCAAATACAGTAAACACAGAAAGGCCTGTTTCTGTTACTATGCCTCTAAACTGTGGAACGCAATTGTATCTTGTATTAAACAGTCAAGCTCGGTTCACACGTCAAAGAAACATTTGAAAGCGTATCTCCTCAGGCTGCCTTTTTATTAAATTATGAAAACAACCCTATAAATATGTTTGGTATTAACATGTGAGATCACTTTAAAGCCAACACACTTGGAGGCAGGTGGGTGATTATTTAGGTATGCAGGTTACACAATGCTAACTGAAGAGGTTTTTTTTTTTTTTTTTTTTGGGCTTGATGGTTAAATTAACCTTATAGCTCTGGTGTAAAACTATAGAAACAAAAATCAGGCGTAATAAAGTAAGACTTCCTTTGTGGTTTGTAACATTGTATAATAAACTTTTCACAGTGAAATTAGGGCGGTCAAAAAATAAAAATCATTAACAACACAATCATGCTGTTAGTTGGGATTAATCACCAGTAATAGCACCTGTCTGATGTCTAATATCTAATAACAATTAGTGCACTATTTTCTATTTAAGAAATTGACATCTGTTAGAAGCCCCCGCCTGATGACATTCTTACTCAGCACACATTTAGTCAACTCAGCTGTTAATTGCTATGTTTAGTAGTCAGTGAAATCCCAGCCTGCACCAATAGGAAACAATACTTCATCACTTCCCAGTGTCAGAGCTTTAGAGTGAGAGTTTAAGGAGGATGAAGGTTACCAGGAACAATAAATGATGATAAATTTAGACTGATATGGGTGATATTTATTGAGCTACACATACAGAAGTAGTGTCTCTCAGTATGGCGTCGGGCCACCATGTTTGCTAATGCAGTATGCCAGACATGTCAGCGTTGAGTTGTAGAGGTTCCTAATGGTGTTCTGCGATTATCCATCCAATGCAGCTTGAATATTCTCACACAGTTCCTGCAGTTTGCGGTAGGAGTGGAACCAGGCGTTCTGAAATGTGGCGTGTGACAAAAAATCCAGTCATCTTGACGCTGACCACGGTGCCTCCACACACAGATTTGTTGGTTGTCTCCACCAAGACAAAAGTGGGATTCGTTACTGAAGATGACCCACTGCCATTCTGATGATGAGTGTATGTGCAGAACGCTAAAGCTTTTCTGAACTTATGATGTCATTTTTTTTTTGCTTTTCACTCTAAGGTGTTGATGAACCGGCTGTCTCATTTTAGACTGCCATGACCCTAGTTTTCCTTTGAGACAGAAAGAGACAGAGAGCATGTGGAGGTCATATTCCAAGCCCTGGGATTTGTTGAAATAATGTTCATTAATGTTATTATGGCAACAGTTTTCCCCTGTCAATATTGAATGCAGATTGCTTCATCGTTCGCTGGGTTCCAGGAGGCTAGCAAAGGAAAACATCATTATAATGCAGCAATTTTCACGTTAGCCCTCGGGAAAGGAACCTCACACTGAAGCCCATGCCAGAGAATGGAGATGGGGGAGGTGGAACAGTTCCTTGGGAGGTGAACATTACTAATGCTGTCCAGCAACTGGGCCAAGGTCACTCTTGACAGCCTTGGAGGTCTGCCGAAGCTGCTGCATATCCCATAATGCCTGTGTTCCCTCGCCTCCTCACGCCAACTCTGATTGCAGAGGAACTATGGTGTACCATACGTCCCTTCCCCACTCCCCCCCTCTTCATGAATTCCCCTCTGTGCTGGAGCACAGAGACCCAGTCTGGGATTTGGCGAGTCAGGCATTTTCTTTAGCCTTGAACAGGAGAGGGCCCACTACAGCTTGTTTCTTCTAAATCCTACAGTTTAAGCTTGGCCGATGAGTGGTGCAATCAAAGTGGGCAGTACACTGTATAGATGATGGACATCCACCTGCATAGATCTGAGCTTTTATTTTCAGGCACACTGGGGCTAAAGCAATTCCTCAGCTGAGTACAAATACGCAAAATGCACTGACTCGTTTTTAGTTTTGCGCTGGAGCTAAAGTGTGAATTCTGGCAAAACACTGAAGCTTTGGAATACAATGCTGTGCTGGAAAATACTGCATAATATGACAAATAAGATTTGACTCTAGTTTTAGGTGGGCATGCTCCTATAAAAATTAGCTGTAGTTATGCAGTATGTGTGAAGAGGTTTTCTACACCAAACATGTTTTGGCTGGTTGAATACATTAGGAACAAGTGAGAAATTATATAAAAATATGTGTTTTTTTTTTTTTTTTTTTCGCTGAACCACTAAAGAACTTAAAAACATTTTGTGGACCACAGAGCCATTTTTTAGATAAGCATGGACTCTTTGGATCAGAAGATCAACTCCTGTTTGGCTTGTTGGAAAACTATATGGTTTGTTGGCAGAATTATTTGGTGTTTAAAGGTCTTCATGATGTGCAGTGTGGCATCCTTTGGACTATAGACTTGCCCACTGCTTTTGTCCCATCTTTACAGCCTCAAGGGTAGTGTTCCAAGTGCAGGACTGCAGGAATAACCGAAAGGTTGGTGGTTTGAGGCCACCCAGGAACAGCGGAAAAATGACAACTGTCTTGGGCACTGATTTTGTGAGCACTAATCATGTCTATGTTGAAGTGCTTTTTATTTGTTTTGCACTTATGCTGAGTGTAATGTGTATTCTATCTAGGTATGAACGCTGGCTTGGAATAGCTGGATAGTGCTCTTATGCTGTATATATCTCTGTTTTCTCCTTTCTGGGTATTAGCACTGGCCCTCGTTTGGTCAGCGTCTGAGCTTAAGGCGAGTTTTAGCCTCTAACCATCTTGTACTAGCTAGGAAACGTTCTCTGACGGAACACTAAACATGGTTGTAAGTTGCTCTGGATAAGAGCGTCTGCTAAATGGCATAAATCTAGATGTACATGTAAATGAATATGAAGTCTCAGCCAAGATGGAGAGCTTATAGTGGCAATTGAGGGCTGAATTGGAGATTGATTGTCAAATACATTCATTACCCCTCTCCTTCCTCGCCATGTTCCTCGGCCCACTTCAATCCTACCTCACCTTGTCCTGCAGAAACTCCTGTTCTGAAGGTCTTATTGTCCTTATTGATCCATGGGTGGTTTCTAATCAGAATAACAATACACTGTCTATGGGGAATTACACTGGCCACACAGTAGTTGATGAAAAATCTAATTAGGGAAAAAAAATTGTAATGTCTAGTAGCATTCCTCGTTTCTCATTTGATCTTTGAATTTGAACGATTTGTTGGTAGTATTTATAATTCTGCTTCAATTCTTCTTAAATGTGTTGTCTATATCTGCTCCAAATGGGATTTATTTTGGCTCACTCTCTCAAGTTGTCAATATTGCAAAAGCAGGAATTAATGGCCTTTTCCCAACTTGCTGGTCTTGTAATAAATCCTCGTAATTTGGACGGGATTTAGTTTCACCTTCTCACTTTCCGGAATGTGTTGCAGCTGCATCATAAATTCTCATGAATTAATGGTTTTTGAAATGAGCAGTGCCAAGAAATATGTGACTACTGACTCATTTTTTTTTTGTTTTTTATCATCAAGGTTTCGTTTTTCAGTCATTGCATGGTAGGATAGCATGGATATAAATTATGTTTATTACGTCTATGTTTATTAGCCTATTTTTAAGGCTGATTTGGATGTAGCTGACAGAATTTCAGCTTTGTCAGCCATTGTTTGACGTGCAGTGTTGGTGGGAGTGATACCTGATTAATTGCCCAAATAAGCTCTGACTGAGAATTCGAACAGTCACATGGATTTCTGAATATCAGAAGTTTTGATAACCTGTCTCGCAGTTAAATTAGTCTCACAAACCAGTTTCACAAGTAAATCCCACACTTTGACTTAACAGAATTGCAAAGTATAAATGTTCATACATTGACTTTTTAAAAATTGTCCTTGTAAACAATTGTCCCCTGGACGGGAAAGAAAACAAACAAATGCATTCTCCACCAAATCAAGCCTCACCTCTCACTTTAAGCCCAGATAACCAAACTGAATCTTTTTTTGGACGTATTCTGAGAAGAACCAATTCTTTGGAAAATACCATTATGCTTGGAACAGTTGAAGGAAAAAGATGAAGATTAGAGGAATCATGACCCAGGCGTTCAAAAGCCTGAAGATCCAAACAGAAGATAGAATTTTCTGGAGAAGCACCATCCATATGGTGGCAAGGAATCCGCATCGACATGACTACACGTAATAATTCTAATAAAAAACAGACTGTAGAGAGACTTTATTGACCTACTCATGTATATTTCTGCCATGTTTCCAAGTTAGAACAGCTTATTTTCTCTGCATTTCACTATTTTTTGTTAGTACTCAGGCATGCAGAGTGTTTCGAATAACAGGTTTATTGTAAAACCGTCCATAGACAAAATTCTGTTGACATTGTGTTTCTGTTGAAAAGTAGTGTTTCCATCAGAGCGTGACCAAGTTAGTCTTAGGTTTTGTCCATACACAGTGGACCATTCAAAGATTCAAAGAAGTAGTCTTTTATATATCTTGCTTTAGGGATGCACTAGTTTGGGAATTTCGTTCCAATTCCAATGCAACATTTGTAAAATGCAGAAAAATCACTGAATTAGCATTACGGAAAAATATACCAGACAAAAAATTTGTAACCTATGACTGAAACATACTTAATAGTGTAATACCTCCATGAGCATGAATAACAACTGCAAAACAATTTGGCATGGACTAGATGAGTGTAGGTGACGTGTTAAGCCACTGTCATTTTAATAAACGTGACCTTTGTCCCAAAGTATGCTACTAGAAAGGGAAATTCTAATTGAAATGGCTCAAAACTGCTATGTTGTCTCATTATTGTATCTTTTGACAGTGCTATATAAGGTAAAAGTCTTGGAACATTTTAAAACTTTTCTGTTTTTCTTTGCTGTCAAACGCATCACGGGCTCCCGCCAGACACAACATGAACCAGATGTATCTGCTATTTTGGGAGTTTTCTTTTTTTTCAGCCATATCTATAGGGCTCGGCTGAAAAGTACATTCTTCCCTCAAAATAAATGCGTGCTATGTCTGGTTTGGGCCTTGTTATGGTGTTGGCAGGAACAGTTTGCTCTGCTTTCCCTAGACAGCCATCGAAAATGAATCAGGCTTCTTGGAAAGTCCAGAAGGCTGTGGAAGGCCTTATGTAGCAGATTGGACAATTGGCATTGACATTCAATCAGTTAGTGTTGCATGGTGGTTTATAGTGTGAGTTTTCTTGCCGTGCATTTTCTCATGCATCGTTCGCGTGTGTTGGTATATCAATAATAGGATTATTTTTCATTATTAGGATCAAATGGATTTTTGCTGGCGGACCTGAAACGGTGCAAATATGAGAGAACATCTATGAGTTAGACTGAGTTAGTGCATCAGAAATGTACTTTGACACAGCACAGTACTCACTAAATGATAACAGATTCAGTAGAGGTCATTTTCATGGGGGGAAAAAAACTTAAATAATGATGTTGCATGTGTTCAGTAGCGTTGGCTTATGCTGCCAGCCACAGTTTCTACTATGCAAGCTATGCTTCAGTTGTCAAAACAATTGAATTTAATGAGAAGAAATGTGTATATATATATTTTTCATGATAGTGTGAGATGGCAGGTTTCTGGTATTTGGGGTGATAGCAGAGAGGAATTCTGGAGAGAAAGTGTTCCCAGATGTGGTCGGGGTACCTCGCAGTTTAAAACGTCTGGCGTGTAGTGCAGCGCCAAGATAATTTGTCTTCCAATTACTGTCTCTTTCTTCTCACATCAGCCGTGTGAGGTTTGGGCTCTTGGACTTCACGTGAGTCTGCGAGGAGCTTTTTTCTTCTTTTTTTCCCCATTATTTCCCTCATGATTGTGGTATGTCATGGTCCAAAGTCAGCTTGTGTTTTATGACTGCATACTCTAAATTTGCGTGCCATGTTGCAAATTATGGATTTAGAAGACCATGTATAGAATTTCTTGTTCTGTATTCAGCTTTGTTTCCATGTGTTAATTGAATAGTGATCTTATGGCTCTGACTTTTTAAAACTGGTTGAATTGAGGTAGTATCTGAGGTGAAATTTGGTTGTAGAGATGATGTGACCTGCTGAAGGAACATGTAGTGATGTGATACTGTGTTGTAAAAGGGTCATACAGATCACTGTCTTTCTGCTCACAGCTCTGTTCTTTCTTATTAGGTGCACTTATGGCTCCATTGTGAGCCATGATGTCTTTAAAGCATTTCTTATCTATGTTCATCTCGCAAATAAGGTTGCATGAGATGTCCTCCTGTTTGTACCTGTAGTGCTTGCTCATCCTTTGTGCGGTTTCAACATTGGTTCACCAAAGCTCTTCAGTTTGTTATCACCTAGAAGTAATATAGGTATATACTATAATAGTCTTTCTACCGAATTGTTGGCGCACTTCATTTGGTATCCAAATAGGGCAATGTCAGGACGTTTATGTATGTGTGGTATAACATAAATATGTAGCATTTGTTTCAATAATACGTTTCCCGAAATTACTTTGTGCAAACCCAGTTCCAAAAATGTTGGGACATTAGGTAAAATGGAAATTAAAATCTCTATTGTCTTATCAATTTCATTGCAAAGTTACATGCAACTCGTTCCATAAATTTGGGATGGGACGATTTAAGATCAGCGATGTTGGTAAATGTTCAAAAACGTATTAAAGGGGGATGCAGTCATGTTTGGATGTAAAAGAAGCATTCAAGGAAGGCCTAATCTGGATTTAGAATGACCTCTTAAAAATAGCATTCCTCAACCAGCCAAAAGTTTTAGGTATGTTACCCTCTATAGTGCTTAATAGTGTGCATGAAGGAAAAGACCAAAAACCTCAAATGAATGCATATGACGTTCAAATTCTGAGGCAGTACTGCATTAAAAGAAACATCATGCTTCTGTGATGGATATCGCCACATGGGCTTAGGAATATTTTGAATAAACATTGTCAATAAAACAATGCTGCATCTGCAAAGTTGTTAAGACTTCACCATGCACAGTGAGAGTTGTATTTCAACTGAATCCAGATGCGCTGCCGACTTCTCTGGACATTTGTGTTGGGGTCTGATGAGTCAACCATTCAGATTGTTTATGGGAATGACAAGAGTTATGTTCTCTGGCCCAAAGAAGAAAAGGACAACACAGACTGTTACCAATGTGAGATTTGAACGCCAGTGTCTGTCATGGTATGAGAGTGTATAAGTGGGCAACTTGCACGTCTGTAAATGCACCATTAACATTCTGTCAAAACCATTAAAGATTTTTTTAGAGCCACATATGTTGGCTTTTAGACGGCATCTTTTTCAGAGACATCCATGCCTGTTTTAACACGATAACACCGAACAACTTGCTGCATGTGTTACAACAGCATGAACAACAACATGTGTAAGTGCTAGACTGGTCTGCCTGCAGTTCAGACCTGTCTCCCATTGAAAAGATGCATCTTTTTAAGCTCAAATTTTGACAATGAAGTCCCTGTGTGGTTGCATAGCTGAACACTTCTATAACTTAAAGAATGGCAAAACAGTTTTTACAGCCTGGATGATTTTGTGTCCTCAGTCCCCAAACTATTGTTAAATGTTGGTAAAAAGAAAGGTCATCAAACACAGTGATAAACTTTTTAGAATGTGTTCTAGGCATCAGATTTGAAACGAGCAAATATTTACAAGGAACAGTAAAGTTTAGGTAAGGCACATTTTAAAATATTGTGTTCCTGTGTCATTTGCGGTATAATAGATTTTGTTTTGTTGGCCTTTCAGATACCCATGTCTAGGACTGTGTAGTGGCAACAGCCTGGTGATACGATGCATATCGTGATACTGGGGTTGCGATTCGATATATTGTGATACATCCCGAAACTGTGAGCAAGGCAGTATTTTAGGAAAACTGTCATAGTATACAAAACAGGCAACACCATATGTAGGTTTGCTAATGCTAGTGCTGCACTCTTATGCTCCTTGTTTTTCTCTGAGAATGGAATACAGCATCACAAAACATAATATAGTGATGTTCAACATTTTCACATGTTCTTACACCCATGTCAACTTTTTTGGAATTAGACTTGTAACTTACAAGAGAACTTTCAAGACCTTCAAATAAGGTGTAATGATTTCTTGGAACCAACAAATGCATTTCTGTATATTTATATTCACGCATGCTAAGAACCTGCTAGCATTACAGTGTTGTTCTTGTTTCAGGTTTAAGGTGGTATTAAGGTGGGAACAAATTCCTGAAACCAATCAGGAATTGTTTTTCTCTGTGGTACTTAGACTTAGACTAAGTCAGCTCTTCTATTGCTTTAGTCTTCAAGGAGTGCAGAGAATAATTACAGGGACTGTATAACCATCACCATAATTACTGAGTGACTGAGAAATTAACTAATCACATTTGGATTTCCAATAGGCAGGACCAATTTTGTCATGAAAAATGTCACTCCAGACCTTCTGAAAGTTCCAGATACTTCAATGACGATGAATACGAGGAGCAGCCTGACCAGTTAGATGTGAAGTGAAATATGGAATTTCTTTTAAAAGCTTCAGATTTCTGTGTTAAATCTAAGATGTTAATGGGAATCCAGGTTAGCGCTAACAAAGTACTGGAATCCTGTAATGATGCTAAGTTATCCTCTAGCATTATCATCGAGGTGAGGTTTTCTTTTGTCATATTTTGATCAGAATTCATCTGTGCACAGGTATAAACCTTTAGGGACAGGAAACGTTGTATTCACAGCCTCCAAACTATAAATTCAAGGTATAGCACGTAGCAACAAGCAATTTATCCAGTTCTGATTTTCGTTACTGTGATATATAGCACTGATGATCATAGTAATACCTACAGCCACATTGTATTAGCTCTAATCCAGAGGTGTCTAGTCTTATCTGCAAAGGGCCAGTGTAACTGCAGGGTTTCGTTTCAACCAAGCCGGAAATCACCCGATCAGTTGTTTGAAGGCTTAGAAGTTGATTAAGGAGCAATAGGGTAGGCTCCTGCTTGTTTGGAATGAAAATGAGTAGATTTGTAGGAAGATCTGTGGATCAGACTGGACACCCCTACTCTCACTGAAGTGATAATTATGGCACAATTCTTTGAGTATAGGATTTGTAATGGAAATGAAAACTTTGACATAGGAATAATAGGAATCAGACATTAATGAAAGACATTAATTTAAGCATTTTGCATGCAGTTCACACAATTCCAGCAGCAGTGCTGAAAAGAAACTGAGAGCTTCTACACTATTATTCTATTTAAGGAAGTGTTTTTAGGATCTGTATCTTTTCTGTTTCTGGCAACTTGAGAATGTACTCCACGCTTAATGGATGTTTTAGAGTTTTTTGCAAGCAGCTGCCTTTCACAAACTTGTTTTTTAGAACATTTTTTAAATGTTTGGTATTTTGTTTGCATAATACTTAATCTGATTGAAATGTTTTGTAGCGGCTTGGACTGTAAGCCATCGGTGCTTAATAATTTGTGATTTGTAGAAATGAGGCTTGTAGATTTGTAGAATATTTAACCACTTGATTAATAGGTTTATTTTTAAATTTTAGATGTTTTAGAATTTTTTCTCCAGGATATTTTTTAGAGGTTTATGTTCAGTTGACTTACTTAGTCATTCTTTTCCTTATTTGACTTAAATATGATTTTTTTCACTGCACTGCGCAATGGTAAATGTGTGTAGCGCACCTATAGACGAATGTGAGTAAAGTGTGACTTGGGCAGCTCCCTCTTGATTCCTGATGGCCCCCCGTGGTGGTGCAGACCCATGGTGGCTCAGTTATGGCGAGGGGCCCTGTTTGTTCAGCAGGTTGTGTTTAAACTCTCATCAGGAGGAAGGCTGCTAATGGACGGCCCTACTACCCAGCACAACGTCCCAGCATATGTGGAAGTATCACATTTCCCCACTTCGCTGCACACACCACTGTCGAGAGAATGGAGGTTTACAGCTATAAAAATAGCAGTGGGGCAATAAAGTCTGGACCCACAACCTGGCTCAGGTTCCGTGGAGTCATTATTGAAAGCAGAGCGTGCCGTTGCGTAAGACAGTCGGTGCATCGTTGGGGGGCCTCCCCTTTTTTAGCTTTTTGCTCGAGTGCAATTGGAAAAGAAACCACATGCACTAATAGAGAGATAACTCAGCATGAGAATTATGCTGAAAATCAGCATGTTTGTCCTTATATCATAAACCGGTTTTGCTGACCAGAAATATTCTGCAAGACAACGCAAAACACAGTAAAAAAAAATCACAGTATAAAAACACAATATGAAAAGGATCCAATTTTAGAATTATATGCAATATTGAATAGAGAATAGAAGAGACTGTTAAGAGTCCTATCAGAGTAGCAATAACAAACAGACCTGGAAGTCTAAATGAAACTCCATCACTGTTACCAGTGAAACCAGTAAGTGCTGCAAGTAGTTTATCACAATGTCAAACTTTGAACATCAATAACTGCTGCTAGAATCCTACAGTGATAATCTGTTAATAAGAATATGGGAAGCATTCAGTGTTTTGTGAGGCAGGAAAAGAAATGTCTGATTGATTTGTGAAGCAGGAAAAGAAAAATCTTTTAAGATAAGAAAGATCTTTGAATCAATGGCATGCAGGCAAAGCTTCCTGAAACATAGGACAGTGTGACACTCCATGATAGGTAAACTGGTTGGAAATGTGGGCAAGCAAGTGGCACCCAGTCAAGGCAGATGAAGCAACAGCATCAGACCGCACAGGATGGGCAATAGTTCCATATTGTTGACAATAAGTCAGTTTAGTCAACAATATGACTGTTTAAAATATTGATTATGGTAAAATATATTCTATAGTAGTAAGTAGGTGAGTAAGTAAGTACATTTTATTTATATAGCACATTTAAAACCAAAGTGCTTTACAGCCAAAGTCTGTGCAGTCAAAGATTCCCACTGTCCGTTCACGTCTTTCACACACAACACATACATGCATCTGTGTCTAATGTCACTTGCGAGACCAGAACAATCCAGAACAAAGGCATGATCCTTTTTGTTTAAGACAAAACCGTGGAACAGTCAAAAGTGACGGGGATGTAGACCTTAACAATCTTGAGTGCACATACATACAAAGCATGTCCACAACATATGCAGGTGCAGGTCCATTCAAAGCTTTAAAAACCATCAACGCTATTTTATTCTGTAATGCACTGGGTGCCCGTGCAAGGATCCCAAGACTTGAGTTCTCTGCACCCCTCTTCTACCAGTTACCAGTTAATAATCTAACTGCACCATTTTGAACGAATGGAAAAGAATCTGCTATTTGACCCAAGCCTGACAGGGCCTGACAAGATATCAGGTTTAGGCCAGGTTTGAGTATGTAGAGCATTGTGCTTGTAGTAGTTCTTTTAATAGGTGTTTTTTTTTTCCTCAAAAAAAGGCGCCAAAGTGACACCGAAGTATCTTACCTACCAAATATGTAAAAATGATACTGTTCAAACAGTCAGTGAGTCAGAAACTCACTGACCAATCACAGTTGCCTCTGCTATTGACATGACAACAACTGAGATGACGGATCAGCTGTAATCCAGCAAATAAAATGTTTTCACAAATGCTGAAGGGATCTGAATCCCACAGTTTGCCCATTTTGTGAAAAGTAAAGGACATTCTTATAGATGTTCTTTGCATCTTTTTGCTCTGTGAACAATTTCGCAAAATTCCAAAAACATAAGTTACTTCTTGTGTGTATAGTTTTCAGGTTAATTCATGTCATGTTTGATGTGCAACAACTTAAGCCTTTTGAAAAAGGCAAAGGCTGAATTGTAAAATGTATAAGACTGGAAAGGCTGTTTTCACAACAGATCAGCTTTCCAAAGAATTAAATTAGTATTTATTTGTTTCTGTAGGGTCTTTATTGAAAGTAAGAACGTACATATTTATAGAAAAAGCTGATCAGGGATCCTGACTTGTTTTAGACTGACACTCTCCATGGAACTCACTCACGTTGTGCAGGATACAGATTCTTTGCAAGGAACCACCAACAGCATTAACAAACAGTTTTTGATTCTTGGTAAAAGATGTGCTTTGTGTCAGTGGCGTTGTGTTCTTTCTGAAAGAAGTTGCTGTTTGTATTTTTTACAGTAGTGAGTGCTTTATTAAATTTTGTGTTTTTTTGTTTTACTTAAAGGAGATATTAGATATTATAATTCTGTTTACACACACAAGTCTGCACATGCAGCACATCCCGTCAAAAGACCCCTATTTTAATGATAATTTATCACTTCACTGATCGTCAATGTAATCCCCAACAGCTAAACCAAACATCACATTTTATGTCCAAATAGTGCAGCCCTAGTCAGGAATATTGTGTTTCACTGTGGAAACGTGACGTGGTCATTGCATCAGGGGGAAAAAATGAAATTGACTCCTACAATGCAGAGCATGTGACAGTATTTTGAGCTATGATGGCAGAAGGCCTGGCACATTGTCTCTTTAAGGACACATTGACTGTGGATGTAGCCATTCTGCAGCAGCTACCAACCAGAAACAAATGTCAGTATCAGATTACTTCCTCACACCAGTTAAGTCAGCTGCCGCAAAAGTTCACATATTTCTATATTGTTTATATTTATATTTATATGTATATGATTTTCTGTCCATAAATTCAAACCCTTAGTAACAAAACAAACAACTGTAAAATCATTGCTGTGATGTCTGTCTGTGGGTGCGAGTGGGTTTGGTTGTACCAGTCAAGCCTGGTTGGGTCAAGTCTCAAAGTACGGCTTCGTTTTTATGCCCTTGCAGAGCTCTATACTACACCAAGTATCCTGACCTCTCAGTTGTACAGAAATCTGTATGATGTTGTGTGATTGTTGTTGCATGGTCTCCATGTGGAATAACAAATAATTATGATCTAGCCTCGTCATTTTCCGCAATATTTAACTCTTCTATTACAATAACAAACTGTAGCTTATAAGTCACTATATTTTCTTCATTACAGCAATATATTGACCAGGAACTACAGATTTTCCACAGCTGTTTGAGCTAGGAAAAAAAAAAGTGTGAAACATTCCCTTTCTTTTTCAATAAACGCTCAATAATACAAAACCGAGAACCAGATTGGGATTTGAGTTCCAAACCATAGAATGCTTTCACATGAATCTCAGGCCTTCATTATGAATTTCATATTCCCTAAAAGCAAACCCCCTTTTTCTTCACAAGCCTCTTTTTATATATATATATATATATATATATATATATATATATATATATATATATATATATATATATATACACACACACAAGTAAATGTAATATATAGTTGTAGTTGTACAGAACTTTAATATTGATCCTGCTCTTTTTTTAGGGACCTGAAGTTGGACAATCTTCTGCTTGACACAGATGGTTATGTGAAAATAGCTGACTTTGGACTCTGTAAAGAAGGTAGGATTTTGTGTATATTGTTGCTGTTTGACTAAAACCTTGGTTCCTCAAACCCATAACTGCATGACGAGAAAAACAGCTGTTTAATTTAAAGTCATTGTGAATCAGAAACCACAGCGAGACGTGTTTCAGAATGAAACAGGTTGTTTAAGGTGGGAAATAACTGTGGTGTAAAAAGTTAATAGGAGTCTCTCTTNTATATATATATATTTATATATATTTTCCGTTAGTCCAGCAAAATGGATTTCAGGCAATTATTTAAAGTCTCGAATGAGCAAGTTTGCTTTTCAGTAATGAAATCAAGTGGCTTGCTTATTAACTGGGGTTAGTAACATACGTTAGATGCAGAAATGTCTTCTCAGTCCTCTAGAAAAGTCTCTTTGATGTCCAGTCAAAAAACATGTTACACAACAGTAAGAGTAAGATTGTAAATAGTAAGGTTGTATTGTCCAAGCAGATGTGCCCACCCTAGAAAATGCCCAGTACCTGTTTTCACAGGATTTAAAAAGAGTTAAAAGGCCATCGATAAGTCCGGTTATTTGTTTTCCATTTATATCCTAAGTTCATGTCACCTGTTAACTGCAGATATCCATAGTCTCCTTTACTGGTACAGTTTGTCCATGACCTGCAGTACGTCGTCCAGAATAGAAGGTCCCAGGTCCAGGTTGAAGGAAAAACTTGCGTCAGCCTCATCTGGCTGTGATTCCTCTGGACCAGTTTGGGTTGAATCCCTACCAGAGCTCAGGCTCCCTCGGCCTGGGCTCCGACTGATGGGGGCTTCTTCATCATGGAGTTCATAGGCTTCCTCCTCAACCTCTTCAGTGTCCAAAAGTGGCAGCGAGCTGCATTTTTTCCGTCTCTGAACTGATGACTGGCGCCGTGAGTCCCAGTTAGTGTTGCTGTGGCCTAAGGGTGGGAGATATGACACATATTTATTTTCCCAGTACCTGTTATTGCATATTTTTATGTGATATTTTATGTGATCTGTTCAGTGCAGTGGTGTTAGATCGTTTGAACATTGTTCAGGCTTCTGGAAGTAGTGAAGATACATATGATTTTCTTAAAATATCCTGATGTAATTTATTACAATAACTTTATAATGAGCACCCCTTACCGTGACCTGTCTCATCTTCATCCAGGTTGAGGCGAGGTGGCTTTGGAGGAGGTGCGCAGGCAAGGAAGAGGTTTTGCTCACTTTGAGAGCTCTGCAGGAGCAGGCTGTGGCCTTGCTTCAGGAAGGAGAGGTCCCCAAAGCTGTCAGTGTGAGCGTCTGAGCCAATGTGAGCGAGGTGGCGAAAGTCTGCCAGTGGATAGCTAATCATATTGACGGAGAGCACCTTACGCTTTGATGATCTCCTTGGCCATCTTCCTGAAGGAGGCTTGCCTTCAAATGTTGTCCTTAGTGGCATTCTGATTAGCTGTTACAAAGTCGCAGTTCTAAAAGTTGAGTGTATGAGATCAAGGAGATTTTATCGGTTCTGGACCATCATGGAGAGCTTCTTTCTGAAAGAGAATGTGGGAACCAAATATCAGAGTCAGATGAATTGTGTTAGGTCACCAGAGCACATTTTTTGTACTCAAAATGCTAACCCTTCTAAGATGGCAGTAAACGAATACCCACTAATCAGCTTTATGCAAATGGCATCATGCATTAGCTGGTAGTTGTCAGCCAACATTCTTTCTTAGCTACACAAGCATGTTTGCTCAAGCTCAAGTCTGACAATAACCAGTTAGGCCTTATGACAATATGGTTTTATAGCAGAGTGTGTCTTATTGAGTGTGTGGACATCATCACTCCAAATCCGATAGAAGGAAAATAAAAATAAGCGAATATCTAGTATTCAGTAGTAAGTACATGTTACACCTTACTTATGACAATTTGCCAAGTTGCTTTTAAATTTAGTGTTTAGGTTGTAGAGATGACTGCAGGGACAAAGGAATGCAAGTTGCACCCCCCGCCACCACCCCCACCCCTGCATTTGAGAAATATAGACATAGTTTGCTTTGCAAGGATGGCTAGTACCAGTGAAAGTTACAGGTTATAGTTAGCAAAACAATGAATTCCATCTGATAACTCCAGGTCAGGATGCAGATGCTGTAATTGCTTAGTATGTTCCGTCATTTGAAGTTCTGTCAGAAGCTTATTATGAGCTGAGCTCCGGTATCAGGTGAACTGTGAGGGTTACATGGTGCAAGTGTCCCTAAGTTATTCTAAGAGGAAATAAGTTAACACGTTCTCTACAAATAACAAACTTAAATATGGCATTTTCTGTAATTTAAGTGGACAATTTCTTTTTATTTGCTGGGCAAATTTAACATATTTGGGGAAAAAATAAAACAAAATATAAAATGCTTTTAAAAAAAGTTTTTTCTCCATTTTTTTTCCCACCGATATGATAGCAAATAACTCAGCAAATCAACAGTAATTATGTAATAAATGCACAAAGGTGTGCTCTCTGTGGAGTTGTAAATGTAACTTATTTTTACTTAGAAAATCATCAAAACATTCCAAAACCAGTATGAAATGGTCCCCTGATCACTATACCCTACATTCAAAAGTTTGGATCAGTATACAGAACACTATTATTGGGGACATCATTTGTGATAGTAGTAAACGATTTCAGGGTTTGATCATTAATCACAAACAAGACGATCCCTTATGGGTACCCCTGTCATCGAGGGTACGTTGGTTGTACACTGCTTATACGGTGCACTGTGGGATTGGATAAGTGCACTAGATATTGTGCACTTTTTGGACACCACTACAAAATGGTGGAACCCTAAAACAGTAGACTGTATAGTAAACAGGGCAACAGTTTCGCACACAGCTCAGGTCAAACCAGGAACACCTAAGCTTTACCATATGACTGAATCTCATTGGCCTTTAGATTGTTTAGATTTAGAATATGAAATAATCTTAATGATTAGAATATTTGTATCACTCAAATATATAGAGAAAAAAATGCTTATTAATTTAGCTGCAGAATAATTAAGGGACAGGAAAACACTTGGCAGTGGTTAGCCAGGGGACAGTTCTGCGGACTTGAGGTTTTATGTTGTACTGACCTCCTGCTGCTTTGCACACATTAGATCCGTTTTCGTGACTCAAAACACTCACTGTTCAAATGTGTATGGCACGAGAGAAAACATGTTTTGTCGGCAATAAAGGTTTTTATCGGCACTTTAGGAGCAGCGGGAGATGAGGGAGCGTGGACATAACAGCATTCCTTTTTAAACATGTAAGAATGAGGGAGGGAGTGGAATGGCCCAATTTAAGGAAGCTTTAAGGAAATGCTCATCTTCCAAGTCCAAATTAACGAAGACCTGAACCCACCACACATCCTGTTCCCACTATTCTACACTTTCCTGTGTCCTCTCCACAGCTTTCTGAAGTATTGGCTTATACATTATGCTAAGATTTTTAGGCAACGTTAAAAGTGCCTGACTATTGAAAAGTTTAGTTGGCTCAAAGTTGCTATTTTACAGGCAAAAAACCTTGCTAACTTAGCTCACCTCTTACCTTAAGCGGTTTGTGTGTGTTAGCCTGTTTTTCCCACACCCTCTCTTGTGATCAAGTTGGACAAGGCTGAAACCAGCAGATATGAGGTGTTTCTGATTACATGATGGGGCTTGTTTGACTGTAAAGCTTGGAGAAACAGAAAGAGACTCTTGTGGATTCCCTGTCCCAGGAAGCCGTACCAAAACATCAGTGAACTGGGAATTTTGCATGTGTTCTTGAAGACCTTTCCATGTGTGGTCTGTTATCTGGCAGTTTTTTTTAATTTTTATTTTACCACAAGGGTTTTTTTTTTTTTACCATTGGATAGTTTATTTGGTTTGTCTCACCAGCGAGTAAGAATCTCGGAACAATGAAAAATATTCACATTAACCCAACAGAAAATTATAACAACTACTTCTTTTTTTGCAGACCAATGATGTGAAACTCATCAACATTATAGCCTTATTGTAAACTAGCAGACTGGCTGCAATAAGAGACAAAGATTTCTTTAAAGCAATAACAGCAGAAGTTCTTACCTTGATCCTTGAAGAAATCTTTTCAATCAGTGAAGTTTACAGGTTTGGCATGCACTTTACACACAGTTCTCCACAGTTCATAGTCCACCCTGGATTTGAAGTGGTAAGGTCCAAAGTCAGGTGTGACGGTTGACTGTATTGTGTGACAGTTACCAAGGTGAGGTCTGAATAGAAGGCGTGTCTACAAGAGCAGGTGGAGTGATGTGTTTTTTTCGTCTTTGCTCCCTTCTTTTCTCCAGACCTATTGGGTCAGATTTTGTTTGCTCTATGATGACATCACATTCCCTGCCATCCAAGACTGTAAGCCCTGGCAACTGCACCTTTACCTTTAGTCTGCTCACCAAATTCTGTCTGTCTGTCTATCGATCTGTCTATCGATCTGTCTAGCGATCTATCTGTCGATCTATCTGTTGGTCTATCCATGAACACCTCTCTCTCTGTTTCTCTCCACTCTCCAATAATGTGCTCTTTCGATTGTGTCAGACTCCCTCTCCATTTGACTGAGCTACAAGAAAGCCAGAGATGGTTAGACGATTGCTAATCTCTGTGTCATTGTCCGTCACTGCTGATTTCCTGTGCTGTGTGAGCTTTGCTAAAGCCCTCCCTGGCCTGAGCTTCAGCAGTTTCTAGATGAATGGAGGAGGATGCACACAGGTTTGGAATGAAGGCAGTCACCAGCACCAGGGACATGTACGGGCTGGCTGAAGTTGCACAAGTAGCTTTTCCAGTAGAGTTGTTATTCCTACTCCCACACCCACACACTGTATATTCACAACACTGTATCCCTCTGTCAGCTGACAGAAATTTAAATAACACTAGGAACCACTAATGTGGGGTACTGCGGGTCTTAAATGTTTTATTTTTACAGAAGTATATTATTTTAAAGTAGTAGTATTTATTATTAAAATGTATTTATTTTGTAAAGCTGTGGAGTAACATCTCAAGTCTAAACACATTTGAGGTTCACTAGTGAGTGCTGCATAAATATACCTTATATAACTTTTTAGCATGAAGTACAGTTTTATTGCCACTTCATAGTGGTGATGATATAAAAGGGCTGGGACCATTTAAACTCTCAATGATCCTAAATATTTGTGCCTTTTTATCATTAGCCTTTTTTTTAGTTTGAAAAAAGTTTGGGGAAAAAAAAATCTATACAATATTTCAAATGGATATAAGCTTTTGTCTTCTGGCAGAGTTCAGACTTCCAGTCTGATTGAGAGGAACACCCACACCTGTATAAGTTGTGAGGTGTTAAATCTTGTGAGTGAGGTTGCACGCTGACCAGCATGCTCATGGCAAGATGACATGAATTATTCGAACAAGGCCTGATAGTGGAAAGCCTCAAATTGGCTCCATGATCCAAGGATTGATCCATGAAATGGTCACTAATCAGTGAAACGTAGTGGGCACTGGTCAATAACATGTTTAGACAGAGCAGTGGACCCAACCTATGCCATGAGAACACACCTTTAATGATGATGTATTCCCGGTACCCACGTGACATTGTGGATCAAGGAATGTTGAATGCCCACACAACTTTGGAAATGAAATGTCCCATCCATCTGGCATCCACTGTCATTCATCGTTTGGATTACAGTAATTCATGTTGCCTTGCCACAAGCATGTTGACTAGCGTTCAGCCTCATTCACAAGATAACACCTACAGTTTATACAGATTTGGGTGTTCCCAAGCCGTCCCCTGAGGTAACACCACTTCATAATCAATTTACATACTGCTATCCCATGACATTACATGTGCAGACTGTTTAATAGCTGTCATCCAATGATAGCAGTAGGAGAGAAGGAACAAATCTCAGTAGACAAGCTTCTCTCCAAAGGCCAGTTTCACAGTCTTTGGTAAAGTGGCCAGAGCTGACATATTTTTATATTATTATTATTATTATTATTATTATTATTATTATTATTGTTATTATAAAAGCAGTCCAATTGAAATGACCAACATTAGTCTTTATTTGGCAATCAGTAGTACTTCCATAATAATAATAAAGGTTCCTAAAATTGAACTGTCATACTTCATTAATCCTCAGAAATGGTACATTACTTGTCCCTGTAATAAACTCCAATCAGTTCAGGTTTTGGACCTGATCCAATCAAGGACTGTCTAGTCAATAAGTATGACCGATCCACTATATGAAATATTAAATGAAAGATCAACAGAAAGGTCAACTGCATGCTGGTTAGCTTTCAGATAACACGTTCCATCATTAAGCTGGGGCCAGACATCTGTCAGCTGCATGTCAAACACTAGTCATGCTTCCACTCCCTGTAATGACTCTAGGATGACCTGCGCCTGGGATAAATGAGGGGAACCACTTTGGTCTCCTCAATAATGTAGCACCTCCAAACTTAACAATAGCTTGAAATGGTCCTGTTTGAGCTTGTTCCAGGACCTGGTCCAAATTCTCTCGAAGGGAGTTTTCTGGAGCGCAGGAGCTGAACCGTCTCCATGATTGTCTTTCGGCCCAAAGGAGCTTTCATACTTGTCCAATAAACAGTTGCCCTTCCCTCATCTCCTTCAAAGGGAAACAGGTCTTCCTCCCCAGATGCAATCACTCATGCAAACGAAACAACTTCGGCCCTCATCATAACATTTACCAGCGACTGGAACTGCACATTTCAACAGCTCTCGTTCCTCTTCCTCCAGCCCTCCCTACCTTCCTTTTGTTATGCTCTGCTTTTCATGCAAGTAGATCATCAAGAAATTCATGAGGCTTTTTCGCTATCTGGGGCCGTGTGACCACTCCAAGTTTGGGGTTTCACCAGAGGGTAAGGTGGAGCTGCTTTCATGTGCTTTCTGGTATGCCTCTTTTAGTCTGGCTTGATTGCTCTGGCCTTTACTTACATGGTGGTGGATTGTAGAGCGAGATCTTTGCCAAGCTCAGGCCGTCATTGGGTTCTGCAGTCACGTTTGGTACAGCTTTGTCTCAGACACCGGGACACAGAATCCCAGTTGCTTGCAGAAAAGTGTTTCCAGATTTGGCTTTGGGCAGCCTTTGAATCCTAAATCGGGGCCTTTTGTTTATATGTACTCATGTGCTTCTTACGGATTTGGTTCTAATGGCCTTATCAGTAAAAACAAATACAATGACAACTTCCCTTTTGTTGTCTCTGCAGCTTAATGTCAAAACAGCTTGGATTTCTCCTATCATCTGTAAGATCATTGTCTAGTTTAATGGCATTTGTCCAACAGAAACTCAGATGTGTGGCAGTCTCCATGCATATAAAATTGAGAAATTATACTTGGCCCTATGAAGACAGTTTAACTGAAGTACACCACATTTAACACATTTTTGAACTACATTTTTTTAGCCATGTCAGGGTGATATAAAACAGAATTTTACAGTCTTAATAAATTCTGTTGGTTTTTTCCTTATTTCCTCATTTCAACAGTCTAGAGCAGACATTTCCAACCTCCAGCTTGTTTAATACCGTGCCATAAAAAGGCAGGTCGTTTGTGACTGCTGAGGTCCAGTGCTTTGATATTAATAAAGTAATTATGTTGTTTAAAGGTGCAGTATATGATACTGGATCTGTTGATATTTGAACTTAACAAGACAACAAATATGCCCCTCCCTACAGTGCTTCATTAGAAGATCCACCGCCCAAATTCATGGACGTGCAGTCATGGCCTTTGTTCATTGCATGGACAAATACCATGATATATCATCAGAGTGAGCAACGTCACAGCATGTAATGTAACTAGTGTTAGCTTGGCTGTGGGTTTTGCAAACTGTTGTTGCAATTGCACAAACCTTAGCAAAAAGGACAAACCCTATGTATACTCACCTGTTGGTTCTGTGAAACAGCTAAAAAGAAGCTAATGTTACCCACCTGTCCAGCAAAAACAAAGCAACCTCTGCATCCCCCATTCACTCTCCATGTAGCCCATCTCAGTTTGTTTTTCGCCAGCTTCTTCGAGTTTATTAGATTGTCCGGCAGTTACATCTTTCGCAGATTTTCCTGTACCACTTCAAATAGTGTAGAAGTTGATTATATAGTTAAATGTGTGTAGTATTATTATTTTGTTTAATGCTTAATAAAGCTTCATAAACTCAGTTTCAGTTTAAAATAATAGGACGGCTATAGAAAATGGATTCGCCCCCATAGGATTCATCTTCTATGGGGATGCTAACTTGCTAAAACCATTGTGTGTATGTTATGAGAAAAAGAGCTAGCAAATGAGGCCAAGAAGCTGTCTGATTACTTCACATTTGTGGACGGGGAAGGAAGGAGACTGCGGTATGGTTTGGTTCAGTCCCTGCTGTTCAAAGATGCCCTAAAGAATCGTTGTATGTATAAATAGACTACATTTCTGCTAAACCTTAATGGATGCGTGTTCTTATGGCTCTGTACAAATCTGTAAAAGTAAGAGTCTGGGATGTCTAAAAATATTTACCTCCATGTGGCTCCTGGCAAGGAGTTGCTTTGCACTATTAGATCAAGTTCCTGATATTGAGTTTTCTTGGAGAAGTTAGGATGCAGAAGTAAATGTTTCTTTGCAGTGAAACCTGCATTCCACTAAGAGTCTGTTAACCACAGCGATGAGATAAGCACTCGTTTACGCTTTTTGAGACTAATTTCGACGTGGCATTTTTCCATATGCCAGCAGAAGTACGTGGTTGAATACCTGATACCTTGGTGGAAAACAGGCATATCTGTGTTTTAATTACATTAAACTGCATTCATTTGTATTGCTCAGTGGTTAACTTTGATGTTCCTCTGACTGAGATTGGATTGTCTAGGATTGGAATCTGTTGTAATTATTCTACAAGCATTCTTAAATGTAGATTGTGGACTCCATGTAACCTCTTCTTGAAAGCTTTCCAGACATTCAGGCTTTGTATTTGTACAACTTCCCAACCGGAGCATTCTGGTACAAAGAAACAGCACTGAAAAGAAATGGTGCTGTATCTCCTTTGCACCGCCGCCAAACCAAATGTGTGAAGACGAGCTTTGAAAATGTGTTTGAACGTTACACATGTCGTAATAGGTTGAAGATAAACTTGGCTATTTTGACATTTTCTGTCAGAGTGAGCCTCAGCACATCCATCACAAGGGGAGGAATTGGGAGTCCATGGCTTTTGCCCCGTATTTCGTTCGTGCTGTTTATTTGCTTTTCTTAAAAGATCTTTGGTGGAATTTGCCAAGTGTCCTCAGGATCATTTTGAACATCCATTATCCACTCCCCTCTCCTTCTTTGTACTGCCAGGAACTTTTTTTTGCCTACAAGCTTGGCATGGCTTCCATCACACACACTGGAGTGTGATGTACGTTCACTTGTAGGTGAGGATCTACTTTAACACTGGAGCTGTAATGTACAATAGAAGTCAGCCGCCCTACATCTGGTTAATTATCTGTCAAAATGGCCATCAGGTACAAGTTATTCATTGTTCAGGAGAAATTTCTCATGAGATCAGATATAAGATAATCCACATGCATAAGGAAGCAGAAAGTGGAAAGAAAAAATATTTTCAAACCAAAAAAGTGTTTCCAAACGAGAAGTGGAGTAACTGGAATTCCAAACAACTGTCCAATATATGCTAGAACTCCAAAACTGACACTAGATGAACAATGTTCAAAAAAGCAATATGTAAGACTTTTAGTTTAAAATATTCCAACTTGAGCTAAAATTATCAACAGAATGTAAAGAAAGAATGGTTTTGATAGTATGTTAAAGACATCTGTGTATCAGTTTATGCAGATATCTATTATGGTTAGCATGCTAAGTAGCTAGCCCCAGGCTGTCCTGTCTCATAATACCACTTTGTACCTCAAGATGTGATGGTGAGTCAGTGTACTGTTGGGTCGAATCAGTCCAGCATGAGAGGATAAAGAAGTAGCACTGCTGCCTCTACAGTGTTTTGTAACCTCTTGTCCATCATGTTGAAGGTCCTGCTCTCAGTTAGGTCGTTTAAGGACAGACAGCAAATGAAAGGAAGAGTAAACGCACCCATGGTTAAAGCTTTTGGCAAGCAACAATTATCACCACTGCTGGCCTCTCTCTGCAACAAGCCGCATTCGGCTGTAAACAAAAAGAAGTGATATAAATGGAAGCAAAACAAGCTGAACTCCTAACGTTTCTTCTAGAGTGCTGAGTAAACAGCTGTTGATGCTAACACAGAGGAGAAGGGACTCTGCATTTCTTATGCCACAACTGATTCTGATGATATGTTTGAAGTATGAATTTGACAGGTTTCATCATCTTACAAATTGGACTTTTAAAGCTTTTATCTTTGAGATAGAGGAGAAAGTCAGGCACTCATGAAGCCCCACCAGATCAGGTTCAAAAGGTTCTGCCAAATTTGAGACCTGGACCTGACCAAAGCTCACGCACAGACGTGCAAGACTGAAGTTGGGCTGCATTAATTCTGCTAGTGCCATTTATAGACAAGACAATCGAACGTGAAGCTATCTTCAGCCCCAAGGCATAAACAGACGTATTATTGCAGACACAATTCTGCAGTGCTTTGCTGTGTTGTTAAGCCCTAGGCTTAGTATGCTGGTATTTTACTCATCTGTAGTACACTAAGAGTATATATCATCAGTACATTTAATAGAACTGTCAGTCATACCTGACAGATAACTGTGTCCACTGTCCTCCTCTACACTGTTAAAAAGTTCCTTACTGGCTAATGCTGCAGCTTTCAGGAAAGCTAAACACACTTCAGCTGAGCTTAGCATGCAAGCAGAAAGTCTTTCTGTTAACTGAACACACCCCTCTTATTGTTCATGCTGTGATGGTAAGTGATGATTACTGTTTTCTGTTTTTCCCCCCGATGCTGAAAAATGAATTGCTTTGTGAGTAAATTAACTAGCTGCATTATGTCTGATGTTCAACTAAATATACACATTGGGCACCAAACATGTCTTAAAATTAGTTACAATTAGTTTTGAATTGAAAGCCTGATCATGTTTCCCTGTAAGAGGTTTAATACTATTGCAGTCACATGATTATCCAGCTTCAACCTTCACTATGCTATACAAAGAGCGTTCATTGAAAAGCCTACAGTGTTATTTTCTTTTTCAGCCCCTTCTACACATTGCCCTCTTCACAGAAGCTTCACAGGGATAGATCATTCTAATCCCTGTCTCCCAGGCTTTGGCTTCTGCCATTGTTTCTCAACAAAGTGGAGGAAGTTGGTCTTCTCCTACAAACACACGCAAAAGCAAACATAATATTAGTAAGTTGTGTTTTGTGCCATGTAGAGAAGACCACCATTTTAAATGAGCTAATAGGTGCTAAGTCTCCCCCACCGTCACTGTAGTCTTTTACTGCTTTCATAAATCCTGCATATCTCTCAATGTAGGCCTTGATTTGGTGCTGTTCTCCAGCATGTGGCTGCCTGGAGCTGGTGTTTGTTTGAGTTAGTAAGAAGACTGGGGCACACATTTCTCTTGTACATATCACTCCCCCTTAATGATCTCTAAATAAGTGTTTGGCTGTCATTAATCAAGTCAGCCACATCCTGCTGACAGTAAAGAATGAGAGGAACCAAGAACAAAATAAAGAAAGCTGACCAGGAGACACATTTTCAGGCAAACCTTTGGTGGGCCAACCTTTGGTGCATCCAACCAGATGGTGCATCCAGGTACTAGGCACTTTACATATTCAGTGTTGATGTGGACAAAAGTACATACAAAATCCAGCCTTCAAAAGAGCCTGCTCCCACTGTAGTTTCATTATTTGATGTACTATGTGCCATACGGTTTCAGAAACCACCTAACCAAGTATACTTGGGATTACTGTATAGCTGTGTTTGAAGCAAGTGTGTGATGATCTAGGCATGATCTAATCAATGCTAATAGGTGGTTATCAGCCTTTATTACTTGTTAGCTACGTTATTTGCACAGATCCAGTGTAAATCTAAGGAAGTGATCTATGTAACTTTGGGAGTAAAGACTGTCATACGGATGTCATTGTTGTGATCAATTATTTGTAACTAATTTTTTTTTTTTAATTGCAAAAATACATCCGTATTACCGTAGGAAGGCCAGCTGGTCGCATCCTGCATGCTGCTGTGATAGAATGTGGAATTACAGCCGTCTTGTTCGAATACAGCCTTTAAGGCAATGGGTCGTAAGGCATAAGGTCAGACTACACTAGACAATGTCTAGGGATACCTGTGAATAAATCAACAAGGAGTAAATGTAAAATAAAAAAAAGCAACTGCACGGTGGAAATGACAGGTCGACTATTGATTTTTTTTCAGGGCTAATACAGATTATTACTAATCAAGGATACTGATAAAATTTACAAGACAACAGACAGGTTCTCCACCCCGTTTTGAAGCTAAAACTTCACAAGCTCTTTCGCACACAGCACCGACCTCTGTAGAGCAAAGCAGGAGCGTCTTTGTTCACAAAGAACTTTTTGACACAGGGTGGGAAACAGTCAGGCTACAAAGGTTGTCATCCACGATGAGTCATCCACATTTCTACCAGTCCAGTAACGCAGTAAGCGACATTGGTCAGGACATTGGTCCGACATTGGTCAGGGCATTGGTCCAGACTACCACAATGTGTATTGTTGATCACGGTTGTGTCAAATATCCACGTTAGTAACAAAAGGTGCTTTTATCAGCAAGGAAGCAAGTTTATAGGTCAATTCTGACATGCGAACAAATGCTGAATATGGCTCTGGTTATCAGTGAGGCTGATAATCGATCGACCCCTAGTGGGAAGCCGGAGTCCTTCTCTCTGCCTATCACAAACATTGCACTTTTGGAACCTGAGGCCACTGCTGCCATCAATTGAGGCTGAAGATTTAAAGCTGTATGGAAATCATGTGATTTTCATGTTCATATTTTTCTAAACCCTGTTTATGCAATGACAATAATGTTCATGCTGCTTGCTATTGAACAATCCCTCATGCATTTTCCCTACTACCTGATGAAAAAGAATAGGCACAAGATTTTAGGTGACAAATTGATGCACAGTGGACACGTATCAAAACAGATATTAAGAAAATGAAGAAAATTTAAGCAAGTAATTAATCAGTATTAACTACCCAAACTATTGCAAGTAATCCTCCTTTTTTACTTGTTTATTTTTGATGAAAAAAATGTCAGCCCTAGCAAATTTGTTTGCCAGACTATCCCTTTAAAGGTGTGTCCAGTAAAAGTGGCCTATATTTCACCTCTAAAAGTAGGAGCAGTTGCTGTAATGATGAGTGACAGTATTCAAATGCACGTGCATGAGAGCGCCTCGCGTAGGGGGCCCTGTCTGTAAAGTTGTCTTCAGACACATAGTTATTTATGAGTAGAAAAATAACCCTCTTCACTCTGGAGCACTTTAGCCTTTTCTCACTTTAAGTAGACGAGAAAACGATGAAATATGTTGAAAGGCCTGAGTGTGTTCTGGTAGTCATCTTCTGGAATCATTGCCCCATGCTCTAAAAGTGCAGTTACTTCTGCTTTTAGTTTGTCAGATGTAGTACACACACCTACACATATTTAAGGCTGCAAGGAGGCCTACAGTTTGATGGCTTCCAGCCCATCCTCTGTATGAGCTGTGAGCTGCTGTCTGGAGATAAGAGTGTGCGTGTGTGTACGTGTTTTTTGTGTCAGTAGGCCTCAGCCTCTGCTTTGTCATTAATCTAAACAAGCTGTGACTCAACCAGAGACAGGGGTCTGAATGAAGAGTGTTTCAGCCTTGAAGCATGCTTCGTCTGACGTAAGCATTATGAAGCAAGTCTCAGGCGCGAGCATCCTCTTCCAGATGGAACCCACCAAACTTTCAGCTCTCACACCCTGAGGGCAACACACACTGTGAACCAGGGTTGATTTTTGCCACTGAGCTCATGATTTAATATGAATGACAACTCATGTGTCATGACTCCATATACAAAAAGTTGGGTGTCAGTTTTGGTGTCTTTGAGAGCCTTGAGGCTAAAACTTTAGTCTACCTGGGAGAAAGTTGCTTAGTTAAATCTAACTAGTTGTAGTAACTGTAGTAACAGTTAATAGCACTATGCTGATATGCTGGGGTATGTCTTTACCCCAGGAACAAGGGAGATGTTCTGTTTTGCACCTTATTTTATCGGTGTTGCTCAAAGATTCTTAGCAATGTTTGCTTATAAACGGTAGCAGTGTAGGATCATTCAAAGGTTATAAGTAGTATTTAACCATTGTATCTGAAAAATGAGGCAAATTGTGACAGAACACCACCACAAACATTCAAAATATAGTGTTATGCACACAAAAGACAGTATCTGTTAATGATAAAGCATTCGTGCCTGCCGGATGAAGGCCAGGTTGAGCTTATGCCTGCTGTGAAAATATTGTGCAGACCACTGCTTTAGCCACTGCCAGGGGTTGAAACTGCGTTCTGCCTGGTGGCCTTGACCAAAATATTTCACATGCAGAGCCTGTGGCCTGAGTGTCTAATTAACTAATTTCCTCAAATCAGATGAAGTGTAGGGTGAACTTGTGTGGCCGGAGTATGATTATGAGAAGCATGTGATGTTCTCTTGAGCATGTCATCAGTTTCCATGACATGGCAAACACCACAAGTTCATTCTTTACTGTTAGTGTAGGGAAAATAATATTCAGTAGCACGACTTGAGCTTGGTCAGCAGAATTCAATTATAAAAATGTTCAACATGGCTGAATGTATCGTGAAAAACCAAGGATTCCTTCACACCATTCCCTGGTTTAGCTGGAGGAGGGGGACTGGTATTTGGTTCTTAGTCTCACAAGGCAGAATTTAGTCTCGTGGGTCCTCTTGTAACAAGAACATCTGGGGACAACCTTGAGATATTTGTGGGGGGAGGGTTTAAGTATTGAAACATGCCTGCTTGTTGTAAATACTAGATATAGATGTAGATGTCTGCGCTGTCCAAAGAAAAATATCTCCAAAATGGTGACTTTACAGGAAAAGCGAAAAAGCTTTTTTGACTTTAATGTATGTTCATGTAAAGGGATTTAATTATGAGCAGTTTTGGAGCATTTCTATTGGTCCATTCATCATAAAGAAAAATCACACAATGCAGAATTAAATTATGCAGAATACTGAAAACAGCATCTTTTTGACAATATGATTAACATGTTTATATCATTCTGCCCACAGATTGTTCATTTTGGGCACATTATGAACTGTAGCAGTGGATATGAATACACAGATAAATATATAAAGAAATATCAATTTTTCAGTGATTCAACAGTTAATCATATCGCCACAGCTCTACCAAACACCTGCAAAACTGCTACATCTTGACCTGTTCCAAGTTAGTGCAGAAGCTCCTAAAGTCTCCCAGCTAATCTTGTGTACAGCCGGCCATCTGGCAGGGGAAAGCCCTGGGGGTGACGACTGACATCATTGCTGTTCATAACTCATCCCTACGATGGCGTGGACTGATGAGCTCAGCCGTGCCACCCAGACTGGTTTTGTCTTCCTGTTGTGGCCAATGGGGTTTGTGTTCTTGTGGTTTTCTCAGCTTGTCTCAGGCTGCCCCATGTTTGTCCGGCACTGGCGTTGGAATGCATTCTGCTGCACGTGTTTCAAAACGCGAAAAACCCACACCGTGTCCGCACGCAGTGAGAGAAAACCTCATGGCCTTGATGTTACGGTGTCATCAGGTTTCCACATGTACATCCACACCTGCTCTTTGTCCATATGTCTGAAGAACGAGGACACTGCATGTCCACTTGTGTCTCTCTCCACAAGAGGGTGCAGTGGAGCTGTGAGGAAAGTGAAGAGAATATGGGGAGGCGGGGATGGTGGAGGGGGGGTTGGCAGTGTGTGCTGTTGTTGGGTTTAATTGAAGATGCAACAGTTGTTTATTTACTTAATTGAGCTTGCGTGATGTTTGGTGGTTAGGCGGTGGACAAGAGGCTTGAGCTCACACGAGAGGAATGCTAATGGCAGCTCTCTCCTTCCTGCATGCTGCACCGCACCGAGCACGTTCTTTTCCTCCCTCTCCCTCTCTCTCTTTCTCTCCTTCTCTCTTCATCTCTTCCCGTCTTTCCCTCTTCATTTTTTTCTCCCCTCTATGTGCACATGACTCGGGTGAATGCAGGAGACCCTAATCATCTCTTCCAGATGGTTTACCTTACAGAAACACTTTGTATCTTTTACTCTCTTCTGCTTTTCCACGGATTCTCACACACACACACACACACACACACACACACACCAAGATGAACCTTCTGCCTCCTCCCAGCCCGCTGTCTAGTTAAGTGGACGCATCTTTGGCCCAGAAGTGTTCCTCTAAAGAGTTATTTTTCATTCTCTCTCTGTTGATACGTGCTTACATTTCTTTACTGTGGTACTACAGTTAGGCGTAGTATTTGGTTCTTAGTCCCAAAAGCCAGACATTAGTCTCCTGGGCCAAGGCATGATCTTGTAACAAGAATATCTGGGGACATCTTTGACAAACTTGGGGTTAAATGTGAATGGGAACAAATTGATTGTGTCGTTTCTAAACCCTTTGACTGACAGACCTTTTGTGATTGATTAGTTGGCTTGTTGGCTTGGAAGAGACAACCATAGTTTATTGTATTGGGGCTAACTGAGGTCATATTGTATATTTTTCATCACTTCTGATTGGTTTATTCACCTGGAACATTTCTAATTGTAGCTACATTGGATAGTGAGCAGTCAGAACAGTCGTCTTACTGCTGCAAAAGGTGCCAGATTCAAAGGGTGCTTACCCTTGTTTGCGCTGTATTTGGCCAGAATCTAGTACCAAACGCTTAACAAGTTGTCCCAAGATGTACATTCTCGTTAACGGATCATGTCTGAGACTAGCCAGATATCTCGCATTAATGACTATCTCGTTCCAAAAGGCTCAGTCTTAGCCAGCAGAGCAGGGAAATGTTTCCCCAACTGATTAATAAAAAAAACTCACTCACATGCGGATAGCTAGTCAGAATGTAATGAACAAAATAGTTGTGGCCAGCTTAACATGCAAAAGATGTCAAAGTGTCTGTGTATGTGTGGGTGAAGCTTCAGAGACTATTCAGTTCTTAATTTTAAGACTAAACAGTAAGTGCTATGAAACCAATAAATAAACTTTTTCATGTGTATGAGGAACTGAAGTATGGACTCACATAACAAATAACACTCCCCTTACAGTTTAAGGAGTTCAGAAAGATTCTCCACAATGGTTTTTTAGGTTCCTATGTCAGAGAGGGAACATCCGATGAAAGGTCTTTCCAGGCCTAGCGGAATGATTTTATTGTCCACTTGCTCTGTAAACAAGCATGATCATAAGCTTGTGGTCAGTGCAAATCATAAATGGAAACATGAGAATTGCAGTTAAGAATTGCAGAAATTAAAAGGCCCAATATTGTATATGTGTATATTATTTATTCTTTGAGGGCAGCTTATTACACTTGTGTGGTTTTATGTGCCGAAAGTAGGCATAATTAATCTATAATTCATCTGTAGTTTATAATTTATCTATTCATCACACTTCATATATGCATATATACATCTATAGATGTATAGATATATATATACAGCCATTGTCTATTTTATCAGCTCCACTTACCATATACAGACACTGTGTAGTTCCAACTACAAACTGTAATCCATCTGTTTCTCTGCGTACTTTGTTAACCCCTTTTACCTTGTTCATCATGGTCAAAACCCCCACAGGACCACCACAGAGCAGGTATTATTTAGGTGGACTATTGGACTATTCTTAGTCTAGCAGTGACACTGAGGTGTTTAAACACTCCTGTGTGTCTTATCCACTCACACCAGCACAACACACACACACACACACACACACACACACACACACACACACACGAAGGTCTGTACTTGAATGTGCTAAATGAGGCAGTCTACTTAGATATTGTATCTTTTCAGCTACATCACTTCTGATTGTGTTTTACAGTTGGATCATTTGCAAATGTGAGCACATGAGAGAGACAGCAGAAAGTTAGGAGACAGCGGCCCACAAATTAGCGCAAATTAAAACTGTACCATGGCTATTTTAAGCAATTAAAGCTGATTAAAAGTAGAACATACTTTTAATCATGTCCTCATTTTCTCACACCTTTAAAACTGTTCCTACCTATTTTTTTATATATAAGTAACTTGGTCAGTCCTAAAAGTTTTTGATTTCTGAGTGCATTTAAGTTACAGAATTCACACCTAGTATATTTTATGCACTCCTGTTGTGTCTGTTACATGGCAGCATTTTAAAGCCATCAGAAATCTCACCATGAGAGCTAGCCAGAGTAAAGTACAGCCTCCCACATGGTGTGGTTAGTTGTAACACAGTTTTACAACTAAGTCTACTAAAATCAATAATGAGAGAACCCATATTTCTCATGTCAATTCAAAGTACCTAATTTTTTAGAGTTTTTCTTTTATGCACAGATTATTCAAACATTTACTGTTTAATGTCATGTTTAGGTATAATATAAATATAATATTTCACTTTTATTGTTCTGATATATTCTTTTCTCTATTCTGACCAAAAATAAAATTTGCCACAGCCAGCAGTCTTTTTCCCCCCATTGTATTTCTGTTAAAAGGCTGTAATAGAACTGTATTGCATTAATTATATTTTGACTTTTTAGTAATTATTGCAACTACTCCCTTTGTGAATTACAAATAACCCAGCACTAATGAGCTATGTAATAGAAGTACCACTGCTGTCCAAAAAAAATCATGTTTCATCTCCATTTTTGTTTAATTTTATTTTTCTGCTTCATTTCAACACGCCAGCTGTCCTTTACAGGTTACATGTGCCAGTTTTTAAAATGAGCTAAAGTAGCCTTTATGACAGATGATGCATGTTAGAAAAAGCATAAATAAACATTTATGCAGGGTTATGTCAGTTGTCATGACTGGCTTATGTAGGCGTCATGTAGCCTTATGAACTCTACAGTAAAGTGTTAACCAGAAAGTGTTTGACTTTTCCTGTGAAGGTACTTTTGTGGTGATACAACAGCGATACAACAGCGACATGCCCCACTCTCCCCAACTACGCCAAAGACTGGCAGGTTTAACATACGTGTTTTGCCATTTATTACAAACACAATAACTTTCTGTATGTTTGTTTTTCTGCAGAACTCTCTGAGTAGCGAGAGGGATTATGAGAGCTTGGTGCTGATGCGCATGAGGCAGGCTGCAGAACGTCAGAGGCTGATCGAGCAAATGCAGAAGGAGGATGAGGAGGAGACAGCAAAAACCTGACTGCATCACTGACCGCCTTCAATGCCATAGATCTCCTTCATCACTGATCTTTACTTTCTGTCTTTACTTTCACAGTAATTTAAGCCCTCCCAAATCAATAAAGTGTTTTCTTTGGTAAAAAAAAATGCGCTCACGTAACTGGATGTGCTCCGAGGGTGTGTCTTGGCAGAGGAAAAGATTTACATTAAGGAAGCGTGCAGCCTAGCCTGCGAATGTCTTCAATCAGTCGGCAGACGGCCCAAAACCGCTGACCATGTCTCTTGGGGTAACTTTTTGGATGCAGAACTCATTCTTGTCCAGTACTGAAGTCAATTAGCGCTGCTGTGCAGACAATGGCATGAGTCGGTTCTGTGGGGTGAAGTAAACATAGGCCTTTCATGGGAACAGCGCTGGTCGAGATGATGAAAGGTGAGGGGGAGGCTCCAGCCTCTCTGTAATAACTGTGGTGCTTATGATGATTGCTCTTCAGACTTTGTGTATTGGAGGCTGTGGACCAAATTGCTGAGGGCAAGTATGGAGTTTCAAGGCCAAAGTTCACGATGAAAGTCTGTGCTTTGGGTCCCAGCCTTATTTTCTTACACCTTCCAGCAACAGAGAAATTTTCACTTGGCAGCATTCGATTCCGCTGAATATGACAGACTTTTTAGACCTTTTATTGGATTGAAATTCATTTTGAATAGCATTTTAAGCCTCTTTTATACTGATCTTATTCTAGTCCTTTGTGCTTTTAACATCCTCCATTTTTCTAAAGGGGCCTCTGCATCTTTGTTCTGTTTCAACTCCCAACACACCTGATCCAGGTAGTCATGCTGCAGAATAAGTACCTGTCTGGATCACCTGACTGGAACAGAATAAAAGTTTGAACTGAGACCCTGGAGGACTGGCTTGAGAACTCCTGGTGTTGATTAAAAGATTACGTGACATCACCAAACATTTGTGTATGTACAAACCAGAGGAGAGAATGTGAAAGCCCATCAAACGATGCTTATTGTTATTGTGGTTTTGAAATAACTGAACTAAACATTTTACCAAACTATAACAAGAACAGCCATTCAGAACAGGAAGAGAACTTGGCAGAGACAAATAAATTACCTCCAGTTCACATGGCAGCACACACTTGAGTTCCAAAAGTATCCAGACGCTCCTCCAAATATGGGAATTCAGCAACTTAAAAGGGAAATTCTAAACATATGCAGAATTCAGTCATTTAGATCTAAACAAAGTCGTTCAAAATTGTTTTGATGTTTTTGATGTGAAATATGCCGTAATACAGGATCTTGCTGAGTCAGTATAGTTTACAGTCATTCACAGAGTTCCACTAACTCTGCATGAAATGTATGAAATACATAGTTATGTTGCATGCAATAGCTGTAAAATAGTACCCCAAAAGCCTTTTTTTCAGATTAGGCACGATTTAATCTTTATCAACATTGCATATAAAAACTCTGATGGTTGTGGATGGTAAATACAATTCCTGTGTCTGCACTGTAGACATCACAGCCCCTGGTTCCCATCACAACCACAGGCTCAGCAAATATGAGTCAGTAACTTTCTCAACAGTGAACCATTTCACATCAAACCAAAATTGTTGACTTTCTCAGTGACTGACTTTAGCAGAATTTTGAAAATGCACCAGCTAGGACATTCAAATTCTTGCTGCACTGGGCTGTGGAGCAGTGAAATTGGGTTTTCAGGAGGGATAGAGCTCTATGCAGTACCTCTGGGATGAGTTGGAGTGACATTTGTGATCCAGAATTCATCAAAAACATCAGTAGCGAACTTCACTAATACTCTCGTGGCTGAATACAATAAAATCCTCACAGCAATGTTCCAACATCTAGTGGACAGCCTTAACAAAAGAATAGAGGCTGTTACTGCAGAGAGATTTCCTAAGGTTGTGTTCCTTTGGATGAGCTGTCAAACTGAGGTTGTTAAAATTGCAGGGCATTTTTTGAAAACAAAGGTCCTAATAATGGCATTAATTAAGCTTCCCAACAACCCTCCATCTACAGTTCGATACATTTGATCTGACGCTGATTGATTATTGACACGGTTTGTGTAGACTACTGTGTTACATAGATCAGCATACTGCCATTATCTCTGCCAGAAGCGTCTCACTGTCTGTTTTAGCAAAATAAGCATTTTTTAGAGATGCCATAGAATGCATTCATTCAGCGTTTTAAATTGTTCTTTGTTCTACATAGAGAGTATGTGACATGGGTTGGAGTGAAAAATGCCCAGATGCAGGTTTATATGTGCATTTACACCTTATGATTCAGCCCTAGAATGAAATGAGCTATTTTACCTTTTTTTGGTGAACTCATGAATAATAAGATGAGCTCTGCTCTGATTGGCTGGTTTACAGCAAAACACCATGATGACAAGCAACAAAGTTGTTACACGTTATGATACTGTTAGTTTGAGATGATCTGCTTCAATCAGCAAAAAATGGATAAAGTCTTATGGTGTTAAGTGTTTGAGAAACTGTCAGGAGTGAGAAGCAAAATAACATCTTGGAATTAAAGTTGTCCAGGATCTTCCACCTTAAATGGTGCTGCAGTTACATTCCGGTGAAAGTTGCTGCATTTAAGGTGGAACAGAAACTGGAACAGTAGTTTTCAGAATTTAACCTGGAACAGTAGTTTTCTGCACAGTCCTCCACTGCTGATGCTCTGTTGTTGTTTCCTGCTGAGCGGGAATGTGGGTGTGTCATTTTGGGTGGAGTCGGGACTGTTATGTAACAGTCTAGGATTTTGGAATTGACTTGTTTTTCTGACCTCTTTTGCAAATCCAGGACTTACAGTTAAAAAAGGAGACAACAATGTTTGAGGTTTACTTTATGTCAGTCTTTTGTACTAAACTGTAATGGTTGAGCGATGCATGCTATGGCTATATAATAGTACCCAAAAACTCATTTTTTCAGATCTACCAACATTTTGGCATTATCAACATTACATATAAAACCCCCAAAACACACACGTGGGTTCACTGATAGTGGATAGTAAATACAATGCCTACATTTGCATTGTAGACATCACAGCCCCTGGTTCCCGTTAGTCAGTGAATTTCTCAACAGGGCACTTCACATTAGACCACTCTGAATGACTTCCTCAACAGCTGAATCATGCAGAGTTTAGAAAATATCCCATTAAGGTTCTCCTATTGCTGTGATAGGTATTCAGTTGCCCAATACCAGGCACCAGCTAGGTGGAGTCTGGACATTGGAATTTGTGCTTGAGGTATGCCACTTGTATTTATTGAACTCTTACTTTTCAAACAACACCTGATGATGGGTGTCATTTAAATGATTTATTTATGTTTATTTAAATAAAAATAAAAAGCAGGCAAAGTGGAGTTCAGCCTCAGTCCACTTTCTAACCTACTTAAACTCCATAGCATTAGTAGTGTTTTGGGTCATTCATTGTTCTGCAACATGTTCTGCAACAAGTTTTCCATCATTTGGTTGGATTTTATTTTTTAAAATGCTTTTTTAAAGATATCCTGAAATCATTTTTCTCTTGTGAAGTAACATTAAGCACAGTCCATTGTAACATGTATCAGTAAGCTTTGATTGAAGTGTAGAGACTTTTGTCCAGCTCTAAACGCTGTCTGATGTTTGGTTGTGTCCAAGTGTTCCAGCACTGCGAAAAATTGGACTAACCAATTATATCTTAGCTTGTTTTCCCCCATCACACTGACCAATAATCGAGCCTGAACACCCGTCACCACCTCTGCTCCTGGCTACATGTACATATATGTTGGCAGACAACTCCCTTTCTTCCTAACATTCTCTGGTTATCGGTTTTTGGACCAGATTGTAAAATGATGACTTATGAGCAATTAAAGTGGACTCTGGCAAGCCATATTTATGTTTGTCATTCTGACAAATCTTTTAATTAATTAATTTATTTATTTATTTAGTTATTTATTTATTTATTAAGTCAGTTAATTACTTAGTTAGATAGTTTATTTTATTTATTTAACTAAGTAAATAAAAAAGAGTAAAATAATTATATAGACTGCTACAAAGAAATATCAATAAAATAAAGGAGAAGAAAACAGTGAAATCTTCTAAAACAAAATGTAAATTTTGTTCACACAAAATGGCAAAATCAGAACACAGATTCAAAATCAGAGCACAGGTTTTTCTTACCAGTAATTTGTGTGTTGTGGTGAAATGCTCGGAGGTCATATAGGCATGGCATTTGCACAGGTAGACCCCACAGTAGGGGCTTGAGCCCCTGCACCTTTGCCCTTAGACTGTGCCCTCCTGGTTGGTGTGTATAATAATAGCCTCCTGCATTCTTTAAGATCGATCTCAGTGAGGTACGCCTCAGTCTCACCCTGAGAATAGGACTGGGATGGCTTGGGTTCTGTAAGACTGCCTTCTCAAGAAGTGCTTTCTCTGGTACAGTACTGAATGCCTGTGGTTCTCTTCAGTAAGTCTGACCTGTCACGCATCACCACAGAGCTGGAAATCCCACCAGTAAATACTGATGATATCTTTAAGAAATCATCACATTGCATAAGTAGTTATTTTGAACTGCAGCCAAACATAATGTCGGCAGTAAGTGCTGTTATTAACTACACCAAGTTTTCAGCATTAGTAAAAAGGACTTTATACGAAACTCATTTATTCTGATGGTTAAGTGTCATTATGGCCTCCATTACTGACACTTGTTTGGTCCTCATGTTGAAAGACAACAACAACAGCCTCCAGATGGGAATGCCATAAATAGCATTATTTCCAGACCTTTTGTTAATTTTGCGCAGAATTTAATGATATAATGACAAACAGCTGGCCAAGAAACAAGCGTGCAACCAGCTGTCCAAGCGTGCAACCATTTACTTATAGACTTAGGAATTAGCACCCAGGAATTAGTGTGCTATGTAAAAGAAGGGCTGTAATTCTGAAATCCAAAGTTGATCCAAAAATAATCAATGAAAATCCATGTCTTCCATAGCTGATGTCATGTTAGAATGACATTGTGTAAAAAATAAATAAAAATTATTTATAATATATAAAATTATATATATATATATATAT
>CM067483.1:12905948-12933457 GCA_034552555.1 Semaprochilodus insignis | reverse complement strand
ATATATATATATATATATATATATATATATATATATATATATATATATATATATATTGTTCATCACAGTAAATTAGTGGTAGAAAAAATGGTCTGGAAAAAAAATATATTTTATTCCTCACAACGTACTGAATGACTGTTTGCATCTCAACCATTGAATTATGCTAAGCTAACAAATAAATAGTGGAATTCCCCTTTAAGAAGCACTTTCTGAGTTGAAATTGGTGTGTTTGAACTGAGAAAATACTACAATGTATGGAAAGCAATACTCCAGCACCAGGACTGAGAATCACTGGACGAAAAAATGGAATAAGACCTCATAACTTCATTCGGTAGTGTAAACACAATATAACCTTACATTTTCTTACAGAAAAAGTGCTACAAAGAGTGATCTACTGGATATTTTCAGAGGTCACTGGCCTCTGTCTTTGTGAAGGCACCACACCAGAGTCTGGCCAACACCCGTCATGGTCAATACTTTATAGCCAAGCTTCTCAAGTTTATCCAGGACCAGTCGAGGAGGTTCATCCACATGGTATTCTGAACTGAAATAAAATAAAAAAATAAATCAATAAAACCATAGAGATGTTTTCTGAGGTCAGTTCAAATTGGATATGCACAAAGAAAAACTGCCTTATTTTAAACCAATGCTCTCCATAATTCCCTAACCATGAATCCGCATGTTGTAACTTCTTAAAGAGCGAACGTTTTGCTCTGCCACTGTTTGCAGTTCAGGACATGAAAGAAGATATCTGGTGGCTGAACTGAAACTTCATAAGAATCCCTTATGGCAACAGATCTGTTAGCTCACTATTGGAGGTCTAACCCCAGGCAGCCACAAATCAGTAACATTGAGAATTGGCAGGTCTACATTGTTTGATTGCACTTTTAAATGTGCGCAAACAATGAGGTAACAACAATGTAATGTACATTATATGGCCCCTATTTGCAGCTATAACAGCCTCCACTCTTCTAGGAAGGTTTTCCACATGATTTTGGAGTGTGTCTGTGGGAATTTGTGGCCATTCGTGAAAGAAGCATTTGTGAGGTCCAGCACTGATGTTGGATGAGAAGGCCTGGCTCACAGCGAACGTTCCAGTCATCCCAAAATTGTTCTGTTTGAGGTTGAGGTCAGCATGTTGGAAACATAGAATTGTCTAAAATTTCATTTTTTTTGTATGCTGTAACATTAACATTACCCTTCACTGTAACTAAGGCGCCCAAACACTGAAGAACAGCCCCAAACCTCCATTATCCCTCCTCCACCAAAATTTACTACTGTCACTATACATTTCAGTAGGCAGCATTTTGCTGGCATCAGTCAAACCTAGATTCATCCATCAGACTGTCCAATATTGAAGCATGATTCATCACTCCAGAAAACAAGTTTTCACAGCTCCAGAGATCAGCTTTACACCACTCCAGTTGATGCTGTGCATTGCATATTGTGATCCTAGGCTTTTGTGTGGCTGTTTGGTTACATAAACCAAATTCATGAAGCTCCTGATACACAGCTATAGTATTGATGTTGTTTCTAGAGCAAGGTTGGAACTGTGAGTGATGCAATAGAGAATAGATGATTTTTTTTGTGTGCTACAATGAATTTGCATGGTTTACACCATGTCAGCACTGCAGTGATACTGATATAGTGGTGGTGTGTATTGCACTGATACGTGTGGATCAGACACAGCAGTGCTGTGGAAGCACTTACTGTCCACTCCCTTAGGCACTCCTATCTTAATGGTCTTTAGTGTCCACCTTGTAAATTTAAAGTCAGAGACGATAGACAAGAGTTTGTGTTGGTCATTCTCTAGTTCTTTATCATTGGTCACAGTACACTGCCTACAGGACGCTGTTGGCTGGATAGTTTAAAAACTCCAGCAGCACTGGTGTGTCTGATCCACTCGTATAAGCACAACACACACTAACACACCACCACCCAAATCCTGCTCTGCACTGGTCCTGTGGGGGTCCTGACCATTAAAGAGCAGAGTAAAAGGGGGTAACAGAGTATGCAGAGAAACAGATGGACTACAGTCTGTAATTGTAGAACTACAAAATGCACCTATATGGTAAGTGGAGCTGATAAAAGGGACGATTATGGAAATGATTGTAGGTGTATATAAAGTGGCCGATGGGTGTATATTGTCAGTCACATTTGAATGCCATATTCTTATAGTATTTGAGCAGGTCAGCTGCCACATGAAACACATGGACTAATAACAATGGTCTAGAATAAATAGAACAAACTCATTAACATTACATTTAAGAAAATATTCTCCTATAAAGAGAGTTTTAGGGATTGATACATTGAAACTATGGGTGAGGCTGGAGAGGATGTAGCAGTAGCCATGAGCTGTCTGATGATGAACAGATAACATGGGTGTACATACCCATACCAGAATGTCACAGATTTCTTACTATATGTCTTCCTCACCACTGAAGATCAGTTTTGACTGAAATCAGCCAAGAGATATGTGGTACTATGTCCACGTTAAATTATCTCTTCTAACTGGTGACACTACTGTTTAAGGACCTTTTGTTTTCAGGTACTTCCTCATGACACACGCACTTGACAAATTCAGCAGTCTACCATCCTGTTTGGCAGCTTACAACTAAACTGTAAGACACTATTTGGCAGACTGACCTTATACAAGAATAAGAACAAGAGTGACTGCAGTGAGAAGGTTCTTAGAACTTACAAAGAACACTTACAAATTGTTCCCCAACATGGTTGTTTTCCTGGCTCCCAAATAGTTCATGATGGCAGGATCCGAGTGCTCATCTCCTACCATGGTGGGCCCAGTCTCCTGAAAAAAAAAACATAGTTTGTCCACTATCGCTGTGTTCATTGGTCAAATTATGTTGTTTTACATTAGTATTGTACAGAAACTTGGTGGTAATGGGAACAAGGGCTTGTGATGCGCATAATACAAATGTTGCATTATTTTATTTCCTATCCAAAATGAGTAATGAACCTACATGCTTCCTCTGAGTTGTTATAAGGAAAACCACCAATACTAAAATACTGGTAAATCTGAAAAGAATCTGTATTCTGTGGGTGCTATTTTGGCCATGCCCTACATGTACCACTCCACCATAAATGGATTTTTGGTTTTAGGTCAAAAGCTCTCAGATCTATTATGAACATTGGTGTTGCCTTCCACTGTTGGGGACGCTCTTGGCAAGTAAAGGGATAAAGTTAGATCCTAAACTCCCAAAATTTTTCTCTAGATTGGTAGGGGAGCAAAAGGGACTGGTGATACGTTGCCCCCTATTGTTTGGAGTATGAATTCCACAGATTGCTTCATCTTACAGATTGCTCCTTTAATCAATATGACCAATTAACAGTACACCTATTGCAAAGTAGTGAAAAGAACATAATGGTTAAATCATTTTTATTGATTTGATTATTAACTTTGATCACCATGTCTCAGTCTTTTTTCACACAACAGCAAAACAAACACAAATCATTTCTGCTCACCATCTCACACTATGTGGAGGGTTCAAAAATATGCTTATGATATTATGTGTTCTTGACCTCTTACTCTGGACCCTTACGCGGGAATGTTTAGGTTGTTCATACAGTAATTTGTCCACATGGCTTCATTATATTACTAATAAATATCAAATGACTGTGCATTAGCCAAGAGAGCTTACATGTTGCAGGCCAAAGATCTACTCAATGGGGCAAAGTCTGTTTTCCCCCCAAAGGACAGCAATTTGAACTCCTCTCTCGAATAGTGATGACGTATGATTAACAACAGTCCAAAGGATTTATATTCAGTAGTGTGTTTACAATCTACAAACACAGTAAGATGACATACTAATAGAGAAACAGGAGTCAGTAACAAATGCAGCCTTTATCATGTGGTTTTGGTCACCTCAGTCTCCTCTTATCCTCTAAGACACTTGCTAATGTATATAGGCTACAGCTGACTGAAGTTAGTGCTCCACCCACACAGCGATGCAGGGCTGGAGTGACACTAATGCCTCAGTAAACCCTAATGCCATAATCTATGCTCAACTATCATTTACAAACTGCCACCACTGTCAGGGATATAACACGCCTTAATCAAAGACTACACTTCCTCTCAGATAGAGTAAAGGAATACACACCAGCCGGATCTGCGTGCTGATGAGAATGTAAGGCATCCTGGACTCTCGTCGCTGACCTACAGGGTGACAGCTGTCCAGAAGACTGTAGTTCCTATTCCTCAGGAGAGGCGACAGCCCTGTTTCCCCCCTCTCTGCACTCGCTCTCACAGGGGAATGCGGAAACAACACCCATCGCGTCGGACCAATCAGAATCGCAAGAAGCGTATCAAAAGAGAAACGCCCACCGCGGCGGACCAATCGGAGTCCTCGAAAGTGCTTATAAGCAGAGCTGGTTCAGCACACACACCTCTGACTGTACTACTCTGAGGAAAGCAGAGATTTTACGGTCGAGGTGGGAGTTTCAAACTCATTAGGAAAGAATCGAGCCCACCAAAGTCACCGACTCTAAAGCAGGTCTGACGTCGTGAACGACAAAAAACACAATGCGAGGCTAACAACACTTAAAGGCACATTCCGCCCCAAAATTGAAAATGCAAACCAACACAAACAGCTCTAATTAGACTGGCAGTAAATACAGACGCCGAGGTGCTTGACAACTTAATGGCATGATAAAAGAATACCCTTCTGATTTATACCTATCGGGAGCCCAAATCCTGTGGCCAGGCAGGCAAACAATTACGTCATTAAGTGAAAGAATTAGTGAACGAATGAATCACACTATCGAGTGTCGGGTGGGTCATATCCTGACATATATAACCACGATGTTAAAACACTGTATGTGGCTATTCTGGTGTCTGTCCAATGTAACGTTACTGTAAAGTAATTACATGCAAGCTAACTAGCAACCTGTTATGTAGACTATATTACATCATGTTAGCTAAACTTAACCCATTCATTACAGGCAAACATTAATTTTGGATTTCTTTAGAAATTTTGAATTTCTAAAAAACTTTTAGGCATGGTGCCACCTGTGTTTCTGGAGAAGTGGTAAGAGTTAAACTAATGCTAATGCAAGCCCGGATGTATTTATTAGCCTGTAGACCAATATAGACTTTCCAGTTATGTCACTGCCAGTTGTGCACACATTTTGTAGTGGCAGAAAAACAACATTAACAAATGGAGGGAAAGGGGAGAGACCAACTGAATAACCACAGAAATGTTTTGTTGTGCTGTCGATGCCAGAATAGAAATGGAAAAACGAATGACCTTCATTTTATAGAATGCCATCATCGAAGATGCCCTTTGAGGAAAAAACTTTATGGTTGCCTTAAAAATGACTGCAGCACAACCCTAACCTGCAACACTTAGTCTACATAAGAGAATGAAATTGATGTAAACAATAGGTCTAGATAATATTCACTTCATAGACGGTATAATGTCCCAGCAAACACAGAGTATTGTCAAACGTTGTCTACTTTCTTACAGCATTCCTATAACATTCCTATACCTAACTATTAAGTTACATTGACACTTTCCAAAACAGAAGGAATCTGCCTTACTGCCTACATCAGAAGGCAGCATTCTCCATGGTGTTAGTGCTCATATCTTCTACGAATCAGCACCAACACAGAGAATTATGGGATGTGTAAGGCAGTGAAAGATACATCTATACTGCCTTCCTAAAGCAGGCACACAGAGGGACCTCAACTTTCTGCAAAAGTTGGATTCGGAACAGGAATGGGTGCTGTGCTGCCTCAGAATGCTTAAGGCAGCATTTAGTCAATTCAATTCAACTTTTATTGTCATGACACCAATACAGGGTAGAGTATGACAGAACACTGTCGGGCTACTTCAGTGAAGTAATTAAAGAAACAGATAAATAGTAAGTAATAGTGCAAAGTTTAATCTGATTGTGAACATTAACGTTATCCTGTGTAAAAGGGGTCTACAAATCCTTAGATGTTATCCTGGGATTCTTTGTGATCTCTGAGAATGTTCTACACCTGACAGTAGCTCAGTCCAATCCAAAAAATAGATAAATAAATAAATGATAAATTAAAGAGACATAATACAATATGTGCATAAACAATAAAATAGATATGTAAGAGCAGTAACTGTGCATCAGTTACGAGGACACAGGGGCAAACAGCAGTTAGCGAATGCAGTAGAGCGAAATACAGCTTAGTGTTAAGTGTACATATTGGAAAGTACAGTATGGTGAGGTAGCCAGGTGTGCAACTGAGTATGAGGTTGTAAACAGTAAATGTATACAGTATATAATAGTGTACAGTGCAAGTAGTGAGAATAACAGCTCAATGTTCAAGTGAAGAGCTAAAGCAGCCATACAGGTAACATATGGTGGGGATGTTGAGTATCTAGAATACACAGCTCAGGAATGTAAGTATAGGTCTAGTCAAAGTGTAAGTGCATACAGTCTTGTGAGCTAGTGGAGCCCAGTGTGTAGTAGCTGGGGTGATCAGGGCTAGACCACTAACAGTTTTAGTCATGTTCTTGTAGGTGCTGCCGGTGTGACCAGTTTCATTTTTTTTTATGATGTTTCAGACACAGACGATGACATGGTACTGCATAGTTTGCTATTCTATATACTTAGGTTACACTTTGTACCCACAAATGAAAATGCTCTATCTACTGGTCTAAAATGTGAAAAGTGAAAGTGCTACTTTCACATTTCATGTACAATGTGTGTTTCACTGAGCTGAAAGTCAAACCATTGTTTTTAATAAGCTGAAGTTGCTAGGAATATGTAAACCATATTTAGTCCAGTAAAGCTCTATAAGATGGTCAGTCATAGTTGTGAAGTGTATGAACCATATATTTAAAATGGCTTGACTGAGAAGAGGCTAATTGTTTCAAATGATTAGAAGAGAGTTTGATTACATTGCCTCAGTGTAACACATAGCTGCATGTTCCAGTCAAGATTGAGAAGGTGTAACCATTTAGTAAAGGGCTTTAATTTGTTTCAAATGTCCACTGATTAAGACTTTTATAGGGCTAATTCTGTGGTTTGGAAGTGAAACATTTAAACTGCCTGTGATCACAGAGGTAGGAAGGGTCCTTAGCTTTTCAAACTAAGCTAATGTTAGATGTCTGCCTTGCCAGCAATTGAGCAATAAACAAGTATTTGTCCTCACAGCATGATCCCTTTAGTGGCTGTCAATCAGTTTAAGCTGCTTGTTTAAGAGCATGGCCAAAAATCTCACAGCAAATTACTGTAACGATCTGAGGAGAGAGTGCAGATGTGATCTCCACACTATTCAAAGGCTTAATAATTTGTAATGTTAAATCTGGTTTAATTGAATCAACTTAATTTAAACAAGCTGCAGCATTTCTGTGCATTACAAATGTACCATGGTTTGTGAAAGACAGAGATCATACAACATTAGACAGGAGCGTCAGGGTATTGTTTGGACCAGCTATTAGGTTGCAGCTTTATTTATGTCTGGATCAATCTACAGTTGCATGCATCTGAAGCTGAACTAATAAATTGCAATGACTTGTATTTAAAGTTTTATCTGGCTTTGAATTTACAAAGTAATGCTCTGCTTCATGTGTTTTGTGAAGTGAGTCTGGATTTGGTTCAAGTGTGAAAAATGGTGGAGAGTTCTTAGTGTTTGATTTCTTAAGGACTCAGTCCTCAGCCTTGGTGGCTGGACTTTTAATTTCCTTTTGGGAAAATTGTTAATTTCCTTCTCAAAGCTGTTCTAATCACTCTTACATGAGCTTGGGACTGCTGGGTAAATAATAAGGCCCGTCTGAACAACAGGAGCGAGCTTGATAAAATCAGCAATATGGCTCCGACATACGCAGCCGAAGAAATAAATCATTGTCACTAGGCCGTTTCACAGCATCATGGGAAATACAATTCATGCACAAGTCATATTTTAGTTTCGGTCTGCTTGATGCTCTGCCAGTTGGTTTACAACTGATCCCTGTTAGCTAAGAAGATGATAGACTGGGCCAAATTAAATGGCCACAGGGAATGAATTTCTGCAATCATTGCCAATCCCATCACCATCAGTGGAATTGCTCATGTTGCTCATTGTTATGTTGGCCTCTTGCTGCACTTGCTCAGAACATTCCTAATTGATTATTACCTTTAATATCTTTCATTTCCATACTACTAATATACTACTAATATTGATATCATTTTTTCATCTTATTTTTTCTTCTGGAATCCCTCTTTTGCTACTGAAATAGCTTTTGCTTATTTTCTTTTGCACATTTCCATTTATGTCAAAAAATAAGTAGTAATATGAGTGAACATGAGTAGTAATATTTTGGAAAAAAATAATGTTAAAAATAAGGTTATTTGTTTTTGCAACATATTTTGGGCCTTCAGCTTGTGGATTTTATTATTTTATTTGAACCTTTTGGCACAAAATTACCTCCATACAGGGGCCCTTAGAAGTTGTTAAAAGTCATTTTGTAAATTTCTACACAAATTTGGCCTAAAATATAATCGGGTCATTATTTTACTTGTAACAATAGATAACAGACAAAGTGAACCCAAATAAACAAAGGAAATTCGGATTTTGCTTATTTATTGAACCAAGTAATCTAACATTAAATATCTTTGCTGGCAAAAGTATTTGAGGCTCAACTTTCAGGAACTGGTGTGACCCCCTTGAGCAGCAATGACTTCAAGACAACAGTTCCTATAATTATTGATAAGCTCTGCACATTGACTTGGAGGAATCGTGGCCCATTCTGTCTTACAGAATGGCTACAACTCTGTTATGTTGGTGGGCTTTTTTTCATGAATGTCACACCACAGTTTGTGTCTCAACCTTTGTACGTATTAAGAACTGGACGTTGACTAAGCCATTCTGAAAAGCAACATTTATTTTGCTTTAACCATTTCTTGTAGACTAAGTGTTGTTTTTAGGGCCAATGCCTTTCTGGAGGACCCATCTTCTGTTGAGATGGAGTTCACAGATGGCTGTTCTAAAATTCTCTATTAGATATTAAAATATAAATATAATTTATTATATTTAAATATAATCCAGAATTCAGAGCTCCATTGAATGATGGCAAGCTGTCCAATAACAGTAAAACAGCCCCAAACCGTGATACTGCCACCATTGTGTTTCAAAGTTGGGATGAAGTTCTTATGATGAAATGCAGTGTTTGGTTTCGCTAACGTAACATCTTTTATGTAAGCCATAAAGATCCATTTCTGCCTTATCTGTCTGTCCACATAACATTATTTCAGTCATTTAGCTCGGCCAGGTGCTCATTATTAAACTTTAAACAGGCAGAAATAATCTTCCTGGAGAGCAGTGGATGTCTCCATGTGATCCTTTCAAATATAGCATTTTTGTTAAATCTGATTGTGAACATCGACATTATCCTGTGTAAGAGGAGACTACAAATCCTTAGATGTTATCCTGGGGTTCTTTGTGATCTCTGAGAATGTTCTATACCTAGTTTTGTTTTGACAAAAAAAGTCATTTTTGTGGGATGACCACTCCTTGAAAGGGTAACAGTGGATTTCCTCCATTTGTACACTGTTCATCAGAAATAGTTTTGGGGCCTCTTCCAGAACTATTTTTGATGAATTTGGACTTTACTGAGCTCTTCCTAATGAGCACTGGCAAATACAACTCTGAGAATTCTGGGCTATGGTAAAACATTTGACATGAATATCAATCCACATAATCGTAATAAGCTGTCTGAGACGAGTCCAGTTTTTTAGTCCAGTGGGTCAGTAAGCATGATAGGGTTGTGCTTAATGCAGTTCTTTTTTTAAACAGTAAGGTGCACTGTTTCAGAAAACCATACGGTCCAGGAAGAAAAGCGTATTTTTATTTAGAGAAATTATATCATATTATAGAGTGTAAGTTGCTGAAATGGATGAGACGTCCCTGGCTGCACCACTTTGCGAGCATCTTAACCCTGTGACAAACGAGCTTGATTCCAGCAAAAACCACTGATTGTGTGCACTTCCACTTTGCTGACGCTATAAACACTTTGGTCTTATGTTCGCACCAGGCAGCTCATCAGTGCTCAAATAACACTGAGCAATCAATATTACATTAGTTTGGTATATTGCAAAGCATCAAGCTTGACCAACTGTGATTAACTTGCCTCTTGCATCATCTTTAAGCACCTGGTTGCAGTTGTAGCTGAGTGTCATGGGTTTTATGAATACAACAAAACATGTCTTGTTTGCTTGTTTTATTTCCTTTGTTATCCGTTTCCATTATGAGCTTTCCTTCCTTTTTCTCATTGATAGCCACATTAGCAAATACATATTTACAGTCACAATGAGGCTTGTTCCGCCTGGGCTCCTAATCAGATGGCATAGTACTGCATTGCGGCTGTAGAGAAGATGAAAGCCTTTGGCTAGCCTGACCTCAAAGCGTGAACACACTGTCAGGCAGTTGTTTAGAGGACGGATGGGGGAGTCAGGAAAAGGAACAGATGCTACAGGCGCACTGCCATCTCAGTGCAGACTCTGGCTATAATTATGAAGAACCTTAGAGCACTGGTTGAAGCTCAGCTTTTCTTTTGCAACTTGCAACTGACTGAAGGGTGTCTAATATTACCAGTAATGGTGGGAAATATGCCCACCGTCAAAAAGCTGCTGAAGAAGAAATAACACTACGGCCCAGGGATGATTACCTACCATCAACTCATGTCTTCTTTGGAAACTTACATTTTTGCCGTGTCACATATGCTAATCAGCCAAGTGCCAATGATGCAAACATTTTGGGCCATGGTCAGGTGTGGATACTCAGCTATGGCCTAAGGATAGCTTCACTGTTGGTATTTCAGAGCACTAAAATGTCTTGTGAACAGATGTTTGGGTTAGGCATTCTGAGAAACAGTCGATCTTTTACTTCATGTCTATTAGGTAATTGTTGTAAATATTTTAATGTCATATAAATATATTAACTTTCTGTTTTTTACTGTACAGAAAGCATGCTATGAGGACAAAAAAGATGATATCATTTTGGGTAAGATAAATGTTGTCGAAGAGGTGAGCCAATAACCAGAAAGTTGCAAATTCAACTTCCAGGACTGACTGGCTTGTTGACTCCCCACTGCCCCAGCTAGCTCTGCTCTGCTGGTGACAGCATGCTGCTCCCAGACTGGGCATAGTTAGGCAAATTGACTAATTACCTACGTATTTAAGGCCTTTGGAGATATGCAGAGCAAGAAATTGGCCAATGAGGACTTGTCTTTCTTTGTGGTATCTAGGAAAATATAGCTAGGCCAGCTCTCCTAATTCCAAAAAAGTTGGGAGGGTATTTGAAATACTGATGAAATCAGAAAGCAGTGATTAGTCTGTCTGACCTACAGTACAAAAACACAATATTTTATGTTTTACTTTATGAACTTTATGTAAATTTACACTCACTCCAAATTTGATGCCTGCAACGTGTTCCACAAAGTTTGGAATGGAAGGGTATTTACCACTGTGTTACATCACCTCTTCTTTTCAATACACTTAAAACAACATTTTGGGACTGAAGACACAAACTGATCCAGTTCCGAATGTATAAATGTTTTCTGTTCTTCTGTTATACAAGTCTTTAGCTGTGCAATCATACAGCTTGTTGTTTTGAGCTTACCAAAATACATTTTCAATGGGAGAATGTAGGCAGGACAGTTTAGCATTGGATTGTTTTATTTTAATTTCCAATATGTGGGACCAATTTTGGGAAAAAGTAACTCTAAGTCTGGAAATGCTAGATAGATCACTGACTGTGAAAACAAGCAGCCCCAATCAATGAGAAACAGAAAACAGCAGCAGCAGTTCTATACCTGAAACAGTCACAGTGAAATGGCTATAAGGTAATATATATGCTAATATGTCTTTCACAAGCTTCAAGTAAAATAAGTCTTTTAGAAGCTTCAGATGTCTGGGAACTGCCTTTTTAAAAATGTCCCCCCACCTTAAATGATTGAGCGGTTACAGTTGGGTGCCAACAAATTTCTGCATTCTAGTGCCTGTATTGTGCACCGTTAAGGAGGAAAGTAGATTTGAATCAAAAAGCTTGCTTCATCCGTGTTAGCAAGTGTTTATGTGAATAAGTGTTAGCTTAGTGCTAACAAACTACTAGAATCTAAGAAACTAGCAGAAGTTAGGATTATAGTATTGTTGTATAATATGCTAGTATTGTAGAGGTGGATTTTTTTACTCATGTTTTGACATGATAAAATGTCTTATGAACAGATGTTTGGGTTAGGCATTCTGAGAAACAGTCGATCTTTTACTTTATGTCCATTTGCTAACTGTTGCAAATATTTTCATTCATATAAATGTATTAACTTTCTGTTTTTTTACTGTACAGAAAGCATGTTTTGAGGGCTAAAAAGATATCATTTTAGGTAAGATAAATGTTGCAGAAGAGGCGAGCCAACAACCAGAAGGTTGTGGATTCAAATTCCAGGACTGACTGGCTTGTTGACCCCCCACTGACCCAGCCAGCTCTGCTCTGCTGGTGACACCATGCTGGTTCCAGACTGGGCATAGTTAGGGAAATTGACAAATTACCTATGTAAGATCAATAATAGTATAACATAACCCTGGACTAGCTAGAAGAGAGTTTAATCTAGAAGTGCCTTTTTTTTAATTTCCAGCCCACCTTAAATGATGTAGCAGTTACAGTTGGGTACCAACAAATTTCTGCATTCTAACATTGTTGGTGTGGGTTTTTTTTACTCATGTTATAACCTTCATGGCCTAAATTGAAGGGCCTTATAGCTCTTCTAGTCACGATTAGCCACTAGCATTTTAAGTCCTATCGCCGAGATGCAATTATTGTTTATTGTTTATTAATTACAATTGTTTATTGATTATTAAAGGGACAGTTTGGCCATCTTGAAGCCTGAAATTTGTCTGTAGTTTTGCTAATTTATTTCCTCGTTGTCAGGCATGTTTTTGGTAGGGTAAAACTTGTCAATTTGATTTTTTACTTAAATCAAATGATTATGTAATGAAAAAAACACACTTATATGACAGGCTTGCTAACAGAACAGATTATTCCAGTTTAAAAGGCCTGCCTCACATTTCCGTTCTTGGTGAACCCAGCTGTGAGCTGCCCGGCCCTGCTTCGCCGAGGGAAGCAGAGGGCTGTCTGTATTCACTTTGATTAATTATCAACAGTCTGCTGGCTGCAGGGTCTTCTGGATGCTTGTGAGACCAGAACACACCAGCTCATATCCTGCACCCGAGAGGTCTCTCCGCTACAGCGCGGCCCTGGTCGCTGCCACGACACGTTCATTACTTTTTATGTTCCCCCGAGAGAACAATGAGGGAGTTGCCTTGCAAATGGCAAATCTCATGTACGAAATTACATGTTATAAAACAAACCAGACTTTGTGCATGCTGATTCTGAACAGAGCAGGAAAAAGGCTAAACAAAAGTAGGTCGAGTAATTACTTTAAAGTAAACATTTCCTTTCTGCTCGTGGTCTGAACCACTTTGGAAAAATGAATTTAGGTGCTTGTTATTCGATCAGTGGGCTGGGCTCCGCTTTGCACCTCTGCTTCCCTGTAGGAGGAGGGGTGTCTAGGCCATGACCTGATGACACATAGTGATGCCCAGTGCTGAAGAGGCAAACAAAATGGATTAATGGATGTGAAGGTGGTTTGAGGTGGGTAAAGAGGATGACAGCAATTTCTGCTGTTCCGATGGGGCATAAAATGTAAGACATTCCAAACAGTGGTTGAGCTAGAGCTGAAAGATGGATTGTTTTAGATTCATTTTTAGAATACATCATCAACAATGTTGTTGTATCAATTTGGAAATGGTGATATTTAACTTAATAGCACAAAGCATGTGAACTGCTTGTAGAAGAGTTGTTCTGTACGTGTCACAACTAACAGGTAGTCTGGTCATGCTCTTGGATATGCTGCACTTACTGGCCTGGAAATTAATTCATGGAATAAAATTGCATTTAAATTGCAATCATAGTATTGTGCAGAAACATTATGATTTTCCTTAGATCCTTCAGCCATGAAGCTACAAAGTTTACTGTAAAAAATTGAGCCCTAAATGCACAGGTATTCAGTGCTTCATTTAAAGTCTGTGTACACATCACTATGTAGGGTATTCAGCAAAGAGTGCTATAGTTCTTCAACTCTAAGAACTGGAGAACTGACATTGATTTTATTATAATGTTCAGTTTCTGCAGTTATCTGAATATTCAAGTGGTCGTGTAACCACTCCGATTTCTTAGTTCAGATAATACGATTATAAGCTGGATTTTAGCTCAGTAATCAGATTTCTCAGCGTGTGTATCCTCCTACTCTTCTGGATTTCTCAGTCTGCGCATGTGCCATAACAGATCACGGTACCCAAAATAAAAAGAGGCAAAAAACACTTTTGGAGCAAAACTAAAACTACATGCTAAAAGAGTTATGTTTACATCAGATCTCCTTCTGTGAGTTGATTGGCTGGTTGCAGAACAGAAATCTGATTACTGTATGACTCATGTAGACCCAGAGATTATCCAGTGCATGTAAGCTTTAAAGGTTATATTTTCACCAATCTGAATATAGATGTTAACATGGCAGCGAGCATCACATGTCTAATCAGAGTGAGGTGAGTAGCAGTATGTTACCCGAACTTTGCAATACACCAGTTTAAGAAACTTCTCTCTTTTTAATTTGCTGTATAGTTGGTGTAGACCCATTATCCTTCATATGCTCATATACGTGTCTGAACAGCTCATTATTACTAACTATTTTTAAATCTGAAGTTTATTACCCACCTTGTTCAATTGGCTAGAAACTATTTGTAATGATCTCAATCGGACTAGTCTGTTCCGACTGAGGTGTATAAATGGACATATAATATTCCATTTGAGCTATTAGTCTGATTATTAATGAATTATCAGACTCCATGTAAACGTGGCTACTGACAGGGCTGGAATGGAACTTTGTCTGTTTCCACAAATGGAATACATTTAGAGTGAGACTTGACCTGACATTTCAACATCCGGTTGACAGCAGCACCCGAGCAACCGGATGTCTGGCAACCCTAACTCCGTGGTGACAATTATTGGAAGCCTCAGATAAACAATCTAGTCACTTGTGTCTAAGCGCCACAATTATTCCTGAAACGTTAACAACACAGATGTGTTTGTGCCTTCATTGCCTTTAAAATGAGGAATTGAGCCTGGTGTTGAGGGATTTCTGGTATTAGCCAACGGGGTGGCATCAGTCCTGGTATTTTAAAATGGCCCTGCTAAGTCCTGCAGTCCACTAGGGACTACTATTTAACTAGATTATGTTCATTTTGCACAGAGTATATCGGAGTGAAACACTTCTGCATAGATTGATTTTGTTAATCTGTATAACATCCGTATACACAGCAACACAGTCGTCCAAACATACAGGAAAGGAAGCAGTTGGAATATATCACATTTGCCACAAAATGATGGGGATGGATTCAGCAGTTGGTGTTCCTCTGGTCATTTCTCGTCATAAGCAGAGCAGCTGGAACCACTCTGGCTGTTGGCGGCGATGGACGAAGGAAAGTGTTTCCAAAGAGTCTAAACTTAACCCAACGTTCATCTTTAAGAACATGCTGTAATTTCACATCAACAGATGAAGATCCAGGACACGTTACCGTCTGCGAGGTCTCAATAACATCCTGAAAGCTGAGTTCATTACTGACCTGGCTGTTACACCACTGGATGGAAACTGAAGACAGGCCTTTGGAGAAGCTGATGGTGTTCCTGCTGGCTAAGGGCTACAGCTTAATGAAACAGCTGCTCTTCAAAACCCAGATTTACTGCCCACTTCAAGTAACACAGGGAAACAGTTTTGTTGTTTAAAGCCTGATTCTTGATACGTGACCTCCTGCAGCCACAAACAGGACGACTCCTGTTTGGAGAATTGAGGAAAAATAATAGGATAAGTTACTTCACTTTTAATAGCCACTTATCTTCAGTAATGCAGACAAACACATGAAGTGGAGCGGATAGACAAGATGAAGTCAATTAAGTGACAGTGATGTAACTGGACTACTAGCTTTGATTAGAACCATATGTCTTGGGTCTCAGTGGACCAATAAATGCTCCCCCTCCACCCCGTCTCTCCTTTACCTCAATCAAAACTCGATTAAAGCTCAGCAGAACGTGGACGGAGAGATACGCTGGTGATATTGTGGCCTCCCTAATTTCTTGGAGTGATGTGTATCAGCAAAGGACTGGTGTTCATGGGAGGTCATGTCTTGCTGGGGAACAGATGCGGATGTGTTATGGTTCCTTAAACCTCTTTTAAAGTCACAATTATCAACAAAAGTATGGTGTAAATTAAAATGATTTCTCAATCATTTATAGAACCTAGAGAACAGAAGTAGAGATTCTAAGCTTTCAATCCACATCAAAAATATTCCAAATTTGTAGAAGACATATTTCATTGTGATTTGAATTTGATGTTATTTTTTGTTTTGTGGACAGATGAACTGTAACTTGACATGAAATATCAAACAGAATATGTCAGAAGTGCAAAATGTCAAAGCAAAATGTAAATCTGAAGAAAATGTATATCATTATTATAGTCACCATATTGTTATGTAATTAAAGAGTTCCAAAATGCTGTATTTCCATGTGTAGCAATTTAGATGTGATAAGATTTCAAAAAGATCAGTTGAAATATAATGGAAAATGAATGTTTAGTTTTCTATCAAAGGTAGTATTAATTGTAGTATTAATGATATTATAGAACTGATGTAACTGACCAAGAAAATTGAATGTGATCTGTGATGAATTTTGGAACTAAACACTTCAATTCCATAATTATATTTGAATACAGCAAAGCAAAAGTAATAACTGAACTTACTGGCTAAGTTTGATATAAACATAATACCTAAAAGTCAATATGCATTTTGCAATATGCAAGTCTTGTGTGAAGAGTGTCAAGGAATCATGAGCTGGAACTGACAATAGGGCCCAGCTTCACACACTTCTCTGGGCCTGTCATGCTTCCGGGTTTCCCAGGTGCCTCCGATCTCCTGGACTCGATCTCCCAGAGTTCACTCCCCAATGACGTCACAGCCACATATCCCGAATTCACCAATCACACTCCATTCTTCCGATCTGATTCACGCTAATATTGATTAGACACACCTGCTCCTCATTTCCCCTGTCTGCATTTAAACCTCTCAAACGCACACACTCATTGCGAAGTATTGCAAAACTCTGTTTGCGTACTGAGTGGTTCTCCCCTATTATTCTTTGCTTGTTTTCTTTTTGACTCCTCTTTGTTATTTGACTCTCTCTCTTTTGAATTCTCCCCTTTGGCTTAGTTCGCTGATTTGTTTGTTATCTCTGGTTTTGACTTCCCTTTTGTTTATTGGTTTACTCTTTTCGATTGTCCTCTAGTTTTGTTTGCTGGTTTATTTTGACTCTCCGGTTTTCGACCCCTGCCTGTCTATCTCTGTTAATGCCTCAGCCTCGTCCTATGGTAATGTGTGTCTTGTTGTTGCTGCTGAATCTGATTGTCCATTTGTTAAATAAAAATCGTTTGACTTTTAGCTCGGCGATTTAGCTCATCGATTTACGTTTGTTGTTTCTGACAGGGCCACACTATTATGATTCGGAAAGAGGTGCAATAACACTATGAAAACTCTGTATGTAAGGAAGTAAAATGCAAACGTGTAGAAGTCAATGCCAATGGACGTTTCACAATGATTGTGGATAAAGTTTAAATCTGCCATTTCAATTTTATGTTCACAAACTGTAATACATCTACCATTCAGAGTTTAGAAGTAAGATACAGATTTCATGACACACTATATAACCGTGATTCTGGGAGCAGTGCAACAAAATTGCCAAACGTTTGCATGTAGCAAACTGAATCGCAAACTTGTACAAGCTGATCTGAATGAATTAAAAGTACAAAATGTAGATAAAATGCTAATTTGCACATCTGGAAAAGAAAAAATGACTAAAAGAACCCAAAATTACTCACAAAACTCTCAATATAATTTCTGCTTTTATCACTTTAAAATTACATTCAAAAACTGATGTACGCCTACAATTTTCAAATAAGACATGTTTTGGCTAAAAAAAAAAAATACTCTATGGCTTTTTCCCTCTGGTGTGTACTCTGGGCTTCATAGTACACTAAAGGAACAGGAAAAAAACAGAAAAGCATAATACAGTAGGTCACCTTCGAACGCCCCATATCAAATAAACATTGTTAAAGTTCAAAAAGCCTATTGTTCACTCTCCAGTCCATGCAGGCTGTATATGGAAACTGGAAAACTGCTTGTTTTGAATGCCTTGTTTCTGTGAAGTCATAAAAAATAATCTTTCAGCCTACAGCAATTTGACTCCACCAATTTACACTGATGTTACAAGAAGTGTTTCAGACTGTTTTTGAAATGAGGCACAATACAAGGCAGCCAATGAGAACACCATTCATTTGTATAGCTGAGTAATAAAAACACCTTCAGTTCTAAAGGATAAACAGAGGTTGGAAAATGTTCATGTAAAATGAATTATAACTGTTTTGTTACAGAAAACTACACAGAACTGTCATAAAGGACACTTTAAAGCATTACTTTCATGAAAATAGATTTTTGACTCCCTTTTGCACTTTTGACAAAGTTGGCTATCAATTAAATCTCATTTGAAAGACGAAAGGACAAGACTTTTTTTTCTATCTCAGCTGGAGTGTGAAGTTTGGACTGTGCTATCGACATTTGTTGGAAGTAGGAGGGAAGACTGATTGAAGGAGGAGGACTCTGAACACTGAGAACTTTGGCTGGAGTTCTGGGCAGCTTTTGCCTGTAGCTAGAAGGCCAAACCCTTCAACACCCCCCGCGCCCCCCCATAACTGTGGTTGAACTGATAAAGCACTGGGAGGTTATGGGGTGGTAGTGGGGATTGCGAAAACTTCATGGGAACAGAAGGTGAGGACGTAAGTTTTTTGGGCATTAGACTGGAAGAAGGAGGGTTCAGGCATGTTCCTCCCCCAAAACCTTCAGTTATTACATAACTCCATTCAGTACATCATTGATTATATAATTATGTTTCTAAGTAGAATTTCGAAGCCGTTCCAGTAATAATGCTGAATAAGATGAGAAATCTTTACATATGTGATAACAGAATTACAATCTGCACTGAATGGTTTAAAGATGGTTTAACTTTGAATAACCTTCGATATTTGTTCTCTTTCATCTCTGGTCAGCTTTAAACTATGTACCTCGATATCACAACTTGTCTTGACCTCGTCTTCCCAAAACAACTACTGCTGTTAAAATCTGTTTTTACTGGAATCAGTATGGAATCTCTGAGCTCCCTGGTGATGTCCTAACTCCCCCTCACTGTTAGTGTTAGACCACACACTCACCGCATGGCCCCCTGGTCCATCCAACTCCACCACCTCATAGCCAATGACCCGTGTCTCCTGCAGCTATGGAGTTGCAGTCTGAGCCTCAGTGAGTGAGGTGTGAGAAGAGAGCCAACCTGACACAGACTCTGGTGCCATCTGTCTCTTTGTTCTTTGTCTACACTATGTGATTATTGTACTCGGCATAGATTGTTCTTGACTAGTCATTAAACAGTACACTGTGCAAGCCAATCTTAATATACTACAACAGCACTGTATTGGGAGCTTTTCTTTTTTTAGTACTGCAAAATAAGTTGTGGTTGTAACAATTTACTCAATATAAGCCTAGTCCTCAGCCATCATGCCTCTGGTTAAAAAACATTATGTCATAGATTTCGTTTGTAAAAGCGGAGTTCTACAGATTTTTCCAAATATCTCCATAACTAAATGGTTAAGATGTAAACTTACCCACTTTCAACATCTGATATGTGTTCTACTGCGAATAAAATATGGCTCTATGAGGTTTGTAAATCATTGCATTCTGTTTTTATTTACATTTGTTTACATTTTACACAGGGTCACAACCTTTTTTTGAATTGGGCTTATAGTAAAACAGATATATTTCTCTCTATAAAAATTATTTTTAGTTCAGTTAAAATTTTTGCAATATTTAGTGTGATCAAGTTTCTTCACCCCTTCACTACAGATCATTATTTACCAATAATAATTTTCACATTATTCAAATAATTTTAAAGATGTTTTTTCTGCGCAAATTGTTTTTTCTGTGGGTTTGTTGATTGATTAACACAAAGAAAACATATCTTCTGTATCTTCTTCTGGAAATGAGAACAAAAAAATAAAGTTTTTTGTGTGTTTGTGTATATGTGTGTGGTTGGGAGGGAACAGGAATCAAATTGTTTCTCAAATTTCTCAAAAGAAAACAAATCAGTTTCAGTCTATAATTTGATATTTTTACATTTTGTAGCCGCCATTCTCACTGCGGGGTCAAACTGACCCGAGCATTATGTGTGTAATATAGACATGTGTAAGATTAGTCATTTTTCATGCACATATTCATTACAACAATTAAGCCCAGCATAAAATATTTCATGCTCCCAAAAATGATTAAAAATGTTTTTTCCTGTATCTTTAAGCTTTCAAAACAGGTCAATTTAACCCACAACATAACAGTACTGCACATTCATGAAGAGTGAAGTTCTGAAAGAGGCTCTGAAACAGTTACACAGGATTACTCCTACCTCTCACGTTCATAACTATACATTCCAGAACAGTTACTGGCAGGAGATTGAATGATAGGGTGAAACTGTGTCTTTTTACCAAGAAAATCTACTGAAAGTCATTAAGAAAACTGAAATTCACTGAAAACTAGATTAAACCAGTGTGAAACTCATAGAGAAAGCATCAGACAGTAAACATGTTGGACAACTGGCTACGGGGAAAAACATGATTGGTGCACTGCTTTAAAAAACAGCTCTAGTTGTTCATGCAAAACTTCGGCTTTCGCTTTTAGTACACACCACTATGTATGAATAATGGGACTATTACCTCCACTGCTAGCTACTCTGAAGATCAGATGACCCTTACACAAAAGTACAGTAGTCTTCTACATTACTAGTGCACTTTATTCACTAGTGATGTCATAACGTCTCCTCTCTCCTCCCCCTGCTGTAGACCAGTGTTCTCTCCCCTCCCCTCTCCTCGTAAGCCTGTAGCTGCAGCCTGCAGTCTGTCACGTATCCCTCTCCCCCTGAGGGGACTTCTGGACCTCCATGTTGCTCAAGCTGTACGATTTGGCAGCTCACCTAAACTGCAGAGCACCACGGTGGTGTGTGTGTGTGTGTAGACGGTCAGTTATTAAACAGGTGTCCTTACATCAGCGTGTAACCAGAGTCACATGCCAGGCCTCCAGGGTGGGATACTCTTCACCCTAGCTATCCCTTACTCCTGTCCTCCAATCCTCATTATGATCCAGTAACAGCATCTCTTTACCTCCCTCCTTGTAAAGAATCCAGTGCTTCCAGAGCGAGAGAGCCCCAGTGGCTGGAGCTTTGACCCTTCAAACCCGGCTCTGTTTGCTTTGGCAGCTTGCCCACGACTGCACAGGGAAAGCTCTCTCTCCAGCCTCGCACTGAACTCTCACGGCCTGACCTGTGTGTTACGGTCAGCTGCCTCCATGCTGCTCTTTCTGGAGACACAGAGACTAGGTCTTGCCAGCCTTGGTTATATTTGGATGATTGGTTGGACATGAATAAAACACATGTTCATACCCCCACTGAAATCTGTCCTTTGATTCAAATGACCCTTTACCTACCTCCTGGCGTTGCTATGGTCCAGTAGGAAAATTGTCCTGAAAATTGGATTGTGAGGTTATCCCTGTTCTATTAGCATGCGTAAATAATCACGTGGCACTGTTAACCCTATACTGGCTGTCCAAGCACCTTCTATGGCACTAGGTCCTCAGTTTGCGGCATAAATGTCAAAACTAGGATAAAAACACCTCTACAATAATGCTGCATTTCACTTGCGTCCTTGTGGGATTGCTGTAGTATATAATTGTTAACCTAGCATGGATGCGCATGAACATTTTTGGCCATTCTTCATTAAACACGGACATTTGAAGCTTGCAAAAGAAGCATTGTAAAGAAGCAATATAGCATTTTGCAGTGATTCCTTTGGTAAAAAGTCCTGGTTTAGAGCTGTTTTCCATTTTTAACAACTGACTGAAACCTAGTTAGACTATAGCAGTGGTTCCTAAACTGTGGTATGTCATTGGTAGCAAATGTCATACCAAACTGTGGTAACATTTATGGTAAGAATTGTCATTGGGGGTACATTAAAACAAATCTGACATTGACACTTCATTTAATCTTCATTTCACTCCATTAGCTCACTGCACAATAACACAGATACTTTCCTGATACAGACATACAACATAACAAGCTCTGCTCTCCACTCACCAACCTCTGAATAAGAGAACTTATGCCAGAAAGACTCAAAAGGCAAAAGTGATGGAAAATGATATTTTAATTTTTATTTATTGAAGCTTTCAGACCCCAACAAATCCTTCCAGATATGTACGGCAGGGGCAGAGCCTACTCCTTGGACAACAGGACCAGGGCCAAACTGGTGGTGCGGGGGAGGAATGAGGAGACGTCAGCACCTGATAGCAGCAGAACAGGAACGTAAGTTGAATCCTTTTAAGACCAGGTGGCAGGCTGCGATTGGCCAGAGTAATGAATAAATGAGTGACATAGCATTTGAGTCTTCCTGGCAGAACTTAATTTTACTAAAACTGCGCAGATCTTTGAATAATGAGTTTAATCTAAAGTGCTGCACTCTTGTGGGTGTGAGTATCGTACACTGTTGTTATGGTCTGAGATTTGAGTTGTATTTGCAAGTTGGTTTCAATTTCACAGATGTGGTTCCATTTGCGGTTGTAGTGAGGTATTACTAAGGTGACCAGATTTCTAAAATGAAAACTGGGGACATTTCCAAGTTGGCTGTTAATATCATTTATTAAAATATCCAATGTTTTTATCTATGGAATAAAAAAGGGGATACAGTTCCAGGTTTGACCATGGTAACTGATGTACTGTAATAAACTACGGAAAAGAACGACAGGAATATGTTGACCACAAAAGATTCAGTGGTTGTATGAGCCCATTAGTTCATTAAATTAAATATTTTGGCAGTAAAAAGAGACTCGTGGCTATAGCCAAACAGCCAGACCTTAAACACACCCCTGGGCTAGCTCCAAGTTCTCTGGAGAGATGCATATATGGATGGTTGAAAAAGTGACACAAATTAAGAAAAAGGTGTAATCTGTAAATTGCATGGCAGCTACATTCAAGTAGGTTGAATGCCTGTACAAATCATATAGCCCACCTATCACATAGTAGTACAATTTAAGTTCAGGATGCTACTTTAGGTTGGAAATGGAATTGCACTCCTTTTCCTTCCTTAAATGTGAAATCCAAGACAGAAACACATTTTTCTCCTGGCTGTATCATGCCAGCTCCGTGACCTCGAGTGAGCGGGCAACTAACGAAACTGTATGTAACGAAACATGTAGTTCTGTGCTTTATATCAAGGGCTTCTGGGAAATACATGCAATCACTGCAGTTTTGAGAGGTGATAAACATGTTAGATAAGTGGATTAGGTAAATAGATCAATTCTTTTCATGTAAACCATTTATTTCACCAATGTAACTGTATGCTGTATTTAGTAGTGTCCAGTAGAAAAATAGAAAAACATACATAAACTGATTTTTACTACAATACACCTTTCTACTTTCTAAAGTTTAAGAATGCTTCTGCAATAATGGTTAGAAGGAAGTTTCTCTTTTTTATTTATTTTGCTGTGTTCACTCCATTCAGTGAGGGCTCTTCTGGCATTTTGCGGTCATATTTTTCAAATAACGGAAGAAAGTGCCTAGGAAGTGGCTACACCAGCTCTGGTTAAACTAGAGCTAGTTACTGCTTGTATTCATAGTCAGTGATGAACCTGACTTCCAGATGTTTTAGGGTCTGACTTTCTTCACACAATGTTAGTTCCACTCATTGTACATTAAAACTTGATTGCTTGATTCAGTTCTTAACTTGAAGTAGCGCATTAGTTACATGAAGTGATACATTAACAATTGTTACAATGCCTAACTAATGTTATGTAAACATGTAACGAAAAGTGTTACCTATTTAATTTATAATCTAAAGTGTACAGCCTCCAGTCCACCTCCTGAAGGACTGACCCTCACTCCTCTATGTGTCTAATCCATAGCCATACTGACCCTCATTCCTCTATGTGTCTAATTCACAGCCATACTGACCCTCACTCCTCTATGTGTGTAATCCACAGCCATACTGACCCTCACTCCTCTATGTGTCTAAGGCACAGCCATATTGACCCACACTCCTCTATGTATTCCCATAGGCTCCAATTCATTTTTAACAACACTTAGAAACCACTTGACAACACCTTAAGAACCACCAATTAAGCTCTCTGTACACATAGGCAACCACTCAGCAACACCTCTCAATCAACAATTATACCATAGCAACCACATAGCATCACCTTAGCAACCACCTAGCAATAGCTTAAAACTGCATAGTCACTTCAATGTCTTCAGGAAACATACTTCTCTAGTTTAACTTCTAACATTTATTTCAAGTGCGCTGTTTAATTAAAATGTTCAAATGTTTTAATTTTGCACTACTAACGTGATTTAGTGGTGCATCTAACACAGTCTGAGCTATGTGTAGCATTTTTAGAAAATTACCACAATAATCTGCAATATCAAAACTCTTACAAATGACATTACAGAGAATTCTCTAGTAAAACAAGACCCGCTGAAGTAGTTCTTATATCAAGATGTGTACTGTCATGATATCTAGCATGCCTAAATAAGTGCCTCAATACCTAGAAAGACAACATTTCCAAACTGTTAATAACAAAGAAAAACCTTTTTGCATTCATTTTATAATTGTTATTTTTGGGTAGTCATCGACGTAACCATGCCCTTTGGTGGGCTCCACAAGCTGTTAACTTTCAGTTAGATCCTTATTTTCCCTTCTTCTTTCTCTCAGTGGCCTGGACAATGCTGAACTGGCCGGTAGCCCTGCACATTTTACAGTATACTTTATGAGAGCTGAAACTAGTGAAGCGAGTGATTGGCACATTTGAACGATCACAGCACTGCAATAAATGAAAGTTGTTTAGCGCAAGGTCAGATCTTTCGCCACATTTCCACAATAAACTGCTGTAGAGTCAGAGGTTGTGTGCAATGGCAACGTTTGCAAAGGCTTTTTAAAAGGCCTGAGAGTTTGTGAACTGAGACTGATTCCCCCAATATCCATATAAACTCTTAGGTAAGAGTGGAGCTTGTGTGTTTTTTGGAAACAGACGTGACCCATGACTCCTCTAAATGTAGAATGAGTGAAACCTTTTTGTCTTTTTCTTACTGAGCCTGAGGCATAACATGAATCGTGCACTCTGCTGGCTCCCTCCTCTGTCCTGCGTCCAGCTTCTTATGTATTTTATCCTCCTTTGTGCAAATCAAGATGGTTCCCAGTTCTCCAAAGGAACTTTTGGAGCAGGTTTCCCTTCGGCTATTGTTGCAAAACCAAGCACGTTTTGAACTAAATCCCAACTAGTTTGTTGGATGATTAGACTAAGACCTCAAAGTCCAGTTCTGACAACGACAGTGATGCACAGTTTAGTGTTTAGTGTTTTAAAGTGCCTGGTTCAATTGATTGTCTAAGCCCTGTATTATGTGGATTTATTGTATTTCCTGCTTATGCTTGAATTGCTGTATGTAAGCTACAGCCTCTTCTTGTCAGGCCAAATTTGAATCCCTCACATTTTGATCTACAGGCTTATGCTTAAAATGCTTAGCTGTCATATTAATAACTGTTATTATTTTATTCAATAATAACTCCTATAAATGTAGAATAAAATGCTATCACTAGAAGGTTTTATTCAGTATTCTGTTTTTGGGGAACATAAAGAAATAGTAAAATGATAAATAATGTACAGTAATGATCTATTTACAGTACGTCCATGATAAATGGTCTGCTTTGAGAGTTTACCACCATCCTGGATGTTAACGTTAATGGATATGTTTCATGAATGTGAAGTTTTTGCTTAATTGCTTGAAAGGTTTTAATCTGAACAAATACAAATACTGCATTTCATGTGGACCTTTCTCAGTCCTGCTGGAAAAGCATTCCAAGTGGATTGGAGAGAATGCCAAGCTGTTTGAGAGAATGCCAAGAGGATGTAGACATCAAAGCTATGACATCAAACACTAAGTTTAAGGTAATGACATCAAATGTAAGATCATTTAGATTTGTTTGCACAAGTTCTCACAGTTTCATATCTTTAATTTAGCATGAAACAAGTAAAATAGTAGGATAAAGAAAAGTCAAACCCTTGAGCAGGTGTGTCTAAATGGTAAGTGGGATGGCGGGAGGTTTTTGTTTTGCATTACACTGTTGTCTATTTTAATAGAAAGCATTATGTCATGGCAGTGCTAACTGATGTGGTGTTATTTGTTGGCTACATTACCACTGTAGTTTCAGTGTGGAACTAATAAAGCAAACTTTGGACACCAAATGTGTCCTGGCTAATCCATTACGAACAAGAACAACTTATTGATTGTTATGTAAAAATGTGCTCTTTCATGACTCATTTTTGATGCCTTTGTGATTTTGAGGCAAACTGTTAAGGACAGTTGGTGATAATAGGCTAACTACTGAGGATAGAGTTATGATGCATTTGTAGAACACAATGTGCATGTAAAATGCCACTGCACACAGCTGTGTTACATCATGTATGAGGTAATGCATCAAAGTTTATTTATGGGATGAAGTGAACATTTTCATAAAAAACGACATTTTGGCTGGTTTTTCCACTGTTTTGCAGATCCAGCCAGAAACAATCTCGACTGTACAGCTGCAGTGAATGTGATTTTTTTTAAATAGGACATGTTCCTGGACCAACATCCTGAAGCAACTGTTCTTTAATCAATCACTGAACACACCAGTTTTGTAGTTCTGCATTTCAGTTCATAAAATTAAGCAGCAGTCCAAACAAGCTTACCTAGTATCTAGTAAAATACACCTACTTTGGCAGCACTGCTGTTTCTGATCCACTCATACCAGCACAACACACACTAACACACCACCACCACGTCAGTGTCACTGCAGTGCGGAGAGTGATCCACCACCCAAATAATACCTGCTCTGGGGGCCTGACCACCGAAGAAAAAGCTGAAAGGACTAACAAAGTATACAATGAAACAGATGGACTACAGTCTGCAATTGCAGAACTATAAAGTGCACCTATGTGGTAAGTAGAGCTAATAAAATGTACAACGAGAGTAGATAAACCTAATGAAGTGGCCTGTTAATGGGTTTTGTCCAACAGTGGGGGTTGGCTGCTGTTTTGACTGTTTTGAATCATGCTACCAAGTGATAGGTAGTATTTGATTTGTATAGGCATACAATATGTGCTTAACCATATATAACATATAGCATTTGTTTATAGCAGCCATCCATGTCACTCCAGAACTGGAGCTAGCCCAGGGATGTGTTTAGGGTCTGGCTGATGGCTACCTTGGGTCTGTTTTTACTGATAAAATATTTCATATATATATATATATATATATATATATA
>CM067483.1:12833475-12905569 GCA_034552555.1 Semaprochilodus insignis | reverse complement strand
TATATATATATATATATATATATATATATATATATATATTTATGAATTAGGTACTCATACAACCACTGAATCTTTTGTGGTAAATGTAAGACATTAACCCTAAGACACCCTTTTAAGTGTCTTTATTTCTAAAAAGCAATGTGTGATAAATCTTGCAAGGTGGACAGTAAGAAATATTTCTTTTAATATTATCATTTATGAATTCTTCATTGAGTATTCCATAATTTACCATAGCTTCACCCATCAGGGTAAGCAAATATTTTTTTCTGATATTATTTACAAAGTTAGGTTTCTACCAGTTGGGCTTCACCTTAGTTTATTATAGTATTACAGTTACTATGGCCAAAATACATGAAACTGGAACTGTCCTAAACATTCCCTAAAAGAATAAAGATTTCCAGAGTCAATGCATTGTGCTGCACAGTTCACTTGAAACTTAAATGAGGATTATTAATAGTTGTGTAGCCTGCTTAGCAAGGTAGCATATTGTAGTGCCTAGCTGAACTAAGCCTGGCTGGTTGAATTAGCTTAATAATAGCACAGTCATTAGTAGTGTTTTATCTAGCTTTCTGAACTAGGTGCTGGTGTTGTGCATAGCTGAGGTAATATAAGTAACCGAGGTAAGCAAGAAACTACTAATACATAGACTATAGCACCACTCCCAAACCCTACTTGATTTAGGCAGTACACTCCAAAACTGTAGAGAGCGCTCATAAGCAGGATAGACTTCCAAATGTTGTACCATCATTGCATTGTGGATCCATCGTTGTATGGATTCTGAAGGGATTTGTTCTTGGAGTTCCAGAAGTTTGGCCTGACCCTGAACATCTTCATCAACTTGAACAGATGCACCACAGAGAGCATCCTGACTGGCCACATTAGTATCTGGACTAACAGTTGTTTCCTCAGAGACCGCAAAGCTCCCCAGAGATCAATGAGAACAGCTTGAATCATCATAGGCAACAAAGTTGAGAATTACAGGACATTGTTTAGTCACGATGCCTAAGGAAAACTCACAAAACCACAACATTGCCAAGGATAGACTAACAGGCTAACGTTTCAACAGTTTCTGCTTCCTGATAGTCGATTTATTAAACACCTCTTTCGGTTTGTCATTTATTGCCACAGCTATAAATAATTTAATATACCAATAATTTAATATACCAATAATTTAATATACTTTACATAAATCAAACATATTGTCGCTGTCCAAAGAAAAACAAGTATCTCCAAAATGGCAACTTTACAGCAGAGGGAAAAAACCTAATTTAATTTTAATGTAAGTCAATGGAACCAGACTTTTTTACAAACGATTTTGGCTTGGCATTTTTTTTGGTCCATTCATCATGAAATTCCCACACAGTGTAAAGGGTAACTACTGTGTTCAAATGATGCATAAAAGTAAAATCATCAAAAATGGAGATACATGTTTTTCTTTGGACAGCGACCATATACACCTATTTACACCACTGGACAAAAAAGTTGTCACTTGTGACTGAAACGTATCTAATAGCATGAAACACCTCCATAAGCACAAATAACAGCTGTGATTCTGGACCAGTTTCTGGATGTAGGCCACATCAATATTCAGCCACTCTTGCATCAAAGAATTGCGCAGTTGGGCCAGATTTGGTGGATACCTTTCCTGGCACAGTTCTGAGGAGAATTTCATGTAGACTGGGATTTTAGCCACTGCTGGTAGACCCGTATGACCGTATGCTTCCATATACCCGCAAATTCAGCTACTTCCTTCACACTATGACCTTTGGCACTCCGATATGCAATCACTCCTTTTTGGCAATCATTAACATCTGCTTTGCACCCATTTTCCACACATGGAACGGGACATACACCGCACTGTATCACCTCTTCCCAATCTATGAACCCCGTCACACACCCTGCAGGTATTTATATCCCTATCATACACATAAAATGCCATCTGCAGGAGCCTGAAGTTACTACCACCTTAAACCCACTAGGTAACTCATTTTTTGCCGGTGAGCCTACATTCATTAGTGTCCCCTGTCATGTCCAATTTATAGACATTTTTTTATGTGTGCTGGACATCATATCATAAGCAAACAGAGCGAACAGAGAATATTTAAACTGAGGAACAAATGAGTGTAAATTGTTCTTTCTTTCTTGAAGTGGATAAATGCCCTCCTTTTGGCCTCCTTTCCCACAGTGCTCTTCCACCTGATATCCTACGAACTCTCTCTCCATCCTCATCTGGGCTGAGATAAGCTCTCACAGCAGCATCTGGACAAAGGTCACTCCAGTATACTTCATGTGGTTCTCCCTGGCCACATTCTCTTTTTCAGTCAGCGAAGGTCATTTCTGTCACCATCTCTTCTTCCATCCAAGCTTCTTTTTGCTGGAGCAGGAGTCTCTCTTCCTTCCTCTCTCTCCTTCTGTGTCTCTAGACCTGCATTTGTCATTTCTTCTTGTTTGCCTGGGATCAGACTTGGTCCAGCTTTTCTATGTGGAGCTCCCATTTACCGTACAGCTTGGGAGCCATTCAGCTTCTCGTTTCTTCTTTTGAAAAGCTCAGATATCCACCAAACACCTTGTTTTCTCCTTTCCTTCTTTCCTTCCTACTGTCCTTCTATGTTCCTCAGTTCTTCCAACTTCTCTTTCCCCTTTTCCATCTTTCTTTTCGTTTCTTTTTTCTTTTCCCTTATTATTTCCATAGCACTCCCGTTCTCCAAAAATTTCTGGATCTGGATGTCTGTATGTTCTCTCCAAGCAGCCGCGATCTCTCCTTTCTCTTTGTCTTTGTTTACATCTTAACCATTTACAGTCATAGCCAGAATTGTTGGCAGTAGTGCTGTCATGAATACCATTTTTTTGTGGCTCTGAAGCTTCAGCAGTAATCAACAGTGAATATTTAAAGCCTCGTCCCTTCATTTTGTAATACGGTGGATTGTTTCTCTGTCCAGATCCAACTGGGGCCGCTAGCTGCTTTCCTTGCGGAGGACTTTGCACTAGGCCCAATAGCCTCACTTATCAGTGGGCCAGGAGATAATAGCACAGTGGGTTTACCAGCTCTTTATGGAGTACAAGAATGTGCTGACAAAATGTACTGTGGTGTTGCCACGTCACGTTGTAAGTAGTTCAGTTTTTTAAACAGAAGAAATGTTTATGTTGGGCTGTTTTTGCGCTGGAGAGGCTGTGTTTCTTCTCGCCGTGTTTGGTGCAGTTTTCAGCAAGTTCGAAATAAAGCTGCATTATGGGCCATATTCTTGTGTCATCTAAGCGTCTCCCGAGAAACCAGAACATTACAGTATTTCGCTGTTCACCTACATTTATCCAAAAAATAAAAAGAATATCAGAATCCCAAAATTAAAAAGCAATACATGCCCAATAAACTTGATAGTCAAATATTCAAGTCCAGCCCCAATTGGCATCCTTGCAGTTTTGTACAGATAATGCACTAAATCTGTCTGTACCATAATAAATTCATTGAGTACAAAAGAAATGAAAGAACTGACTGAGAAATAATACTGTAGAAAAGCACAAGCAATATCAAGACTACAAGTCAGTCTATCTCCAGAGATCTTGATGCATCCACTGGATACAATTTCACCAAGAAGTCTGCAGCCTGTAGCAAACCTCTCTGAATGTGGATGGAAAAGCTGATGAGAGATTGCAGTGAAGGATTGTTTGAAAGCTGCCGAAGAAACCTTGATCAACTTCCAAACACATTCAAGTTGAACTGCAGAAACGATGAATAGTGTGAGCTATCCGTTGTCGTCTGAATGAAAGGGGACTCTGTGGGAGGAGGTCCAGGAGGATCCCACTGCTGACACAGAGACATAAAAAAAAGCCGGACTGGAATTTGTCAAAACTAACCTTAGGAAGCCAAAACTCTTTCTGGGAGATAGAGAAAACCAAAATAAATAGCTTTTGGTAAAGCACATCATTGTCCTGTATACCGAAAACAGCCTTTAAAGAGAAGTACACGGACCCTACGGTCAAACATGGAGGAGGTTCACAGATGTTTTGCTTAGCCACTTCTGGCACCAGCTGCTTTGACAGCATTATGAAATCCAAAAACTACCAAAGAATTTTGGAGCCAAGTGTCAGTAAGATGGGTCTCCGTTGGAGGTCATGAATCTTTCAGCAGGACAGTGATCCAAAGCATACATCAAAAAGCACCGGGCTGTTCTGAATTGGCCAATGAGTGCAGATCTTAATCCCAATATAAACGGGATCTGGGAAATCTGGGACACCTGGAGCAGATGTCAAAAGTAGCATGGTCCATTCATTCCTAGCTATAGACAGCGTAAGATTTCTGTTGTTCCTTTCAAAAGGCGGGCTAACAGATGTTAAGCTGGCACTTCAGATAATTTTGTATCCTTTTTATTTGGAGAGATATATATATATTAGATTCTGAGTGGACAAAGAAAGTACTGTTGCTGAAATAAAGGAATTCCAGAAAGCTACTTATGACATTTTCAACAGTTTTGGTAATGAACGTATTTTACAGCATTTCATGATTTATTTTTCTTTGTCAAAATTCTCCCTTTAAGTGATCTGATAACAGAAAGTTAGTAATCAGATTTTGTTCCAAATGCATGTCATGTTTTGCAACCGGCCAATAAAAACAGCGTAGTCATTTATGATATTTTTCTTGGGAATATTTATTTGGGATTGTTAGTTATAAAGAATCCCAAATCAGTTTAGGCTAAAATGCCTCACTGCCTCTTGATCAGCTCCTGTCTGCCAGATCAGGCATTTACATATGCTTACATGTAGAAACATGAAAATCACCAGCTTAACGGTGCACATGAACTGTACAGCCTGATTACTGAGCTAAAATCCAGATGTCTTTAGAGCTTTAATTCAACATAAGGATGTGTAGTATACTGGTCAGATGAGCTCTTGAATAATCAGCTATCTGCCAGTGTCAGGTTATGACTGTGTTATTGTGTTAATCTCATTCAGAATTTCATTTTAGGGTAAGTTCTGAATTCCCCTTTCTTTATACGGGGGAGAGTTGACAGGCATGCTCGTCAGCTGCGGAGGACGGGTTGTCCTGAGGGAGAAGACAAAATATTGTGTAACGTAACATGGCTGATGTGTGCTGTTGGTGTGAGTTGAGTCTCAGGAGAAGGAGTGGGAGGGGAATGTGTCAAATATGAGTCACAGTGTGTCAGTCTGAGTGTTTTCACAGCTGTTTAACAGGATAGAGAGTTCCCTGCAACCAACTGCGTGAACCTTTCCTCATGAATTTGTGAGAACCATGTACACTCACACAGAGCTACAGGTAATATCTAGAGCAGTCATTTCTCCTTTATAGGGAAACAGGGTCCTACGTTGTACTATCCACACATCTTTTAACTTGGATATGAATGTTTCCAGAGATGAAAGGAGAGAAAAGTTTGAAAGAGGATTGATTTGCATGTTTTTTGAATTTTGGTTTTTCTGTGATGACAAGTTATTTTTGTTTGTATTGTGGAGCTCTTGAGTTATTTACATCATTATCATAACATAACTAATGTTGTTTTTCTCAAGATCTCAAGATATGTATGCCACTTTCACAACATGACAAATGGTATCTCTATGAAATAGTGTTTGTTATACTGTGAAATTGCATAAACATTTTGAGATCTCAAGAAAACAGCGTTCGTCTTATTAATGTATTGTAGAGTATTGTATTGTATATTGTATTGTCTAGTACTGTAAATGAACATATGTTTATGTATACTAAAGGAGAGCAAGCTGCCTGTCAGATATAGCTGCCTGCTGCTGTCTCAGTTTGATTCATTTTCTGTAAGGAATGTACGGAGCCCTTAAGGTGACACAGTACATGTTTTAATAAGGTGTGGCCACAAATTATATTGAGCCTACAAGGTAAGTTTCTCATGGCCACAAATTAATATTCTGAGGTCACGTGGCCACAAGAAACTTTCCACCTCAGTATGTTACATCATTACATACAATATATTCATTTGTGGCCATAAGAAACTGAACTACTAGTCCCAAAATATTTTCATTTGTGGCCTCATCACTTTCATTCGGAGCCATGGGAAAGGTGACTTGTGACCTGAATATATTAATATCAAAACAGTGCATAACAATACTGGGTTGATTGCACATGCATATAATGAAATGCACATATTAATGTAAAACAAAAACAGAGCACAAAACACAAAAATGTGCTAGGGGTTAAAATAATTTGCAATAAATAATTTGCAATTAATTTGCAGTGAAGTAACTGAAAACAATTTAAGAATCTTTGATGCCTTCGATTGGATGAAGCAGAAATGTTCTGCAACTGTGGTTTAATTTCTTGTTCAAAAATAAAGAAAAGAGATTGCTTGTTATTAAATTTAGTTTTGTGAATGTGAATCTTTGCAGAAAGCAGGCTAATCAGAAAATATTCTTTTTTTCTTTCTTTACAGATGCATATTTTGGAAAATAAAAGTAAAGGAGAAATGCTAAAAGGAAAAAATCCATATTAAATGTAAAGCAAATACATTTTTCTTTTACATATTTTTCAAAATACCTCTAAGGATAAATTCTATGCAAAACCTTTATTTTCATTTCAAGTTGAATCAATAAAAGATGTCCTTTTTTTAATAATATAGCTAAGCATGTCTAAATAATGGTTGATCTAGCATAATAGCATAAGCAAGGTCTGACATCCATAACAATAGTTATAATAGAGATGCATAAGAATAACTAAAGAGCTCTTAGGGTTAAATAATTTTTATATGGTTATGGTTGTTCCAAATCAATTATTTATGATGGGAAAAATTATGTTTGAAAACTATGCCAAAAGAATTTGTTTATGAAAAATCCCAAGTAGTAATTTGTTTATTTCATAGTTGCACAGTATAAAAATGTAAAACATTTAGTCTCAAGAAAATATAGTTTTGGGGGAAATATTAAACAGAACCTGGGTCAGAAAGGAACTGTATGAGGCAAGTCTGATTTAAAGAGGAGAAATCAAGAAAAGTAAGACCATGTATATATATGTATATATATTTTTTTTTATTTTCCTCTAAATGTAGTCTATTGATTTGCTTACAGATGCATAAACATACAGGGAGAGACCTTTGCAAATGAATCTAGAAATGCCATCAGCTTTAGAAATCAGTGTCTTCTGGATTTGTCAAATGTTAGGGGGTGCTCCCGAGGAACACAAAACCATAGTTTGTAATGTCTTAAGCATTTTTTAAACACAAAACTATAAGTACATAAGTAACTATGCCAGTGAGCACAAACTGCTTCACTCAGCCAATGAACTGATCAGGTCAACAACCAATCAGCACTCAGTAACAGTAAAGCTAGCGTGCTACTGCCCAAAACCTTTGCTGTTGAAAAACAGAAGAGTACAGGCGAGTTTTAAAGGAAAACGTCTTTTTACTTTCCAAATTAGAAATAATGTACACAAATGTTTAAAAACAATTTTCATGTTTTGTTTTTTGCCGTTTAGTTCCACTCAGCCTCATTCATTGAAGACTCACTCGTGGGTGCCCTCTGGTGTTTTGCAGTCATGTTTTTTGATATAAAGAAAGACACAGGAAGAGCCCAGGCTCGTCAACATTACTTATAAAACTTCAGACACATGTAGACTAATTGAGGTTTTGGATAGTAAATAAAATGGCTGTATTTGTGTTGCATACATTGTGACCTCGGATTCCCATCAGCACTACTATAAAGAAATCTGTAGTCTGTAACTTTCTCCACAACAAACCACTTCACTCCAAACCACTCTGTATGACTTTGCATCTCGTCCACTGAATAACGCAGAAATCAGTGAAATTCTCCTTTAAAAACGTTAATTGCTTCTCCTGTAAAGTTACTGGAATATTAAAAAATACGACCACAGGAAAATTAAAAGTAAATATTTATAATTTGGTATAAATTTTTCTTAAAACTTCTTTCCTGGTTGTCTAAACATGCTAATTGTTGGCTTCTGCAACTATGCAGCCTTTCACACAGCTGCAACTCAGTGAAGGAATGTTTACCTCGCTCTTCACTAGAATCAACTACTGATTAGTCCCAGGGAAGCTGTGGTGCTAGATTTTTGATGGCTTTAGGCTCAAGCACATATAATTAGCACTAAATATGTGTTAATATCATGATTTTCACTGTGTTAAATACAAATGATTAATGAAGCAATAGAATTGGTCGAAAATTACACTGAAAAAGATATTTTCATGAACGTACATTATAGTGATGTTAAAGTTAAAGTTTCACAGCCACAATACACTGTTTCTGTGTTTAGAAGTACAACTCTGTTTCACATAGCAGCAATGTGAGAATGGCCAAGTGTAGTTGCTGTCGCAGTATACAGTCATATGCACAAGTTTGAACACTCAAATTATTTTTGTGTTGTTTTGTTGACATATATATATATTCAACAAAACATGTCATCTGACCGAGGATGCCAAACTTTTAGCAACACTAAATTCACCACTTTGGCTCACTCTTTGGACTTTCTTTTTACTAATTATATTTAATAAACTTTGATACATGCATTTTTATGTAATTAGTTTGAAAAGCTCATCTGGTTTAAACTCGTAAATGTTAGGAAAGGGCAAAAAATGCTTTAGGTACCCCATATCTTTGTTAGTTTTACCTAAAGGGGAAATTCACAGATTTTCAGACAGTATCGTTAAATCATGATGATGTCATACAGTGTGGTTTGACGTGAATGCTACGTTCTGTTCTAGAGGTAATGCCAAGCAGGAATTATTCAAAGTGGTGGTGCTATGAATCGGATACTGCTTCTAAAAGCTTCCTCAAAACAAGTTATTACAAATGCACTGCTTGATGCCTGAGACATTATTTTATTGAGAAGCTTTTGGCCTAAAACCTATTTTCTAAATACAATCATGCTGGGTGTATATATGGAGTTAAGAAAATAAAAAAACAACATGCTAAAATTTAAACCACTCTGAATGACTAGTTAAATCTCAGTCATGGAACTATGAGGAAATTGAGAAAAAAATAGTCATATTCTTCATGTAATATGTAATTCATTATGTTATTAATATAAGTTAATTAATTAGTATTGTTTAATTAATTATTGTTAATTAGTTATAGTTGAAGAAATGATACAAAACTGTATGGTAATCCTTTGGTGAGTGTGGCCAAGGCTGTTGAGTGCTATTGCGCTCCAAGTTCTAATGTTCTTCTAGTTTCCCGTAATGCCGCTCTCTGGCTGCGTAACTGCGGTGAGCTTCAAATTTTCAAGAACCAACAGTAAAATGCTACAAGTGTCTTGACCGGTATTCTGCTCACTGTCTTACCACACATAAATTTCCCTGTAAGCTTGCCACACCACTTCAGCTTTCTTGGGGTAGTTTCTAAACTACTATATCGCCTCCACTTGAAGGAAATATAAAAAGCCCCAACAAAGCTGAATGTTGCTTTTGGCAGGCTGCGGCTCCTGTGTGATGCAGCGCCGGCGCGGTGGGTTACAGCAGAGAGGAGCAGGGCTATTTATTTTTACTGGCACTGTGGCTTAACGCTACCTTGGAGGTGGTGTGCTGTTCAGGACTATATATCTTACCCCCTGGCAGCCTGCAGGGAGGAGAAGAAGGGGTTGTTGGGGGGGTGGGGAAGGTGGAAGTGAAAAAAAAGGAGGATTTAGAAGGGAAAAGGGGCCTTTACTGCTGGAGAGTCAGCCAAAGTGCAGGCCTGCTTTAGTGGCTCCTCGTCTGCTGCTTGCTCCCAGCTCAGAGAATTGCAGCAGACACCCTGTCTCCTGTCCTCGCAGCTCTGAGTCTGTGTGGCAACTCTAATGTGAATGGCAACAGGGGCTCTGAGTGTGCATATGTGTGTGTGTCTTTCCCTCCGTCCCCTCAGCACACGCTGTGTTGTCATTAGATTAGTCTGAGGTCGTCTGTGCTATCATCAGTAATACCATTTAGCTGCTATGTAACTTAACAGAGGTCATTCCGTTACACCACACTATGCTTGAGTCTTGATTTGCTCACTAGAGGTTGCACGACTTTCGATGTCAACTAATCTCTGATGACGTTGTTAATAAAACCACAGGAGACAAAGCCAAAATCAGTGATGAAGCCAGATTCCACAGGTCAGTAAAGTGTGACGTGCCTTTTCCAGTGAGCCCTGAATTGCATTGCCGACACCGAGATGCTCATCCGTGATGAAGGTTCAGTAAGCGAGAGAATTTAGAGTGCTTTAACTCAATAAGAGTAACCAACTGGAAACTTCTCTGGATTATAGCATGTTAAAGCTCCTCTCCAACCACACATAACTTTCACATTGTAGTCTCTGGGAAACCGAAGATAAAGATGTTCAACATCTGATCTATGAAGCACTGTAGATCAGCTGAGAAATGCTAGTACTAATTGCTCACTAGGCCTGTATTTGGTGAATCAGTAAAGATTTAAAGTCTGTAAAATTAAGGTTTGGAATTAGTGATCAGTTTCAGTAAATATGACTTGAATCAACATTTTCAATAACATAAAAGCAGTTTATAGTATCAGCTTCCTAGTATGATGGATTAATAAAATCCTAGTATAAAATGGTTAATAAGAATGCTATAAATTTCAGTTGTGGTGACCAAAGCACAATAAAATGCACTCTAAACATAAAATTACAGTACATTACTTATCTGGTTACTTCCTGATAATATATACTTTAGGTAATGCATGTACAACATTAAAAACAACAAAAACAGAAAGTATAAATATGGCATGTGATTCCAAATGTTTGAACTGTGGTGTGTACAGACAATGCATATAATAAGTCTTTCTATTTAACTGAGAGAAGTTAACAGAAGGGACCGTGCACTATATTTACACTCTACTTAGCTGGTACTCCCTGTCAAAAACATGAGGTCAAAAGTAGCCCTACAACAAAACCAGCTGTATTTGTTACCTGCAGCAGACAGCCTGGGGTCAAGCCCAGTCAACACAGGCAGACAGCACAGGCCAAAAGTGACCAGGTTGTCCGCATCACCCTCATCTACAAACTGCTTTTCTTTGAGGTGCATGAACAGCATTCTGAATTTGCAGCATCAGCTGAGTGACCTCATGTGTCACTATGTAGAAACTGCTACCAGATGCCAGATTCAAGAAGTGATCTCAGATGAAAATGAGACTTAATGGTAGACCTAGAACAGCATCGCTATCTAGTAGTGAAGGTGAAACTCTGTACTACATTTTACTGTAATTTCTGGGTTTTTTTTTTTTGTAACTTTCATTACAGAATAAAAAATCTTCACTTTTCACAATTGACTGTATAACATGAGACAATAATTAGCTAACTAACTAACTAGGACAGTGGCTAACTAGTCTTAGCTAAATAGCTTGTGTGTTGTTTTACTAATTTCCTGTGTCAGTGTTTAACACAGTACGCTTTGCAGTTCTTTATTAAACTTATAACTGTTATATATTTTATATTAGAGAATTTAGCCTGTTAGATAGCTAATGTAGCTTGCTAATATATCCCGTTAGCTTTAATTTAGCTGATGTAAACTAAAGTAAGCAAAACCTGGTTAAAAGTGCCATGTGGACATACTTTTGACATTTCATCAGCTTGAGCAGGTAATGATGACCATGGCCTCTACACCAGGGTTGGTTTGATCAGAGGTGTTTATCCATATAAAACTGTTGTCTTTGAGTGCTGATTATACGTTACTGTCCATAACAAAAAAATATCCAAGCATCTATAATAACCGCAGCAGTTAAAAGCATACAAATAGCTACAATCCTGTAATAACTTTGTCTGTGGAATTGTCAGTGATATTCCATCTTTACTGTCAACATCAAACATCAACATGATTGCACAAGTGAGTAATAGCTGCATATCTACACTGACATACCAAGCCATGGGATAGCAGCATGTCCCATCCGTCTGGCACCCACTATCATGTCTTGCTCAAACTCTGATAATTCATGTTGCTTTGCCATGAGCTCACTGGCCAGTGTTCAACTTCACTCACAAGATAACATGTCCCCTGAGATAAGGCCGCTTCATGATCAATTTACATACTGCTATCCCATGACTTTTGGTATGTCACCATATATGCTTGTTGAGGTTAATCAGTGTTAGCTTGATGTCAGCTTAAGTTGTCTCACTGACCAGTGTTATATCACTATATACGTGCAGCTACGCATGTGATGTCAATCAAATACTATAAACCCAGTAAATGAAACAAGATGACCTCTTTTAATGTAAAGTTTGAAACAGACGTGGACAACTTAAAGTTCACCAGTGAGAGAACATTAGTTTGTAATGTGTGTGTGTGTTTGAGACAGGGAGTCAGAACATGGAGCTCTTTAACCTGAAACATTGAACAGTTGTTTTTTTGCCGTAAATGCCCTTATGGCAGTTTCCCGTTTTGGCACACAGACGTTTAGATTCTTTCATTGCCAAGTATTGGGTTTCCCCCAGTTACCAGCTTCTTTATTTTACTAAATATAAAATATCTGTTTTCATTTGTGAAATCCAAACATGTGTTAAGTTCAACATTTATTAGAGTAATGAAAGGAACCTCATTAATTTCACATCACATTCTACAAGCGTAGTGGTGCAATTTGTCTTCCTTTGTCAGGCTGAGAGGCATTTTGAACTGCTGACAGTTCATTGCTTTTTCTCAGGTAAGGCTGTAGAGCAGTTGTGCATACACATTAGACCTCCAGTAAGGTCTGGATCAAAGGGCTGGGCAGTGCCACATGTTCTTGGTTTTGTGAGTTAGACTGGCTCTGGTTGGAAAAAGAAAGTGTTGGTTTGCACTTTTCACCCTCTTACTTTTTAATAGGTCTGTTAGTGGTATGTCCTTTGAGCGCTGATATGTATCTGATACCTGCAAAACCTAATGTAGAGGAGCTGCTTCTGTTCTTTACTGTCTGGTCCCATCCAAAATGTCTTATAACTCTTGAACAGAGGGATGGCAGGTGTTTTTCTCAAATCATATAAGCACTTGACTGAACACGTCTCATACTTTGTAGCCCATACTTTGTAGCAATGATTACATGTATATTGTGATATTAGTCAGTGAGATTATAAACAACAATGGAAATGTAAAATACAAGTAGTGGTTGTATTTGTTTTATTAAATTTACCCTTAAACAGAGGACAGTTTTATTATTCAAATGTTGCTCTCAGGCATTTTAGAGGTAGGCAAAAGTCATTACATTCTGAATGAAGCTTAAGAGAAAACAACAAAAAGAGCCCACCATCTCACTTGTGCTTTATTCTTCTTCCCCTTTCAAGTTCACTTATAAATCTGTGTGGGTTTATGTACCAAAAACAGTCATGACTCTTTTTTAAATTACCATTTTCCAACCTTTAACCCTTAGAAATAAACAGGCTGTCTTCATTACTGTGCCTTTATGACTGACTGGTAAATGAGCTTTATTCTGTACTGTGCCTCATTCGAAAAGCAGTCCAGACTGAAAGACTCCTTGTAACTTAGGCCTAATAGGTGGACATATGCAAATGTGTTGATTTTTTATGACAGAGGCAAATTAATTTCAAAACAGGTTGCTATTTCAACATAGCTCCATGTATGGATGATATGGACTAAGGAAATTTAAGAGTACAACACCAAAGTAACTACAGTTTAGTCAAAGCATGTTTGCTTAGACCTTAAAAAAATATGCATATAGTTTGATTTTTAAAAATGAATTTCTTCTTTCTTTCACAATTGTGCATGTACACATAGCTTTTGGACTGAGATTGATGTAAGTCTACAGTGTACATTATGTAGCCTAGGCTAATTTATTTTCACTGGATTCCAGTATTATTTAATTACTGTTGTTTAATTTTCATTCACACAATGTATCAAACATTTATTATTGATTTTAACTCCAGTGTGTTGGAAGTTATTTATTTTGTGTCACATGACCTTCTTTTTTGTAACCCACTTAATGTAAATGGTTTGTTGTAAATCCTGGCTTAGACTAAGGAGAACAAATAAGAGTGTTGCATGAAAAAGTTACATAAGGCTAAGTCTGGTTGAGATATGTATGAGTCAAATGTAATAAAAACAGATATAGTAATATGTGAAAATAATGGCATTATGTGTTACAGATGTGTCGTCCATTAAAGCTGAAAATGAAGATCAAACGAATGAAATGGATTTTCTAACACTTTTAGTTAAGCGCTGTATAAAGGCCATGAACTGCCTCTCTTTTTAAGTGGTTTAATATCTATATATCGAATGGTTTGGACAGTAGGCCACAGGGAATTCCAATTACTCATAGTGTTCCCTCTCTCATGTGTTTCATTTTGCCATGAGATAACGTCTGCATCCATGGAGAACATTAACTCAGTCACTCTTAATAAGCTGTAAAACTAAAAGTCCTGCATGGCCAGTTTCCTAAGTCCATAGGCTTGGTGTAGGAACTGCAGTCAAAGGTCTGTAATATCAACAGGCTGACTAAACCATGTCTCTGCAACCTTTTGTTTGTTGGAGCATTTGCTTAAGCACCCTTCATCCCTGCACTGTTATTCTTCATGATCCGCTCCTCCGCTATGGCTTAGCACGTCTTCCGCCACCTTCTCAGGACTTTCCACAGGCTCTTTGCTGTGGAGTGGCTCTCCGGGACTAATTTTGTGAAATATCACACCATGGTTGCTGTAAACTAGTCCTGCACAATGTATTATTTGTTCATGGGTTTTCATCCACTGTCTATAGGGTATATATCGGCACACGTGCCAACCAGCCCCACCCACAATTGGATATAACATCTGATTATCCAGCTAGCATGGCTTGTTACAACTATATAAAAAATATAGCTGATCCCCCTCCCTGTAACCTGACATTATTGGGCCTCGTTCACCAATTATATTCCTATTTTTTGTCTTACATTTGTTACTGAGAAAGATCCTAGGAAAAAGTGTGTCAGATTCGTGACATGTAGTAAACTGCAGAATTACTCATACCTTTGTGCTCTTGAGTGTGTGTGTATTCCATTCTCACCTAAGAACAAATCCCAATCAAGAACACATTGGTGAACGGTTAGTGAATGAGGCCAAATACTTTTTAATTATTTAAGTTGTCTCAACCATTAAAATACTGTTATGTTAAGAGGTCTTAATAAAACAGATGAGTCAGGAGGGTAAATGTTCTAATGTTACAGGTTCAGGGTTACACGTCCCTCCTAACCAAGCAATTAACACTATGCAGTCGCCCCACTGTGCTAACAAAGCATGCTTTCTTTTATTATGTGCTGTGAGCATCTTGAAAACAATACGCAATACAGAGCTTCATGCATTCACTTCATTGAAAATGTAGATAATTGCAAGCAAAGTAATGCAGGCCAGTGATTACCCCATTACATTAATAGACAGCCTTATTTATTGTTGTTAAACCTTCAGCTCAGACCACCTGGTAAAATCCATAGCACGGGTAGTAGCACTACATTTTCCTAACTGTCTACAAGATGTTCCGTGCAGCTTTACATGTCTGAGAACTGACAAATAGTTTATTCAGTTTAGATTGACTGGAGCAATGCTCATTATTAAACATTCCTGTAAATGTGCCAAGTTGGCTGGTTTCACCAATTTGGCCCATTCATAGTCATATTACTAAAGCCAAGTTTACATCAATCAAACCAGTCTTTCAGTCTTGGGATATGAAAGTGGCAGGTTATCATGACCAATAATGTCTGCGCCTTCAGATGAGCTGGCACAAGAGCTAAAGCTCCTCTGAATGTTGTTCTGTAAAGTTATGTATCATTAGACATCACATTAAAATGTGCATTAGCAAATGCAGTTACCTATAGAAACTTTAGAACAGGTTACCACACAGCCTTTTAAAGGGGACCTATTATACTTTTCTATATGTCAGATAAAGAAGCCCTTTCCCATGGACAAGATGACATCATCTGGCAAAAAAAACTTATTTCCTGTCTATTGGCAAGCTTGGCATGCCCTCACAATGCACAGAGAGCACAAACTGCCATATGTAGCAGTATTACATCAATATAATACGTGTGGCATTTTGTCCATTTTGTCCACTAATAGAACAGAACACTGGAAGAGATGGCAAAATGGCAATTTTTTATTTTGCAGAATAATTACCACAAACCTATCATATTACACCAGTCATTGTGGTTTGCATGGTGTCTCTGATAACATTTCTGTTCTCAGGTATTAAAGCGCTGTGAATTGCTGACTTGGAAGCTTGAGCTTTTTGTGTAATTGTGTAATTGTTGTGCTATTCAATCAAGGTTCACTGCGCATAGCCACTTTAAGTCCTGCAACAACAGTGCAAAAAAACGTATAGCATGTACGTTACTTCCAGACTTCCCCGCCTGACCTCTCTCACCTGCTTGTCTCTTTGCATGGTGGCCTGCTGCTACAGTGTGCAGCCACAAAGCTAATGAGAAATGAATTAGTCATGAGCACAGCATGACAAGCAGCTGAACTCACTGTACAGGTACCAATCCCACTGGCATGTCATAAATATTCATAACCCCCTAGTTCTTTGAATTATTCATTAGACCTGTAGCGCTCATCAGAAAAGAAAAAAAAACTGACAGACTGAAAAACAGAATTGTAAACTTTAGCAGATTGAAAACATTATTTATGGTTTGACAGTAATGCCTTATATAAAGTAGCTTTTCTTTTCAGGGAATTGTGGGAATAGCTGGAAGTGGGTAATTAGAAGCAGTGGCCCGTCAGTTTGACTTACATAACTCCTATCTTGTGTGCTCAGTTTGGTTATTGTTTTGTCTGGTTTCAGCGCTCGTGTGTGCCTACCCGGATCCACAGATGAACCTCAGTGCCTGTGTGTCTCTCTGTCATTTATTTACACTTTTAGCATGAAATGTCATTTTGTCTGAGCCGTTTGGTTTATATAATGGATGTAGTTTGCAGACATATTTAGGAGCCTACAAAATTAGGAGATTTACCTTTTGGACATTTATGCTGAAACATACTTTTTCTATATTTATGTAGGTTTAATTATGATTTAGTTGACCCACAATTTTCCTAATGATGCTGGACCTCACAAGGAGGCTACTAGCATACTGAGAATCTGTGGGCCGCTATCCTGGTTAATATGCAACAAGTTTTACAGCGCAAACACAAGAGTTCAATTTGTGATATGATGAAATGTTTCAAAAATGATTTTATGTATATACAAAACAACAAAACAACATATAATTTAACATATTCATTACCAAATTCTCTTGAATTCTTTCAAAATGCCGAATTTGAACCATCAGTGCAACCTCAAGGATTCTGAATAATTTAGTGACAGGGAAAGAGAAAAAGAGATTGAAGGGAAAAGAAGTACAGCCTCAGGTCTCATGTCACAGATGTTATATATCAGGTCATTATAATGAAGGTTAACTAGAGTTCATAAGATACATACATTGCGTAACTTTTTGGAATATTCACCTGGAATCTGCATCCCTCCTGTATTTTACGACAGTCCTGTCACAAAAACTGACCCTAGATGAGAACACCTACTGTGGAGATACAGACACAGGAAACTACAGTATTTTTTTCAGTTGAAGCTTTTAAGACAGCTTTTTGAAGAATTTGAAGCTTTTAAGACATTCCATGTTTCACTTGCAGAAATCTTGTATAGAGTAACTACTGTTCTCCATTTCTGACAACTCATTGACTAGGCTGCCACTCATATTCACAGAGCTGCCTATAATACTACTACTACTACTACTAATAATAATAATAATAGTAATCATCATCATCATCATCTGATAACTATATAGTGGTATATTGTTTTGTTTGCACAATCATCTTTGTATGTGATCCCACATTTTCTTTCCAATTTAACCCCATAAGAAATTCATAATGAATTTCGATCATTTTGTTAATCTAGTCTTTTAGATAAGGTGTTTTAGAAACTCTACATGCAGAGCTTTACCCCTGAATGATTACATCACTGTGTGCTGCCAAATCTTTATCGGCAACGCCCATTCTATAGAGTCTGGATGGTATTCAGTAGTAGCTGCGTAATATCTTTTACTGAATGAATTATTTGTTTAGGCTCTCTGATATTTCTACCTAAGCTTGACAGGATGCTCAACTGCACATCTTTAGCAATGTCACTCAGATCTTTCTACCGTATTTTTTGAGATTACCACAACTGATTAGATGCTCTGTAGAATACAGAGCCTTTGTGAAATTCATGTTGCAGATTTAAGTATGCAATCGTAAGGTTACTTACTCCAGTACTGCATTTACCCTGAACACAATGCCTTATCTGTACGTATTTCCAGAAGTTGCCCCTGTATCAACAGTTATATTTCTTTATAAAATTAGGGTAGTACATTACCAAATCGCTTACAATAGTTCAAACTTTATTATATAATACTTCTGTTCTTCATGTGATTGAACCAGCTTGAGACATTGCTGAAAGATTAAGGCTGGAATAATATTGCAATCAAAGTTTTTGTCACATTTATGAATGATAATTTTTAATTTAAAACATTCCAAAATGAACTAAAATTAACAACAGAATGTGAAAAAAGAACCATGTATTGTTATATCAAAAATGTCTCTGGTTTGTGTTGCAAAGGTATCTACTGAAGATTGGTGTGTTAACCAGATAGTCCTGGCCTGTCCTGTCTTGTAATAACAGTTTTTACCTCAAGAGGCGATAGTGAGTGAGAGTAAAAAATGACTTTACATACTGTCACATGGCATGAGTGAGATAATTATATGCAATTATGTGAAAATAGTGATTTATGTTTGCTTCAAGTTCGTTTACAGCCTCTTTTAAAGCGCAGCATTGTTCTCCTGCACAGCGTGTTGTACATGTCAACATAAACAACCCTAATGAGAAAATTTGTGTGGAAGGTGGTGTTGCTGTTATTACAGTGACAGTTGGAATTATATGGTAAGTCCTGTGCAATGTTCATGGTCATGACATAATTCCTCAGGGGTTACGGACAGCGGAAAAACATTTTCGGGCTGACCAGAGCAACTGAGGAACCCTCACTGAACTATTTGGAAATAAATTCAGTCAAGTTAGGTTCCAAATAACTTCGATACTTCATAATATGCACAGTTAAATTTCTTGGAACGATGAAATATGTAACAGTCAAAATATCGATTTGAGCTAATATGGTTTTTAACCAAAAGTATTTAAGCATTTGCCATGAATTTCAATTGGGACTTTTTAACATGGGACACTGTCTGTATAGGTTACAGACTGCATAGACATCTCTGAGATAACAGTGGAAATTATATGAGTCAACTATATTTTGTGTGTTTATATAGTTTGTGTGTTCATATTTTCATATATTATCATATTACTTAGCTCATATTACTACTGCATTAAAACCAGTTAAGACTTCATGCAACCGCCCCTGGTTTGTGCACAGAAATCCTTTTGTTTGCTATTGGCAAGACATTCATTCTTCAAAACCATTGGATTCTTGGTAAGCGAACAGTTTCCAAACAGGGAATGTTAATGAGGTGTGATTGCTAATAGGTCAATTTACAGATTAATTTGTAGCCCAGAGCAGATGTTCTGTCAGAAGCACAATTGCTAGATTGCTACAACTGCACTGCAAGCTTTGCTGTGAGATGATTCAATTGTGGATAGCCTTTCAGGACAGAAGCATGCATGCCATCCATCCCTTCTTGGCATGTGGTTTCAGTTGTCTCCTTGTCAGCACTAAATATGCAAGTCTATTTGTTTGCTATTGTTTATCTCCTAGCCTGGAGACCATTTCTTTGTCTTTTTTTTGTCTTTCTGTTAGCCAGAGCTTCTGAAGTCCTTAGTGTACATAATGATCATCAGAGTATAACTGTGGCGAGTACTAGATTGTGGGTAATAATGCTCAAATGAGTCCCAGGCCCAGGAAGCCGCATGCAGACACCAAGTGCTACAAGAGTGGTTCGCGTGTGAAGAGTGGGATGAGGGTGGGAGGAGACTTCTTCTAGTGGATGGTCTCTGTCAGAAACAAATGTCTTCAAGGGCCAGAAATGTATCACTCCACCTCCCAATCCACCCCCCACCCCTCTCCCTTTTCGGAGTCTCCTTCTAGTCAGGCACACTCACCGGTTTGTTTGTATAACTTAACAAGATCTGCATGATGTCCTCCTCTGATTTACTCCCTATATCAAGCTTTAAAGCAGCTGGAGGAGGAACTATGTTGGAGGTAGAAAGAAGGACAGGGAAAATGGATGAAGTGAAATCTGAGGAGGGGTCTGAGGCTGAGGGGCCATCCAAGAGAAGACAGATAGATAGACTGAGTTCTTTATTAATTCCAGAGGGAAATTGCTGCATACACAACACATCAAGGTTCAGAAAATAAATTTCTTCACATCCAAAATATATAAGCAATATCTGCCAAAATATGTCCTGTCTTAGCACCAAAACACCAAACAAAGAAAAGTATGTATATCGTAATAAACAAAACACATGTGCCACATTATTTAAGCAATGCATGTTGTCAGAGACATCAAAGAATTTATGATGTTATTTATTTCCAACATTGTAATCAATGTCAATCATAACTCTGGATCATAATCTAAGACAGCCCGTGTTTGATAATTTATTAATAAAACATTTTAATAGTTGGCACTCCCTTCTGAATAAATGTGGTAAATCAAATACATTTTAGGTTATTTCTATTGGTTAACACATATATGTTAAAATAAAGATTAAATATAGGGAATGGTGTTTGTGTATTTGTATAAAAGGTCTGAACAAAAAAAAATGTTCACCTGTGACTGATGTACCTAACAGCATGTAATACCTCCATGAGCATGAATAACAGCTGTGATTTGATTCGGGATGGACTGGATGTTTCTGGATGTAGGCAACATTAATGTTCACCCACTCTTGCATCAAAGATTTGGTGGATGCCCCATATATACACATACAGGTGTGTATGTATGTGTGTATCTGCGTAAATACATTTCCGAATTACTGACACATATTTGCTTTATGTATAAGGAAATCATAAAGGGTAACTTTGTATGAAGTAATTCCAGGTTATTTTGGACTATTTCTGTTGATCCGTTTATCATGTAATGTCCACACACTGTAATACATAATATACAATTTTTTAATATAAAATAACCAAAAATTATGGACTGTCTGATAATTATTGCCTTATGTTAATGTGTTGTGCTTTCATTTTCATTTTTTTAGAGCATTCAACGTTCTATACGAAGTACAATATTTGAAAAAATATTTGCAAAAATGTTTAAAGTTGAACTCTCAAGCCAGAAAATAATATGCTAGTCCTGATACTTTATTTATTTATTTATTTATTTATTTATATACTTATTTTTATTAATAATACATAAAAGCAATACCTTGCATTTATCTTTAAATAAAAAACTGTCTACTTTCACTCCAGTACAAAGTTAAGTTTTGTATGCTGTTCACCTTGTAGTTTGGGGTATATCAGGTCAGTGCATTACTAATAGAAACTGAAAAATGAAGATATGAGTTTTGATATGGCAGCATTGATACTCGAGTAGACTGACTTTAATTATAACAAATTAATACAAAATAAATGGAGAAAAACAGAAATGTTCTATATTGTCTATGAAATGTGTCCCGTACAGGGCTGATTTATTGTAAAATCTAAAGACAGCTGGCAGAAACACCATCTTTCAGCAGGGGCTGGTCAAAGGAGTGTGTGAAGTGTGTGTGTGAAGTGTAGCCATTCGCTGTATGGCCTGTACCATCACCCCGACCCCCAGAGCGCTGCAGTGTCAGGGCAGGAAGAGGGAGAGAGGGGATAACAGTGTGTGGCCTGTTCTGAATTAGCTGGTGTGAAAACAAGACTCCCTCAGAGTCTCCCCTCACTGCTGCTTTCTGCAGGCTCTGTGTGTGTGTGTGTTTAGGATAAAAGGTGTCTTTTGGGGGGGAGTGGAAATATCGACTTAGTAAGTACATTTAGGATTTATGTACACATGAATACTGATCAGTATTTTGATAGTGTGTTTATTCTGGCAGGCTGCCAGTGACCACATAGGATGAACTATACGCCTTCACTGGGGCTTTTCAGAAACAGGAGTAACCCACAAGTTCATCCATAAACTTTCAAGATAAAGGTTGTTCTAGGGTTCTTGGCTTTAACTGGTATTAATCTGTTACATTATGTGGAGGTTCTTTAATACTTTTCCATAACAGCCATAAACTGTGGTTTCCGCCTGTTTTGGAGGAGGTTCTTCAGTTGAGAAATGCATTTTTCTTTTGTTTTTCTTTAGCAACTTTAATGAAATATATACAAACACAATTCCAAGTTTAGACAGTAGGGAAAATGTATATTTTTTATTTATTTGCAAATATTTTTAGCCTCTATTCACTTGAAAGTGAAGATTTTCCATGTTTCAACTAATTAACTTTGTTTTTTGTATATATACACTTATTCTAACTCGGATGCCGGCAACATGTTCCAAAGAAAGTTGGGACAGGAGCATGTTTAGCCCTCTGTTACATCACTATTCCTTTTATTAGCGTTGAGTAGTCGTTTGGGAACTGAAGGCACCACTTTTTTCCATTCTTACTTCATATAACACTTTGGGTGCTCAACAGTCCAAGATCTCCATTGTTGTATATTGCTCTTTATAATTCCCCACATGTTGTCAACTAACAAAGTTACATGTGTGTGTGTGTGGCCACTTAAGGGTCTGTAGGAAAGGTCTACACTGTTTCAAAATGTTCTTCATTTTCCAATAGGAACACTATTAATCTATTTAGGTAAAAGTGAAGGGGCATACACTATATTGCCAAAAGTATTTGCTCATCTGTCTTCACACGCATATGAACTTGAGTGACATCCCATTCTTAATCCATAGGGTTTAATATGATGTCGGCCCACCCTTTGCAGCTATAACAGCTTCAACTCTTCTGGGAAGGCTTTCCACAAAATTTATGGGAATTTTTGACTATTCTTCCAGAAGTGCATTTGTGAGGTCAGACACTCATGTTGGATGAGACGGCTTGGGTTGCAGTCTCTGCTCTAATTCATCCCAAAGGTGTTCTATCGGGTTAAGGTCAGGACTGTGCAGGCCAGTCAAGTTCTTTCACACCAAACTTGCTCATCCATGTCTTTATCGGCCTTGCTTTGTGCACTGGTGTGCAGTCATGTTGGAACAAGAAGGGGCCATCCCCAAACTGTTCCCACAAAGTTGGGAGCATGAAATTGTCCAAGATCTCTTGGTATGCTGAAGCATTAAGAGTTCCTTTCACTGGAACTAAGGGGCCACACCATAATCCCCCCTCCACCAAACTTTACATAGTCAGACAAGTACCATTCTCCTGGCAACCGCCAAACCCAGACTCGTCCATCCTATTGCCAGGCGGAGAAGCGTGATTGGTCACTCCAGAGAACACATCTCCACTGCTCTAGAGTCCAGTGTCGCGGTGCTTTACACCACCGCATTCGACGCTTTGTATTGAGCTTGGAGATGTAAGGCTTGGATGCAGCTGTTCGGCCATGGAAACCTATTCCATGAAGCTCTCTACACACTGTTCATGAGTTAATCTGAAGGCCACATGAAGTTTAGAGGTCTGTAGCAATTGACTCTGCAGAAAAGTTGGCGACCTTTACACACTATGCACCTCAGCATCCGCTGACCCCGCTCTGTCATTTTATGTGGCCTACCACTTTGTGGCTGGGCTGCTGTCGTTCCCAATCGCTTCCACTTTGTTATAATCCCACTGACAGCCGACTGTGGAATATTTAGTAGGGAGGAAATTTTACGACTGGACTTGTTGCACAGGGAACATCCTATCACGGTACCACGCTGGAATTCACTGAGCTCCTGAGAGCGACCCATTCTTTCACAGATGTGTGTAGAAGCAGTCTGCATGCCTATGTGCTTGGTATTATACACCTGTGGCCATGGAAGTGATTCGAACACTTGAATTCAATGATCTGGATGGGTGAGTGAATACTTTTGGCAATATAGTGCATTTTTAAACTGAGATATATTACTTCAAGATAATGATCCATCACTCCATCACTATGGCTAAAAACTGACAAAGAACACTGAAGCCTATTGCTGTCCCTCAAACAGTGTTCGTCATATGTCAGTGGGGAATTCACAGGGACTGGGGTCACGTTTAGAGTTCATTAGTGTTGCAGTCATGATTGAATTTTAGGGGTTGTGCCTGAAAGTTGCGATCCTTTTATCAGCTAAGCAACAAATATGGCCTATGCTTTTCCATTTGTCATTTTCAAACTATATAGACATCACAAGCTCCTGCTGTTTCAAAACGTGGCTCAATACGACCCAAGTACAACCCACATTCCTTTTAATCCAAACAAACTCAAACTGAACAATGTATCACAATGGGTGCAGAGTTGTAAAGCGGTCCAGCAGTTATTTTGTGAAGCAGAATGGGCTGATTTTGCCTTTGGTTCATCAGATGATTATGTATTCTGAATGCAATTTGGAAATTGAGTAAAAACCCTCCTGTTTAATGCATTTTGAAATGGTCATGAACAGCGCTGGAGTGGGAGCAGAGCTGAGAGTTACATGATGCAGACCAGCCCACAACAAACCGCAACTGTATTTCTTCTGTTTTACACACACACACACACGCACACACATGCAAACACACACGCACACACACAATTGCTTTTATGCAAAATGACTTAATTGTGTAAAAAAGTGTAAACTGATGACATGAGAACCAGTGAAAGCTTTTATTTTAAATGTAACATAATGATGACAGTCAGTATGCTACAAACTGATGCCAACTAACTTAAGGTCAGCATTCTCTCACTGCCCACCTGCTCAGATATTATTCACTCACTCATCTTCTAAACTGCTCTATCCTTCTGGGTCGCACTGGGGGTTCTGAAGCCTCTCTCAGCACTCCATGTGCAGAAGGCAGGAAACACCCTGGACAGACACATACACGCACACTCACACTTAGGGACAATATAGCATCTCCAGGTCACCTGACTGCACGCCTTTGCCTGTGGGAGCAAACCAGAGCACCTGGCACCACATAGAAAGAACTCTTTTTAAAAAAATAAATAAATAAAAAGGAACAACCTCTGCAGAGCACCACCTGTCATCAGATTCAAACCATGACGCTGAACTTGATATCCTAATCTCTTGAGGCTGATGTTAGCTCCTTATTTGAATTTCCATTCCATCTTAAATCTTCCTGTGCAGGTCTCTATGAACTGCTTTGACATCTGTTTAGATACTAGACCCAGCATGGTTGCCAAAAACAGTGAGCTCAACTTAAATTTTAATTTCTTTTGTTTTGTTTAGTTTTATCTTTGCATAATTCAGCATAAACAAAGTAATTCAGGGAGTTTTGGAACTAAGCATCATAGAGAATCGTACAAACTTACAAGATTTGTTTACGGTGGTGGTAATAAAAAGCAAGGGTCAAAAGGTCTACAACACTACAAGTGGAGGTGATATAGTAGTTTAGAAACTACCTCAGGAAATCTGAAGTGGTGTGGCAAGCTTACAGGGAAATTTATGTGCAGTAAGACAGAGAGCAGAACACTGATCAAGATACTTGCAGTGTTTTATTGTTGGAGCAGCCAGAGACCAGCCAGAGAGTAGCATTGCGGGAAACTAAAAGAACAGCGTTAGGTACATGTTGCTCAGTAAAACTCTGCTACGAACTAGACACCAAATACTATATTCATACTTTACAGTATTTTGGGACAACACAAAGTAAGGCCACGCATTAGTAAGGAACCAGGGGTCGCAAATGCTCAAATACCGCCATTTTATTTGCAATCCAAAACAACAAGTGAACCTCTATGTCTTCAGGGTTTTGTATGTATTGCTGATAATATTAAAATGGTGGTAAATTGGGACATGCTTAAAGGCCTCCCACAAAAAGTACAATAAAACAATGTCTTCATTAGTGTGACTGTAACAGTTTCATGTATTAGGGTGCAATGTAGCTTTAGAGACATTAAACTCTTCAGATGTCCGGCTCCTATTAGCACCATGGTGAACAGACTTGGCAAGTTTCACATCAAACCACTCTGAATGATCTCATTAGACCCCCTTTTATCCCCTCCCAGCTGCTGCCTTAAGAAAGCTGCGTTTATTGTCTTATTTATTTTAATGATGTATAACAGCCTTTTCTAAAAGCTGTTTTAGACTGCAGCTTAATCTGTACGTGTTATATTACTCCATTCTTGAGGGCTCAGTAATCAGTCAATCAGCTCTGAAACAGTTCCACACCATAAGTAGTTCTGATATCACAAACATAGCTTTAGATAGTTTGTTAGTCACATTACAATTTTGTTACATCTTAATGGTGTAATTATGCAGAAGTTTAGAAAAGTCAGTTTAAATGCTCTTTAAAAAGCTCAGACAACAACTTCTTACACTTTGTTTATTTTGTTTGTTTCCAAACAGTATACAGAATGGTATTTTCAAGACAGGTTGTGTTTAAAAAAAGAGACTTAACAATCTGCGGCATAAGATAAACATGAAAGCAATTTTCACTCTTGAGTAGCTATAATGAGTAGCATTTTAATTGCTGGATTATTGCAGTTCTTATGCCTGGGAGTCTTCAAATACAAAAAAATAACACTAAATGTTTTTCAGCCACATTGTAAACACAGTTCCAACACTAAAATGTTCCAGAAGTCTACGCTTGGGCAAGATGCAACAGCAATTTAAATATCTTTTGTTCCTGACCACTACAATGACAATTTGGTGCAATCAAAAGAAATACCTAAAAATATCTAACAATATGTAGTTTAGGTTTATTGTTTGCTATGGCTTACTATTTCCACTTCAAAAGTTTTGGAAGATATCACTGTCTTTTTTTTTCATAGCTCCTTGGAAGTTAAATGCACAATTATCTGCTGTATTGTTTAAAATCTAAATGATGAAATTGCTTTCTAGCCTGCTTTTCTTTTTGAACATCATTTGTGTACAGAAAATAGACATTTACCGATGAGTACATACTAGTGCAGTAGTACTAGTACACACTTTGCTCCTGCAAGCAGTAGGCTCTCTTAAAGAGGGGGCAGACATGGTACTGGCATGAGGTTATGATGTTATGCCGCATGTTATGCCGCATTAAGTAATTTTCCCCTATGTTTTGCAATTGTGTAGTTAAGTGGCTTCAGTGTTAATCCATATGAGTAGTTTAAACTCAAGCCTTGAGCACTGTTATTCTCAAATGTCAATTGATGTAGCATAATCACAGTTAACAAAAACATTTCCACTTTAGCAATTTGATCACCAATGCACCTCCTCTTCCCAACAGAAAATATCATCACGCTGTTGGCCAGGTCCTTGTCAAAGTTCCCGTTTTCCAATAAAAATCTTGACGGATTGAACACATGCGGGTCCTGCCACTTGTTCTGGTCATGGTTGACGGACCACTGGTTGATAAACACCACCTTGTCCATAGGGATGTGGACACCTTCAATGGCCACGTCTGAGGTAGTGGAGTGGGGGATCGTCATGGGCACGAAGCTGGTGTAGCGCATGGCCTCATAGATAAAGGCGTCCAGGTAAGTTAGGCTGGCCTTGTCCTCCATTGTGGGCAGTCTGTCACGACCTACTACTTTATCAATCTGCTCCTGGAGCTTGGACTGCATGTCTGGATATTTGACCAAAAGGAGCAATATCCAGTGTAGAGAAGTAGAGACTGTATCCATGCCTGCACCAATGAGATCAGCCACGATGCTTTCAGCATGTGTCTCTGTGAAGCCTGTTTCCTCGTCTGCATGATCTACCGCACCAATAAAGGCATCACTCATGTCTCTTGTAACCTGTGGGTCGTATGTCTTCCTGTGCTCTTTAACTTTGTCTTTCACAAAGCTAAAGAACTCTTTATTCAGGTCTTTGAATGTTTGGAATATGCTTCGCACCGGGTTGGGGAAAGACTGAAGCCAAGGCATGACATCCACCAAGCTCCCGGCACCCACTATTTCACCAAATTTATCCACTCTCCCTAGTAAGGTCCTGAACTCCAGTTCATCGTGTCCATACCGTTTCCCAAAGCAGAGAGCGCAAATGATGTTTGCTGCAGCGACTCTCAACTCTCAAGCAGGGTTGAAACGCTGCCCCTCAGAGCTTAGCCTCAAAAATGTTTGAATCAAATCCAAAGCCTCTTCTACTACGTGGCTCTCAAATGATTTCTTAGTTTGGCTATTTGCTGAGGTAAATGCTCAAATAGTGATCTGAGCCAGCTTTCGATGCGTCTTCCAGTGCCTGCTGTAATCGCTGAATGTCATGCTGATTCCTCCAGAGACTGACTGAAAAGACACAAACTTGGGCCTCCCTGCAAATTCGGTGCTGTGCTGAAGCAATGCATTGCGAATGGTTGTAGCGCCATTGAGAACAACTATATCAGTGCTACCCAGTCGGATCTGGTACACATTGCCATACTTCTTCGCCAGCTTGGACAAAGTGATGTGTGGCATTTGGCCCAGCTGCATAGCATTGCCCACCAGTGGCCAGGCAAAGGGTCCAGGCAGCTTCTTCTTGGAAGTGACATGTTGGATCCACAGTCTGCCCTCCAGACACAGGAGGAAGATGAAGGAGACCAGGAGAGCAAGAAGGACCTAAGCACTCCATTCATTTACCATGCTGCTTCCCTTTAAGCCAAACTCTCCCTCTGACAGATCCATTAATGCTCCTTTAAAAGATCCTGTGAACAAAACTACAAGTAAAGAAAGAAGTTTCTTTTAGCTGTGAAGCCTACTACTGTCAGCTCCTCTCAAATGACAATACTACACTATGCTTACCGGTTGAAGTTCTACATGACACACTGCTATGTTTATCTAAGAATGAAGATATTACTTCATGTGAAAAACAAAAAAGGACTCTTATCTGTTCTCTTTCTCCTGCTGTGCGAGGCAGACAGATCAGGGTTGGAGCTTTTTAGAAACAGGAGGTTCTATACAGACAGCAATGTAAATTTCAACTTTGGCACCGTCTCTTACGCTGTGGACCTTAGCACTGTTGGAGGGATTGTGGCTACATCTCTCCTCCCATTGTACGTGTGGATTCTGGAGTACCATAAATGTCTGAATGACTTCTTACATCAGGTCTGAACCACAGCAAACGCAGCTATGTTTTATGCTATTTATGAATGACAAATGGAAGACATATTGCTTATTCATGAAATGCCCAGTATAGCTCAATCTTCAATGTAAGGTCATTTATTGTTCTTCTTTGTATCTGACACAGTAGACAGTAAATATGTTATTAGCTAAAAAATAGAAGCATAATTCACTGCAGGCTAGTTAATCTTTTTGCTATGACATGGACACTGCTATTGATTTATTTAAATGCCAGTTACATTAGTCTGATCATAATGTTTTTCCATTATTTTTTATTATTTCATAAATCCTCAGACATAATTGCATATTTGAGGCAACTGCTATGTGTGTTCTGATCTTATCCACTATGTAATAGACACACAGTGTCTAAAAAAAACTAAGCAAAAAAAACAAAACAAAACACATTGTCACCGGTTTAATGAAGCAGCCTAGGAACATTTTAGGGAGGTTTAACGATCGGCACAATGAAAAGATACAAATAATCAACTTAAATATGCTCCATGAATATATGAATAGCATATACTTATCATGAGATGTTGTGCACATAATGGCTATGTTATATAAGCTTAAGGATATAATATGATTTTAAGGACTGTGGCTTACCTCAAAGAGCTAAGCGGTAAAGAAGAAACAGAAATGTAGCCAATAAAAGTAGTAACAAGGCAGTGCAAAGAAACAATGGACTGAATGAGGACAATTGCTAGCACAATGAATCGGTATTTATGTCTTTAGATGACTTGATATGCACAGAAGGTATGGAATAACAGCACAGCCCATGTATTTGTATGATAAGAATGATATGTGACAAAATTTGACTTGTGCATGTTGACTCCGGCTTGTGCATGTTTAACCCTGGAAACTTTACAAAGTAGTGAAACAGTAACAAGGATTGTGCCATATGGGTTAAACAGAGGAAAGCACTTACATCTTTGTGTTTTAAAATGTCACTTTTATTTCATTCACTTCAGAAATAGCTTATTAAAATGTAAAAACAAATCAAACATTGCGTCATCATACAACTGCTTGCTTGGACCTTTTAAAAATAATAATAATAAAGGTTTTGTTCCTTGGCTTCAACACAGCTTAAGAAATTCCTGAACACATGCACTGGTATGGCTTGCAGAGCATTTGAAATACATTCTGTGCAAAACTTTTTAGTATGAAATACATGAATACATGCTTTAAAACATTTCTAGGAGCCTGTTTGACATAGGCTGCAATTACAGGTGAAATATAAAAGGATATGGAAGTGAGAAAAAGCTTTTGGTAAGTTTAGTAATACTAAGTTTACCAGAATAAGCATAGACTAAAAATAATTTCCAATAGTGATTCCCCAGTGGAGATGCATTTTTTTTAGTCTAGGCTTCTTAATCCCTGTCTGGGAAACATTGAGTCACTAAACAAATTCACCTCACTTTCATTTTCCCCCAGTGATATAAGGTCCCACTCACTGTGCACTGACTACTGTCTTACTACTACTACTGCTATTACTATTATTAGATTTAACAATAACTATAGTCAATAAATGACCACTGAAGCTACATTTTCATTCCCTTACGGTACAGTAGATGGTGTTAGCTATAAAATAGGTGCTAGTACTTAAAATACCTGAAATAGTACTCATAAACTCATATGGATAAATGCATTACTATACAGTATTTCCTTCATATCGAGGGTTGCTCCAAGCTCTAAAAGCAGCTTCCCTCAAATATAATTCAATATAATTTACAAACAAACAATACTGTGATGAATAATTAATGCTTGATGCATTAAAAAAACACTATTGGAAACCCTGCTTAAACTGTTTAGACAAAGGATGGATACACAGTGTGAAATGTTAAGCTAAACATAGTTCTCAGACAGAACTACAGAAAATGTTATTTCATGTAAATGTAACCAAAGAATTTTCCTCAATAACAAAAAAGTGTGAATAATCATTAAATATTAAATATGTATTTAACAACAGCATTCAGTGCATTATTAATACTCACTGTTACGTCATACACTTGCAATCATTTCAGTCTTTGCTGGCCTTGAGTAATAACATCAGATGGATGGCAGGTGAACTTCATTTCATGCTGGTGACACAAGGCCAAGGAGCTTCCCTCTGAGCTTGGCTGTAACCGTGTAGTTGACAGGCTTCAGCGCTAACCCATATGAGCAGTCCATGGTAAGGGGTTGAGAGGGGTTGCTCTCGAAGGTGCACTGGTGCAGCAGTATAGCCAAGAACAGGAAGATCTCCGTCTTGGCAATCTGGTCCCCAATGCATCTCCTCTTACCTGTGGAGAAGATCATGACGCTGTTGGTCAGGTCTTTGTCAATGGCTCCTGTCTCGTCCAGGAACCTTGACGGGTTGAAGATGTGCGGGTCGTGCCACTTCTGAGGGTCGTGGTTGACGGACCACTGGTTAATGAATACCACTGTGTCTTTGGGGATGTGGAGACCCTCAATGGTCACATCTGAGGTGGTGGAGTGGGGGATGGTTACGGGCACGAAGCTGGTATAACGCATGGTCTCAAAAATGAAGGCATTCAGGTAGGCCAGGTTGGCCTTGTCATCCATTGTGGGCAGTCTGTCACGACCCACCACTTTATCAATCTGCTCCTGGAGCTCAGCCTGTATGGTTGGATATTTCACCAACAGCAGCAGTATCCACTGCATGACTGTGGATACAGTGTCCTGGCCTGCTCCAATAAGATCCGTCACCGTTCCCTCCACAAAGTCCTTACTCAGCATGCTGTTCTTTCCATGCTCAATCACACTGATGATGGCATCGCTGATGTCTCGGGTTACGTCAGGATTGTAAGTGTTTCTGTGCTGCACCACCTTGTCTTTGACGAAAGCAAAGAACTCATTATTGAGATCCTTAAAGGTCTGGTAGACACTGCGCACCGGGTTGGGAAAAGACTGAAGCCAAGGCATGACATCCACCAAGCTCCCAGCGCCCACTGTCTCTCCAAACTTGTCTACCCTGCCCAGAAGGGTCCTGAACTCTGGGTCATCATGCCCGTAACGCTTCCCAAAGCAAAGAGCACAAATTACATTTGCAGCGGCAATTGTTAATTCATGTGAGGGATTGAAATAACGCTTGTCAGCACTCAGTCTGAGAAAGTTCTGCACCATATCCATGGCTTCTGCTACCACGTGCTGTTCGAAAGTCTTCTTGGTCTGACTGTTTGCTGACGAGAAAGCCCGCAAGGTGGACTGGGCTACTCTTCTGTGCACCTTCCACCGTTCACTGTAATTGCTGAACGTCATACTTCTCCCTCCTGAGATGATTTGAAAGGAGATGAAGTTGGGTCTCCCTGCAAACTCTTTGCTGTGCTGTATTAGAGCTTGCCGTATGGCAGCATCTCCGTTCAACACCACAATGTCGTTTCTGCCGAGTCGGATCTGGTAGACGTTGCCGTACTTCTTGGCCAGCTTGGAGAAGGTGATGTGGGGCATCTGGCCCAGCTGCATGGCGTTGCCCACCAGCGGCCAGGCAAAGGGCCCAGGCAGCTTCTTCTTGTGGGTGAGATTCCGGATCCACAGGCAGGCCTCCAAACAGAAGAGGAAGATGAAGGAGACCATGAGAGCAGGTTGAACCTGCCCACTCCATTCTTTTATGATGCTGCTTGCCTTCAGGTCAAACTCTGTCTCTGGAAATGCCATTTTTTAAGCCCCTATTCTCCTTCTGTCGACCTATCTTCTCCTCGAAACGCAGCTAGATTTTCTCAGTACAGAAAACATTAAAGTTTTGCCAGTTCAGGGAACAGCTTTTCTAGCCACTAAGCTGAAAGGGGGCTCTACCAATGTCTTTTATATATGTTTGCAGCACAGGGGCTGGGCTCGATGTTACTCTTTTTACTCCTCCCATAGCGGTAGCCCTGGAGAGCCGCTTACAACATTATCTTCGTGCTGAGAGCCATCAGCGCGTTCTGCGCTAGAGAGGAAGGAGCGCGCAGCTGGAAAGAGGAGGCGAGACCGAGCAGCTCGCGATCCTCCCCGAGGACGCTTTCACCTTTTCAGCGGACTAAGCGGTGCCTTCACAAGACGCTTTCACGTGCGTTCTCTCTTTCCTTGGACAAGCTCGTGCGTTCGCGTAAAAGGTGGACAGGACTTCTCCGCGCAAAAGTTTGTTTGGGACGTTTTCGTGATGCCTTTCGCTTGTTTTAACGCTAGACACTCTGAGGAATACGTAATAAACATGATCTTGTGTGTTTCAAATGTTCTCCGTTCGTGCAAACTGTCTTATGTCAGTGTGCAAAGTTTCACTGTTCTCAAAGTTCCACTGGCTGGGACTTTGCGCGCTGTTGTGTGTGCTCCAGCGGCGTCGCGTGCATGCTTCTCTTGCTCCAGGTCACCCAGCATTACGAAAATGTTATTTTAAGTGTGATGCAATCTGCCAAAAGCGTGTCAGCCCGAAAGAAAAGTTCCGAGAGATGGTTTCATAATAGATCTTTGGCTTCTTTGGCAGCGCGGGCAGCAGATTATGTATGAACTTTAAATAACGCTAAGTAACTGCGCCAGTGGTTGTGTAAACAGATAGTTTTTTTTCCCAAGATTGCCATTAAATATTTCTCTGTTTGCGCGCACTGTAGACTTTGGCATGCGCTCCGCATTTCCCAAGTGGGCACTGATTTACTGTGTATTATCCATAAACATGGGATCGACTTCCAAAAGCTTGTCAGATGTGATCAGTCTGTATCTGCAGACCACGCGAGTTAACCTCAGCAAAACGCTGAGCCATCTAAACTTACAAATGACTTGAAGAAAGTTTGTTCGCTGATGTCATTAAAATATTCTCTGCCCTTAAATAATCCCCCCTATGACGTTTCAAGCACACACTGACATCACATTGAAATCTATGAATGTGGGGAATTACTTTAAGCGGTAATTCCACCTTTCTTTTCCCGGATTTTCAGTGTTTATACATCATTCAGAACGTAAACGTAGCTGTTCAGAGTGGTTGAATGTGAAATGCATGGCTCAGTGTAGGGAAACGTATTGAACTTCTTTACAGTGGAGGTGACAACCAGAGGTTTCAATGGCTGTATTCGAAATGGCGTAATACATACCATTTGCATACTAAATGTGCCTAACAGTAGTATGTAGTCTGCAGTTTGCAACCAAACTGAAAATCTGTAGTGTACTGAAGTTACCTGTATGTCGCACTACTCCGGTCAGAGTTTCTAGTATAGACATGGCAGCGGGTAACACTGAGGAGCAAAACACATCCAGCTTTGAGTATAAATGTGAGTATAGTGATTGTAGTGGGGTATGTTTTCATCAGAATGAGCAATAAAGTTAAAATATACAGGTCTGAACTTTAATAAAACATGAACTCACTTTAGAGGTTCAGTTTTAGAGTGAAATAGCCGAGGGTAGCTAACAGCTAGGCTAAACGTATTTCAGGTGAACTGAGCAGCGTTAGCAGCAACTAGCTCTAAACCGTGGATACAGTAATAACAGTTCAGAGGTAAATGTGAGGTAACTAGTCATGTGACTCTATTAGTATGCTATACTGTAGGTCAACACTTCTTACTGTACTGTATACTACACACAGGGGGAGGTATATACTTCTGTAGTACGCAGTATGCAGTATAGTAGTGTGCCATTTCAAATACAGCCAATGACAAATACGCCTATTATATTTACTATTCAAATCCACCAGTGAACCTACACATGGCTTCTGATGTATTTTGTCACTGGAAACAAAACAAAAACACCCAAAACTGAAGAAGGCATAAACTTATTTACTTTTAATGTACACATTTTATTGAGTAAGAGATGTTTTACAAGTAATTTTGTCATTTTGACGAGACAAATGATGAAAAAAAAAATATTGTTTGTCTGAAGTAATAGAATTGGACCTCATGCACTAACAAGATTTTTTTTTTCTTAAAACCCACCCTTTTCACAGTTTTTGTCAATATTCTGACCTTCACCAATGCTTTTTAATTGATTTGGTATTTGGTATTTGCCATTCATGTAGCGACTTGATGTATTTTTGGAATTATTACCATTTTATCATTATCAACATGCATACATATAAAACCATATGGTTATATTAGTATTTCAGACATTGCAACCATATAATTCCTTTTACCATCATATATTACCATAAACATATAAAAGACTTGGTGATATACTGTAATATGTACTACACTGTGAAACATGGAACCTAAAAATATTACTTTGTGTTGTTACATTCAATTGAACAAGTTTTACTCAACTCAAAAAAATGTATCTGATTGAAAAAAAAATGTTCGTTCAAAGTCCTTTTTTTAGGTTGAATGTACATAGAGCATCTGAAAGTAACTCCAGAATAGTGCGTTTTGCATCATACCACTCTGAATGACTGTTAACATCACAATAATTTAATACAGTGATTTGCAGAATTTTTTTTATTCCCATTCAGTTTGTCATATACACAAACACACAATGTGGTGTAATCCTTATCATAATCATCAACTTTCATTCCTTCCCTGGGACTCAGCAAGGGTGAATGAAAGGAAACCAAAAAGCAACTTGATGCACATTTGATGTAAATGTACTGTAAAGCACCTACCATTCTTTCAACAATCATATGTTGTGACACAGCCAGTTGTTTAAAGCACCTGCATATTCAGACACTTCTGTGTTGTTTCCCCATATACTCTACAGCCTGATCTCACTGCATGTGAAATCTATTAATGTATTTCCCATCACAGAGACTCCTGCCAAAGCATTACTTTAAGATTCTGCAAAAGACATAAAGGTGATGAGGTGCTGTCTGAGACCCTGTCTTGTCAGTGATGTAACAGGCGGCATATTTACATAATGTGTTTGTGTACCTCCAGTGGCCAGCCCACCAACAAGTGTCCCTACGTGCGCTTTTAAACTTAGTTAAACTAGAGCAGATACAGATCAGGAGATCAGGATTGAGATAAAAAAGAAGCAGGCTGCTTTTCGCAACGTTTTACCATGAATCCACCATCACACATACATTTTAACCTAATGACAGGCTTAAAGGGGCATTCCAGCCTATAACTAGCGTTTAATTACTTACTTGCTCTGTTATGCAATATTCTGTATTGTAGCAATGCATCCCCTAGTCTCAACAGTTTCACAGAAAGGACCTAGGGCTGTGACGGCATGGATTCTTTCTTACCCTGGTCAAAAAACAACATACCCTTGTGGTTTACTTTTGAAAGTACATTAAAAATCACTGCTTTAAATGGAGGTACACACACAGAAACCAAACCAAGCTGTTAGCCAAACAAGCTAACAGTGAGAGTTTAATGTAACAAACTAAAGAATTTTGTTGTTAGAGCAGCACCTGGGGAATTTAATGCCTTTCAGTCATAACAATCAGTATAATGAGAACACTTTAAACACAGTTTGGAGTCTACACAAATAAGATACTGGTTCTCGGTGACTCTAAGATCATCACAGAGTGCAACTTGGTATTTTATCATTACTTTTACATGGCAGCAATTTTTAATATATATGTTTTAAAAAGAAAGCAGAACTTAAAAATAAAATGGACAGCAAAATGTTTATAAGTGATTAAATAAATAAAATACTTAGCTTGTAAGGAGCAATGTGTAAGATAGTTTAGTTTAAAATATTCCAAAACTGACTAAAATTATCAACAGAACAGTTTTGATGGGTATGTCAAATAAGTCTATGCATCATGTTGCAGAGATATCTACTGACATTAGCATGCTAACCAGCTGGCCTGGCCTGCCATGTCTCGTAAAGCCACTTTTTACCTCAAGAGGCAATAGTGAGTCACTGAAATGTTGAGTAGAATTGGTCCAAAATGAGGGGATGAAGAAGTAGCACTGCCCTGACGGCTTATTCTAACCTCCTGTTAATCATGTAGAAGGTCCTGCTCCTGGTTAGACCATTTAAGGACAGACAACCAATGAAAGGAAGGGTCAACTCAACAATCGCTGAAGCTCCTGGCAAGCAACCATTATAATGACCACCACCCACTCATGTCAAGAATTCACATTTGGTAGTAAACAAAAGAAATAATATAAATAAAAACAAAAACAAGAGTTAACATTGGTGCTGCTTTCAGACTTAAAATAAGTCTGTTTTACATAAAAATAAAGGTAACCCTCATATTACTCAAGTATTCAAAGTAAAGAGACCTTTTTAGACAAAACTGTACATTCAAATGGCATTTATGAGTTGAATCAACTTACTGCAGTTTAGCTTAGTCTGTTGCCACTGTCAAATTTTAAACTGCCATTAAAACAAAATGAAACTGTACTGCTGTGGGTTTGATGTTTTCTCTCTAATTAATGTTACTTAAATGTGTATAATTGAGTCAAACTAAGCAAGCTGTACTGTTTAAGTAAAATACAGTTTGCTTGGATAACACAAGCTTGTTGGGTCAAACTTCTTTCCCCATTAGCTTCTGGCTCCATCTATTCACATTTCAGATGTTTCTTTCCCCTTGTTTACATACCATCAGGTTGTTTAACTCAACCCATGCCACTAAGGGGAACTAGGTGTATTTTTTCATATACATTTCACTTAGCTGCCTAGTCTTGTATTGTTGGCTGAAAGGGCGAATTAGCGTAGAGTGGGCTACACTGATGACTACGGTGGCCGAGAAAGCCCAACGCACTGCAAAGTCTCAAAACACAAGCATCGAGTTAAAAACGCGCTGCAAAGTCTCAAAACACAAGCATCAAAATGGCACGACTTGCACAAGATTAGCCAAACGCGCTGCAAGATCTGAAAACACAAGCATCAAAATGAGACCGCTTGCAAACCACTAACCGAATGCGCTGCAAAGTCTCAAACGCGCTGCAAACACTGAAAACACATGCAACTTCCAAAACACATGCAGAAAGCCTCAAAACACAACGGAAGTGTTTCCGAGGGACACTGAAAGTGGACGGACCCATTCAAGAGCGGGCTGCGTGGACCTGGACGTAGAGCCGAGACAGACCCAGTTCCAGCAAAAGTAAGTTTTATCTGTTTATTAATGAATATTCAGTCAGGTTATTGGCCAGGTTCTTGAGTTTATATTTCGTTCCACCTTAAACAATGCACACCGAGTGACTGAAAGAAAAGTGGGTCCGTCCACTTTCAGTGTCCCTCGGAAACACTTCCAAACACAAATCTGTTTGCTTAAACCACTTCAGGAGATTGTTCGGAGATATATTTGAGCCACACGTTATAGCAGCGTGGATGCATCCATCTTTCCAAGACATATTCAACAACCGACACCCTTTCCAGTACGACTCATGCAGTATGTCACTGGGCATGTGATCTGTGTCCGTGAGGAAGATATTTTTTTTTGTTGTTGTTGTTTACTTTACTTAATAAATGTATGCAAGTCAATTAAATGAAGTGAATGTCAAGCTCACTTCATAAGTGTTTGTTTGTTTGTAATCTTGTTGCGTAAATCTGTACCACTGACCTCCACCCCCCACCCCCCAATACATGAAAAGAATCCGCCCATATAATTACTTAACTTACTTAAATCACTGTAGTGTGACTTAACTTAATTAGTTAAGTATATTTTACTCAATCAAGCATCCAACACTTATCATCAAAAGAACACTTTGCAACTTGGTGGGTAGGTTTGGCATTGTGACACATGCGAATGATTCAAGTTTCACACTCAGCCATGCATGTGACGTAATCAAGGACGGGCCTAATCACGTTACCTGACTGACCCAACATCCATGATTATGGACATTAAGCGAGCAGCAATGCCTTCATGAGTCATCCTCTTAGGGTCAGAACTATTTGCAGATGGCTCAAGACGCAGGACTACATGCACACAGACTATTACGACGACTGCCCTTAACACCACCTCAGCGTTGCCAAAGACTGCAATGGTGTCGTGCCAGACTGTCATGGAGTAACTCAGAATGGCAGTCCCGCTTTTGTCTTGGTGGAGACAACCAACAAATCCGTGTGTGGAGGCACCATGGTCAGCACCAAGATGAACTGTTTATTGTCATGCTTCACATATCCAGAAGGCCTGGTGTCACTCCACCTCCACCCCTACCGTAAAATCCGCAGGAACTGTGTGAGAATATTCACGCAGCATGGGATGGATTATCGCAGGACACCATTACGAACCACTACAACTCCACGCCGAGACATCCGTTAGCAAATGTAAGCAAACATGCCACCCCAACGCCATACTGAGAGCCACTACTTCTGTATATGTTGCTCAATAAATTGCTCGTATCTAAATGTTTCACCATTTATTGTTCCTGGTAACCTTTATCTTCCTTCCGAGTAGCTTTCAAACCCAACACTTCGCTTCTGGGTGTAGCTATACTTTTCATGAAGAGTGTAAAAGCTACTTAACACAGTTGCATGGAACTGGCTGACATAACATTTTTCAGTAAATCCAACATTTAATTTTTTAGTGCCTTTTTTAGTGGGTACCAGAAACAAGATGCTTAATAGCAATATGGACAAACATTACTGTGCAAAACAAAGACGATAGAGGCTGAACCGATAAACTGTTAGTAGTTAGCTGCTGCATAACAAGCAGAATTGGGTATTGCGTCTCAGACGGATTACCGCCCCACTAACCAGAGACGCATTTGACTACCAAGTGTAACTGCATATGGCCATACAATAGTATCAGGATACAATCCAGATACTAGCCACATGAAGTGACCAGGTGTAAACTTAGGGATAACCCACCACTGTTCAGCAAAATGGTCAATATTATTTCCGAAGTAGTAATTACATAATTATTCAGTCCAACATTAGATTTAGATTCTAGGTTTGAAATTAAAGCAATTTATGTTTATAGGTTGCAAAACATGTAAGTAAAACTAATTCAAATATATACATCATTCTAACAGGCAGTACTTAAAATCTTAAGAATAATGAACATAAACTTGCTTGTTTGTTCTTTTTTATTGTTTACACTTTTTTAGGGCAATGGGTGACCCAGATGCTTTTGTTATGTGAAGTTTTTTTTGGCTTGCCCAGCATGCATTACACAAGTACATCATACAACCACTGGGAACCTCCCCTACCGTTGACCGTGACTACAGGCTAATAACTACACATATGACATCTGCCAGTCACATTGTCTGACTTTGCTCTGCCTTTGTTAGCTAACAAAAATGACATGTATCAACGCCAAAGCAGTTCTAATTTTTAAACGCTCCTCCCACCTTCAATATACATCATCAAGAGATGGTTTCCCAAGTAAACCAGACAATCTCACACTAGAGAGTACTCTGAACCATTATTGGAAGGAAGATGACAACAAATGTAATGGTCAAAGGTGTAATTTTGGCCAGAGGTTCTCTTTAATGCACAATATATCAAGGAACCTGAAACACTGAATATTTCATATGGCCTTCATATCAAGACTAGCGATACCTACACACCTCTGCTGTGGGTGTGCTACTGTAGGTGTGTATAACACAAAACATCTGTAACTCTGGTTGAAATAGTAGCTAACACAGCATGAATGATTTCTGCTCTGTTATGTTTATGCTTTTGTGCTGGGCAGGACATATCTGTCGACGCTAAGACATGTGCTTGGCGTGTGATTCAAAGTAAAATGTATTCCTTATGGAAATCACTGTTCCAGCCATTCTATTAACCTTTCAGCTGAAGGACTAATTTGAGTTCCTGAGGCGAAACATTTCTTCCCCCAGCGCCAGAGAAGAAATTAGTGTTTCTTGTTCCTCACCAGCAGCGGAGTTTGTTTTTGCAGGGAGTTAATGGCCGTAATTGTGGACACTAAAACATTTCCGAAGTGCAGCCAGTGAGTTTAGAGGGACAGAGTCTACTAATAATCTTAAACAGTCACTCCCTTTTAACAGACTTGTGGATGTGTGTGAGTGCGTGCGAGTATGTTTGTGTACACTAATTAAGATCACCTATGTGCAGGACTACCTGCAATTAGGCATACCTATGTTTTTGCTGTGATTTATTTCTCATCATTGCCACAAAAACATGTATAAATAATAAATAAACAAAAAGAGCACTACATTTATTCTATCTATTCCAAATGGTTTAGCAGCATAAGCTAATGTCAGTGCTTTTAACTTGGGATATAAAGTCAGTTTCCATGTTTTTTTCCCTCCAAGGAATACATAAGTAAGGGTCCTGTAATGATGAGCAGGAAGGACACGGGGCTTTGCATTTATGTACAGATATACACCCATCAGCCACTTCAATAGGTCCACATCCTTACATGTACACTCACTGTCCATTTTATCATCTCTACTTCACATATAGATGCCGTATGTAGTTCTACAATTACACGCTGTAGTTCATCTGTTTCTCTGCATACTTTGTTTTCCTCTTTCACCCTGACGATCAGGACCCCACAGGAACCTCATAGGGCAGGTTTTATTTGGGTATCCACTCACTGTCCACTCCACCTTGCTGGCCCCCCTTGTAGATGTAAAGTCAGAGACAGTAGTTCATCTGTTGCTGCACAGTTTGTGTTGGTCATTCTCAAGTTCTTCAAAAGTTGTCACAGGACGGCTAGCTGGATAGTTTTGGTTGGTGGACTATTCTCAGTCCAGCAGTGACATTGAGATGTCTATAAACTCCAGCAGCACTGCTGTGCCTGATCCACTCACACCACCACCATGCCACTGTCACTGCAGTGTTGAGACTGATCCACCACGCAAAAGATTACCTGCTCTGTGGTGATCCTGACCACTGAAGAACAGGTAAAAGTATGCAGAGAAACAGATGGACTACAGTCTGTAAGTGTAGAACTACAAAGTACATCTATATGGTAAGTGGAGCTAATAAAATGGACAAGGAGTGTAGATACAAGGAGATGGACCTACCGAAATGGCTGGTGGTGTGTATAGACAGACAGACAGTTTTCTTATGCACTACATTAGTACACTGCTATTGAACCTCCATTCTTATAGGAAAATTTTGGCAAAGATGTGCCTACTAGGACTACATCTGCTATTAGTTTCATTTCTGAATATTCAATTGAACATTATCTTTACATATTATATAAGAATATTATAATATTATAACAGAAAACACGTGATGTTTCATTTTAATGTAAATTCAATTTAAATGAAAAAAATACACTTGATTAGCTTTTTGTACTACTACACAAATGATCATTTATTTGATGCAGTTTTTGTTTTAATTAAGCATAATACTATAGCAACGCTGTACTATAATGTAATGGAATAATCATAGCTGGTAAACAATTAAATGTTATTACTGAACACTGACTGAAGAGGCTGCTGGCACGGTGTGAACAAGTCAGAGGGGAGCAGTAAGGAGAGCAGAGGAGCGTCTTCTAAACCATCCTGCTCAGCTTTCGCCAGTGACCATAAGATAAAGGTATGTAGGATGAGGGTATACAAGTTGAATTGCGGTGTTGGCTTGGGTGCAGTCTGACCTTACGTTCACACTAGCAAGCAACAGAGCGACAAGCGACAAATCCAGTTGAGATTTTCTCAACTTTAAGCAAATGAAATATGACACGCTGAAGCGACTTTGTTAACTATTGGCTCCAAATAATCCCTCGGACCAATCGGAAACACGGGACTCCGAGGTCCCCAGCTTCTGCTCTCTGAACATTTTTGTTCCTACCGGCATTTCGTCTCAGCACTGTGGAAATAAACTCATAACTGCTGATTCTTCTTTTGTCAGAAACAACATCTTTACACATATACAACTGAAGAAAAATGAAGCCTGGAAGAAGGACTGGTGTCTCTAGGGTGTCGCTCGATAGCTAGCTAGGTTAGCCAGCATGCTAACCTGCCAATAAAGGTACCCACGAACGGAAGCAGTTAGGTTTCCATACAGATTCGTCAATAATAATATGTGCTTTAAAAACTAGCTAGCTTTCCTAGACCTTGTACACGCTGCTAACGTTCAGGTGCTCATCACAAGGTTGCCAGATCCACTAGTCCTTTTGAGTGCTTCTTTGCAGATAAACCCACCTCACAGAAAAAGAGAACACTGATCACTGGATACTTTACCTCGAGGTTCGCAGAATACAGTCCTGCTTTTTATTTGCTGCACACCGATCTAACAGGAGCATGCCCGTTACATAGTCCCCCATTCACTGCACGTTTAGCGTTTTTTACTCGTGTAAAAGGTGAAAGCTCGCTTTATACGTTATATCGCATACACTCGTGGATCAATTTGCTACTAGCTGTAAATACGACTGTGTCAGTTATTCAACCGTAGTTTACAAGTAGGACATTTTGTGTCGCGCAGTTTCAGACGCAATGCACGCTGACAGCTCTGTAGTTCACTTCACTCTCGTTAATAAACACCACTGAGAGCAGGCTACAGGTAGCAGTCCAGAGCAGCAGGGAACTTAAAAGCGACTTTCGCAGCTGAAATTAGGGCTGTACTTCAGACTACATCCTGTCCACACGTATACAGATACTCTCCCTCTGCGTTTAAAAAAAAGGGGAATTTGTCACTGTTTTTGTTTACTGAGCGAGTTAACTTCTTCTGGAATATGAGTGACCTCTGGTTGTGTCTGTGTGCTCGACTGACTACCCGGGGTTTCTGTTTTATCAGAGCCCCGAAGAGACTTCATGAGATGTCATTGCTCTACTGGGCTGGCATGTTATGTTTTAACGCCGGGTTGGACAAAGAGACCCAAAAAAGTAACTAATGTTATGTTTTTATAAATACGCAGGTACGGGTGGACAAGGCCTCAGCTTGAGGAAAATGCTGGAAATTATGTGCATCTACTGTAGCATTTAGCTAAATAAACAAAACAGGGACATGTTTTCAAACATCTTTACAGTTGTCGAATATGTTTTTGTATGGATTGTTAAGAATACTTATATAAAGTTACAGAATTGGGGTCTGTTCCCCAAACACCAGGCCACTCGTGGAGAAAGGTGTTTTTAATACCAGGAACATGAAATGAAACATGTAAGATAAATGGTTATATGGCTCACCCTCCAAATGTCACATTTAACGTGGAGCATGCTGTCCTGCGATGTGTAGACACACCAGGCTTGGGTTAAACTAACAGGTTCCCACAATGCATTTGGCTTGGTCTGGGTATGCATGACAGCCAAAGCTTTGAAGTGTTTTATTTTTTCCCCCTCTTTTTTTAATCAGAGAACCCTATCAGAGAATCTGAGAAACTGCAGAAACAAACAGGCCCTGCTTTCCCAAAGCAGCATCATGTTAAAACCCCCTAATTGCTGAGGCATTTAAGAACCTTAATGTTGTCACGTTCTCCGGTGTGAATAAGGAGATCCAGTAACATAAGGTGTCCTCTTACACCGTATCTGACCTTAATTGCAACATCAATAACGTACTTTGTGGAGCATCATCAACAACAAAGAGGATTTAGAAATAGTCCGTTGTGAGGAAACTCCGCTGTCAGGGATGAGCAAGAAGGACTTCATTTATCTGGACGATACACAAATGGTAAACTTATGTTGCTTTGAAAGATGTTCCTTCTTGGCGCAGACTCTTCATTTCTGGGGAATCCTCCAAACGTAGCATAACACTGGTTCCTTCTATTTCGTCTTCCACTCCACACACACATGGCCTCTCGTGTAGCCATCAGGACTAATTAGAGCCAGGCCTTGCGGTGTGTGCGTATGGGTTTGTCTGCATGTGTGTGTGGTGGGGGGTGCCGTGTTTGCCTGTGATTATCCCCTGTAACCTGGCTGTGAAAAGCTGGCCCTGACCCCAGCCTGACTCTCCTGGGGGACGGAGACTGGGGCACTGTGTGTGTGTGTGTGTTTGAAACCCTGGCGGTGTGTAGTGTGTGCAGACAGGTCTCACGGTGGACGCGGCCTGTCCGGCTCTGGAGCTAATCATTGTTTACTAGACTCATTTCCACTTCTCAGTGAGCTACTGTCACGCATGGCCCAGAGGAGGGAGAACGAGGAGAGAATAGGAGGAGTGGAGAAAGCATGGGGGTCCGACAGGCAGTTTAGGAGCTCATGGGACGGCAGGCGTTGAAAAAGTTCCACAAAAAAACCAGATTAGTCTCTCACACCTCGAGTGATTTTAAGTTATGTTGAACGTGATGTTGAGCCAATAGCCTCCCTTGATCTGTTAATTGCGGGTAAAATAAATGGGTGCAACACCATACCAGTACCATAGCATGGGTAGAGGTAGAAAAGTTACCCAAAATAAACTTTTGTATCTGCTTGTTCCTAGCATTTGGCTAATGTTTAGTGCTTTGGCTAATGTTATTGCTGATTCCTGATTCTTATTTCTAGGCATAGAAAACCTACTGTTTTATAGTAACTGGTGACTTGCTGAAAAGACATGGAAGTACAAAATGAACCGACATATCAAAGTGTTTTCCACCTGTTCAACTTTGTTGCCTGCTTTCAAGGGTAATACGTAGAACATACATTCATGCTTTGAAAAACAAACTAGGCCAACTCAGTTTAGTATAAGAGACATTTTTAAACATGCTGCAACTGACCTCCTCATGCTTTGCAGTCTTTTATATTCAATTCAACCAAATTGTGCTTTTTTGTGTGTGAAAACAGCCAAATATAGAATGTGTTATTAATTTTTTAGATTTTTAAAAAGAAATTAAAAAGAAATTAAAAAGATTTTTTTTTAAATTTTATTTTGTATGCGAGGCAAATTGTCAACTTAAACTCCACTAGTTGACACCAGTTAACATCTTTTTCTTTTGACCCAAGTTTAGATACTCCAGTGGTGATTCTTTTTATTGCAAATTAAAGGGTAACGTTTACCGCAACATGAAACGTGGAAGTGATATCATAAAGAGCAAAAATAAATACATAAATGAAGAAAGTAAAGCTGTGATCTCAAATTAAAGCGTTCAAGAAAGTTTCCACTGTGATGTCACCTGGTTAAATGTAGGGATGCACCAAAATGAAATTTTTTGGCCAAAACCGAACAAAATGAAACATTTGGCCGAAGGTCAAATACCGAACACGTTTTTTCTTTAATTATAATTTCTTTTTCACCATTGCATAAATTAAATCCTAAAGCTAAATCCCAGATAGCAAGCGGATGTAGGCCACATCTGACAAAGATATGGCACGGTTATCCCACTGTCGTCACTGGCAATCTGCTGTGAGCCAAATGTGGCCCACATATTTACAACATGCATTTGGCCCACCTGTCCCAAAACAAATCTGGTCTATTTCTGGCACAGATACAGCAGAGTTGTCTACTTTTGGCTGAGGCGTGGCCCTAATGTGGTGCATATGTGGCCAACATCTTGCTATGGGGAGTGGTCCACCCAAGTGCTGTCAACACATCTGGCAAGTGGGCAAGATGAAAATGGGGAATGTTGGCCAGATTTTCAAAGAAAAATATTTACTGAACACTGAACATCTTAACATCCTAGCAGACATAACCAACAAAGCACAATATGACTTACAATACATCCCAGCCGACATGTTAGCTGCATTGACAAAGAGCACCTCACTCCATGCTGGCTGCGATTTCATCGCAGTTTTGCAAAATTGGGGTTTGTGTTTCTTTAAGTAGGATGTGCATCTACACTCATGAATCATTTCATCAGTCCATCTACCATGTACATTTTATGGTTTTGGAAGTATAGATTGTTGAACTCATTCTCTGCATAATTGGTTAGCCTTTCTTTGCTCCCCTTCAATAATTGTCAGGACCACCACTAACAAGTTTTTATTATTTGTTTGATGGACCATTCTCAGCAGTGCAGTGACACTGACATCATAGTGTGTTGAATACAAATGGATCAGCCACAGGACGGTCTTAGCCGGATATTTATAGTTGGTGGGCTATTCTCAGTCCAGCAGTGACACTGTCACTGCAGTCCTAAGAATGACCTACTACCCAAATAATACCTACAGTGGTCGTCCCGTTGAGTCAAGAGGAGCTAATAAATTATGTATAGATAAAAATAAACGTCTGTCTGTAAGTGACGAATTACTAAATACAGCTAAATGGTAAGTAATGCTAATTTTGCATTTGAGACCTGAACATTGAACCTTTGCAAGTGGTAAATACAAAAAGATGCAAGATGTAGTTCAAAAAACTCCTATTCAAAAAACTCCTATAAACATCCAAATTGATGCCTCTAACTTTCAAATGATTATTTCATGCTTTACAGGGCAACTCTCAGCTGTGCACGTACATCATATTATAGCAGGGATTTTAACCTTAATCTCTACTTGAGTCACTTGTAATTCACAAATCACTGAATACCAGTTAACATTATTTCTAATAGTTTTCAGAAGCATGGAAACCTGGCTGATATAAGGCCAGTGGAACAGTAGGTGACAGAAATGGAGTCATTACCTCACACTGCTAAGGGTACCTGCCAGAAGTGAGAATAGGCAGGTTCAAGAAGTTTATGTATTTAGAATTAAGAATTAATTATTCAGTGTTCATTAATATTAGTGTTACTGAGTTCGGCTACAACTAATGTGACTGATGAATATGAAGATCAGTTATTAAAGCAATTTTTTTTCAGCGTTATAAAATAAAAACATGAACCTCCATGTAAAACAAAGATTATATATAATGCTTCTTGTATCCGCTCTGGTGTAAATAAGATAGGTGGTCAGACTGTTTGGTTAGCTAGGCTAGCTACAGGGTTGAGTAATAACAGAACACATGTAAAAGTGTTACGTAATCAGGTTACAACAAACTTAATTGTGTTCCTTTACAGTACCAGTAACAGTAAAACAGACAGTAATTAGATTACAGGTATGCTTTAAAAACAGGATGATTGCCTGCAGGATTACATCCAAGCAACAGACATGTAAACTTGTGATGTTTTGTTGAATTTTGGCAATTAAATTATAAATGTGTCTAACAAATCGTGTAGCTTTAAAGAGGTTTTAATTTCTGTAAGTGGGGGGAAGAGCATTCTACTGCTAAGACAAATTTCATTGTCAACGTTTTCCTGAAGATATCTGATCTGGAAGTCGGATCTTATTCTCGTTTTAGCAGATAGAACAAACAATCAACTGTTCATAACTATGGCTTTCACCCTGTTCTTCAATTGCCAGTCCCCCCAACCCCTCCTTCCAGGACCACCACAGAGCAGGTATTATTTGTGTAGTGGATCATTTCCAGAGTTTGTTGTGCTGGCACAAGTGGATCAGACACAGCAGTGCTGCTGGAGTGTTTAAACACTGTGTCCACTCACTGTCCACTCTATTAGACACTCCTACCTTGTTGGTCCACCACCTTGTATAAGGAAAGTCATGGGCACTAACTCATCTGTTGCTGAGAATGGTCCACCATCCACATCATACCTGCTCTGTGCTGGTACTGTGGGGGTCCTGATAATTGAAGAACAGGATAAAAGGGGGATAACAAAGTACGCAGAAAAACAGATTAACTACAGTCTGTAGTTGTAGAACTACAAAGTGCCCCATATGGTAAGTGGGGCTGATAAAATGGGCACTGAATGTAGATAATGTAGATACAAGGAGGTGGACCTAATAAAGTGGCCGGTGAGTGTGTGTATATTTTAATGATGGTGTTTTGCTCTGTAAAAATCTCATATTATATAGTACAACCCAGCTTTGACATCTCAGCATGACATAAGTGTCTCAAAACTCATCAAGTATTAAATTCATCTGTCACATTAAATAATTATGATCAACAGCTCTATATTCATAGAAAAGCAAGTGAGTTCACCTTGGACTTCCCTGACTTGCATTATGTCCTTTACCACCCCCAACCGAAAAATTCCACTTGTAACTTTTAGTCATCTTCAAGCTGTTCTGGCAGCAAAATTAAAGAATCAGTTCTTTTCTAATTATTGCCTAAGGGTGCCAACACAAATAGTGTATTGTGAATGTTTGTGTATTTGCCAGCTGCATTTAGCCAAGAGGCTCTGCATAGCCTGTACTCTGTCTGATTTCATGTCCCTTGGGGTGTGGGAAAATTCTCCACAAGTCCACCAGAAGACCAGCAAACCACAGGAACTTGTGGCTACACTGATAAGCAGCGCTTGGTGGGCACGACCCCTGAATGCTCGACGTGCCGTGATGTTTGAGTAAGCTCTGTTGCAATAAATAAAGTGTGACGTGCACTGCTAAGTTTGACATTGACCTCTTAGGCTAATGTGATAAGGCACATGGTATTAGATGTGTAAACGACGGATTTGACTGACTCTGGGGTGAAAGGGGAATTTTCTTCATTTTTTATCACCAGAAAATGTTTATCATATAAAATGACATGCAACATAATAGTCTGACGTGGAGTTCAGCCAAGATTTTACTTGCAGCATCTGATTAAATGACATGCAGTAAAGACCTCTATAATTACACAGTGTAAAGCAGAAGAACCGATGCTACTTAAGCACTAATTTGTGAAAAATGTTTAGCCTGCTAATTGTAACGGAGGCAGGGAATTGCCGGTTCATGAGATGCTTTGCTTCTAAAAATGAAAAGTTTTCTTTGTTTGGTGGCGTGTGGTGCAGAGGAGCGTGTGTTGCAGTAACTAATAATCTAAACTGATCCTAGCCTGAAGATAAATTACCATTTATGAGTTATGAACAATTTTATTTTATGGCGTTACGAATTTAGTTACATGGTTCATTACAAACAATAAATTACAATGTAAATTACAAAGTTTTACAATTTTGGTTTCCCTCAAGTTATTTACAAGGCTTTACAGGCTTGTTGAGGCTTTTCTATGTGTAATGCTGTTTGTCCAATCTATTTTTTTTTGGGCCCACCATGAAGTTTGCTTTATTTTTCTTCATCAGAGCTCTTCAGGCATATTGTTATTGTCACTGCATATAGGCTACGTCTACATCTTGATTACAGCTGCTCCTGTTTGTACTTGTAGTACAAACTGAATTACTGAATTACAGTACCACAACTGAATTACTGCTGATATAATACCTTCTGTCAATCTTTGATGTGGTGTGTAAACTCCTGAACTAGCCACACACCAATTGGAGAAGGCGCTTAAAGCGGATCCTGCTGATTTTTTACATTTTCAACATAATTTGAACAATATGTGATCAAATGTATTGTATACAGTATACATATTTTATACCGTAAGATGTGGACGATATGGACCAACAATCATATCAGTATTTTAAATGGCAATACACAATATATGTCTCGGTATTTTGTATGACGTGGGTTACATTTTCAGAGACATCAAGATCAGAGCGCCGTGTAATATGTAAAAGATGTGAACAAAATAAAATGCAGTGACTGGGTTTTCTTCAACATTAAAATGATGTAAAAAAAAAAAAAAGTAGTTGAGACTGTACGATTGGCATGTTAGCAGCTTTTCAGAACCCTCTTGTTCCCTCATTGCATTGTTCATTGCATCCACAACACTTTACATAAGGCCCACTACCACTTCACGATCTTCTCTTATTTCATCCGTGTGTTAATTAAAAATCATCAGATAAAATATTACAGTGAAGGTAAAAAAAATGAGGAGGTAGAGTTTGAACGTCTGGCTGTTTAGCAAGCATGGCTAACGCAGTGGCTAAGGAGTTTTGAAATAGAAATTGAAAGTGAGAAGCGGCGACGCTCTTATAGACAGCAACTGGCATGATCAGCACATTCTTAAAATCCAGTTGATCACACTTCAGTTTTGACCTTTTTACATCAGTAATTGCAGCTGTAACTTACATTTTTAACATTATCTTGATTTGTTGTTGGCATTTCAGCTGTGTGCATCACATCATAACAACCGATTATTGACCTCTCTGGCTATTGTAAAAGTTGTTAGATAAATTGCATTGCATTAAATAAAAATGTTACATGCGGTCACAGTAAAGGTGTAAAAAAAAAAAATTCCAGTTTAAAGAACCTCCACATAATGTAAATGAAAGCTATTCATAGAAGTCTTTGTCCAAACCAAGAATCATTTATTTTTAAAAGTGCGTGCAGTCTAATTTTGGAATTACATCAATACACAAATATTTAGTCTGTGACCAAATATAGCCAAGCCCACCAACACAGCAACTCTAAATACCCAGAAGCTCATTCCAACCCAGCGAAACTTTTCAAACTAGGCTGAAGTTTCTTTTGGGGGTAGTTTCGTAATTCTTTGACATGCTCCCTTCTCCTATAAGTCTGCGTGCCACTTTTGCTGAGGCGCCACTACGCAGCATCATGTATTATGCACAATTATTTGTTCCTTTTTCCTGCGAGTTTAGTGCGTGCTGGGATGAGCTCGCGTGCCATGCGGGCCTAGCGTGCGCACATCTCGGTCACTGGGCCCCGACCTCCCCGGGGGAGCAGGGGGTGGAGATTCTGCCAAGAGATTAAAATGAGACGGAGAGAGAGAAGGTTGGGGGGGGGGTGGAGTACCGTGAGAAATGGCTTCCAGATGACCCCGGTTTCGTTTGAGTTTAGCTCATCTGTAGCTGGCTGATGGACCAGCCAAGGCATGCATAATTAAACACTCAGAACCATGGAGCATGGTTCTACAAAAAGGGGCAGAATAACCCCCACCAGGACTGATCAAGCATTGCAGCCTAAGGTGTGATAGCAGACTCTCTGTGACAGCCATGGAACGATGTCATCATACACAGTGTAACCTAAACCTGTAGCTATACTCTTAAGAATGATTTAAATGATATACTCTTAGAAATTCTTAATGATCTTCGCCTAGATGTACATTTTAGGAAAATCTTTTAATTTGTAAAAACATCTTCACATATGCACATTTCCACTTCAAGAACCATCCTCTGAAAAATTCCTCAGCGAGCCGAAAGTGATCCTTCTCCGGTATTGTAACAAAAGGGCCACTTTTGGCATCTTTATTTGTGTAGGTATTCCTTTTGGTATACAGCCCTCCAGAGTTGTGCGTCATTCTGGAGTTGCCGATGTTACAATATTAGGAATTCTGTGTGTAAGCACCCTTTTTTAGAAGAATCAGCATTTTCAAAAATTGCCATTATTGCAGTACCCAGCAGTAAACAAATACTGTGTCAGCACTTCTTGTACTATGAACATTTTCTTCCAATCATTTGATGGGCAAACTCTCCAAAATAGAATGTGCAAACCAGCAAGCTGTCAAATCTCTGAGTAAATTTGCTTTGACAGTAGTATCCCACAGTTTGAGTAGCTGGTGTTGCTATATGATTGTGTTGAAGTTTATTAGTAGACTTATGAGTTTTGTGCAATGTTATTTCATGTTTGCTTGTTTATTTAGGCAAAGTTTATAGCATATATGCAGTACTATTCATATTTCATCTGGCTGTGATTCAGAGGCCACACTGACATTTGGGGGTGCGATTGTTCACAGGATAAAATGTATAGACTTGGAATGTTGTTGGTGTCTTGGCCATTTTTGGAAACTTTGAATTTAGCATAAGCATTGAGTTGCCAGTGCAGCCGTTAAGACAACTACAGAACGACAACTTCAGTTTAGCCAGTAATTTTTTTTGCATTGTGATTGTTGTGACAGTTTTGTGTTTTCCACATGTGGACTGAAATAGCTCATTGCTGAAAAGGTATTTATATTTCAAGAGCATGCTACATTTTTCACATTGTCACATCTGCACACAAACACAGACACACACACACACACACTGACTTGAATGTGATCTCTTCGTGAACCAAACCGATATACTACATTGAGTACATTTTCATTTTTGACCAAAAATGTTTGTGGTCCCTTGAAATTTCTTAAAACAAAATAGTTCAATCAGTCTATTATATATAGTCGTGGTAAATTATAGCAGTTTACAAATTAAAGCATGAAGAGGTTTTAACTTATTTGCAACCACTTTAGAATTTCAATAAGGTATGCAGAATCATTGCCCACGCATCCAGTACAATACGCTCTGACTGTTCAAATTAGCTGCATTACATTCCAGGAAACTGGATAATAAATATGTACTACGCCTTTGCAACATTATGTGTCTGGTATAATTAAGGAGCCATTTGGTTGCAGCACAAGAGGAAGTAAACTTATGTAACATGAGAAAACCATCTTTCCCCTTTATTTCTCCCGTATCCTTCCATCCCATCATTCATAACAGCAAACATATGGAGACCATTATTATGACTGACATCCACACCAAAATACAGTTTGTGCGGTGTTGACAAGCATGAAGAAAGTATCAGTATAACATTTCAGCCAATGAGAAACTGAGGATGTCAAACAGGTGTCCTTCTGTTCCACAGCTGTGAAGCCGCGACACTCAGAATTCAATGCTTGGGTTGTGCACAGGTACTCAGTTGTTTGGTTAACTGTTTGAGGTGGGAGTATTTCAGTAATGAGATCACTATTTGGGTACTCCATGATGGGAAAATGGAGAAAACATAGGGTCTTACAAATGAATGAAATACCTCTTATATGTTTTAATAATGTTAGATGTTATGATTTTGCTCATGTGTGTAAATGTGTATTTCACACTGTGCAGCTCTGAAACAAGAACGCCTAAATGTGAGCATGTCACCAAAGACGTGTTGTTTAAGACGTTAGCCAAGACAGTGGAAATATACCACGCCTGATGAAATATAAACAAGATTTTACGCATATTCAAACTAAGCACACATGCATATATATATATATATATATTTGTTTTTTGATTAGTTGTTTGGGAGTCTTGATGTCTTGATCCAAATGGCTTTTCAGTTTCTTCTGCAAACTTTCCATGTAGTTTAAGTAGTTATACTGCCAGCTGGTTTAGCCTACGTTAAACTCACCTTAACATGTCTTTTACAGTCATTTAACTTTCATTTGGAGAGCCTGGATGTCTGACATACCATTAACTTTCCCTGATAGTAACCTCCAAAAGCATTGGTTATACTTTTTTTAATGCTGATACGCAAATAATTTGGCTAATGTCAGATGACATTACCTCTGGATGTACTGTATTGTCCTGGTCTTCGGGGGCAGGATGTAAACAAAGATGGCTTTTCGAGTTACGCTAATGTTATGTTTTCTATATTAGACCCTACCGTTTTGGTCATGTCTTTTTGGCATAGCCATTGTCAGATAAGGTCCAACTCTTTATCTTGGCGTACTGGCGTACTGTTGCTTCTTTGCTGGATGTGTAAATGGATGGGCTGGGCTGCTGGCAACTTGCAGAAACAGAATGGGTTGCTAGCTATTCAAAACTGCGATCAATTTAGAACGAAGCTCAAAACCTGCTGTTAATTTAGTTTCATTATAGCAGCTATTTTCAGGCTGGTCTGTGCAGCTTTACTACGGTTTCATAACCTGGGCTGTCATGCAAGTTTCCTTACTGCAGATGATGCTTTATCCTGATGTTTTGACACTTGCACGGGGCTATGGAAGCCTACAGTACTACGACTTCCGTCTATCACTTCAATCTTGGCCCCAAGTCTCTGGCCATACATTAAGTTTCAAAGTCTCACTTAAACTATATGATACAGATACAGAGGGGCATCTCACACTATCCAACTGGTTTCTCCAGATTTTTTGGGGGTGTTGAACTATTGGAGAACACACACTAAATGACTTGGTATCACCAACAGCACAACCTATAGGAAGCCACAGGTAAACATACACTTGTTGTTAAAGGAATAGCTGCACCCAGAAGGAAGTGCAGATTGCAATGCTATTGGGAAAGAAGAAAAAGGTTACCAGGTACGATAAATAATGATAAATTTAGACTGATATGGGCAATATTTATTGAGCTACACATACAGAAGTAGTATCTCTCTGACATCTCGGCATGGAGTTGTAGAGGTTCCTGATGGTGTCCTGTGATAATCCTTCCCATTCAGCTTAAATATTCTCACACAGTTCCTGCAGATTGTGTGGTAGGGGTGGAGGTGGAGTGACACCAGGCCTTCTGGATGTGTGACACATGACAACAAACTGTTCATCTTGGTGCTGACCATGGTGCCTTCACACAGATTCGTTGTTCATCTTCACCATGACCAAAAGCCAGACTAAAATTTAGGGGTAAAAGCTGTGTAGTGTAACCCCAGCCTTGTCCACTTTAACTGAGCATTTGGAAAATAATGATTGATGCCTTTCAGCCAATCACAGCTATCTCTAAGCCCTACTTTCTCCGTTAAGTGAAGGGAAAACTTTAGTGGCGAAGAAGACATTTCCACTACTTGCTCAAAACTGTCTGTAGTCACTCCACTTCAGATTTTATATTTCCCACTTCTTGCTCACACATCAGAGAAAACGTGTTCCATATGCTTAATTTCATATGCTTAATTTATTTCATGAATTATAACATTTGAATGAATGTTGTTAAATGGAAAACGTTACTGCCCTACATAGGCTGAAACAATGTCCCAGTCAGAACTTTTTTGGCTAGATTTTTCAGTGTGTGGGTCTGCTGGACAGTTCCGCAGCACAGACGATGTGTGCATGAAAGCCCATTGCGTGTGAGCTGTAGCAGTCACACCGCAACATCACTCATGACCAGTGGTAGTCAGTGTGGAAAAAAGGACCATCTGGCTGATGGGATGGAGTAGTCTTGGAGCGATTTTGGAGTGAGACAGATTACCTCCACACCACTTACAAACTCTGCTCATAACTAATCTGCAGCAACACCAGCGGTTAATGAGGACCCATTTAATTCAAACACACAGTGTCCTGCTCCTCTTCCTGAAGCTGGAAATATTTTGGATTGATCTATGTGGATGACCAAACTCACAACTCAATGTCAAAACTATTTACAAGCTCTAATGTAAGCTGAACTTTAGCTAGATCACTCTGTTTGCTGACACTTGTTTTATTTTATGTCTTAACGCTAAATAACTTTATTGAACAACTTTAAGATGGGTTTTCTTACCTCCTGTGTTAGCTTTAGCTTTAGCTTTAACATTGTTTCATCTGAACGTAGCCTCTCCAAACACTCCCAAAGACTTCCCCAGGTTTATTTAGTGTCACATTTTCAAGCTTGTGTGTCTGCACTGAACATCTTGTAAACTTTATTTTTAAATCATTTCAGATGTACTCCTTTCTGCTATTGAGGAGAAATGTGCAGGACAGTGATACTCCAGGACCAAGAAATAAATGCCTTAATGGACTAAGGAGAACAAGTGTAGTAAACAGAATGTTAAATTACTTAAAACAGATCTAAAAAAAAATCACTACGCTAGTGTGCTAAGTAATGCTGGGTAATATACTGTCTGTCTGTTATACCAGTGTTGTTGTTCTATTACAGCATTGCTATCAGATTTAGCAATGCAAATTGATAATAAGAGCTAGGGTATAGGTATAAAAGTAAGTATATATTACTTTTTTTCTTGTGTTTATTTTTTTCCTTGAAGTCCACTGTACTGAAACAGTCATTATTCATACATATTTCATAATTAATAAAATGTATTTTCCAACCTATTTTTATCCTTTAGGATTAGGATTAGACAGGCTGTTTTTGTTACTGTGCCTTTAAGAGTGAGTTATATGTGAATGACCTCTCTTCATACTCTGATCTTGTGCTTGACTCCAGATGCAATCCAGACTGAAACACTCTCTACAACTTCAATATATAGCGGGGCTAAACTGCTGAAGCACGTACCACAGCAAACTAATTGAAAAATTGAGGAAAATTCATTTTTCCATGATATGCCCCTGTTGTAGGTGCTGCCCTGGGAGAAAAGACAGGTGCTGGAGACAGTGTTGAGGGCTGCAGCAGTCATTTTACATTTACATTTTCACACAACCAAACCACAAACTAAACACAGAACCACTTTTCTGTGCTTTTGCTCATACAAGCTTTCAGATCTTAAGCCTTTTTATCTGTTGCTTGCCCATCTTGGTCTCTTCCATATCAAATGTCAGCCATAGTACAATGACCTTGCTGTGGAACAGAAGGCAGGGAGTCTCTTCTGACTTGGTTGATGGGGTTGTGTGCCAAGTGCCCAATCCCTGGGGACCAATGACAACTGCAAGTGGCAGTGGGAAGGTGGTGCTCCCTGTATGCCGCTGACAGCAAGAGATGGTAGGAGGAACAACAGCCAGAAGGACTCTCGCCATCTTTTGCAGGTCTGTCTAATGCAACGGTCATTCTCCTCCCATTGTCTCATGTTGTTGTCGTCCTTCTCCCACCAGCTTGTCTTGGTTTGATCCCCTGAACTGATGACACGACTGAAGTGCTCTCAAGCAAGCCCCAGCTGCTCCTTGGGTGCCATGGCGAATATGCTCACTGCCCCCTAGAGTGTGTGTGTATGTGGGTGTTTTACTGCACAGATGGGTTAAATACAATAGACAAATTCCTCTGTGTGCAAGAACAAATGGCAAATGGTTCTTAATTCTAATTGTACTATAGTCAAAGGTTAAAATAGCCTGTGCTGTTCTCATAGCTCCATTTTACAGCATTTTAGCTGTTAGCTAACGCAGACTTGTTACCAACTATACATTAGAGGAGAAATCAGTTAAACTGCAATGAAAAATCAATGTAAAATTAAACTACCTCCATAATAGTGCTTGGACTGCCATGTAAAATTAGTGCAATGCAGTTTTCTTTTCTTATTTGTGCACCTTTGGCACTGTATGCTTTTGATAAAAGTCTTTTTTGGATTGACTACTAGATGGACTTTTTCCCTGATTAATCGAAGCCTAATAAACTGATTAATTGATTATGTGAATCATTATTAATTGCATAACTACTTAAGATTTGAGATTGTGGAAGCACTGTAGGAAGTGAGTAGGCATTTCCATTTTTCTCATGAGCTATGAGGAGAACTGATAGCCCTGGCTTGTTTATTACAGGGTGAACAATCAAATTTTTCCACTCTGGGCTGATATCTGTAGAGTGCGCACAGTAGGAGCATTTTGGACAGTTTGGGTACTGGCAATGAGCGGCGCTTTTGATTGTGTAATTGGGCGGGTAATGTTGCGTGATTCCCTCTCTTTTCCACCTGTATGCTCCACTTGAGTGCCTCAATGCCTCTGAGGAGCCTGAAAAAGAAGCTGGGTCAGTCTGCGGTCAGACTTACCCCCCATAGTGTCCCCAAATGGCCTTTTTACCATCAAAATCCCTCTGATCCACCAGTTTCCATTGTTTCCAGTCCCCGCAATGCTCACACACGGTGTTTACAGTGCAAACGGTCATCAATGCTGTGCATTATTGTATTGCAGAAAAAAGCTAAGGCTGTGTTAAAGGATGAGAAACAGAGTCATAGAATTCAAATAAAACAGCTCTGTGTAGTATGTAAGTAAGTATTAACATTGGTTAATACGTTTTGGATGCCCTCCATGAGTCATCCTGCATGCATGCAGAGCATTATGACGACTGCCCTTAACACCATGTCAGCGTTGCCAAAGACTGCAATGGTGTCATGCCAGAGTGTAATGGACTGACTCAGGATGGCAGTGAGTCATCTTCAGTGACAATTGCAAAATTTGAAGGAACTGTGCGAGAGTATTCAAGCTGCATGGGATGGATTATCGGTGACCCAATTGGGTATTGGGTGACCCAACACCATACTGAGGGACACTACTTCTGTATGTGTAGCTTAATAAATATTGCCCATCAGTCTAAATGTATCACCATTTATTATTCCTGGTAATCTTTATCTTCCTTCTGAATAGCACTGCAATCCATCTCTTCCTTCTGGTTGCAAGTATTCTTTTGATGAAGAGTGTATATGTACATATAAAGCAGGCAGTAAGACTGTTTACAAGGCTGAAACTGCTGGCAGCCTTGATTCAGAGAAATATGCAAATCACTTTAAGTCTTAAATCACAAGTATTTAAGTTCATCCTGACCAAGACAAAAACATATTATTTGAAAGCAGATGATGCCATGAATTTATTTAAATTTTTCAGGCCTTCTGTTTTTTATTTGTATCCAGTTTTAAATAACTTAATTTGCCTAATTTAGATTTATTTATGTTTTTTGTTTTAAAGGAAATAAAGCAGTAGGCTGATCCTGTCGAAGAAGTGATGTCAGTTACTTTGTAACAGGTAATGCTGTGAATTTACTTCAAACTGTCTAATTTGTTTATTCATTTAAAAGTCTTTGACTTTTTTGTCTCATTACCCCACAAATCCATATGGTAGCCTGACACTGTGTGCCAGATATTAAAATTGGCCACAATTCAAATATTTCATCATATGCAGCGTCTCTTTTATTGATTTTTAAATGCTGAAAATATGTTCCAGTGAGTCTGTTGCGTTTGACTGTGTTATAGTCAAAATGATCACTCAAAGTCATGTCAGTGGATTCTCTGGTTGCTAGATAAGGAATGAATAGTCGAATCTTCGTATTGAACAGCCAAATTTGATTTGACAAATGTAGCCACCATCTCCAGTCTATACAAAATAGCCATTAAAAAATCTAATGTCAGTTATTGACCTTGCTGGCCACTGAGTAGACCATACAGACCTGCGGGTTGGGCTACATTCTGGTGAAGACGCAAAAGAGTGGGAAATGTGGGTGGCCTTTTGCGGTAGTGCAGTCGTGCAAGTACTCATGGCTACACATCTTGACGGCACACCACAGGCATCTGCATGCAGCAGTGTAAATAGAGAAGGGCAATCAGAATGGTCTAGACCTTGGCTCATGCTGAGGGGGAATACTCCACTCTTGTCACGGAGGTGTGAAACATCCTCAAGGAATCAAAAGAAAAAGCCTGAACTCTGTCCTCCCTCAATCTGAGCATAAATCATCTTCAACTGTTTCCATAAACCACCTCAAAACATGTGTTTCTAGTGGAGCCTCCCCATATTCTTTATAGCCTGCTGCAAACGGTTCTCTGTTCTACAGATGCTAAATGTACTGTTCCAAACAGTTACAAATTTGTAATTTAGAGATTATGCTGAGGTGGTCTTCCAGGTTCTCAGTCCTGTCAGTTAGGGTCCCTGAATTACACTTGTAACAATGGAAGTGGGAAACCATTTGGTTCTTTAGAATGGTTCCAATAGTGCATTGAAAAAACACTTTTGGAAGTGCGCTTCTGGATTCAGAATAGGAGAGGCCACTGAAGTTGACTTTGTGCTTTGTGACAAGGTGCAGTATTATGCTGGAAGTATTAGAATATGGGTGAATAATGACCATAAATTGATGCACATGGTCAGCAACACAACTCACATAGACTTCTCAACAGGTTTTTAGGGGGCAATGTGTATCATGAAAACATTTTCCATCATTATTAATCCACCTCCACCAACTTCACCTCTTAGGACAAGGTTGGTCAGGTCTATGCTTTTTAAACCATGTTCTAGCAATACCTTCTGCGTGTTGCAGCAGAATTCAAGATTCATGAGACCAGACATTTGCTGACCTTCAGCTGTCTGGTTTGAGTGAGCCTTTGCGCACTTTAACCATGAGTGGAACCCAATGATGTCTATCCACCTCAAGGACTGCCATGTTGTGTGTTCAGAGGTGCTTTTCTGTTGGTGTTATAATGTTAAAATTATTAATGTAATATTTTTTGAGTTACTGCTACTACAAAGACCAATCAGTTGGACCAATACATTTTTTTCCATTTTCATGTTTGAAGTGAAACTTAACAGAACTGTGTCCACATGATTCCATGCGGTGTTCTGCTGCCACATGACTGGGCGGTTGATTGGATTATTGCTTGATTGAGCAGTGTCGATAAAGTGAGTTTCCACTGTAGATATTCTGCCACTTCTGATTCTTATGTAGTTCCCTTCCATCACCTGACTATTACATATTATTATAAGGGGTCAAATGTGGCAGGGTGCAAATGTAAATTTGATCCAAGCCACAAGTATGGAACTGACAAAAATATCTATAAGGGATATAGGGATAGAAATAGGAGCTAATCATTTTGTTTGACCAAAAGAATGTACTCATATTGAGCCTTAGTAATTCCTCAGAGACATAACCCTTGAGCTGTTTTGGAAAGTCAGTCTTTATTACTCTCTAATAAATTTATTGCCTGTGAAACAAGTTCTTAATGGGCCATTTCCTTAGGCTTAACTTTTCCTTCCTGCATAGCCCAATATGTGGTAAAAAACAAATACCATCCCGACATAACTGTCCTCCCTCAGCCTCGCTCTGCCCTTGTTTCTAACCGCACTGGAAACCAAATTATTTTAGATTAAAATTATGATCAGTTTAAAACATGCTCCAGTTTCTTGATTATTTCCCGTATATCTTTCATACCAGTTGAAGTTGTTCAATCATTAAGGAGTGAAGAAATAGCTGTTGTCTAAAACAATGGTTGATGGCTTTCTTGCGATGAAGATTTCCAGAGATAATTAACCCAGGTGGGGTAGATGCATCAGAGGTGGGCATGGAAGCCATTCTATCTTAACCACAGAGATTCCCGCAAATTCCTTCCATGCGCTTACTTCTCAAGGAAACTCTCTGCAGCAGAACAGACATTGGCAATTGGGAGATACTGGCAGTTGAACTGTCCCTTGAAGAGTGAGCACAAGATCGGAACACAAGAACCTGGAGTATCTATGTTCAAGCAAATGGCAATTGGCAAGCAATCATGGGGTCCGTTTTTTACTTTTTTCTCATCTCATACAGACTTGGGTCAAAGAATGTGAAGACTGACACTCCTTCCCACGTACAGAACAGAGACTATTGAGATACTGCCTGAAAAGATTGCGAAGGTAAAGGAGGAGATTTGCAAGGCACAGGTGGATGAACCTGTCGCTACTAACTGCCCCTCCAATCGACTTTATGTGCCTCAGCAAGTAAGACACAAAGTATTGGTTTGGGACTTCCAGATCAACTGTACAAAATGCAGAAAAATATTGAAGGCCCTTGTTGTGCAATGATGTCCACAGTATGTATGCTCATGCTCCATTCGTGCAATTTCCAAATCGCCTAGACAAGCCCCAGTAGGTAAACTCATGCTCTTGCCTATACCGCTTCATCCAGTGGTGCAGCCAAGGTCCTTCAGCTTTTAATAATGATCCTCTTGGAGTCTGTCCTGTTCTGCCACCACAGTAACTCTGCCTTTAGAGTGGCAGGTTTCTGCCTCCATACCTGAAACCTATGATGCATCCATGAGCATCCCCACACAGACACGGGGAGAACAGGCAAACCCCACAAAGAAAGAACCTAAGATGCCCCAGCTGGGAATTGCTGTCATGCCGCCTTTGGCACTGTATCATTTATTTAAATATTGTTTAGTCTTTCTGCGCTTTTCACTTTGCCCCCCACCAAACGGCAAAACCTTTGTGCATCCCTGCTTTAGAGTAGATCTGTCGCACTTCCCTATGTCCATACTAACTGTTTGTTTGTATTTGTTTGACATGAATGGGTAAAAGATTAGGAACCTTGAAGAACACTGGCACATTTCCATACTAAGCAGTCCAGAAAGCTTACAATGTCAAATTAGTCTCCAACGGTTCTGTTCCTGGAGTTCTTCCATTAGCACCATTTTTCTTCCAAAGACAAACATAATGCTCTAACTAGCTGTCAGGGAGAATGTTCTGAGATTACCCCAGATCAAATATATTCTACTTCTTGTTTGTGTCCTGTTTGTTGTTGTACTCTCTTACTTCACTGTTTTGAGAGCTGGCCCCTTACATAAGCTGGAAAATTTGTGTCTAGAACCTTTCAAAAAGCCAGAGACCATTTTTATTTTTGACAGTATAATGAATAGAAGGCTTTAGGGACAAAGACACTCCAGTAATAATCTATTATGCTGTGACTGGCTTTACATTTGATACTGACAAAAACTGGCATTTGTTTATGGAGAATCTCAATTATGGTCTTGTGCTAACAGGACAACTGATAGTCCAAATCAAGTAGGCTAAATAGGCAAACATAGCAGAGCTGGACTTGATACAGTTCAGCAACAAAATCTTAATCCTAAGCTTGTGCACTTATTTCACAGAAATGATGAGCAACAGCATCCTGCCTGTCTGTCATATTTTTCTCGTGATTTCTCTCATTCACCACAGCCATGTTGTGGGAGACATGCCATTTGGAGGTTGTCTATGGACAACAGCTGCTGGTAAACACACAGACGCTCACTGACTGCACGCATCCCCAAGTATGTAACAAATCCCAGCCATCAGTCAAATCAAGTGCTCCCTTGTCAACGTTCATGTTCCACTCTCTCAGCAGCTAGCGTGGTTATTTAAGTATGGCTATGCAGTATGTGCATGTCTTTAGTGTATTAGTAGTACCCAGCACTGCTTTGATCTTGTACTTTATTCAAGTCATTCTCGCTGGCCATCGCACTCTTTCCTTTTTTCTTTCCTTTGGTTTTGAAGGCAGCGGCAAGTCTTGGTCAAGAAGGAAAGGGAGATTTTTGCAGTTTATGAATTATCTACCAAACATTGAAGTCTGTTCAGCTTTTTGATCTTACCTGCAGTTTTTACTACTGTCAAAGAGCGTTCCATAGGCACTTTAAAGATGCCATGTCTTTTCATTCCCTGGTGCTCAATAGCGATATAAATAGCGAGCAAGGCTTCCATTCGTAATGTCTCTTTTTGGTCATTTCAGTGTCACATGCCTCCTTGTGGGAATTGCAGGGCTTGACAAAAGGGCAAGAGAGAAACTTCCCTTTATAAGGCATTGGCTGTGCAGCACTGAGGTAATGTAAACACATGAAGTGCATCCCTTGTGCTAACAGACACACAAATGGCTAGTGATATTTACTGTACGTCTAAGACAGCACGCTCCAGAGAATGATAGCGTGGCCAGAGAACGAACCTTGGCCGAAACTCAAGATATGGCCAAATGTTTTTCAAGCTTCTGTTTCACATAAGCAAAAAGTTAAAAAGATAAAGTACAGAGCTCTCGGCAAATAATAATTTTCCACTTTTGTTTCTTTATTTTTTGTGCTTGTTGTAAAAAAACAAAGGTCAGATGTTTCCTAGATGGTTCTTGTCTTGGACATATAATTCTAGGAAAAACCTTTAAATTGGTGTAGATCCTTAACATAATGTGGACATAATGTAAACTTTAAAAAGGTTCCTCATACTTGCACTACAAAAATGCTTCTTTAGAGAATGATCCACTGAATTCCTATAAGGCATCACACTGTTTTGCACCCTTATTTTTAAGAGCATAGCTTGGATGCATACCTCCTCTGGATAAGCGTCTCTGATTGGCCTATTCATTATTCAGGCTGACAAGGCCAGGATTGGCTACTTGTGCTTTGTGTAGTGAAGCTTTCATGACTCTGTGTACCATTCTATTTGTCTGTGTCATAGTTAATGACATTTGGCTTGAGATTTACACTGAGAAAGGCAGTCCGTCCAGGGTTCAACAGGTTGTCACAAACAATGAAACAGTGAGTTTATATGAACAGATTTCACTACCAAATACTGTGTACAACATCTCCAACATGGCCAGATTAAAACCTGACAACGGGAATTTGTTATTAAGAGGGGGAATACAGATTTTCACTCTCTTCATTCAATTCTCTCACTTCACCAAAACCTCACCAGTCACTGCTTGAGTACCAACAAAGAGTACAACTGGCTAGATTTAACTTGATGCACAGCTGGATTAGACTAGTTTGGTGCAGTTTGCATTTAAAAGCAGAAGAAACAATACCTCATATGATTTTTCACTGTCATCGAAACTAATATATGAACATCAGCTTGCCTGAACAGGCAAGTGATTTTTAATGGTCCTGTCCAAGATTAATATTTTACCTTCTCCAGGCATTCGGGCAGTCAATAATGTTTTGCCAACCCCACTTCTGGAAAAGTTGGGACATTTTGTAAAGTGTAATAAAAACAAGAATCTGTGGTTTGTTCATTCTTTTGAACCTTTAGTTGAGCACATAAGAAATACATAAGAAATTTTTATATGCTTTGGCTAAGCAAATTGATTGCATTTTGTATATATAAAAATGAATTTGATATAAATTGGGGAAGGGAAAAACTAAGAGTCAAAAGATATAGAATATTCAAGTTCTATACCATAGATCATCTACCATACATGAACTTGTAAAAAGATTCACAGAATCCAGAGCAATCTCAGTCCATGTAGGGCAACACTGCAAACCACTGTTCAATTTGTGTGATCTTCAAGCCCTCAGACGGCACTACATGAGCAACTGTGATGCTACAATGTTAAATATAGCCTCATGGAGTACTTCAGAAAACCTTTTTTATTGAACACAGTCTGCTGTTGCATTAAGAAATGCATATTTGAAACTCTGTCACACAAGGAGAATATACCAGTTTTGTGCAAAACTGGTTCTTTGGGCCCAAGCTCATCTCAGATAATCTGAAAGACAGTGGAAAATTGTGCTGTGGACAGAGGAGTCCATGTTTCATCATGGTTTCGGGGAGAGTGGATGTGCTATTTGGAGTGACATATGCTGCCATCAAGGTGACATCTTTTTCTGGGAAGTCAATCCCAGGCCTCACTCTGCACGTGCTACAACAACGTGTCTTCATAGAGTTCATAGTGTGTGCTTGACTGACCTGCCTGCAAGTTAGATCTGTCTCCTATTGAAAATGCATCATGAATTGGAGAATCACACAACTGTGACCTACAAACTATGACAAAGTCTTTTATCAAGCAAGAATGGGCAAAAACATCTACTTGCAAAACTGCAACAATTAGTATCCTCAGTGGTAAACATGAAACTTTTATTTGTGTGTTGGAGAAATCAAATTTTAATTTAATTTGGAAAAATAAACATTTAAAGGAATTAACAGATCACAGATTGATATTGATTTTAATGCTTTTTACAAAGTGTCCTAACTTTTCAGTGGAAATGTGTTTTGTAGATGCACAGACAAAGACTTATGGTCTGCTACCACAAGCTAGCATTACTAGCCTAGACTTTTTTCTTCGAGTAACTTGGAAACAGCATGCTTGTGAAAAGGTAGTATGTGTATGCCAAATGTGCTAAATGTTTTTTTTAAATGTTTATTTTGTTAAATCGATATGAGTAGAGTGTAACACAGTGCGCTCTCGCTGTGACATGTTCGATGTGGTACAACTGTGCTATGTACTCCATCTGCTTTGTGTCCAGTGGCATTTAAAAATAAACGTGCCATAAATGGTTGTTTGGAGCGATGCTGTAGATGGACCACTAAAAGAATAATTTCCCGAATAAACACTTCAGTGGACTCTTTAGACAATCATTTTTGTGAATGAGCACCTCTACATTATGTGAAGTTTTTTTAAATCTTTAAAATATTATTTACATTCACAAAGCACTTTTTCAGACATGCTTCCTTAGAGAACCAAAAGTGGTGTGACCATATATTTATTCCTTACAATATACTGACAGCCTAACTTCAACTCAACAACACAGCCAATGCCCACATGCAGTTGTATTGGAAATGAGGTTAGGAGATGTAATCACTGTATTGTTTGTCTGCAGTGTCCTGATATGTCCTGGATTTAGTGTACGACACTTTGTACTACAAATGAAATATAAATGAAGTGTAACTCCCTTCGGTTGGTGGATGTTCTGTTTTTCTTATGTATCTTGTGGGGCAGTTGGACTGCTGCCTGGCCTGGTCCAGTGATAGCAGGTCCCTGGCTCCCCTGTCAGTCTTCTAAGAGACAAAGTGCAGTTCTTGTTGGGTGAGTGGAATATCCTTAAAAAGGATTCTTTAGTACAGGCGATGGATTCAACTCACAGAACCACTGGAATGTATGAAAGTTTCTTTCCATGGTTAAATGGTTCTTCTCCTTTGAGGGAAACTTCAAGAGATCTGATCTGGAGAATCAGTATTTTTACTTAAGCATTTGACTGAATTAAAAATGGGTATAACTTTAAATATTTCATCAGTGGTTTGAAATGGTTTTAATACAAGCAATGGCAGTCACATTTTTGCATCAGTGTAGGGCAAGACAAATAACAAATTACAGACGTAACATCAGCCACCGACTGTAGCAACAGTCTGTAACATGAATTCATTAATTGTCAATTCATTAATCCATTTTCTCATTCTTACATGGGTGTTAAAGTAAACAGTAAATATAAAATGACCAAATACAAAAATAAACAAATTACTGTGTAATGTTATGTTACTATAACATCAGAGGTGCAGAAATGACTCTGTGGCAATGAAGAAACTTAACTTTAAGTCACTACTTAAAGCACACTCTGTGATATACTAATACATCATGCTTGGATGGGGACAGAAAATAAACAGGACTTAAAGCCAGTGCCGCTTAGTGTCCAAAAAATACGAAACCATTGTTTTAAATAGCGATACGCCTACTAGTGCTCCATGACTTTATGGTCACTGTTCTGCATCACAGCACAGCATTTGTCTGGTTACCAAATAGACTTGCTGGGTGAGAACTCAACATATATTGGGCATTTCTGCATTAAAATAATGACATATCAAGACCACAGAATACCACAGTAGATCACATGTCAAACATACACAGAGACAGGCAGCAAGTCTATTAGGTAACCAGACAAATGCTAATGGTAACATTACTATCTAAGACTATTTCATTCAGTTTATATGAGTAGAGTATCTTTTATTGGTTCTCACAGGTGGCATTCTAGCAGCGCTCTGCTATAGGTGAGGCTAAGCTATGCACATCTATTGTAGCTTTTACTGTGATGTCTTGCTGCTGTCTTGTCAAAGCTCTGTGATGAGGCTTTTTCAGTTTGCTGAGCTTACAGAGCACCACATTGTCGGGTCACTGTCTAAAATACTCGGACACTTTGCGTGACCATAGGCGAGGCTTTTTCCAGCTTGGACTTTTGGGGAATCAATGCATTGAGCATACGCAGCCACCCAAATTATTTGTTCTAAAAACCTTCTGAGAATATTACCATGCTATATTCCTGTAACGTTTTCAGCAGAAAGTTTTTTTTAGGTTCCCAGAATGTTCTTTCTAAAGGTAGGAGAACATTCTCTAAAAACATTGTCATCTCATGTTTCCATAAACCATTTTCTGAATGTTTCTGACAACATCCTCAAAACACTATGTCTTAGTTAACATTTAACCTTATAGGAACATTATCTCAAAGTATAAACATCTTTAAAACATTTTCTTTAAAACTTTATTAGAACTTGTAGGTAGCGTTAGCCAACGTTGTGGGAAGATTGCCTTCTAGCTGGGTTACTTCATAGGGATGCACTAACTAGAGGTGGGACATATTTCAGCACATCTGATCAGTTAGAACAGAGAAACAGAAACAGTAGTGCTTCATTTAGGTATACTGTGATTCACTAAAACTAAATTTGCTCTGTTTATAATGAAACATGCAGTTGGTCAGTGCTCTGATGATATCCACGATATGTTCAGAAAAGCATATTGCATTGTATTGTATTGTGACATAATTTGTTCCTATTGTGGTGTATATAGTCATATTGCCCAGCAGCTGCATCCCCCAAGAATAAACAGGCTGGAGGCATGGCTGCTAACTGATGGAATGAGATCAAAGCAAACATCGTGAGAAGAGAACAATAGACCCTTTTTTCCTGGGCCATTCAGAGAGTCTTGTAAGAGGAAATCTCTGGTATTATTTGCCTTGATAATGGGCATATGAATGAGGATGCAACAGATAGATGGATAAATGATTTTTAGTCTGTCATCAGAATGATTTTGAAGGTAATTGTTCCATAACCGTTCTATCTTTTTTCCCTCTTTCCATTTGTTATTAGGTTTCTTGACCTGCAGCTATGCTCACAATGTTATACCATAAGATGATTTCATGCATGATATATTGATCCTCCGAGTCACAACAAAATTGCCTGATCAAATTTCAAGCACTTTCACTCTCTCGTTGGTGAAGCAGAGAACCCATAAGTTCTGTTAAATCTGTGCTTTATGTTGTGTTATGAGTATAAATCATTTACAGTGACCGAGTTTACCCAGAAGACAGATGAATCATGATAAGTGACAGCTCACAAACCTGACCTACACTATATGTTCTGACGTTCTAGACATCAAGAATATTAACTGAGCATTTGTCCGCCCTTTGCTGCCGTAACTGCTTCTGCTCTTCTGTGAAGGCTTTAAGCTAGATGTTGTAACACTGCTCTGAAAATTTGATTAGTCACATGAGCATTAGTGAGGTCTGGCACTGTTGTTGAATGGTTAACTTGGGCCACTCATTTAATTTCTACATGCTTCTTCTTGACATACAACACTATGGGATATTTTACCACAGCTATGCAGATGATACTCAGATTTACTTGGCTCTCCCCACAGAACTATGGTCCTCTTGACCTTACTTTGTAGGTGCCTAAGCACATTACTATCTGGATGGGATAAAACTTGAAAGAAGTTTGCAGTTGATTAAAGGTAAAATAATTATATTATTGGAAATACACAGTCAAGTCACATCAATATGACCACTTCCTACGACGTGCATAGCTCATGAAGGAAGTTACATTTACATGGGATTCTCTAGGCCCACTCATCCATGTGGAAGGCTGTCTCAATCGATTTGGGTATGAATCCATCCTTGCAGATCATGTACAACCATACATGCTGAGTGTCTTCTCTGGGGCAGATGGGATCTTCCAGCAAGAGAATGCCACATGTCACACGGCTAGAAATGTCCGACATTAGATGGAAGAACATGACAAAGACTTCTTACCCTGGCCCCCTAATTCCCCAGACTTGAACCCAACTGAGTATCTGTGGGACCACCTTGATCATTGTGTTCCCTCTATGGATCCTCCCCAACACACCCTTCAGCAGCAGTTGTATGCACTGCAGTCAGATACCTGTGACAACCTAGCAGGACAATATTGAGTCACTCCCAGCCCGTCTAGCTGCTGTCCGTGCTGCACATGGCAGTAACTCTGGATATTAGCTGGTGGTTATAATAATGACTGGACTGTGTAGCAATTAGAGGCACATGCTGTCTGTGTATCTGGATTTAAGAGCCCTTAAGAGCAACTATTTTGCTCTAAATGGAACCACTTAACAATGAGCATTAGAAGAGCCCAGACTCTAGACACTTTAAATCTGAGCTGATATTGTTCCTATTTTAATTTTATTTTAATAAAATTTTACTTTGCATTATCTGTTAATGTTTTCTCATTTCTAAAGCACTTTAAATGATTGCAGTGTATGCAATATGCTGTATAAATAAACTTACCTTGCCTTACCTTAATGGCTTAATGTTGGGGGGCTTTATACCCCTCTAGCTAACTTTTGCCATTAGATATGGGAACTGTATGTGCAGCTGCTAGAGAGCATCACATCTTATCGGCAATGTTTTTCTATGGAGATTATACAAACTGTGAGTTTGTATAGCAAAGCAATAGATTCATCTTAAAGTAGCTGCATTCACTAAAAAGAGGTTGATCAGATGCGTTTGCCCCTGCTTTATTCACTGTTTTGTTCTACTGTAACTCAGCTGCCTTCAGTTAGTTCAGTCGAGAGTGCTACATTGAATAGAGAGTCCTTCTTGAACCTACCCTCACTAAACTACTGAGAGTAGTGAGGAAAAGCATATCATGTGAAATCAGTTTAGAAACTTTGTGAATCACTAGCCTGTTTTTTTGTGTGACTAGGATTTTTATGGCAGTAAATGCTTTACCTTCATTTACTGTGTTTCTCCTTTACTTTAGATGAAAGATGATTAGGATTCTGTAACACTCAACCCAGCAAGCCATGATGGAGAGAACAGACTCTTTGGAGAACAACTACCTTCCACAATGCATTCCATATGTGCCTGTTGAAGGTCATAATACTTGGTGCACCTACCATCTGGTGGAGACCACCTATACTTCTCCTGAAAACCTCTTCCTTCTCTTTGTGGAAGAATGGTATCCTTTTACATATTCCAAAATGAAGGATTTACTTGAACTCATATTAAGGAGGCTTATTAATCATGTATTAATCTTAAGACAGTAATTAGTAGGAGTATGACAGTACAGTGCATTGTAGCATTTGATGTGAGCCTCTAAATTCAATGTGCACAAGTATCAAACAATACATTCCACAGACCGGAGCAAATAAAGTTCTCGTTTAATAATGAGTATACAGTATGAAGTATAATAAAATATGAAAGAAGCAAAATTCATTTTAACCTTAGTGATGAAAAACATTTGTTGTGGAATCAGTTAATGAGTTCTGTGAATAACTAGACACAGTGTAACTACAAGTACCCTTGTGTGTTAGGGGTTTCATGGACTAGTCAGTAAGTTAAAAAAATACCTGAAATCAATCAGTTTTAATGCAAAAGCAAACACACTTATTCATGTGGAAATACTAGACAAGATACACATACGACAACGCTGAAATTCAGGCCTGAAATCCAAACCAGGCAGGGTGTAAGAACCGCAGTGGGAAAGGGCCTCTTGACTGACATGCAAAATATCCAGTCACGGGTGTGTGCTGCAAAAACAAACTTGGAGTATTAGTTGGCAAATACTAATACAGTTCAGGAATTACGTGAATATTTTAGCATGAATATTTCTTGCTTCAGTTACAAGCTCTGTACCTCGCTCTGAAAGACTTATTGGTGAGTAGCAGCTGTCTGCTCCTAGCATTTAGTTGAATAAACAATTGTTTGTGTCGCGTTGGACAGTGGACGGACCAGAGCCAGTTTAAAATTCTGAGAATTGAGAGGTGAGATAGTGAGAGTAGCTGCCATTTTAGCATGAAGTTCACATCAGACAGTCTGTCTACTCCGGTGAGCGCAGTGCCTGAGACTGAAACTTACTGAAATAGAACAACAACAAAAAAAAAACTTTATAATGTTACAAACTTACGCCTCAAAATGCAGCAACGACAAACCTTTCCCAGACCTCTAAATCATTCAGGTTCCATTTAATATGGAAGTCATGTGTAGTCGGCTAGTAAAAACTGACCGTCGTGCAACCTCTAAGTACCGTTGCTATTACTTGGATCTCCAGTGCATCTCCAAAATGATACATTTAGAACAAGGGAAAACATATGCAGTAATATGCAGAGATTTTATTTTTTATGTAATTTTAGAACTTTTTCTCAGTAGAAACTTTTGCTTTTCAAGGACATGAACACTGTTGCCATTTGGCCTGAAATGAGGGCACTGTTTTGTGGATCTGGGTGAGACCTGTCTCAGTCCATGTCAAAATGAAATAGCTGAGTCGCACAGTGTTATTACTAGAATAAAGCAGGCAAGCATGATGAATGCGTGTGGGACTGTACTGCCCTTCTTCCTCCACTCCTATCACCTAATCGTCAGCACTAATGGGCTTTGATGGGACGGCTGTTGCATGACAAGACACCATGTCTGGGGCCCTGCGTGAGAAGACCAGGGCCAGTTGTGATGGCTCCTGTTGTGTTTGCGTGACTGGGTCCCTCCCCTCTGTCACCTCCTGCTCCCCCTCCCGCTGAGCTCCCCTCTGACCCCTTTCACGCCCTTGTTAGGCAGCGCGCTGCTGGTTTATTTGCTTTGGCTCCCTGCCTGTGTGCGGCCTGCATTCGGACCAGGCACGAGAGA
>CM067483.1:12775116-12833253 GCA_034552555.1 Semaprochilodus insignis | reverse complement strand
GTATGTAACAGTATAGAACAGTACAGTCTATACAATCCCTTTACATTGGATATAAGCTCATCCTCATCTTGTGGGAAAAATAATTGAATTAATAATTTGCATTTCAGGCCTGCAGTATATTCCAAATAAATCAGGAATACTGGCTTTTGAACTATACACTGATGATAAGCCGGATGCTTCCTCTGCTTTTTCATCCTAGTATCCATGATTTCCAATCAAATAATTAATTCTGATTTGTCAGACCACAGGACACTTTTCCACTTTTGCCCCAGTCCATCTTTAAATGAGCTCAGGCGCAGAGAAGGCTGCGGTGTTTCTGGATTGGTTTATACACTCATTGTCAAAATAATACTTGCATAAATAGTTGCACCCAGACAGAATGAACTAACAGGAATAACTTGTGAATGAGACATGTGAATGATTCAAGTTTCATTCTCGGCCATGCATCTTACGTAAGGAAGTATGGAACTTATCGCTGTACCTGACTGACCCAACAGCCATGATTGTGGCCATTCAGAGAGCAGTGATGCCCTTCATCCTGTTAGTGCCAGCACCACAGCACCACTGGCAAACAGCTGCATGACACAAGACTACATGCATACAGACCGTTACAACTGATTTAAAAATCAGTTCTAATTCCATTTTTATGTATGTATATATACTGAGAAAGTATAAGTCATTGTTTAATCTATACTGAAAAAAATAACTTTATGTTAGCAGTCAGTACTGAAGTTTAAAGAGAATATGCCCATCCCAAAATAAAATCAGATTTCCTAAGAAATTGTAACTGACTTAAGTTTCCCAGTCTCATTCTTCAGGATGTGTTTGTGGTCTCTCCACATCAAATGATTCCTTTAATTAAGGCCGTGATTGGGAATCAGTTCCAAAAAGAATGATTCTTCGACTCTTATACGTAGGAATCGACTGTTAATAGATAGATAGATAGATAGATAGATAGATAGATATACTTTATTGATCCCGAAGGAAATTTAGCAGCCAGTAGCAGTTTTCACAGTACAGCACAGTCAAGACAAAAACAAAGAGGGTTGTACAGAATGAACCCAAATAGGGAAAAAAAATATTAACTGTTAAACTATAAACTATAAATAGTCCAGTACACTATAGATAAATATATCTTACTTATTACAATGAGGGAATAAATATGTACAAGAAAGTCTATCTACAAAAAATACAAATATAACTGTAGAAAAAAACAGTAGAAAATGTGAAAAAACTGAGATAAAAACGGCAGTGCAATAATAATAATAATAATAATAATAAATGTGCAAGAGAACCAGATATCAGCAGATAATGACAATACTGAAAAAGATAATAAACCTGTGCATATATTGGTATTTAAATAAAGTTTCTAGAGTGTCCAGGAGTGCAGATGTTGGTCGTTGACTGAAAGAGTCAAAATCGACTCTTCAATGTGTTTTTTCATTGTTATTGGAATTTTTTGATGGAGGTGAGTGAGATGAAAAGGTGAGTGAGCAGAAACAAAACAGACAAACTCTCAAATTTGCCCTCAAAAATGTTTTCTGTACGTCCTGCATGTCATCTCTCCATCTTCTACATCATTTGGGTAGCAATACATGATTTTAGGAGGCAGAACTACAAACAAACAGTGTTTTTCACAAAATGTTGCACAAAAACAGGATAAGCCTGAGATTTACTTTCTCTTTTGTGGCAGCTTCTTATTCAAATTTCCATTCCACCTTAAATTGTGCTACACCATTAAGGTAACTGCTGCATCGCTTCAGCTGGACCAGAAAAGTTGAATGAGAAGCTGCAAATATGAAATCAACTTCTGCGCTCCTCACATAGCTACTCAAAATTAAGTAAACAATGTTTCTGATAAATCAATGTCCTTGCATCTCTCGCTCTAGAGGCTGTGTCTGTTAAAACAAAGTTAAGTCAAGGAATCGCTAAGTTAAAGTTGAGTCGTGTGTCACAAAATTAAGGCCATGGATAGCACCTACAGTTGACTGTGGCAGATCTAACAGGGCAGAAAGTTTGCAAATTAAGCTGTGGTAAACATGGCTTTCTAGGACATTGCCATGTTGAAAGTCACTGAGCTCTTCCGTACGTCCCTTTTCTAGTGTTAATGCTTGTCTGGCTATGGAGATTTCATGATTAGGTAGTTGATTTTATAGACCTAGCAGTGGGTGTGGCTGAAACATCTGAACTCAGGTGTCCACAAAAGGTATATGAATCAAAAACAATTGCTTTTGTTTTTGAAATCCCTTTTTTTTTTCAGAACGGAGCGATGCCGTTAATTCTCCATCATTGCCCTTCTACTGAGACACAGAAGGAGATGGTCCTTAATACGCCAAGAAAAAGTTCACGACTGGAACAGACAATTCAGTTCTGAAGTAGAAACATAACAGCAGGTCTAACAGTTAGTAATAATAATAGCGGCAAAAGTGAGTTGATACTTAGCGATTTAGTTGCTTAATTATTATAAGGGAATATAACTACTTTAGCAACTTACATAGTTGGAACGATACAGCTGGGATGCAAGTGTTTCCCAAAACCATTGTTGGAGCTACGTAAGTAACGTTGGTAACTTACATAGTTCGAACCATCGTTAAGCGACAGAGGTGTTTCCCAAAACCGTAGTTCCAACGAACGTTCGCAAACACTGTGGTTAAGTTGTGTAGTTGGAACTACAGCTGTAGACCTGTGGTTAGAAGCTTAGTTCCTGGTGATGATGTCATCGACGACGCAGCAGAAGCAGACCTGTCACTGAGCTAAAATCATTTACAGGTAGCCTAGGCTTGCGAAAAAAAAGGTCATCAAGTTTTTACAAACATATGTCATAAAAGACAATGTGGAAAACTTTACAGTGCTTTAATAAATCAGTTCTTAAACACTGGGGGCTTTCCTTACCATTACGAAAACTAAAGTCCCGGTTTCGAACCCACATAGAGACACTCTATCTTCACCACCGTGTCACAACATATTCACACGTTTATCCAAATGTATCACTCTGGCATATTGATTGTAGACCATTTTTTAATACCATTTTTACTTTAAATTTATAATGTTAATATTTCTTCTATTTTGTTTTTGAAGAAATGTTTTCATAAGAAGAGTTATCTATTAATATTATATTTGTAATGTATATCAACATTATTATTGTTATTATTTTCATTGTTGATATCATATTTTTAAAATTATTTTGTTATATTATTTCTGTTACTATGACTGGTAGTGGTAGTGGAAAGTTATTTGTTTATAATATGAATAAATATGAGTAGCTTAAATAGTACTTTAATTATGTATACTGATTCTCATATTCTGGCCTTATATTACAAGGTTTGTGAGTTTTTGCACATTTTCCGTTGTGAAAGTCAGACCAAACACATTTGGAACCATGGTGATTTGAACTTTGGTGGTTCAAACCAACATGGTTCAAACAACTGTGGTACCAACAAAGTATGACGGTTTCTGGAAACGGTCGTACTTCAGATGTTAGTTTAACGATGCATCATACCACGTTAGTTCAGTGCTAACCTCCATCGTTTGTACATAGAATCACATGCTTTTGATTTGCATTCCATTTTTTTCCATCCAGCAGAGGTAGATTAAAAATGCAGTCATGGGAAAAAATATTTTTGCTTTTAGGCAAACTTTTAAGCAAACTTTGGGCTGGAGATGGCAAACCTATATGCCATAAGAAATGCTAAAAATGCTTTTGTTTTTCCACATTATGTTTTATTGGTTTTCAAAAACAAATATACATGAACTCTGCACTAACTACAATACACATAGCAGACACAAAGGGGAGAAAGAAGAAGGAAAAATACATTAATTCATTCATTTTTAAAAATTAGACCTTTCATTTTCTAAATATTTATTATTGAATATTCTTATTATTGTTTTAAAACAGTTTAAAAGCAATAATAAACACACACATTATACAGAGGCAGATGTGACTCATACAAATTCATCAGTTATCACTGACAGGTCTTTTGTTTTTCAGAGAGCGCAGGAATATATATATATATATTTGTAAACTATTTTTTTGTAAATGGTGTAAAATCACCTCCATGTAATGGAGTTGTAATGTTCTGTGAAGAATCTGTAAATTGATAGAGCTCATTTTTATATTATGTACATTATCACCCATCTCATTCAGAAACATGTATTTTAGGAGTAAAGTGGCTCCTCCATGGCATTGTGTAAACAACAAAGCTGTTTTATCTATTATATAGTTTCATTTAATATTAGCCTACTTTAAATCTCTTAATAGGTACTTAAGGCAAATCATTTAGGCAGAAGGGGTTCAGCTGATGCATAAGGTTGAGAACCACTGGTCTACATAAGCCTTGATGGGCAGTTGAACCTACTATCCCCTTGTATCTTTCTGTTTAACAACTTAACCAATGAGTATCCCACACAGTATCAGAAACCATGCAAGTAAGTCTACTTGAGATTACATAACAACACATTTTGACACTAGTGTGTAAATGATTTAGACATGCAATTTGTGCAGTGCTATTTAGGGGCAGCTACTTTAGCCTCGTAGCTCTAATGCAAAACTAACAAATCAAAGTTCAGACACCAAACATGTCTTGGCTGATTGAAGACATTCAGTGTAAAGGTAACAACAGCTAAATAATACTCTTTCAGTTGATTCACAGTGTCTTAACCAGGAGAAGGCACACACAGGTGGTGCACAGTAACCCTTTAAGCTCATTTGGAGGCAGCGGCGCAGTGGGGAGTGAAGAGCAATCAATCATAGTCGCACCACTGCGATAAAACTGAACCACACGCTCAATAGTGGTGTGCATTAACCTCTAACCCTGCCGGCTTGAACTCTGCACCCCTGCTCTTCCTATAGTTTACAACTGCACGCGAACAGGAACCATATACTATCAGCTGAGAGCAAGCGTTCATAGACATATGTACATGTTTTAACTTTGTTTATAGGCAAGCAGACTTCTAACTGAAATGTGTAAATGAAAGGGGTTTTGAGAGCTGTTGTCTGCGCTATGTCAAAATGTCCATGCATTTGCACAACCACCTTCAGGCCTCAGGCAACGTATGGAAAAAGATTTATGTGTTTAGGATGATCTGTCGGTGACCGCAAATAGCATGGCTTGCCAAAGCCCACTTTCAGACAGCACGATTGCATGCTTCGTGACAATGCCCCACAACTGCTCTTAGCCACATCCAAATGACATCCATAAAAGATAAATGAGAGGCATTACAGAGCAGGGCCACTATTACTGAAAGAGACCCCCCCTCTACCACTACAAATTCATTCTCAGTACTAACTTGGTATGAGAACTAGCATCCAGCTTTAAAATCAGACAACCGGTGCGCACAGATTCTAATTAGAAGTGGCAGGAGGAATGAATGCTCTTTGAGAAAGATGTGTATTTGTTTATGTAAGATCTTATGATAAGTGCATGTGAATGACTCTATCCAGCAAAGACAAAACGAAGAGGCAACATGCTAGAGAGGCAGATGGGCTAAACTGAAAACAGATTCCTTCTGGCAGGAGATATAATGTCTCATGTTATACTATCCAAAAAAAATCTGTGCTTAAGACACTAAAGCAGGAATATTGATAAGTGACACATCTAGGACTGAATGTTTTAAACCCCCACAGTGAATTTTAGCGGGATGGGGATGGAAAATACTCGAAGACCCCTTGGACTCAAAACAAGGTTTTTAAATGGCTAACTCTTCTTGGACGTAAGTAAATAAATGATGGTAGTTATAATGGTTTCACTTGTTTTCCACATCTATAAGTGTGTAAAACTCTCAAAACCATCATATGTTGTGTTTTGGATTTTGGTATGCCGTTCAGCAGCAAGGGAAGTTAATATGCCGTTCACCATCAAAACCAGCACATGTAGTGTTTTGATGTTGGTAGGCTAGTCAATCAGCACAACCAAGCCAGGTGACCAGCTTAACCAACACCAGACCAGCATAAATCACCACAGACCGTCTTAAACCAGTGCTGTTTTGTCAGCAGGGTAGGTAGCATCACTGCACAGGTTAGATATGTGGACAAAGATTTAAATTTGGGTGAATGAAAATGTGTGTCTGGAGTGTTGGAGTGACTAAAAGACCCTAACCCCTTGTGTAGTGTGTAGGGCTAACTAGCCTTCTAAGCTAGTGCTAGCATTATCTGCTATACTTTTATTTTTCTTTAGTTCTGTTCAACATTTAACAATAGCTGATCAATTTGTGGTTTAACAATTAATGGGTGATGATTTGAAGAAATTGCAAAATTGCAAGTTTATTTTCTGATTATTGATATTACACATGGAGCTTATTTATTTATCACATCTTTTATCATTTTATCATTTATCACAAGCTCTATCACATCTTCTCCATCTGTTCGAACATGATGCCTTATGAAGGAGGTGACAGGTCACTGATTAAAAATAACATGGGGAAAGTATGTAACGCTCCATAACGTGGCGTTTGTGAATGATCTTTTTAAACACCTTGTTAGCAAAAACAAATGGAATCTAGTTATGCTTGAGAGTCATTGTGCCCAAATTTCAGAACCAGCCATTCACCAGAGATATTACATTAGGCATGTTGCATGTCACATGACATGTCGCATTAGGTTCTTTATAGGCAGAATGTGTAGGATTGTTTTTTTTTTTTTGCTGTTAAAACACATCATTCAAAGTTGTAAAATGTGCTTGACCGTAATCCAAACCACAATTACAGACAAACACAATCTAACTAAACTAATAGCACACAAACAGTTGTACTTTTCATGACTTTTATTGAGCACATTGAGTAAACCTCTGTGTTAAAGACTTCTCCAAGAGCTTATTGGCAAAAGCTGTTTCAATTAAGCAGATGTGAAGGAAGTGTGGGTTTCACAGATGCTCTGCTTATTAAATTTGCGATTTTCCACTCTTCATTTGTCCCATCTCCAAGCCCAGCGTTTCCGTTTGAGGTCAAGCCCTTAGCCACTGCAAGGAAATGCAAAACAGTATGCATGCATCTTGTGTAGATGCAAGCCACTCGTGCAGACAGACACATGTCCGGTAATGGACTTGAGTTGAGGATGGTCATGGCTTCCCTGTGGCAGGTATGCAGAGGGGGCAGTGAGCTGTTTCTTGTCCGCAGCAGCAGTCGATTTTTCCTAGCTGGCTTCTGTTTCCCCTAAGGCTTAGGTTTGTGGTATTGCCTGGCGTGGTGTCCTCTCTTTCTGCACTGCCAGCACACCAGTCGTTCTGCTGCCACTTGCTTATGGGCTGCTTGGCATGTTGTTTCCTCCTCAGGCTCCTCTGCCTCATAGCATGATGTTGGTATGTAGGGGCTATGCGCTATAGCTTAGGTTCAAAATTCATGCCCATAATGCAACTTTACTTAAACTTTGACTTTGCATTTAGAAAATGTCTCAGCTCTTCCTCTTCTTTTTCTTTCTCTCTCGGCTCACACATACCCTCTACAATAAGAGTAATAAACCCAGTGAATAAATTCCCAAAAACAAACATGCAAACACTGAAGATGCAACTGTAACTATATAGAACCCAGATGTACAATAATGTGATATCAGGTAAGGAAATGTGAATGGAACAATGTACTGGGAGATATTACAGAAGTTAATCAAAAAAGGACTTCAACATAAGATTGATCCCAAACTAAATCAGGACTGGTTTCTAAAGAACTAGATGATATACAGATTATCTGCACATTTAAGACCAAAAACAAAAGCGTTTAATGGCTTGCTGTAATCATTATAAATAAATCACCAATTATAAATGATCTATAAAGACAAAGTGTGCAGGTTTTATATAAGCAACCAATAATAAATAAGGCCACATTTTTTCCATTGGTTCATAGATCTGAATTAAAGGGTAGTGTATTGTGTATATGTAAAAAATAAACATAAAACTATATTTTAGATATGAACAAAAACTGCACAGTCCAATGAATGTGTGTCTCATGTGTTGGTTGGGTGGAGTCAGGCAAATTAAAGAGGTTATGGGGTTACTGCTTACTTCCTGTCCCACAGAGACCTAGAGCCCCCCGTTTCGTTACAGACAGAGAAGGGCAGGAACCCATGTGGCTCGGCTCCTCCTGACTCTGAAAGAGTTGAGGGGATCCAGCAGGACTCTGAATGCTTTTACAGGTTCCTGAACCCCCACCCCCAAAAACACACTCACAAACGCCGGCACCTACATTCTAGGAGTCTCCACAGGTCGATCTGAACAGACAGTCAGGGAGAAAGTAGAGCCTTGGGGACGTTTAAGGTTGAAATATTTGCCCGAACCCAGCAGGACATAATTGTTCATGTTGGGCTTTGGTTGGGTTTGAACATGATTTGTCATATTTATTTGTCATATATATCTCTCCCTACTTTTTTCTATTTTTTATCATGTTGGAGTCAATTTTGTTGGCTGTGGGGTTCTCTGACATTCGTTTGGCCACTATGAGAACATGTGCTATATCACATCTCCGTATGCTGGTGTCTTAAAGACTTATACGATGTTCATTGGAGCACTCAATGTTACAATGTTAAATTTGTCTGAACTGTCTAAAATGGGTTCATGAGAGAGGTTTTGTGGTTAACAATAACTCAATAAACTGCACATTTGCACATGGATTGGGTATTGGTTGGGATTATTCGATGTTTGGGTTGGAGCAAAATTTTGCTGAGCTCAGGTCAACATAAAACCGTTGAGGATCTCGAGTTGGACTGATGCAGAATATTCCCAGGCTATATTTTGGGCCCGTTGTAGTCGAGGTGAACCATGCTTTTACAGTTAGACTTTTGGAGTTATTTGTCTCAGTCTTTGCTGCTAAGTGTAGTCCAGTCAATTCATTCTGTTTTTTATTAGCTCCTCACCAGCTCAGGCACGTTTTACTTACATTTTGACCTTTTCACCCCAAAGCACCTCTTTTTTTAAACTCCTGCTTTTTTCCTGTTTGGGCTGATGGGATTGATGATGGAAACAGGGTGTGAGTGTGTGTGCATGTGTGGGGAATTATTTAACACACATTTTTAGCCATACTTTAAGGCTACAGGGCCGTAAAAACCAAATTCAGTCCTCTATAATTTAGTTGACCCCTTCTGCTGCATTTGCACCATAGCAGTAATTTCCAAAGGAGGCTATGCTTTCCCAGATGCCCTATGCTCCATAATGTGGAGTTACCCTAATCACCCCCCACTTTCAAACACACACCATCCCCAGAACTCGCAGTCACGCAAGGACTGCCCTGTCTGCAGACCTCGACTGGCTGTTTTACTGCAAACGTCGGGAACGCCATATGCTACAAAGGGTCCGAGGGCCACATCAATTTCATGAGTAGAGTTACTGGGGAATAAATCATTTCAAGGACATAAGAGGGAGGGAGGAGTCGGGGATGCAGGCTTTGGATTCTGGAAAAAAAAAGCTAGGGAACATAAAGTCCACTCTACCTTGTCCTACTTCACACAATCAGATTTCTGCTTTTGATACAAAAGGGATACACAGGCATATTAGAGAAAGCAACAGGCTAAAATTTGTATCTTAATGCCCACAATGAGATAATGAAATGCACACAGTTATGTTGAGGTAATCTTATTTTGGCCAAACTGACTCTAGCATAAAGGTATGTGGAGGTTTGGAAAGTGAGAATGAGATTTAGGATTTTATTGCAGCCCGGTTTTTCTGAGTTGTTCTCCTGGGGACAACATACAATGCATAGTTTTTCCCTGATCTGACACACCTGGTTCAACTCATCAGGTAATTATTAATCCCCTCATGAGCTGCATCAGGTGTGTTGTAGCAGGGAAAACAAAAAAATGTGGGGCCCCTACTGTGAACCACTGGTGTAGGCTTATTAAGACTCTGTGAGAAACCTGCATTAAACACCAACTCTCATTATGAGCATGCATGTGCAAACTGTTGTGATTTTTATATTTCCCAGCAGCTCAAATTGATGTAAAATGATAAATATAAAACAGACGAAACTCTTATATTATTTATATACCGAATATGCATAATGTACTGTTCTGTTGTTTATGTAATCCATTTGGCTACCTCTCTGGTGGTAATGTGAAATTGCATACAATGTGTGGAACTTTTTTGTAACATGGGTACCTCTTCCCCAACCGGATGGATCTGATTATTATGAGCGCATTAGTGAAAGACATGTCTTCTGAGGATGTGAGTCATAAATATAAAGCTGAAAACAGTCTTCTTTCCATTTTAACAAAAACAAAATGCAAATAGATAGCAAAAACGTAGGACATAGCAAAAACATTTTTTATTTTAATGCACCTTCATGTAAAATGATTATAGTGATGCAGGGCTTTAAACAATAACTGTGTATCATTATCATTCAATATCATTCAGGTGAAATGAGTACCATTGATCCACTTTTTCCTACTTTAAAATTCTTTACATTTTGAGTTACTGAGGTGCTGGAAAATGAATGCAGTGGCATTTTGATGCTTATCACTGAAGAATTATTCAGCAAAGGTAAATGAACTAGTTCAAGAGGTTGCTACGCCTGTTGACGCTGTGAGACCAGCTCTCTGCTTCACAGTGAATATTAAAAGGTTCTTGTTTTCACGCCACTTCCACCTTAAAGGCAATGAATCTGAAATAACTCCTTTTTGTTACGTATTGAGATGTATTTCAGAGTGAAGCGTGCTGTCAGGAAGCATCTCTGTGCTAGCTGAATACTTGATGACGTGGAGGGAGATGTAATTGGAGTGGTGGCAATCAAAAGGCATTGTCAAGCTAGGTCACTATTTTGATGGTAGATTATGGCAAAACAAGAATCCCTTATTAAATGATGATTTGGTGAAATGTGCTTAATGTGGTCAGGAATGTGAACTAACAATGTAAAAACATCGATTTTGACTTCATATGGATTTTTATTGTTTATAATTACAGGCAAGCTGAAGGTAGACAGTATCTTGCGTCTGTCCATAACATCAGTATTCCAGCTGTTTAAATAATAACCAGTTTGCTGTCTTAAGTTGTGATATTTAGCAGTGGTCATAAATGGTCAAAAATGGTGCATTATTTGAATAAAATCTGAATACACAATAAAACAATTTGACACACATTAGCCCTTATCCATAATGTGTATGATCAAGTCTGATCATGATCATGATGATAGTGTACACAAATTTCAGTAGTATCAGAGCTTATCTGTGCAATCAAACTCACATCGGCTGGAAATACAAGCATAATATTTTAACAACATGAAAAATGCTGTGTACTATTTCAGATTGGAGGATTTGGAGGCCTCTCTGGTGAAGTGTAATTACACCAGAGAGAAATGACAGTGAGTGCATTAAAAGAAATTCGGTAAATTGTCTGTTATTGTCATCATATCAGTATGATGTTGATTTTGCATTTGAGACCTAAACATTAAATTGGATTTTCTTTTTGAGCCTGTACATGTGATGCTAATATGTAAGGAGTATGACACAATCTGAAAAGCTCACACGGAACTTGACTTTTACCATTTTATCATTTCAGGCTTTACGGACTAACTTGCAGCAATGCACGATTCCTGTATGTCAGCATGACTGAGTAATGAGTAATGTTCCTTCTGTCAGTTTTAACCAAAAGAATCTTGCATGGTTCTGCTTTAACTTAGAGCATATTTCTCAGGTTTTTAAAGGTTGCATGAGCAGGCATTCTGTAAGCAAATGAATCTGTCAACTGGACCAGTCTGAGGTTAGCACCCCCTTACCAATCGCAGCATAAAATTGTATTTAGACACAGCACATTCATGGCTGGAACAAAAACCACAATGTGTTTAGTCATAATGAAATCAGTGCCAACCATTTTCCCAAGTCATTACTGAGCCCTGTTTCAGCTTTCTTGACCCCCACCTCCCACTAAGTATATTTATATTTGTGTCAGTCAGAAGTATAACCATAATGTCCCCGAACTGAGATCCGTACCAGCTTTTCCAAGATCTTATTAAAAACCTGTCACTAAACATGACTGCCATCAGCCATGGCCAGTTTCTTTCTTCTAAACATGTAACACTATAGATTTTCAGATTTGATGTTCAGGTCAGAATATATTTCTTTCAATATTTTCTAAAAAAAGTCTTGAAACACAATGAGCATTATCCAGTTCTCTCTTTTTCAATTCATTCTTAGGGTTTATTTTCACATCTAGTTTGCTTGTTAAAAAAGCTTGGCTTCTAGGGACATTGTAACTTTTTCATTTTTCCTGTTTGTCTAATGGTCTGTATTTTGCAGGGATAAAAGTGCTCTGTTTGGGCAGGAATACAAGGGCTCACCTTTGCAACCATTTGGACCACAAAGCTAATTTGCATGAAAATAGAGGTACTTAATGTGTAAGCAATAACAATAAACTGTGAAACGTTTCAGTGCGAAAACGTGAAAAACGTCCACTTTAGGATAGTGTCTGAAAGATTTCCCTGCTTTGATTAATGTAAACATGGTTTTCAGAATGTATTTTGAAGACTTTTTAGCCTGCTAGAGATGCTACGTGAACTTAAAGTTTTGGTTTGAAGTTTCATTCAGTACATGACAGTTTCATACAGTAACTTCAAAAGGAGGGATGAATTTAACATGAATTAGACCATTCTTGACTTTGCACTTTAAATACATGTATTGTGAACACCCTTCCATATCGTCTACATATATGCTCACCAGACAAAAAATTAGTCACCTGTGACTGAAACATAGCTAACAGCATTTAATACCTCCCTGAGAATGAATAACAGCTGCAATGTAGGCAACATCAACGTTCAGCCACTTTTGCATCAAAGAATTGTGCAGTTGGACCAGATTTGGTGGATGCCTTTCCTGGCACAATTCTGACATACATTTCCATACATCTTCAAATTCAGCTACTTCCTTCAAACTAGTGCCATTGGCACACCCAAATCCAATGGCTCCTTTTTGCCAATCATTAACATCTCCATTGTGACCCATCTTCTACACATCACGCGAGACATTCACTGCACTGTAATACCTCTCAATCTATAAATCCCATCACACACACAGGTATTTTTAGCCCCATCATCCTTGTGTATCGTCATCTGCAGGAGCCTGAAGTTCCACCTCAAACACGCAAAGTTTTTTTGTCCCGTGATCTTTTAATCCAGGCTGCCAAAGCAGCCCTACATGTCACGAAAAGCAACACACTCACATAGATTTGTCTATGCACCCTACAACAGTTTAGCTCCACATCACTCATGCGGAAGTTGCAAGGAATGCTTTTTGAATGAGAGGCTATCACTGAACTAACGTAGGATGCATCGTTAAACTAACATCAACAGTTGAATGCGATAGAAATAAATATTAACAATGAAAATAATGACAAAAATAATAATGTTAATATTAATTATAAATATAATATTAATAGATAACCCTTCTTATTAAGACACTTCTTCCGAAACATAGAAGAACTATTGGCTTTATAAAATTAAAAAAAAACTTTCAAAGGCGTTGTTCAGTGGCACAGTTGGATAGACGTGTGAAGGTGTCGAAAACTGGCGTATTATACGGTTGTGGGTGCGCTTTCCTTCGTGTTTCTTTTCATAATGGCAACGAAAGCTCTCCGTGATTAAGAACTGATTTATTGAAGTACTGTAAAGTTTTCTACGTTGTCTTTTATGATATATGTTTGTAATAAAGACTAAATTGATGACATCTTTTTTCGTAGGGCTAACGTTACACAGCTGACCCACACGTAAGTTATAGTGATTTGATAAATGCAGCCATACTCTTAAACACAGATACAAATTAGGACATACATTAAATACTACATGTTTACAGCATTTGATGTTCTAAATGTTCGTACCAGAACACCGATGTAAATTATTTTAACTTACTGACATGTTTCATTTTACTGCCTCCTGCGCCATCGATGACGTAGTCACCCGAAACTAAGCTTCTAACGACAGGTCTACAGCTGTAGTTCCAACTACACAACTTAACCACAGGTTGCGAACGTTCGGGGGAACTATGGTTTCGGGAAACACGTTTGTCGCTTAACGATGGTTCGGACAATGTCACCAGCGTAGTTCCCCCCATAGTTCCAACCGTGGTTTTGGGAAACACTTGCTCCAGCTTCCAGCTTTGCAACTATGGTTTTGGAAAACGCACCCCTGAACGAACTCATGCATATATGTCAGTCTTAAAGGCATGTCATCAAAAACGGCTCCATGCTTAAACAGGATAAAGGTAGTTGGAAAACAGTCAAGTAGAAATATATTATGGCAATTTTGGTACCTGAACACATGTAAATGTCACAAGTGGGGGAGAAAAATTAAAGGAAAATGGGCCCCTACTATTAAAATTATATATTATATGATGTACTATATTAAGGCAACAAGTCTGTGGGCTACAATGATTTTACCATGGCTATGGGAGGCTGTTAGGCACAATGTGGAGTGGCAAAAAAAACAACAACATGATGTTCAGTAAGTAATTTATTATTACATGTATTATCATCACAATATACAATTCAGCAACATCAAACTATTTATTATAAGTAGCACTTTTTTCACATATTTAATAGCATAAAATAGAACATTCAAAATCTTTGTTATCATTTCACATAAGCAATATTTCTAATCATTCTCAAAAGTCTGGACACAAAGACTCTGTTGTCCCCATTGCGAGCTGCTGGCCTTCTTCAGCTGGATGTTTGGGAAAGGACTGCAGTTTTGTGGGGATTTCCCTCAGGCATCGCAGCACCACAGGTAGCCATGAGATCATCTTCTAAGGAGGCTGTTAAGACACACTGCCTGTGGGCATGACCCTTATCTGACTCTGGGGGCAATTATTTGTGGACACGCAAGGGCTCCGGCCTCTCCGTCTCGGTGGAAAGTGTGGTATGTGTTAAAGAATGAGTCTGTGTGAGTACAGGAGAGATTAGGGCTGCGTAGCGTATGTCTTTAATGAACATCGCAGGAAATTACAATTAAAGCAGAGACAGCAGGTTGGAACCACATGGTAATGTGTTGACAGTAATGCATTACTCATTTAGCACAGCTTGGATGGAAGAGGCTCATTTGTCACTATGAATCATCATCGTACTGTAGATTGTGACTGGTTAGTCATGAGTGAGATTAGGTGCTTGAAATGTCTGAGGCAGCAGTCATGAATGCTAAGCATTTACAAGAAATGACGTATTTACAGCACAGTTATGTGTCGGTGTTGAACCCCTGCTTACACCATTAACAATAAAGAGGTGTGAAAAAGATTTCTTGGAGCAATGCCATGGAAGAACCACTTTTCAGTCCTTTTCAGTCTCTAATTATTAAGTTGAAGAGTGCTTTGAGGAACCAAAAGTGTTTAGTCTCTGGCAGGACTCCAAAGAACATTAATTTAAGGAGCGTATATAGGCCGTGGGCCTTTATTCAGCGGCACAGCTTATTACTGTTACAGAAAGCTCACACTGCCCTCTTGTGCTGCTTTAAAACTCCCCTTACACACAAAACACATGACTTTCACCTGTGAATAAACACATGTGGTTTTTGCACACCTCTGGTGAGCACATCTGAGAAAGTGTTCACATGTAAAAGAAGTGTGTGATCACGTGAAAAAAAAGAAAAAAATGAAAAAAAAAAAAACATGCAATGTGGGGGTGCTGCTTGGGGTGTGAAATGTGTGTCATTTTTCAGGAAGGGATGGCCAAACCCTGATATTACAAATGCAGATATACTGTATAAATACATGTAGTCCATATCACCCCTGTCCAGGGAAAACCAAGGGTCTCTAAAATGGCAATTTTACAGGAGAGGGGAAAAAAACTAATTTCATTTTATTGTTTTCAATTTAATTCTGTTCATCATGAAATTTTCACACAGTGTAAAGGACAGCTGCTGTGTTCAAATGATGCATAAAAAAAAAAAATCAACAAAAATGGAGATGCGTGTTTTGCTTTGGACAGGGACAATATACAGTACAATTGCACTCCTCAATAAATGACTGTTGTGAAATCCTGCTATTATACAACTATAATACAAAGTTATATTATTGTATATTATTTTATAAATATTTATAGATCATATTACACGAGAGTGGGTACATTGGTAACCCTGTGACATTGGTGTTACCTTTTTGTTGCCTTTATTTTTTGGGATTAAATCTAAAATGATAATGCTGAAACTGAATGGACCCCATATTTTACTTTACATGCTACATAAACTATCCATTCTGAATCTATATTTGGCATGAAGTTGTTCTGAATGGTGTAGTATTCTGCATGTAACTCTGACCACTGTTGTAACTAGCAAAACTAGTTCAGTAGTGCATTTAATGTCAGGATTGCCAGTATAAGGTCAGTAGTGTGTATAAAGCAGACATAAACAACCTGGTTGCTATAGAAAGCATCCTTTGTATGTGTGCGTGCCTGTGTTTTATTATTATTTGTTGATTTTGTCCATCATTTGGGGGGGGGGGGTCGCCAGTCAGAGTCCTCTCATTCTGTCATAGCTTCAGTTGTTGTCACTGTGGAACTAACGTTGTTTGGTTTTCTCACTGACAGAACAGTGCTGGATGAAGACTGATTGATGTCCATGTCATCGTTTCGAAAGTAGTAGTAGTAGAGAAACAAGAAGAAACCTGAGAAAAGTTTTTTGAGAAGGTTTTAATTAAATAAGTAATCCTTAATAGATCAGTCTGATAGAACAGTGAAGCACTCTTTTAACACATTGTATTGTATTTGTTGTTGTTTATGTAATTTAAATTGATTTTTTAAAGCATCATAAATTTTTATGTATTTTGTTTTTCTGTCCAGTAAAGCTATTTCAACTTTCCAAAGTATGTACATTATCTGGCACTACAGAGTGCAAAAAAAGTTTAATCTTTATGGCTTTGTTCAAATAATAAGTTCATCAGGCACAGATTACTGTCAATTTATTATGGGACATTCAAAGAACCTACATTTTAAATCAACCTATTTAACAACATTTTTTAAGTTTTAGTAAACAGTGTACTATCAACACAGCCTTCAAAATCAATTAAGTTGCATCAGAATGTTCATGATTATGTGACAAAAAAAAAAAATCACCAAATATACAGTAATTATAGTAATATAATAATATGCTTTCATTGCTAATGTGCTATGGGACAACGATGGGGTGGTGGTTGGGTGCAAAAATCATTGTCACAGGAAATGCAAGGTAGAAATAGCTTAGCTATTTCTCAACTCCATTTATAGGTCTGCCGTTAGTTGTATTGGTTGTATTGATGTTATTAGGGATAATATAACATGGAGGGCCTAAAGTGTTAAAAAAAGATTGCAACGCATATATATATATATATATATATATATATATAATATATATATATAATATAAATTACAAACTATTATTCTGTCAATAAATGTAGTTTGTATAGAGTATGCTGTGGACAGAGGACAAGAACATTTACTCACCCACCACTTTATGTTGCAGTCATTTCATGAATGTTTGTCACAAAATAATGAACATCATAATATATCATGTGTTATGCAAAAATCTTTGCTTTATGAGTTTTGGTTAACTGCGATTTTCATGAGCACATTATTTACCACCAGTTTTATTTAGCACCATGCTAACTGTGTCCTATGTACATTTTCCCACACTATTTCCCATAGTTCCTTACACCCACTGTAAGAAGTGTTTCATCATAAAACATTACTTCAATTTGTTGCAAGCAAATGAATTAGGTTTGTTCAGCCTACAAAAGGACTTTGAACAAATGATTCTTTCAAAGTAATTTTTGAGTTGATTGTAACAAATTGAAGGGTTTTTTTAGGTTGTACTTTTTACGGTGTGCACAGTGCACTATATACATACACATTACAGTCAAACATTGTTTCATTAATAGCACAAAGATTTTTCATGAGATGGTTATAGGTGTATGCATATCAAGAAACTGGCATCTGCACATGCATAACTGAGGTCTGTACAAATGGAGGAAGTGCCACCTACCTTGGAAAGAATTGAGAATGGTGAAGATATAGTAGGATGGAATAGCCATAGCTCCATAGCTGAAGAAGGCCACACCCCACGTCAGGCCCAGTAGAAAAGTAAGACTAAAGATCGCTGCAATTTTTTTCCGTGTTGTTCTGATAAAGCTATTTTTCGTAAATCTTGCCTGAGTAATCTTCCGGGTAGTCATAATAAGGACTACTAATGTGAAGATGAAAATTAGTGCATAGTAGCCAACATTTATTATATAATGAATGTATATATTTGTGATCCAGCACCTAGGAATTTAAAAGAGAAACATTTGGATTTTAGGAATTAGAGACCTTTTGATATGAGCTTTAAATTACTTCTGAAAACAGCTTACATTTGTACATTAGTCAGGTAAGTGTATGTCCCAGAAGCTGCAATCACAATGACAATCAAAGCTGGAAATCCTGAAAAAAAAAAAAAAAACAACAATTCAGACACATTTAGTTATACTGAGTATTCCCATTCATTAAAGGCTTGGATGCAAAAGAATAGACCAAAATCAGGTATGCTAACCAGAACACAGGTTACCAATGCTATCCTTACACATCTCTTTAACTGGTATCACATGCCTGATGCTTCCTAAGATTATGCTGTGCTTCTATCTCCCTAAAATGCCCTGGCATAAACCAAATTACATAGATATATACCTGAAACTGAAAATCTGAGCTCTACACTCTACAGGATGTGCAGTCAGGTCCATAAATATTTGGATGAAATGAAATAATGAATATGAGCTCAAAGTACAGACTTTCATTTGAGGGTATTTAAATCCACATTGGGTGAGCAGTGTAGCACATTCTTAAAAAGAAAGAACAAATGGGTGAGCTCAGAAACACCAAAAGGCCTTGAACACCACAGAAAACAACTGAGGTGGATGACAAAAGAATTACGTTCCTGGTGAGGAAAAATTCCCTTTCAACAGTTGGCCAGATCAAAAACACCCTCCATGAGGTAAGTGTAGCTATTGTCAAAGGGATTTCACAAGAGTACATGCTGAAGGTCTACCACAAGATGTAAATCATTTTCAATCAAGACTCAAAAACAATAAGACCAAATGAAAGTTTGGCAAAAAACATTTTAAAAAGTCTGTGCAGTTCTGAAACAGCGTGTTACACAACCTGACAAAGATGAACTGGTATGAATAATGGGAAGAGAAAAGTAGGCAGAAGGAAAGGATCGAAACACACCACCTCATCTGTGAAGTCATGTATGACTGCCAATGGAACTGGTCGCCTTGTATTTACTGATGATGTGACTGCTGACAAAAGCAGCTGGATTATTTCTGTGTACAGGGTTATATTATCTCCTCAGATTCAGCCAGATGGACAGTGCTTCACAGTGCAGATGAACAGTGATGCAACGCACACAGTGAAAGCTTCACAAGACTTTTTTAAGGTAAAGAAGCAGGATGTTCTGCAAAGGCCAAGTAAATCACCAGACCCCCATCAAATCAAGCATGCGGATTAAAGCAAAGCTGAAGGTGAAATGAGCAAACAAACAGCAACTGAAGGCCTGGCAGATCCTCTCCAGGGAAGAAGGAAAAGAGTCATATCTATGGATTCCAGACTTCAAGCAGTCATTGACAGTAAAGGATTTGCAGCTAAATATTATGTTAGTCTGTCCCATTACTCCAGACAGCTAAAATAACAATAACTTTGTTAACTTTCAAATATTCATGGACCTGACTGTATATAGCATTGTGCAAAAGGTTTAGGCCACCTGAGAAAATATTTATAGCTCATTAAGCATTTATTGGCTCTTAACACAGATATATAAACAAATACAAACTAAAATATAAACTATATGTTGTGATTTTTTGGGTGTTTTGTGATTCTTCTGTTAGCCTAACCATTTGCAGTGCTCTCTTCAAGTGTTTATAGTTACCCAGTACTCGCTTCAGCTAATCAGTTATTGCTGCGGATGGTAATGAACAAATCCATGCAATGATAAATGCAGTGAGAAGTCAGGAACCAAAGCTGTGTTTTTAACTGTATTCTTCTAATCAGCATATTAATGACTGCCTAAAGGCTGAAGCACACTGGACATGCTGCACCATATCATGTAACACTACATTACGTACCATCAGTACCAGCAGTACTATAGAATACTGGCAATGAGAGGCAGTAAAGGCAGGTTAATTTTTTTTCATTCTACTTGTAGAAATTGAATGAAATAGTGTTTAGCATCACTCATCACACTCGTTACTCATTACTACCTTTTCACAGAGTTGCTGTTTTTGAAACAGTACTCTGGAAGGGTGTCAAACCTGCTTTAATCACTATTTTTTTAGTTATTTGTTTATTAGATGAAGCAAATGTGCATTAGCATTTGCAGACAAATGTTACGTTTGAAAGATACAGGATGTAAAAAGACTAAAAAACTGACTGACTTTCTCTGTGTTAAATACAAGCCACATGTGGCTTATCTCAACAGGGTTTTTATTTAATGTGGTAATGTTAAAATACCACGTGGTGTACACTGTGACGCTCCAAGGAATTGTCATGGAGTGTGGAGTGTGTTGTCATTGCATGCTTACCTCCATCATATACAATAGTTTTGAATTTCCGGACACTGCATGACGCGACATGGTGCAGAGGCATTAAGATTTTTGCACAAATCTTCTTGAATGACTTGATTGTTATATTTTCACTTTGTAAGCAAGCTGAGCCAGTGCGTTTCTCAAACCAGACGTTTCTGTAAACAGCTGACCTAACTAGCCAACTAACACTAACAGCTATTTAAATGGTTTCCAGCGTTTATTCTTCTGTGTTATCCTCTGTTATCATGAACTACATAGCTGGAATATGATTTTTCCCTCTTTTTGATGCCCTCTAATGTTACAAAGTCGGGATTCCTTTGAAATTCAAATTATTGTAGAAATGCAGACATTGATGAACTTGCAGTTCTTCAAGGTGAACTTTCAAGTTAAGCTGTAAAGTCTGACTTGAAAGGACTGAAATTGCTGGAACAGACTAAATAATCACATCTGAAAGACACAGCTGACAAAAATGCTACCAACATGCAAATAGCGTTGCAAATCTTAAATTTACATTATAAATCTTTCTAAAAGATCTATATAAAAGAAACTTTTGAGTCTTTTGAGTCTATTGATTGTGTTGGTATGTTACTAAATAGGAGTTTAATTCTAATTAAAACATAAAATGTTTATACAAATATTTTTGTTGTTAATTAGAAATACTTATGGTATACTAATGGTACTATAACTTGTAGACTTTGCTTCATCTTTCATCTTTTAAAATTGCTATTACTGTCGTGACTGATGAAGTGGCTGTATAAGTGAAATAATTGATTTTCACTGATTGATTTGATTTATTACAGCAATGAATTATAATATTCTGAGCTACAGCTGGGAACAGAATAATGGACAATAGCAAGTACACCAACCAAAGTACACACAGTCTCTAACTCCTAAACATGCATTCTCTGTTGTCATATTCTGTCAAGTTTCTTCTTGCAAGACAAAAAAAACTGTCTAGTATGTTCTTCCCAAGAAGAAAAAGCAGAAAATACAACCAACTACTAAGACTGAACTTTGGAGTACTGAACCTTATGTAATTAGCGCAATGGATGGACATGCTAAGTAGAAATGATTTTATATTACATTTAGTTGTTGAAGATTCTGTTACATTTTTAAATTACATATATGTTCTCTGCTTTGTTTCCCATGATGCTGAAAGAATAATGGCTGTTCAGACTAGAAAATAAAAAAATGAAAGTGTGATCTCAGACCTTCGCACAGTGCTGGCCTTAAAGATTGCTTCCATAGAAAATGTATAATAAAAAACATGAATAAACATATGAATAATGATTGAATGAATGAGTTTGATTACTCAGAACTCACCCCATCCTAGGGCAAGGATTGAGGCTTTGAACCTTTTGTTGTTCATGTTGACTACAGCGAGGGTCAGGTAGAAATGAAGCCCCTGAATGAAAAACCATGTGAATGTGGCCAGCATGGAGAAGTGCATAACTGCTGCTATGATGATGCAGCCTGCAGTGGTTTTTGCGTTTGTTATTTGCTGGTTGGACAAGAAGGTTATGTTCAGGAGGCTCAACGCCACAAACAGATTCATCAGGATTGTTGTGCCTAGCCTGGATTTAGGACGCCTAAAGAAATAAAGACATTTTATTCTGGTAAGTAAAATAAAATTACTCACTGTATGGGGTTTTATGTTTGTCTAGCTGTATGCAAAACCTTGGGCACCCCAGGCACATCTTACATACTTCACATACTTTGTTGATTGTTGGTAAACTCTCTGCAGCAAACAATTTTAAATTTAAAGTGCTATTTTTTTCTGCAAATGTTAATGCACATTAACTTTATCTATTAAAAAAAAACTAGTACTTCAAGCATGTGCAAATGTTTGGATACCTTTTCAGAGTAATGTCTTAAAACCTAATTAACTCATTAGGCCATAATTTGTTAGACCTGTTAGGCAGGTAGGCAGGTCAGGCAGGCCAACAAATGTCACTAGGAATTGGTAGCTGATGACAATGACAACCTTGCGCTTACTTCTCTAGGGAGCTGACTAAGGATCAGAAAATGAAGCTAACTGTCATCTACAAGGAAAAGCTATGAAAAAGATATCAAAATGCTATTCACTGTCTGAGAGACAGTTAAGGGAAACTATGAAAGTTATGGCAAAAGAAAACTCTGCGTAAACTCTCAGAGAGAACTGCTGGTGATGAAGGCAAAGCAAAACCCCTATATGACAGTAAAGGACCTGCAGGAAGGCGGTGTGCTGTTCTGCTGTGCAGTGTTGGTTGCACAAACATGGTCATCAGACCTCATCATCAAACTTATCACAACACCAATGTCAGAAGTGCAGAACAACATCTAGATAACCCTAGAGGAATTTTGGTGTGGATTGATAGAACTCTTTAGTCACAGTCACCACAGGTATGTTTATAGAAAAAAGGAGCACCATTTGATGAAAAGAACACCTTGCCAACTGATACACATGGGAAAGGATCTAACACGTTTATATGGGGTTGTGTGGTAGTCAGTGCCACAGGAATCACTCCAGTTGAAAGGAAGAGTGAGTTCAACTAAATGTCAGCAAAACAGGTAGCATGTGACACGGTCAGTCAAGAACTGAAGCTGAAAGAAGCCAGCTTCTACAACAGGAAGCGCATCCAAAACATCTCAAAATCCACCATGAACTACTTCAAGAAATGCAAGCAGAAACTTTTTTGAATGGCACCTCACAATCCCCGGATTTGAACATCTTAATCTGTGGGTAGATATTAATGCAGTGCTTGGTGGATGGCCCAAGATTATCACAAAAATATGAGCATTCTTTTAGACAGAATGGGTGAAAAGTCATAATAAAACATAAATAAAAAAGACTCCTATCTGGCTACAGAAGGCATTAGCAGCTGTGATATCTGGTACAAAGTACTGACTTACTAGGCCGTCTGAACATTTGCACTGGCCAGAATTACAGTTTAGTTTTTTGTTATCTTATAAGTTAATCAAATCAAAGTGTGTGCCTAACATTTGCAGAAAAAAACAGATAGCTGCAGTGGTTGTATCAAAGAAATATGAAATTTGGCCAATGGTGCCATACAACTGTATACTCTCACTTTAATGCAATATAATACTATAATACAATATAAATACTTTTAAAATGAAGATAATATGACAGTCTAAAATGATTTTACCACATCACAAAGTGAATGAACAGGCCTACGAGAAGGAAGAATGTGGACAAGCCACAGCCAATGCTGGTGATATAGGTCAGTGTTGTGACATCTGCTTCAGGGATGACCTGGTTTGGTGGCGACTGAGAGAGTAAAAAAATCAGTAGATTTAAGTCAAACATAGGAAATTTTAAACATCAAGGACTGGTGGATTTAAACTGGGGCTGGATCATAAAGTGATTTGGCCCCTACCTGTCTACCTTTATTACTGAATATTGAAAATTAGATTAAAAAATAGAGATCTTCTTTTGCCAAAAATTTGCATTTCCTCACAACATTATTTGCATTTCCATTGCATAGGTTTTGTGTTCCCTTGAAAAATCCATTGCATTTGCAAGAAAATGAAAAATGATTGCGAAAGGAATGCAAAACAATGGCAAGGGAACACAATGTCATTACCTTTTTTTTTCGACCAAGTAGGGAACTCGTAGGGAACTTGTACGTTTTCCTTTTCCAGTGGTCAGTTAGTTTTTTATGATATCACAACAAGTTACCCAAGGCCTATGGCACACCACAAAGACAGCATACTAACTATAGCATAAGGCAAATCACTACTATTTGCAACATTAAACCTTGAATTTCCCTGTACAGCTCGTGTCCAGTCTTCACCAGCACATTTACCCCAATGAAGACATATAAATTGAAATTGGACAGCTGAAATGTACATAATAAAGCCAGAAAAAGCAACAAACCTAAAAACCCCAACCACATCCTAGCTAAAGTGTACTTCCAGGAAGAGAAAATGACACAAACGTTTAGGAAAGACATGGCAAGCGTCAGGATTGTGGTGTGCTGTAACATAATGCCAAATTATTTTTTTGATTGGTGCTAGTAAAGTTCCCACCGCAAGTCAAAACAACTATTTAAATTTTCTCATAAAGGCTCACTGGGACCCCTATTGGCTTGTGCCCCTGTGCACACACCCATAAAACCCACCCGGGCATGGTTTAAACTGAGGCTTAGCTCCAAATTAATTTGTTTTCATTAAAAGTTACATGCAGATAAAAGCTACAAAACTGGAGGAAGCTAGCACACTTAAAGTGTTACGCAAGTCGTATATTACTATATGAAGTGAATCAGTTAAAGTAGATAAACATTGACAAAAAGACAGCACGTAGCAGTATAATAGTAATCTAATAGTATCTTTTAGAAAGTACATTGACTTAATTGCATTGAAAATGCCACTTCAGTGTGACAATTAAAATGACTTAGTTTTTGCATGCTCATATATAAATGGTCTGAGAAGATTCTTACCATCAATATTGCAAAGAAGGTCAGATGAGTGCAACTGCATTTTATCGTGTTGCTGAAAGTTTGTGTGTCACAGCCAAATGTGGTCCAGTTGGGAATTTCTGAGGCTGCAAGATATTTGTTTAGAGAAATATTAACTAAATATGTTTATGCTTTTAGTTTTCACAAGCATTTTTGTATTATTGCACTTTTAATAATTACCTGTTTCATTCCAGGAACTGCAGGTCATATTCATGTTGGTCTGTATAAATGAAAATAAATAGCAACGTAACTGCTCAGAAATAAATGAAACTGGCTATATTGATATTTGTCAATGAAACCTTGTCTTACCTTTTCCACATGGTTGAAGGAAATGTTTATGCTGTGATTGAGATTTACGATATTGGTGCCCATTGTTATTCCAAAAACCTCATTTTTTAAAACCCTCACACTGCTGTCATTCTAAAACAAGAATGACAGAAAGCAGGCTTTATGTATTTTTTAATGTTAAGCCAAAAAAGCAAACTATCCTGCAACACATCTCAAATAGCATATCTCCAGGTCTAATCCAAAAAACGAGTAAACTATTGGTTCTTATCTGTAATACCATAGCAAGGTCAGGAAATCGCAGAACTCCGACAAAGGGTGTGACATTCAGTTTGGAACGTGCCAGATTAAACGCCTCCACTGGAATTTTCACAGACCATGGAAATTGTGTCTCCTGCAGGTCAGTCACGGCCTGTGGAGGAAGGAAAAAGCTTTTTATAGTTTTGTTTTGACAATAAGTCACTCAGAGTCTACTTATGTATCTATGTATGCATATATGTACAAGGTTGAGGCATAATGGAATACAAGTATTCAGAAATGAAGTGTCTGTATTTAGTCCAAGTAACATTTTGTACAGGCAGTGTTCTAAATACAGTTATGTTTAGACTACTTATCCACTAAATTTGAAAAAATATATACTACCTTAAACAGAAACACCATGAAGTTTTGTTTATTAAATATTTTAAATCAGAATTTTAAAATCAGAATGTTGTGTACAGTCATACTCTGAAGAAGAATAGCTTTCCTGTATTGTCTTGCTAAAGCCTGAATAGACTGTTAAATCACTGTGATGAGTCAGTTATTAATCTGAGCACCAATAAACTCTTTTGAGAGATAATGAAACTGAACAGTCTCCATAGTAGTGGACATGTTCACGAGTGATGAGCATTTCATGTTTTGTTAATGTAGGTCATGAAAGGGCAGTGAACTAAAGAAGTGAACTAAAGAAGGCCATGAGAGGCAAAATATTGTTGATAATTTTGGATTAAGTTAAATAATTGAATTTTCCATGAAACACAATTACAGAAAAAACAGGTAACAAGTAACAGTGAGGAACAATGTGAATTAAATAAAACATCTGTTTTTTATACTGTGACGTATATGTATTCTAAATGTGCTTCAAATTACTTTTTATATATTGTAGCGAAATACATTTAAGACAATGTATTGGGTGTTCAGTCATCAGTACTTTTCCCCCTCACTTTGTTGCCCAACCCTATGTATGAATGTATGTACATATGTTAGGGGGCTGGTAAAGAGCAGGCTACATCACAGTAGGTGAGTTCAGTTTTTAACTATTAATACAAATATTGTCCATCTTAAAGTACAGAATAATAAGACAAAATACCAAATACAGATTTACTAGCAAACTCTGTCTTATTTCTGGCACTAATATGGATGCCACAATGTTCAAAAATAAAAAAGATAGGGGATTAAATACACTTATTTATTTTTGATCATAATAAAACTCTTGTAAAAACCTATCAAGTCACATTACAGTTTTAGAAATGCGGTGTTCTAAATGGATTACTATTTCCTAATACTTTGGTAGATTGGGTACAACATTATCCAATAGCAGGTTTTGCCTAAATAATGATTTGACACTATTCTTAACACATAATTGTCAAATACATATGGTAAAACTGGCTCGGCAACCACTGCTTTACTAAAGCTACTCTTTCATTATTCCTGCGTTGTGGATTTTGTCTGCTGTGGTATGTATGTGCATGGCAGAAATGTAACCACCATTCTCATCTTCTGTTCTGTACGTAGGTAAAAATGTTATTTTGTAATTAAGTTGAATGAATTGCATATTTATTTAGACAAATATATTTTATTTAGCTTTTTCCTTTTTTACATTTTGACGTACTATGAAAATAAGTAATTATTTTGACCTAATGAGTCACAGTTTGAACCTGAAGCAGACTGATGAAAGACTTCTTCTACTTGACAGTAACGGGCTTGCATACAAAAGGCGTGAGCTAAAAACTTGGTTATATTGTGCTGCTCATATTTTAATGACATAGTTACCCATAGTTAACCTGCTAAACCTGACACCCACAACAGCGTCAATGGGTCAGTAGATTATATTAAATAGTCTCTTAAATAATCTCTTATTAAATCTGCCCCTAAAATCTAACTTGATCTGAATGACTAAACATTTACATGAATTGACAAAAGATGATTACATGAAAGAATCTGTGTGTGTGTGTGTGTGTGTGTGTGTGTGTGTGTGTGTGTGTGTGTGTGCAAGTGTGCGTTTCAGAGTCCTTACCTCCATCTTCTGATCTTGGGAATATCCTATGCTGACATCTGCATCTGTGAGTTGTTTATGAATGAGGCCTGTCACATTTCCACTTGTAATTGGTATAGATATATTATTCGTTGATTGTGCCTTTAATGAAATGTTTTCCATGAGCTCTCTGTAAATTGAAAAGCAGCTTTATTATTATTGCTTTTTAATAAGAAAAGGAAGAACATGCAATTTTTACCACCTTTTAAATACAGCATTTGATATAATTCTCTGCTTGAAACTTTGTCATCAGCTGCATTGCTTTCTTATGAATCAGCTTCTGGGTCATAGCAACATGCTAAACTATTCTAAGTAACCTACTTACTGGTAGCTACAACAGTAGCCTACTTACAATGCTGTCTTAATGCTTGTCCCATGTTTGTTCTCAGGTCGTGAACTACTACTTGTACTTGGTGGGCTTGTACCGGATGGACCTGGTGAGGGAATGCATTTCATGCAATCCATACTTCCATTCTGCTGTACAGCAACAATGTAATTGCTGTTTCTTCCTTGAAACGAAAAAAAGGGCAAAAAGACAAGAATTTGTGTGAACTGTGATTTGATTAATGACTTTTTCTTCTGAGAAAACATGATACAAACTCTACCCACGACAGTTAAATAGGTGGCTTTGATTGAAAGTTTCTTACCCCTTGTGTACCAGACCAGAATTGTACCTCAAAGCATTCACTAGGACTGGATGACTGCATGATTATTAGCACAATGTGTATGGAACTTGTGAACACATAGAAATGTTTACAAAAATGAACTAGCCTCCTTTTACTAACTCCTTTAAAGATGCCATAGAATGGAAAGCTGTATTTCCACTGGCATAGTTGACTAAAAAGAGTTAGCATACCATAGAACTGACATACCATGAACCTCAAACACAAATACAAATCCTGCATTTGGAAAAGAGGCAGTACAACAGGCCGATTCCAAAATCCTAAGCTATTAAGTAACAGTCGTGACGTATTAATAATAATTCTGCCCCCAAAATGTATATACAGTGACAATGGAGCAACAGCAATGAAAATGCCGGCATGTGAAGAAATTCCAACCATTCCAGGCTATGATGGGGATGTCAACACCTTTCGTACTGAAGTTGGCTTCCTATTTGCCGGCTTTGTAATCAAATGTTCTGTTACACTTTACATGCTAGGTCCTAGTCAGCTTTAACTCAGTTAAAGTCAGTTTCTGAAACCTTTATGAGCATCACAAGCCCAACAGCAGCCGGCAAGTAGCAGCCGTGCTGTGATTTTTATCACTCTTTTGTTGGTCAACGCAGATCATCTTAAACTGAAAGATTCATAGTGAATAATGACTTTAATTTGCTTTAAACTAGGGCTGCCCTCTAGAAGTTGACGAGTCGAATCGTCAGTCAGAGACCCATTAAGTCGACTGAGAACCTTCAAGTCGACTGACAACAGTGACCTTTTTTTTTTCTCGTAAAACAGACAAAAGCTTACAAAAATGCACAAGAACTTTAAGAATTTAAAAAAGCATTTTAATAATTATTAAAAGGGGGAATAATAAATATTCTAAAATAAAAGTTCTAGCTGGGCTATGACCATGCTTGCTAAAAAATTAAATCCACGTGACAACGTGCGCTGGCGGTTCACTGTTGAAGGGAGCTAAAGCTGTGAAGCTGAGAAACACGAGTGGAACATGTCTCAGAAAAAGTCTGGAGGAGCTTTTGAAGAAGAGAATCCGAACGAATTAAAGCTAATTCTGCTCGTCATTTAGTCAGACATCGAACACTGCTTCAAACCAGTGAGTTGACTTTCGTTTTAGACATAATGGCTGTTTGCAGCGAAGGAAAAACGGACCGAAGTTTGTTTTATTATAATTCCATTATTTTAGAACCTAAATTACAGATATTTTTATTTATTCGTTTACAACTAAGATTATTTTTATTTAAAGACAGTCACTTAATATGCCTGCCGATAAACCAGAAATAATTATTTCAGTGCAGGTGATATAATAATTAAACGGTTTCAGGTCTACCATTCTTCTTTTCATCTAAAAATAATTTAAATATTGACTAATTTGGTTTTATTTAGGAGTTCATTATTTATGAGAGATGAAAGACGACGGATCATCCTACTGAAGAAGCTGTTAAAAGTGAAATTAAAAAGACAGGCTATAAGCGCTAATTTTTAGCATAAATACGTTGCTTGCTGCCCGACGCTATATTCTGTAATTAAATCAGGCTCCAGTTCAGTTCGTTCATCATATGCCACGTCTCTTTTAGTTCAAAATATGTTCCTGTGACTCTGCTGACTTTCTAAATGAGGAGGACATCAGATCTGAAACGTATGCAAATTGATTTACTGATTACTAGATAATGTATATAGAGAAAAAACATGAACGAATAGTCGAATCGTCAGCCAGGACGGGCGAATCCGATTCGACTGACAAAATTCTGAGTCGGGTACAGCCCTACTTTAAACAACTTTTAAAAGTATGTTGACTCTGGCTTATTTACACAGGGGTTAATTTGGTTTACAGTCTATTTTGCCATCCTTCTCATGTGTAATCATCACAGTGTCTCATAGTATACCAGCCAATCAAAGCAGTACGGTGGCAGAGAAATGCGAAACAAATTAACATTTCAGAAAACAAAATTACAAAAGCAAAAACAATTTTACAAGACGTGAAACACTTTTACAAACTCCGAATTCTGACGGAAAGGGTAGGTCTAACACACAGGAAGTGCTTGTTGCGGACCCTTATCAATCAAACTCTTCCTTATACCATTAACTGCTGGTGCATGCATTCGCAGCTCGCTCTGTGCTTTTTCAGAGCACATTCCTTCAGCGCTTTAGGGAGTCAGTGTTACGGGTGCCGCTTTGTTGTTTGTTGTTGTAAATTCCTGTAGAATGCTGGTAATTTTCTACATTCAAAATACGCCAGTGCAGTAGTGGGGTGCATAGCTCGCTGCATCCAAGCTGAATACATTTCTTTGTGGAATTCACTGTGTGACACTGACTCTACAGAGCGTAGGACATTTAAGGTGATATTCGTGTCCATAACATACAAACAGGTAGCCTTGCCACTTAATTAGCTACAAAGCTCCGTGTGCAAGTGCAAAGCATGTCCTCAATTGGTTCTTCATCTCAGAGAAACTGGTCTGGGATTCCCAAGTGAACATAAAGGTAGACTTCAGGGGCAGAACTTGCCTAGAGATCCAATAATGGCAGTCAATAGCCATAGAACTTCACCTCATGGTTAACACTACAACTACATGAAATAACCCACACAACCTAACCCTAACCCTAGAGTGGAAGAAAGAGACGAACAGGCGACGTCTAAACGTCGAAAGCAGGTGAAATGTAACGCTAGCCATAGTGGATAACCAGCTAGCTAGCTTAAATGGCTAAGAGCTTTTGCAAAACAGCCCATGTGGTTTAGACATTGCCTGTTCGCCTCTTTCGTCTGCTCTTTTAAAAACTCTAAAGACCTTCCACAGGAAAAACAAAAGCGTACCAGCTGGCTAAAATGCGTGCAACAAAATGGACAAAACATGCTATAGCTCACTCGACCAACAAAGGGTCCGCAACAAGCATTTCCTGTGTGTTAGACCTACCCTTTCCGTCAGAATTTACAGTTTGCAAAAGTGTTTCGGTACTGGTAAAAGTGTTTCACGTCTTCTAAATTTGTTTTTACTTTTGTAATTTTGTTTTCTGAAAAACATCTGAAGTCACATACCTTCAATGTATACATCAGAAACCAATTTAAAATGCTGAATAAATGGTCTCTATAGCACCTTGAAAATGATAAATGATTTAAATGACAAAAATTGTCATTAAATTGTTGATGGCTTGAGTAGCAGTAAGATGTGATGTTCACCTGCGCATGAAGTTGAGTTATAAGGCAGATTTTTGCAGAGTTCCTGAAGTGAGGCATTTAGGAACTGCAGATTACCTGAGGAAAATACAACAATACATAGTCAATACTAAAATATGACAATGGAATGAAGCTTTAAAAACACCCTGGACTCAAAAACGCATTCTCTGCATCCAATCAAATCAAATTTATTTATATAGCACTTTTTACAACTGAAATTGTCTCAAAGCAGCTTTACAGAAATTCAGTAATAATAATTCATTAAGGAGAGAAAAGAAAGAAGGCCCCGGTGAGCAAGCCAAAGGCGACGGTGGCAAGGAAAAACTCCCTCAAGTTGGAGGAAGAAACCTTGGGAGGAACCAGACTCACACAGGGGGACCCATCCTCTTCTGGTAAAAACTACATTTTGAATTTGTTCAAAGTAACATCAATTGAGTATCTAATTATGCTGATCTAGTCATAGTGGTGACAATGAAGTTAATGCTCAACTGCTAATGTGATGTATGCAAGGACAAGCCTTATCACTGTGCTGATTGTGGACATTCAGCAAGCAATAATGTCCTTCATGAGTCATCCTGTTACTGCCAGCATGATTGGCAGATGGCAGCACGACGCAGGACTACACGCGCACAGACTATTATGACAACTACCCTTAACACCACGTCAGCATCACCAAAGACTGCAATGGTGTCGTGTCAGACTGTTATGGAGCGACTCAGAATGGCAGTGGGTTGTCTTCAGTGACGAGTCCTGCTTTTGTCTTGGTGGAGACGACCAACAAATCTGTGTGTGGAGGCACCATGGTCAGCGTCAAGATGAGCGGTTTGTTATCACACGTCCAGAAGTTCTTTTGATGATGAATATCATATTTATGTGTTTGGCTCTCAATTCATGCAGTGGAATTTAAATAACCTGGTAAATTTCTAAGATCTAAATAAATATAAGGTCAGCACGAGCAAATGATATGAGAGGGAGTGAAAGAACTTGCTTTATGCTCTGTTGCCTCAGACCTCATTATGTTCTCCTTGAACCAGAGAACATAAACATGCATTCTGGTCAGATACGGTTGCACTCAAAATTATTCAGACCCCATTGAAAATTAGCTAAACTTACAAGCTTTTAGCTGTTTGCAATGAACCAATCAAACAATAAAAATCTAAATAGTTTTCTTCTTCAAATTCAACACAAAATGCCATTTCATCCCCTTTCATGAGAAGCATATTTACTTTTCAGTAAAGCCTCCTTTTGCTGTTATGACCTGCTGCAAATGTGATGCATAGCCACACACCAGCTTCTAACAGCATTTCTACTGGAATCTTAGCCCTTCATGGGCAATGGCCTCCAGTTCAACAATATTCTTGGGTTTGGGTGCAACCACTTTTTTAAAATTCCACCAAAGATTTTTTTATGGGGCGACTGACAATCACTTCATCCAATCCAGCATCTTCCTGGTCTTTTTCTGAAACCAAGCCTTGATGGACTTTGAGGTATGCTTGGGATCATTGTCCTGATGGAAGGTCCAACAACGCCCAAGCTTTCTCAAAGAAGGCATTATGTTTTCTCCTAGGATTTCCTGATACCTGATTGAATCTACCAAGCAGCCAGTGCCAGAGGAAGCAAAGCTCAGAGCATCTCCAAGCCTTCGCCATGCTTCACTGTGTTCTTTTCAATGTATTCTTCATTCTTCCTCCTCCAGAAATACTGCTGATCCATATTCCCGAAAAATTCCAGTTTTGTTTCATCTCTCCACAGAACAGAATCCCAAGACCTAGCCTATTTATATAGTTTTGAGCATATATTCTTGTGCTTTTAGGTCAGTTAAGGTGTACAAGTTTGGGCATAGAGACCTTCAGTGTTTAGTATGCCTTTTACAGTGTAAACTGAATCCTCAGTGCCTGCTGCCACCAAATCTTGCTGCAGGTCTTTTGCAGTCACTCGAGGGTTTTTGACCACTTGCCACCTCGGGAATCTGGTGGCTGCCGGTGATAATGTCCTCTTTCTTCCACATCCAGGAGGGTTTCTAGCCACTGTTGTTTTAACTTTGAACTTGTGAACTATGGTTCCAGGTGTGACTCTAGGAACATTCAATACCTTTCCTTCTTTTGGTATCTTTTTCTTTGTTTGTGCAAGGCAATGATCTCCACTCTTAATGTTTTGGACAGCTCTCTTGACATATTTCAATCAAATGTCAAAGTCAACAAACAATAGTCAGTCCAGGTATTTGATGCGTATAATCCCAGACAAACCTGATGCAACTAATGAAGCTATTGAGCTATTCTATTCAGGGCTTTGAATAATTATGAGACTGCTGTAGTTATTAAAAGTGGCATTTTGTATAGAATTTGGAGAAACCACTTACATGTTACACAACTATATTAGTTGTGTTGAGCCATTTAAATTGTTTAGCTTGTAAACAATTAGCAATTAGCTTGTAAATTTAGCTAATAGACCCAATTTGGGTTGAATCATTTTGATTGAAACTGTGCTTAGCTCAGTGTCCGAACTTTTTTCGTGCTGTGGTTTAGTGGTTTTTGCTATGGCTTGGTAGGTCTTGGTACAGTTTCATAGTTTTCAGCATAGGTTTTAATGAAATAGCCAATGAATCGCTTTCTTGTTAAAATAATACAACGGCTAATGCTTTTCCATATAAAATAGCCTAAAGGACATGGACTAACATTACTTATTAAAAGGAAACTTGTTAAAAGAGAAATTATATTTTTGTGCACCCTGAAGCCTCGGATGGCATGTTTTTGGCAATTATATTGTCCAACTTTATATTCAGTCGCAATAGATGTGATCGATAGTGATTGATAACACACTTTTAGTGTTTCTGCACCAGTGAGCACAAAAACAGTAACTGCAGGAAGTTGCTCAGTCACCATTTTGACACATGAGCGTCAGTGCTCGCCTTTTTTTTTGTGGCATTTGGCAACCATGGGTACTTAGCCACAGACCCTGATTCCAAGATCAAGCCTTGCATGCATTAGTATTGTGGTGTTAAGTTAATTTCTCATCTCCTCAGACACATCTGAAACTGTGTTTTTAAAACGCAGTTCCACTCTAGATCTCTAGATGGCACAGCACACTTTTCCAAGCTTTTCCTTCCGTTTCTATCCTGCATGATTCCTGCTATAACAAAATGATGGTAAAACACAGCTAGGGATAACAAACCTGCCCCGGTGATGTTTGATGATGGCAGCAGTGTATAAGCATTTAGTAGAAACTGCAGGCTTAGTCCAGAAACATCTTCGTTCAGAGAGATTTCATATCTGTCTTCATGTTTTGTCACGTTAAAGCTGTAGTTGGAAATTCCGAAGGGGCAGATTCCTACAAAACACAGTGAAATATTTAATGTTGTTAGGAAATAACGTACATTAGGAAATTCAGTACTTTCAGTCCAGTATTCTGATATTTACTGTTATTGTACAAATCATTGTCTTTCATTAGTGTGATCCCTGTTAGCGACTGAATCTTTTTAGCATTTACTTTTTACGTCTCAGCAAATATCTTCATTTAATGGACATTATATTTTACTGATCAGTGACCCCTTGCATAGAACACCACAATGTAGATGCTCTGTGGACAGTGGTTCACCAACCACCAACCCTACTTCTGGAGATCTACTGTCCTGCAGAGCTTAGTTCCAACCTAAATCTAACTGATTCTGCAGGAAGGTAGGAGCAGAGCTAGTGACCACTGGCTTAAGGGAAATTTAAATTCAGGTACTGAAATGTAAACTCAGGGCTTTAGGACGTGTTTTGAGTTTCACTGGTGGCAGAAAGTGACAGTTAGCATAGTGGTGTCAGTTGTAGGAATATAGGAATATGGATCATCTAGATGCCTTCTTCAGTCATTTTAATGGTTTAACAGCAAAAGGCAGGTTGTAATACACTAATAAACTAATGCTTGGTAATGGAATGAGGTTTCAGGACCTGTACTGTCGGGTCGATGGGTCAAGGATCCAAATAAATGGGCAAAATAACAGTGGCTAGGCGTCTTTGTATAACTTGTGGAAAAAACCTCTTGTAGAAAAACGTCTACAAGAAAGAAAAACTAAAGACGTGCAAGTCTCAAGTCTATGGCCTGTTTTGCTCCACTGTTCTGTTCTTGCTGTTAATATAAAGCTAACAGGCAGAGGTGGGTAGTACAATTGGATTCCAAAAAGAGAAGAATATAGTCTCACAAACTTTAATTCCTGTACTGATATATGTGGGATATAATAATAATAATAATAATAATAATAATAATAATAATAATAATAATGTTTTTATTTTTATAAGCAATTTTCTAGATCAGAGCACTAGAAACAGGTTAACAATGATGCAGACCATGAAACACAAGAATATCAAAAGAAAACTCTCACATCTGCTGCTGGCATTCCCCCTGCAGTCTCCTGATTATAACCTTGCATTTCTGAGCCTTGCTGTTTTCTTCTGATTTTTCACTTTTCACCTGGTCCTGACTATGATTGTGGATTTCTGATTTTTATGATTATTATTCTGGTTATTCTGATGATGATGATGATGGTGATGATGATGATGATGATTTTTATTTATTTATTTATTTATTTATTTATTTATTTATTATTTATTTAANTTTATTTATTTATTTATTTATTTATTTATTTATTTATTATTTATTTAATCCTTTTACTTTAATGTATGAGGGATGTAATATGACTGACCAAGTGCTGGCACTCCTTCCGAGGGTTTGATGAAACACCTCTTCATGATCACTGGAAAAATCGCTGGCTGACACTGGTTGGTCATGTCTATAATGATAAGAAAATAACAACAAGTAATTAATAACAAGAAAACAGTATCACACAATCCAGATTACACTTTTTGAGATATATATTATTATAGCATAATTATATTATTATATCATAATCCAAACTTACAGAGGTTGTTGCATGCTGGTGAACCATTTAAACTGGTAGTCTCAGTAGAAGAGTTGAAGTCAGCTATGAAAATGATTTTATTACAGGCTAAAAAATAAAGAAAGAAAGGGAAAAAAAGAAAGAAAGGCATAAGGTGTGAATTCAGTATTCTGCTATTTTAGAAATAGAACTGACTTAGTCAAATAGTCCACTAATTTACATTAAGATTTTTTTCAAAAGCTGTGCTTTTATGTTTTTCATGAATTAAATCAGTTTAAACATAGCAGGATTAGCTAAATACCGTACAGCGTTTCTACTCATGAATGTAAATCCTGTCATTTTGATGGTAAAATAATAACCTAATGGTACATCTAAGACTATTAATTCTGGAAGGTTCAAATGTAACTTACACTGAATTGAGGAAGCGTGAGGGTGAAAGAACATCAGAGCTACCGACAACAGGTAAGTCCACTTAATCAAAGACATTATTCCCATCTTCTGTGGACGGCTGGAAATAAGAATACTTGAACATGAGTTACAGCTAATACATTTTTCTGCTATGAACTAGCATGAAAATGACATGGAAGTTATGTTACCTGTTAACAAGATATGTGTGGAATTGAATGCTGTAATTGTAAGCATGAATTTGCTGAGTATGTAGGAGTTCTTACCTGAAGGGAGCTGGTTCCTCTATGTTCATTATCATTGCTATCAGCATTGTGGAGCAGCATCATATATTAATTTCACTTGCAAATTATGCTTGTTCACTGAAAAGGGTGTGAATGTTTATTTGGTATAGGCTTACATATTTATGGAAAAACTGCATATTTAAACTAAGCAATGTTCTAAGGCAGATCAGAACCCAACTGTTTCCAGTATGAGCTTTTCAAAAGAAAAAAAAGTCATTAATTCATCCAGTGTCAGTTTCTCATAGCCAAGAGTCACACTTAGTTATCCTTGTTCTGTCAATGATGAAATTACCTTTATGATGAAATGAACTTGTACAAACCTCAATTTCAGAGGAGTTGGGAAAGCATGTGAACTGCAAAAAGACACAAAGAAAACTGGGCTTTGTAAATCTATAATGACCTGTTTTAAAACAAAAACAGCACAATTACAATTAAATAAGATATTTAATGTTTCATCTTATCATGGGTTTTGTTTTTGTTTTTTTTGTAAATACTATTTATACTAATTCTGAAATTGATTTTTTTCTTCCAAAAAAGTTGGAAAATAGATACTTCCTTACTAGGAAATGAAATGCTCAAAAAACATCATGAACAGGTAATGAGTCATGTAATCATGGTTGGGTAGAAAAAGGCATGGATTTTAGGTTTTTCCAACTTTATGCAAAGTTTTAAAGATTCAGGGAATCCTCAGACATGTCTATGTGTAAACGACAAGGCTGAAAACCACCATTGTATGCCTGTGACCTGTGACTCCTCAGATGGCACTGCACTACAAAACACACATGGGCTCAGGAATATTCTGACAAACCATCTAGGCACACAAATAAGGCCTCTACTATGCACAGCAGAAGTCATATGCCAACAATACCCAGAAATTCTGCTGACATCTCAGAATTCTTGACTATTAAAAATGAACTGAAGCAGAACAGAAATGTGGATAGTGGTTTGATGAATCAACCTTTCAGAGTGTTTATGGAAATAGTGGACGTCATATTCTCTAGGCCATTATTCTATGTTTTGTGTATACATTTTAAGTTACTTAAAGCCAACTTAAAGCTGTGGATTTCTTGTCATGAACTTGAGGATTAAGGGTCAAATCATTTTAGCATTTACCATTTTAGCTGATCTTCAGGTCATAAGAAGAAAACAATTGGAGGTATCTATTTTCTACCAAGCTCAAGTTAATTTGTCATTTAACAGCTTCCTGTTCAAAGTTTCTCATTCCACCTTAAATGGGGTGGCAGTAATTAAAACGCCCCAGGCACCAGAATAAGGAATGGAATGGAATGAGGTGGAATGAGAAAATCCGAACAAGAAGTTGGTGAATAGGAAATCGACTTCAGCTAAACTATTACCGGTATTACAGATTCAAGCAGGACTATAATAACTAAGGAGCCCTGAGTCTGGTGAAATATGAAGCAATTCATTCCAGAATTATTACTGAGCATACTTGTAAAAACAGCAGACATGGCAGATTCGTTTGATTAAAATCACGACGGTCATTTGTAATCAGTCTGATTACACCATATCCCCAAATAATACTAATCCCGTTCCAGTAGGTCTTAAGTAGGTAACATTTGTGCAGCTTACATGGTGTTTACTAGGGACTGAAGTATGCACTTTATATAAAAGCTGCAACAATATGCAAATAACATAGCAGGTGGACTTCCTGGTAACCAGACATCTTCGTGAAATTTACACGAGATGCAAATTAATTTCTAAACAAAGCTTTGTGTATGAAAGCCACCACTGTGTCAGCCTGACAGCATGACTGGAAATAGTGTTGTTCAGTACTCCTCTCACGCAGGTGGATATAAGACGCTGAATACTGTACAGAATACAGAATACTGTAATACACTATTATACTTATATTTTTCTTTAGGTTAGCTTTTTGTTTGTCTTATTTACTTATTAATTCAAATGTCGATGTAAACACAAGACAAAAACAGTGGGTACATGCATATCCAGCAGGCCTGTAAGCATTAACATGCTAGTTATGGACTCTCAGCACATATACTGAAGGGTTAGGCTCTAGTTAATTTTCAAGTTTCACCTAAATGGCTGCATTTCTGTGATTTATTCTCCAAAACCTTTTATGATCTAATTTATCATTAGTGGATAACAGTCATCAGTGCATTTAGAAGGTTTCACAAAAAGAAAAGCTCTAAATAAAGCTTTAAATATATGATTATGAGAGGTTATGGAGAAAGTCATTCATTTATAAATGTAGATCTTTGGTAGCCCCCTCAAGTAGCCCCCATCATATATACTATATTGTCGCTCAACTAAATATATTATTTAGTTATATTTTCATCATACAGACTCCAAGACACTCATTTAGAGACAACATTGCTTCTGTACCAGTTTATTTGTCCGAACTGTGTGTTGGTTTCACAATCAGGTTGTAGATGCTGAACCCATGTACAAAAAAAACTTACACAGTAAACACAATCTGCTTCCCCTTAACTTTACCAGACAGGGCACCAGTGATGCTATAAACAGTATTTTAGAAATGGGAATAAACTATGTTTTGTTGATTTATAAAATATAAATGAACAAATCAATCAACATAAAAAACTACACAACCAATTTTACGTACACTTCTGGGCACAATTTATATTTATTTGCCGAATTTTACATATTGGCCTAAAATTAAAACATAACATAACCTTTGTACATGCCACATTTACCAACTTCCCCTGCCAAATATGTTAAATTCCGCAAATAAACAGTAAATGTGCATTAAAATGTGCAGAAGCCTGTTCCCTGTAGAAGACGTGTTCACTAATCTTTACTTACCTCCATAAACTTTATGTAATAAAATGTAAAATGTTGCACCTGGCACCCAGACATTTTCCTATAACTGTACATGTAAATGCTCATTGCCAGGAATCTCCCTAATGTGGAAGTCTTTCATTCAGTCTTGTATGTTATGGCCTGTCTCAATGCTGAGTCACATGTTTAAGTCAAACTATTGGGAAAAGCTGATTTGCATGAAACAGCAATTATTCTCCGAATAGTCTGTGGTGAGGAACGAGGAAACTTCACCTGTTGTTGTGTTTTTGTGGCAGATCACCACTCAGAAGTGGTGATTACGTTACACAAGAGGGGGCGAGGGGTTGGGCTGTACTCAGCATGTATGTTTCTCAGCTAGGTTAGCCAGTCAGCTAATTAGCTAGCCATGCATAGACTTTAAGGTAGAACATTTGAGATGACTGAACCTAATGTACACATAGTAGTTCACTAGAAGAAAATAGAAAAAAAAATTCCACTATTGTGTTACAGAACATTATTGATCTCCGAAATGCTGACCTAAGTATTGCTTCAGCCTGTCATGGGAAGACAAATAACTTCATCTTTCTCATATACTTGCCCAATATTGCTGTCTCTAATTGCTTGTACTTGTACATGGGCACAGTCATGCTAGAACAGAAACATGTCTTCCACTAGTTGGAAGCATAAAATGCCACTAATCATCAAAAAGATAGCTGCACCCAGAAGGAATCAACCAACAGGAATGAAACTTGGTGGGTAGGTTTGACGTCAGAAGACATGCAGATGATTTAGGTTTTGTGCTCAGCTGTGCATGTGACATATGCAAGGACAGGCTTTATCACAGTGCCTGACTGACTATATAAGGTTGTCTTGTTGCTTTCTATTCTGACTTGTGCTGTTATTTTGATAGCATCCTTTAGCAAGCTAAAGAAGAGCAGTTGGATAAGTTGGAGAGGGCTCGCATTGTAGGGCTCCTGGAAGCAGAATGGTCTTATCAACATATTGCATGGCATCCCGGTGATGCGGATACTACCATAGCACACTGTTGGAGTGGATAGAAGAAGGAATGCACCAGTGACACAAAGGCTCTGGTAGACCTACACAGACCACAGAGAGAAAGATCCAATGGATTGTCTGACATGCACAAATCCAACAGACATGATTGTGGGCATTTAGTGATCAGTGAAGCCCTCCATGAGTCATCCGGACTGCCATGGAGTGACTCACAATGGCAGTGGGTCATCTTCAGTAACGAGTCCCGCTTTTGTCTTGTTGGAACCAATAAATCCGTGCGTGGAGGCACCATGGTCAGTGTCAAGACGAACGATTTGTTGTCACGTGTCACATGTCCAGATGTATCACTCCACCTCCACCCCTACTGCAAAACCTGCATGAATGGCCCGACATCATACTGAAAGACACTACTTCTGTATGTGTGGCTCAATAAATATTGTCCATATCAGTCTAAATTTATCATTATTTATTGTTCCTGGTAACCTTTATCTTCCTTCCCAGTAGCATTACAATCCGACACTTCCTTCTGGGTGCAACTTTTCTTTTGATAGTGAGTGTATATGCCATGAAAACTCATTTCATGAAGTTGCTGACACATATCTCTTGTGAAGGGTTGGTGATTTTTACAGCACAGTTTGCGTGGTCCACCTTTTCAGTCTACCTCTTCAGGGCTGAGCTGCTGCTGCTTCTAAATACTTCCATTTTACTGTGATAGAACTTACAGTTGACCTGGGCAGATATAGCAGGGCAGAAATGTCACAAACTTACTTGTGGCAAAGGTGTCGTTCTATGACAGTGCTATGTTTACAGTCACTTCAGTACCACTCATTTTGCAGCCAAAGTACATTCAGGAATCTGTACATGTACAGAGGTCTGAATTAAACTGCTGCAACATTTAAGGTGGAAGAGGAAACTTGAGTAAGAAGCCAGCAAATTTCTCAAGTCATTTTTCTCGTATGTGTGTACCATATTCCCATGCCTTCGACACTGCTGGAGTTTCGAAAATATTACAGTCATTCACATTATCAGTTATCCACATCTTTCGCTGTCCTGTCTCTGTATTGTTCGATGCAACTGATCAGTCTGGTATCCATGTTGGGCAAGGCTAATCTCAAAAGACCAGTCATTCCTTTATGTCCACTGTCTCGATAAAACAATGAATGACTTCATTTGCAACAGACTAGACACAGGAGGTGACTGAAGAACTGCTGAACTGCTGAAGAACTGATGCTATCATGGTTCGGACTGACTGTGGGTCATGTTACCTACTGACATTTGTGGAGCTCATAGAAGTTCAACCAGTATAGCAAATGAACAGCCATTTATGATATCATAGCAGCAATATGTTAGCAGACTGTTAGCAGGCATTAACAGGTAATTCCTTCATGAAGTGCTTTAATGAAAAATTGAAAAAAATAACTTTTATTATACAATATTTTATCTCTAATCAAATTCCAGTTATCATTGCTAGTAAAACTAGCTTTTTCCGTGTCATTTGGCGATCTTTGTGTATATGACCCTGTCACAGAGGCTTTCCAGCTGTCATGACAAGAGGAAACAGTGTTCTTCTAGTTCAAAGCACTGTGGCTTATTTGCATATGTAAATAATCCACTGTTCATCATGGATCATGGGGCAACGTGTTATAATCCCTTCTGCTAAATCAGTCACACAAAATATTTGTGTAGGACGACTGCCAGCTGCGGTATTTTATTAGACGGATCTTTTGCCGAACTGAGTGATTGGTGAGTGATGAAAATGAGGACGCAGCACACTTTAGTGACCCCTGCTGGTGATTATTCCAGCAGATTACAGGGATCTCAAAATACATACTACTTAATAATTGCTCATATCAATCCAAGGTGACACTATAATGTAGCAGGATATTAGATGTTAAAGGAACATAAATGTCTTGTTTCTAATTTGTTTAATTTTGCTGTACTAACACATGATATATGCCGAAATAGTGTCCTAATAACTTTACAATATCTAATAAATTAAAAATGTACTTCACCAGAAATGTTTCCCCTTTTGGTATACACTGCTCAGCCCTGATCTTGGGTAAAGTGGGCATACTCAGAAACCTGCCTCCACAGTTTTTTCATTTCTTTTTTTTTCCAGAGTGATTTGATGTGAAATGGAACATTTATAGGAAACAGGGCTCACAATGTCTACAACACAACTACAGGCCATTTGTTTACTATCTAGAACCAGTTTAATTTGAAGTTTAATTTAAGTTATTAAGCAATACGTTGGAGGGACATCACCCAACCTCCCACTGACGTGAAAATGAAACTCAATCCAGCGTGAAATAAAAGGTATGTGTTAATGTTTTTTTTTTTTTTGCCGGAACACGCCCCCTCACTTGGACCGAGTGGTAAACAACAAGGCTGCATTTGTCAGTGAATAGGCGAAACCGGGAATGAAACAATTGGTAGTCTGCTTAAATTAAAGGCAGTTTAACTTGAGAGTGAAATATAAATTCTTGGGATAATTGTGATCTTTAATGTTTCTGAGTTCCAAGTACAACTTTCAGATCCATAAAGTTTGTGGTTTTCCAGATATAAGGAGAGCTGGGTTTGTTTTGGCTATCTAACACTGTCTCTGCTGTGTTTGTAGAATGCAAGGCTCATCATCACGTTTGTTTTTAATAAAAGCTACCAAGCAACTTTACAGTTACACAGCATGTAAACAGAAATGAGGAGTAGTCAATACAGTATATAACTTAAGCAATGACTTTACCTTAAAATCAAGCTTTCCTTTCCTGACACAAAAAAAGCAACTGTAAACCCATGTTTCGAAACATGGATTTCAGTCGTTTCTGCAAAGTGCAGCAATCCATATGTAGTATAAAAGTTTACTTTGCCAGCTCCTTATTAGAATTTTCCTGTTCCACCTTAACAAGGCTGTTAAGATGGGAGCAGGGGGATTGTGCTCTGTTTCTATGTTATCCTTATCATTTGCTACAATAATTGGCATTTTACTGAGACTTTACATGGAATTTTTAACATATATAACATAAAACTTTGACGTTGCATATGCCCGTTGCTGGTGACTGCTTGAATGTGTGACTATAATAGCTTTCCCGGTTAACTCAGTAGCAGTAATACTAACCAATCAGCAATCAGTAGTAATAACACTAACCTATCAGCACTAAGTATAAGTAATAATAACCAATCAGTGCGCAGTAGTGGTAATACTAACCAATCAGCACTCAGTAGCAGTTGCGATAACCAGTCGTCACTCAGAAGTAGTAAAGCTGGCCACCCATTGCCTAGAACCTAGCTGAAGAAAAACGGAAAGATTTCATTTATTTATTTATTTATTTATTTATTTTAGTGAATCACATTTTTCTACTCCTCTCCAAATTGAAAAGAGGGTCCGGGACAACAGATTTTCGTTTGTAGCCATTTAGCTCCATTCCCCCTATTCACTGAGGCCTCACTCGCTGGCGTGTTTTGCAGTCATGTTTTATTTTTTATCATGAGAAATAGCAGAAACTATGGTAAACCTTATGAAGGTTTCATGTGTATATTCTGGAAATACAGTAGAACGTCTGTTGGTCACGGTTACGTTTACACTACTGAAAGGGGGATTTTAAGGCAGACGACTGGCAACCTCAAGTGTTGCCTATGGATACCAAGTCGCAGGATGTAAACAAGAAACGTTTCCTATGAAGAGCTTCACGTGGGACATATAACAGTGAGTTTAGGTAGAAATAACGTTATATAAAATAAGGAAGGTTTATAATTCCTGCTTTATTATTGCTTTGACCTTAGGAATCTGCTGTCTTTAAGCTACACAGCCACTTAGCCTCGCTGAAGTTTATGCTGATGTTCGTAATGACATCTACACTCGATCACTTCCAGCTATTTAAGCCGTATGTTAATGCTTTATTTGCCGAAATGTAGCTTCCTACAAAAATGTAGGCAGGATATTTTGATAGCCTAAATCATCCTATCAGCAAGTGTTACCAGTATTAAAACAGGAATTAGGATATATTGATAGCCTAAACCATTTAGGACTAGTCTATAGACATCCCATGTATTATCTGTATTATATTCTGTGATTGGATTTCTTATATATGTTTATCCTGATGATCATATGTCTTGTGTTTTTGTAAATTTACATAGATATTAAATGGACATCACAAAGGGCAGTCTGGATGACATCTCTCGGCCAGCTTCCAGTGAACGCCGAGCTGGGAGCCGTGTTTCCAGCGTGTCTCTCTCTGAGATGAGCAGAGTTGGCCAGGATAGGACAGGGTCCCTGGAGGTCCTCAGCCCAGATATCTCTGAAACGCAGGTAGTGTTTGCCCCTACTCCCAAGCTAATTATGCTCTGCAGTCCCCAAGTTGATCTCTGATTTCTCTTACACTAGGATCGATGCAGTAAAGAGGATAATAACTCAGAATGCATGTCAGAAAACTTGCCTCCTGATCAAGGTAGGTGATCGCTACCTGCCGTGAAGATCCTTCCACAAAAGTGGAACAGAGACGCTAAAAAGTACACGCTTCCAGGATTGGATCCATAATCAACTGCTAATATTTACTGGTGTTTTTTCATGACGCAACAACCATTCACACTTTACACAATGAAGTGGTTTAACTACCTGTGAATTTGTTTTAGGTGTCTACCAGTTCATCCATCCTAACCCTCTGGTTCTGTCAGTTCAGAAGCAGTAGGGGGCAGTAGTTATCCTTAAATGTCACCCAAAATAAATCTACAAAAAGTAATGAGCAAACCAGACACATATACAAAAATCATGCATTATTCTACCAATTCGTAAACTGGCCCCAGCATTTGCAATTGTTTGGTTTGATTCAAATCTCATTTGTAGTGTGGATAGTCTTAAAATGTCTTAATATAAGGAGAATGTCTTAAATTAGTGAAGCAACTATGAAGATTATGTGCAGATTGTCAATAATAATTTGTGATTATATACTTCTGTGTTGTTTGATCCATATAGAAATTGGAGATGATCTTATAAGTACATTCCTGGGCAAATGGGTCAAGTCCAAAATGACAAAATGTGAAATTTTAATGAAAATTAAAATAATTTTCCATTTTATTCTTTCAAATAGTGAAGTCTTGTGGGTAAACTTGCAGAATAAACCTGACTCTTACAGAAAGAAGAGTCAGCATTATTCCATTTAGCAATAATGGCCTCAAACAGCTGAAAAACGTCAAGTTCGTATTTTATGTAAGACAAAATATTCTCTGTAGGGTTTGAATCTGAACAACCAAAACAATCAGCAAAAACCCATTGTACATTGAAAACTATGGGCTTGGCCCATTTTTTAGCTTGGGAGTGTAAAACCACATATAAAATCTTAAAATAAAGACCCAAGTACCTTCTAATTATACCCAACATTATGCAATTTCAAACTCTTGGTCATTGCTCTATTTCCAAACAAATGTGCTGGAGTACTGAGATGAAAAATCTAACCAAAATTGTGTTATTGGATTGTACTGTATGAAATATAGAACACAAAGCTGATATAAGCTACATAGTTTAAAATCAAAAGATGTACTTGTTTCTTTTTCACCGAGTAGAAGACCATATTTTTGGGACTTTTTGCCTTACAGATGTATCTGATGAAGAGAGTGAAGATCCGGAGCTACTAAAAGCCATCAAGAAAATGAAAAGACTCGACAGGATATTGGCTATAAGGATCTCCAATGAATTAGAGGTGAAAAAGCGAGGAAGGGAGCTTCATCAGAAACTCTGGCAAGAACTGGAGGTAATATTAGATGCAAATGCAGTTGCATAGATATAAGAACTCTGATTGCATTTGTATGTGCTCACCCCTTTCTTCATGGATGCTGTGGTGTTCTTTTTGTATTTTCACACACTTTGTAGGATCTAAAAAACGAAAGGACTGCAGAGCGCAGTGACGAGGCAGAAAACACACGTTTGTTCTTGGCGCTAACTGCCTGTAAGTCCTAACACAGAGAAATTTTCTAAATCATTTCATGTTTTTGCTGAGAGATGCATAGTATATAAGTAGGTGTGTTTTTGACCACCTTTTACCTAAATGTTCTATGAATTCATAATCTGTAAAGGTAATCATTTGCTTTTGTGGATATTTACATATCTTACATATTAACTGCAACCATGATAGTAGCAATAACTATTATAATTATTTCACAATGAAATACAGTGTACTTTTCTGAGCATATAATGGCTATCACCAGCACTTGTAGAATACTGACCAACTGCATGTTTTATCCAGTTTAACTGGAATTAGTGCAACGCATATGCCAAATAATGGCAAAAAATTTTTTTATAGTATTTCTTTTAATGCATACTACTGGTTCTTTTTCTCTGTTCTGATTGATCAGATGTCTGAAAAAAAATCAGTTTTGTGACATATTCTGTATTGAGAAAATATACTCAAGTACCTCAGTATTTAGACATTAAGGTATTTTGTTGTATCACCCACCTCTAGTTTAATGAAATTTCAAATACATGGAAACTTTATTTATTGTTCCATTCATTATGTAACACCATGTAAACAAAAACTAACAAATGATAAAACAGCAAATTATGATCCAAGATTTTGTTTCCGACAGGGACCATATATTTGCCTGTTCAGCTTACAGTTTAGCCGCATCCACTCACATTAAAGTTACAAGAAGTGTTTCTACTTGGACTGTTTTTGAATTAGGCACTGAGCAGCAAAAGGGTAAAGAGAGCTTGGAAAAAGTTGTGTATAATTAATTATGTTTTTTGACAAATAAGCCTACACATTATAAGCAATGGAAAAAACTGAAATACAAGAGATCTTTGGGATATGTCTCTTTTAGTAGTAAGTAACAAGTAACTATATTCTTTCTAGCCAAGTACTGCACTGATGAAGTGGTCTTTACACCTGTGTTTGGAACTCAAGTTCCAGATGAAGACAATGACCTGAGTCTCAGCCTGAGGAAGGAAGGCAAGAACAATTTATAATGTATTATGTTTTACACTGTTGCTTACTGTGTTCATTGTCATTCAGCACCTGGTTCAGTTTTGCTGATTGTGCAGTAGGGGGAGGCCTAACCTCACGAATAATCATTTTCAATGTTTATTCGCGTGCATACGCCATATGTAGTTTTTGCCTGATGTCTGGTGGCGGTTTTCATGCCTATTCACAAATTTAAAGAGAAACTAATGGAAATATCTGTTTAAAGGATTACTCAGACATAAAGTTAGGACAATTACTACAAATATCGAGAAAGATTCACGAATGATCCCTTACCTGTATGTGAATTCAGCTTTCAGTAGGGTAAAGTGAATGCTCTGAGAACTGTGTGAGGTTTTATCTTCCTTTGTAGGGTTTGATCATAGTAGTATTCCCATCCATAACCCTAACCCATAACTCTAAACTCAGATGAACCTCCAGCCTCAATTTTATCCAACTAAATTAAATAAAACATGCCCTGCCAAATGAAAACCCTGAGGGTGGGTAAAATGCAGTCATCTGAAGATGGAAATTATGGGAGACCTGCATTGATTTTGGAATATTAGATTTGATTTTAAGTAAATAATCAGGCTAACATTATTAACATTAAAACTTGTGAACTGATTTTATTATCGTTATTTATACTACTGTGTAAATGCATTTGAAATAGCATTGCAATTCGACACTTTCGTCTTGGTGCAACTTTTTTTTGACAATGACAGTATATTGGAAAAATCTGAAATTGTAAAGGTGTCATATCGTTTGCACAGGCCACATTTTATGTTTAATCCCCTTCCCTCTATTTTAGTTCAGCAAATAAGCTGAAATTGTACATTCAAACATGCAAAACTGTTCTTGGTAGAGGATGTGCAACTAATTCCCATTTAGAAATTCAACAAAACATTCAGTATTTTAAAAAAGTAATGATAATAAAATCCAATCAAATCATCTTAAAATGTAAGTTTCCTAAGGGATTGTAATTAAATTGCATTGAGGTCTGATATTTACAGCTCTTGGTTAAACCCATTCTTCTGAATTTAGAGCTGAAGTTCAAACCGTTTGCTAAAATGTACTGTTTACTAGTTTAGTCTCCTGTATGTTCATTACCCCACACAGAGGTCGGAGTGCATGCAGAGTCTTCAGGCTCTGTAGAAGGGGGTCAAGAGGTGAGGCGAGACAAGCAGACAGACAGCAGACAGTCCTTGGTGGGCAAGAGCAAGCACAGACAAGATTTTGTCAAGAAAAACATTGAGGTATGTCTGTTCAAAGGCTATCTGGATGACTGAACAAGTCACTTTTTTGACAAAAGTAGATCTTCTGTTGCCATTGTGTTTAGAATTATTCATATGTACGTTAATGTATCTTGGAAATTGTGCTACACTATAATCATTTGTATATGATTTCAGCTACATCCAATTGAGCAATGACAAATCAACCGGCCGGTCCGGTTAGCAATTTTAAGTTATCAAAGACACTGAAAACCAGTATTTACCAGTATTGAGCCTTTTGCCTATTACATTGTTCGTGTTCAACTATTTTTTACCTTTTCCTTTCGCTGTGAAACAGGGACCATATCATTACATGGATTCGTTAAATTCTATCACCTTTGATTTGATTGGATTTACTTGACCCAGGCGGACTACTGTTCAGCTAGGCTTTATCTCAATGTGTCTTTCACATTTCTCTCAATCCAGTAACTTTTTGTGTGGGACATTTGGCTAGACTACAGAAGTGTGTTTTGCTAATTATGGTTACGTCAAATATGCACGTTAATAAATGAGCGCTTTTATTGGCAAGGAAACAAGTTCATATGCTGATTCTGGGAATATCTGTTATTTTGTTGCTACAATTTGGTTACTTTTTGCCATTTAATCATGGAACAGTCAGATATTTCATTGCTTTTACTTTATACTATAGTTTTTTCATTGCACATTCAAAAACAAGAACTGACGCAAATGTGAACTAAAGGAACTTACAATTTTCAGTTTAGTCAATTTTATATTTGCTCAGGAGACAGCTGGATCCATCATAATAATCAAAATTGACGTGTGATAGTTCTGAGCTACTGGAACAATAGAGTTTTACACGAAATGTTATTAAAATTTACCTGTGTAAAATAAGTGGATGTATTTGAAACTATAGCCAATAGACAATTGAATTGTTATTGCCAATGTTGTGCCTGTTATGTTTCTATTTATTATAAAATTCTGCTCTAAATTGAGTCACCTTCCATGTGGACTGGATGTTGAGTTATCCACGTGGAAGTATAGCCAACCCTTATGTTTACAAACATGACGTGATGTGATCTATAGCAAGCTGGAAAATATTCACTTTACATAACCTAATGTTGGGACACTGTCCAATGTTCAATGCATAAGTTCAAACCAAAGATCTCCAGTGTACTAATCTAACACATCTGACTCTAAATATCATTAACGTTCTGAAAGACAGAGGAACTAGGAGAGTTTGAATGAATTAATGTGCCAACAAATATTGGCTCTTGGTAAATAAATGTCTGCAAGAAAGACTGTGAATTCAAAAGTGAAAATGTACTAAAGCAGTGGAAGGAGACAGGATGTTTTTCAAGCCTGCCGCATTCTGTCAATCCTGACGTCAACATCCAACAAGCCTAGCTGAACATCCTTGGAGCAGATCCATAAACAGCATGCCAAGAAGCTGTCATTTAAAAGATGAGATAACACAGAAAAACACTGACCTAAATAAAGAAAACAAAACACTGACCTACATTACAGAAACACTACTAATGTTTGTCTCCCCAAAGTTTGAGTACTTCTACTTGACTTACTTAAGCCAGTTTCAGTTAATTATGAGAATCATTTAAAGTTTCAGTTACTAAACATGGATGTTATTTCTAGTTGTTACACATTTTGATAGATACAAATGAATAAATTATGCATTTATCTTGGAAAGTAAGTAAAATAAACAGGTTATAAATTGTCCTAAGTAAATGAAAAGGAGACATAATTTATTAATCATCCTGTAATAGAGTTTGTATTGTTAAACTGCATTGTGTGAATCACATTTGTAGTTCTTAAAAGTAGCTTTGTGAAAAATGAATTTCACATTATTTAGTTTTTCCAAAACGATGTCTCTGGGTAACTGAACCAATGACCTTGCCTTTGGTGGCTCATTAAACTACTAACTGAGCTACAAGAAGACAAACTGGGACTCAAGATATTATATGGAACTGCAACTCAAGATATTATTTCTTTTCACAATTAGAAATTCTTGTTACTTTTGCAGTCTTTATGCAAATGTGATTTTGTTCCAAAGATATATGGTGTTTTTAACATGTAAGATAGCAACATATGTATTGCCAAGACAAATATTTTTAAACAATCTGCATAGTTTTTGCATAGTACTGTATATGTAGGGCATTGCGGTGCAAAAAACTCTCCAAAGAATATAAATTTTTAAAAAACTACCATTGTTTTGCTATTATCAAAATTACTTAAAGCATAACTCAGAAGACCTGTGTAGGCTCTCTGTTGTTTTGGAGAGTTAATAAATACCTGTATTCCTGTTATAGACATTGCAACCCCTGGTTTAATACCGCCACTGTAAAGAAATCCAAGGGTGTAGGTTTCTCTACAATGAACCATTTCATATCAAATCACTCTTAATGAGTTTGTCCACAGCTCAGTGCACTGAAATGCACTTTTAATTACCTTTTAAGCTTCAGGGCAAAACTCAACAAGCACACCTTGGACACCAAAAAATATTTTGACATTAGTTTGTGTACATGTGATGTTTTTTTCTTTACAATGTAAAAGGAGAACTACGGCAGTTCTTCTTGTGTTGAACCCTCAGCCCATCCATGCTGATTTGATGTGATGTTCGTGTGGAAATGCGAAAGCTTGCAGGTGGTGCAGGTAGTCTCGTGCAGATGACTCAGGACGAGAAAGAGCGATTAGAGGAGCTGCTTAAGGACTTTGAAGAGGACGAGGCTCATGTTGACCCGCTGGCTAACCCTAAGGTACACTTCAGACTGCGAGAATATGTATTGTATTAGGAAGGTTATTTTTTTGTCTAGACTACCATTACGCTGTCAAGACATCGTCTGAGATCAGGTCACATGTCTTATCTTGCCTAGTCAGTCATCACAATGCAAACGAATTAGAGGAATTACAGTCTTCTTTTGATAAATGGTGTGTTGACAAGAAAGAGCCCATAGCCACAAATGGTGTTTGCACAGTATGATTTGATTAATTCATTATGTTGCTCATTTGGCTTTTGGTTTTTCTCTCTTTCAGTTTGCTTATGCTTCACATCACAAATGGAAAAAAAACAAAAAAACAAAAAGTGCTGAAAAGTTGGATTAAGGAATAATACTTAAAATGCTACTTATGAATGTTTACTGATACACATTCTGGAAGTCTTCTAATGCTTTCAAATGCTGTAAAAGGTATAATGACAAATAAGGGATTTCAAATTGATCATTTTAGAAATTCTAAATTTAAAAAAGTGTTAGAAATAAGTGTACAAAGTTTTGAAAAGGATAAAATGTGCATTTCTGTATCTAAAAGAATCTATTCAATGTGTTAAAAATTTGTTTCATAGCTTTTATATTGGTGGACATTTCTAACCAATATAATACATTTTACTAGATAGAAAAGGTAAGGCGGTGCAGCCACACGTTGATACTTTCACACTACTAGAAACATGTATAGGTCAGTCTTTGCACTTGGACACCCCGTATAAAACTTGAAATGTCCTTGAACTCAACATTATATTGTTATATTAAATATGTATTGCGATATTATGTTAATAATGTAATAATAACCTAATTTTTATGGATTGCCTGGAGTCACACCACCTGGCATGGCAAACTGAACCATCATAACCATATCTCAACATTTTTTCCCATATTTGTGAAAGGGCTACTGGCTACCTTGACATTGCACGTCAAAAGTCTCTTGAGATGTTCTGTAAAATGCAATACCCTGTCTACTCATTCTTGTACATTCTTATTTGTGTATCACAGTTGTGAACCCTTTGGTGATTTTCATGTCTCAAAGTAGATAAAGATAACCCAATTAAACAAATGAGGCAAAATTTTATACTTGAACCATTTATTTATTGATCCAGTATTATATATCTGTGAGTGGCAAAGGTATTTGAACCTCTAGATTTGCAGTTAAACTGAAGATTTTTTTAATTAAAACGATGATAATTAGATGTCAGATGTATTTAAAGAACAGGGATCTACCGAAGCAAGATCAAGGCTTGAACAAAGAACCTTAGATAATGAGTTGTTGATGCTTATCAGGCCAGAAAGGGCTACAAAACTATCCCTACAGAGTGTGGACTCCAATCCACAGTCAGACAGATTTTGTACAAATGGAGGAAATTCAAGAACATTATTACCCTCCCCATTAGTGGTGAACCAACAATGATCACTCCAGGAGCAAGATGCGTAATAAACATGTGCAAATCTCACAAAGGGACCACAAAGAACCAAAGGTAACTTTTGAGCAACTAAAGGCCTCTTTAACAGTAGCTAATGTTAGTGTTCATGAGTCCACGATCAGAAGAACGCTGAACAACAATGATGTGCATGGCAGTGTGGCAAGGAGAAAGCCTCTGAACACTGCTGCCCATTGATATTTGAAAAATGTGTTGTGGACATTTTTTGTTTAAATGAGAAGCATTATGTCTGGAGAAAGGAAAATGCTGTTTTGCATGGCCAGGATGACTTGCCATCACTGATGGAACAATAAATTTACAATTACACCAGTAAATTCTTAAGGAGAATGTTGAGGCATCTGTCCATGAACTGAATCTCCGTTGGTCTTGCAGCAGGACACAAGTCATGGTACAAAGGAATAGTTAAAGAAGAATAAAGTTATTGTTTTGAAACAGCTCAGTCAAAGTCCTGACCTTAATCAAATAGAACAGGCTAAAATACGATCTATAAAAGTCGATGTGAAGGACTCATCAACAGTTACATTAAACTGGAGTATTTGCTGTACAAGGGGGTCTCACCAGATACTGTAAGTAGAGGTTCACATACTTGTGATATTGGATTTTTCTCAATAAATAAATGACCTGGTATATTGTTATCTCATTTGTTAAATTGGGTTCTCTTATCAACTTGTGTGGAAATCTGATCATGTTTATTATAAGTTATTATATAAGTTATTATAAGTATTGAAATATACTAAAGGGTTTACACATTTTTAAGCACCACTGTAAGAATAAAAATCCTTTACTGTCGGATATGCTGCAGGGCATTAGAGGAAATCATAATTTGCAGAGAAAAGCTTTTCAGTTAATTAAATACTTTTAATGCTGTATTATATTACAACATGTTATGATTTGAAAAAGTTTCCAACACAGAATCATGCTAAGCTATTTTTCTTTTATTTGACCAAATTACCCTTTTATTATTTGACTAATTTACCCATAATAGTTTAGCTAGTCTGGTCATATCACCGGACATTTGTGGACTTTTGGAGCATAAATGCACTTGATTTTTGCACTAAAATTGTATTCACATAAAGAAGGTACTGTATCTTCTTCTAGAGGGTGACTGCAATTTATCTGGCCTTTTACTGTAATCCACTAGGAACTTTAAAATCAGGCCATCATTGGGTTTAAATTAACATTACTTACTTCATCATTGGTGCCAAGACCTCATCTGTCCATTTCATTTATGTTATATTCTCCTTTATTCCACTTTAAGAATAGGTCCTTTGCTCTAACTCATTTTTCTGTATTGTTTCCAGCACACAGTTACAATACTCCATTCACCGTTTGTGAAATTTGTGAATGGTGATTCTGAGACATAATGGCAAAATGGACATTTTCCATTCAGTCAGCCAATAATTGAAACAGTATGTTGTAACTATTGGGTAGTCTTTAACTGGGTTTTCTTATTTCTGTTTACATTATGCATAAAAGGTATAAGGATTGCTGAGAATTTGGATGCTACACTGATAAATGCTAACTACAGACTTTATTTAGCTCAATTTTGTCCCCTTTCATGCTTCATACTGCAGCTCCTTTCACGCTGCAGCATGCTGCCAAAGGATCTGGCTGCTGCGTTTATGGTGTCCTTCTTCCTTTTGCAACTCATTCGTCTACAATTATACATGGCAACCAAACAGAGAGCAATGCAGATGCTTAGAGGCCTCCTGAAGGGTCACACCAAAAGACTTCCTGTTATTGCGAGACCCTGTTGTTGTGCACACTGCAGACATTTTTGATGTCTTTTGGCCCAGTGTGGTGACATGTGAGTGACCAGACACAGAAGGGTCTTGGCAAGCTCTGATATGACCTCATAATCAAACACAGATGCCTCCCGTTCTCCTCTTCTGTGTTTTATAGCCCGTCAGTCCGGAGTCGATTCCCAAAGGCGTTAAAATGTGACCTCTACCTGCAGCAGTTTTACGACAGTTAGAACCACAAAATGACTTATCGCTGCATTTATAATACACTGAAATACTGATGATACAAACTGGAGCTGTTTAGTTTCATTACAAGTGTTTGTGATGCTGCTATAGCTAACTTTAAAGGCGAATTCCACCAGTTTTTTCCAAATTTGTGCATTGCCAGGACTGTCAGTTTGTTATATTATGATCGTCATCCATAAACCAGGACTTCGTTCAGAGCCCTCAGATATTTGCTCGGTTTACTCCCATTCACTCAGCTGAGCCTCTGATCTCTCTGTTCCATGTAGCCCATAGCTTAATGTTTTATATCTTGCCCACCAGTTTTTGGATCATAATCTTGTCTCACGTGATTTTAAATCAATGTATTTGTTTGGTATGTAAATGTTAATTCTATAGAGTAGGCTTATGTTTTTTTCAATAGTCATGACCTGTAAGAAGACAGTAGCTCTAAATGATCACTGTTCTTTTCTGTATTCTCCCACATGATTTTGTCATGAGGCGAGAAAACAGTTAGCCAGCTAGCATCTATGCATTTTTAAAAAGGAAATTTAATATTTGATGATGAAAATGTTGGCAGTGTGTAGCACTGCAGTTGGACTTATTTTGATCATAAGAACCTAAATAATAAGTAAATGAGCAAATGTTTATGGGTGCTTTCATGTGAATTCTTTTTAATTGCTGCAGCAATTTGCTAATTTATAGCTTGGGAGTGGAGTGGAGTAGCATTCCAAGCCTACTGTTTTTTATATACTCATATAGCTGCACAGTAGTTGTACCCAGAAGGAATCAACCGACAGGGATGAAACTTGGTGGGTAGGATTGACATCCTGAGACATGCAAATAATTCAAGTTTCACGCTCGGTCACGCTTGTGAGGTGAGCAAGGACTGACCTTATTGCTGTACCTTGCTGACCCAACAGCCACTATTACAGGCATTCGGCGAGCAGTGAAGCACTCCATGAGTCTTCCTGTTAGCACCAATGCCATTGGCAGAGGGCTGCACGATGCAGGACTAGATTCATGTAGACCGTGACTTAACACCACATCAAAGTCACCAGAGATGTCATGGAGTGACTCAGAATGGCAGCGGGTCATCTTCAGTAACGGGTCCCACTTTTGTCTTGGTGGAGACGACCAACAAATCCGTGTGTGGAGGCACCGTGATCAGCGCCAAGATGAAGGGTGTGTCATCAGGCATCACACGTCCAGAGGGCCTTGTGTCACTCCACCTCCAACCCTACTGCAAAGTCTGCAGGCACTGTGTGAGAATATTTAAGATGCATGGGATGGATAATCACAGGACACCATTAGGAACCTCTACAACTCCATGCCGAGTGCATAAAACAAGGTCATGTCATTTAATAATAGCAGATTGCTAATAATTATTTTCACTATAACACTCGTTCTATTCTAACAAGCAAGTTACTAACCTTTAATTGCACTCCCAAATTGTGTCCTCTTTTTGCCTGATGTGCTTTCATCCACTTTTTTCTTTCTGTGTTTTTTTTCCACACATCATTAAACAGCAACCAAATGCTATTTGATATTCAGCACAACCATATCCAGATGTTTCATATTACATCATGCTTCTTTTTTTGGCTGCTTAGGCAGATAGGGGCGAATCAGCTCCGGAAACAGTGGGCGGCACCTTGTATCTTAGTTAAACCTTGTGTTGTGTTGCCATGGAAGTGGCAAACAGGAATAAAAACAGCTGATTAAAGTAGAATATTCTGACTACATGTGTATGTCATAGTACTATCACATTCAAGCATGAAGCTAAATCAGAATGTCAGAGGTGTAGTTGTCTATATAGTCTTGTTTTTGTGCTCAGTGACTGCCTACAGCCACTGAATGAGCTGGGGTTTGGAAATACAGTTCTAGTTCATAGATTAATGTTGAGGGCCTTTCTGCTGACATATGCTTCTTCCCAACCTGACACATATATTTGCAGAGGGAAATGAATACATTTAGTTTGTTCTCAGAAATGTCTCACTTCAATTCAGAGCAGTTTTATAACCCTTCCCTTGCCTATTGCAAATAGCTGCAAACCCTAACATGTTGCCATGTGCTATTGGCAATCTCAAACAGAAAAAGTTTCCCATATTCTAATACGGCCACTCGGTGAGATCACAGTAAGAACCAAGGAACAAAGCGAATTGGACATATAGAGACCCTCCAGCCTGCTGTGGGCTGCATGACAACCATTACCTCAAGCCTACAGTGCCCCTGACCTCACCATATACTGCACTGCCTCACAGGCCCACAGTCTATTGGGAGATGTGCTCATTTGGAAACTGGGGTGGGAAGGTAGTCAGTAGTGAGAAACTCATTTTAACTAGGATCTTTTGGCTTGGGAAATGAGCAGAGTGCTAAGGATCTTGTCAGCATGCCAAAAGTGAATACCAAGTGTTAGAAAACACTGGGTCTTTGTTTGTGTGAAGAAGGACCTGATACTCATTTGGAGTGTCATATTTAGTTTTAACTCTCACCAGTTTTCAATATTTGTTCCATTTAGCCTTGATTCTAACATTTAATGTTCACAGTGTAATAGGTAGCTGGTGTTTTCAAACAAAATATTTACTATGTGACAATAGTACCTACCATATGAACTTACACAGCACAACGTATTAAACCTTTTTGTGCTGATAAATATGAACAAAAAAGCAAGAATTTATGAGCATAAAGATGTTTAAAAAACAAAAAAAAACAAAACAAAGCAAAAACATATTCTGACACTACAAACTAATATCACTAATACTGTTGTTGACAAGTGTAGCTTTCAGAAGTATACAGTAAAACTAGTATAACTCAAGTGGATTCAAGTCAGGAGATCAGGAGACCATTACTCTATTTATGTTTCCTTCTGTAACGTTTAATGCTCCAGTTCCATTTGCAGAGAAGCAGCCCTATGTGAATGCAACTTTTTTGCATATGTATGACTTAATTATTTTAGTTTTTTATTTTAGTTATTTAAGTATTGTTATGTAACCTTCATGCACGCACATGCACACACACACACACACACACACACACACACACACACACACATATATATATATATATATATATA
>CM067483.1:12722863-12770262 GCA_034552555.1 Semaprochilodus insignis | reverse complement strand
CGTAGTTTAGCGATGTTGCGCAGATGGAAGAATGCCGTTCTAACTACGTTACAGACATGTGCATCAAAAGACAAGCTAGTATCGAAGATAACGCCTAGATTTTTTATAGTTGAACTTGGAATAACAGTGTGGCCATCTATATTTAGGACAAATTGGGAGAGTTTAGTTCTCTCTGCATTTGGTCCGAGTAGCATAAATAAATAAATAAAATACTGTCCCAAGTGTCCATGTTACTACTGAAGTTTTAGTCAATAGGAAGCAGGAAGTGAGACTGCATCCCTGCACATGGCTGCATGGTGAGCATTTATAGTTGCAAGAAAAAGTAAGTGAACCCTTTGGAATTTTCTGATTTTCTGACGTTTCCTGTAGCTGCGCTTAAGATTTGCACAATTTGTGGAGGAATTTTGGACCATTCTTGCTTGCAAATGTGTTTCAGTATATCACAAATTTTTGGATGACTTTAGATTATACCACAGTATGTCGATAGGTTTAAGACCAGGACTCTGACTTGACCATTCCAAAACACAAGTCTTGTTTTCAACCTTTTTTTTAGGATTTACTGGCGTGCTTTGGGCCATTGTTCTGTTGCACCACAAATGTCTCTTTAGCTTACAGTCCAGACCCTGAGACAGCAAAGCAGCCCCAAACCTTGATGCTCCTTCCACCATGCTTCACAGTTGGGAAGAGGTGCTGGTGTTGATGTATAGTGTTCTTTTTCCTCCAAACATAAACTTGTGGATTCATGCTAAAATATCATTTTTGTCTCATCTGTGCATTAAACATTTTCCTAGAAGCATTGGAACAACATGTGGAACATCCAGGTGGCCTTGGGAAAGCTTGAGTAGCAACAATTTGTCTGACCATAGATTGATATACACCCGGGTCTAAAGCTATGCCTTTGTAGCCTTTCCAGTTTTATTTGTGTCTATAGTAAGTCTCAAAGCAACCTAATTTAGGTCTAAAGTTCAGGCAAATTAACTGACTTTGAACCGGTTGGGTGGAATGATCCATATATGCATAAGTAACTCTAAACCCAACCCTAAAAAAGTTCTGCTAGCTTTTTACAATGAAATGTTGAGCTGTAGTCTGTTAGTTGCTAATGGGAGTTTAGAGTTCTGCCATTCTGGCTTATGAATTATTACATATTCTATTTGACTTTCCTCATTTTGGAAAGTAGAAAAGTAATGGTGAGTTCAAGAAACACCTAGCCTTCTGTATAGTGTACTGTGTTTGATTCAGGCTTTGGGTAGCCAACTGAATAATGATGCAGCTGCGTAGACACTTGATTAAAACCATTTGGATAATGTAGCCCGTCTGCTCACGTGCAGAACTGCTCACCTCCGCATCGTCGTGCACATTGCCTGCTGGGCCAGAGCCCTGTGAAACCCCAGGTTGCACATTTTACCATTATTCTGATGGCAAAAGCAAGCTGTCTCTTCCACTGGCCAGAACAGCATTGCTGGGCTATTCTATCATTGCACAGCACTTCCAGGATCTATGACAGAATCGCTGTTGGAAGGGATCATTCGATTTGTTTCAGGCCTGTCAGGAACAGGAACATTTGAAACACTTGCTAGCTAATCTTCCTTAGGTTTTCTGTCAGACCCTAACCCTTCCATATGTTGTCAGACACATGTGCAAGACTGGAGCCATGTTTCCATCCCCTTGTAAAGGAACTCAGCTAAGGTTTCTCAGGCATAGGAGCAAAGAGTTTAACTGGGATTGAAGTCAGTTTTCCAAAGGTTACATCCAGCAGAATGACTGGAGACTTTATGGACAAACTCCAGTTTCAATAAAAAGCCAAAGTAACCTTCATTTTTAGTCAAAAGCATTGTGCTTCTTTGTGACTTTGTAGATCAGAATCATAGAACATGTGCTCTGATTTTGGATGTACTGTGACTTATTATGTTTATGTATGTATAAAGTATAAAGTTAGACATCATTTAATTTACCAACCTTTCCAAAAAAGTTGGAACTGTATGTAAAATGCAGATGAAAACAGGATGTTGTTTTTTGTAAGTCCATGTTGATTGGTGTTTAAACATAAACAGTACAAAATTTAAAAGTTTTATGATACCTTCTTCACTGATGTTTGTAAATATTTAGGTAACACATTAAGTGTTGACTAACATGAAGTAATGCATTAGTTAACATGAAGTAATACATAACAGTTGTTAACTAAAGTTAAGTAAACATATAGCAGCTATCACGTGTATACTTAACATGTAAACATTTTGTTGTTACATGTTTACTTAACATTAGTTAGGCATTGTAACCACTATTTATGTATTACCTCATATTAACTATTGTATTATCTCATGTTAGTTAGTCAACACCTAATGTAAAGTGTCACCAATGTATTTGAAATAGGTGTCTTCAACATGTTCCAAAAGTAGGGACCAGGCATTTAAGGCTAAGAGCATAGGATGACTTTTGATCACTCAGATGGCACTTGTTACAGCTGCAAATTGTTCTGCTGTTCTGTGCTCTCCTGTGACCAACACGTAATGCACTACATTAAAAACCAACATGCTTCTGTGATGGATATCATAACCGTATGCACTGAACTGGTGTTAATAAGCACATTTGCTGCATCAACAAATGCAAGTTAAAACAGGGCGTAGATACAGCTGAAGCTATTTGTCAGCAACATCCAAAACGCTGCTGACCTCTTCTCCAGGTTTCAGCTCATCTAAAAAGACTGGTGCACAGTGGAAACATGTATTGAGGTCTGACAAGTCAACCTTACAGATTGTTTATAGACATAAATATAATGGATAATACAGTGAATAACATAATAGATAATACAGTAGATATAATAGATGACATAACAGATGTACTCCAGGCCAAAGAAGAAAAGGATTATCTAAAGTCTTTAAAAATGTGTAACATTAAAAAGCCAGAATCATGGAGGTGAATCAATTCACATGACAAAACTAAGACACAGTTTTCGAGTGTTGCAACTGCATGGCTGCATATTTAGAGAGTGCTGATATGCATAACCAAAAATGTTTGGTGCAATATAAAGCACTAAATATGACAATGCGTGCCCTGTACAGTTGCGTAGCTGGAGACTTTTATAACAAAATAGTGACAAAACATGTTTTCAACTTTCACAACTTTCAGAACTGTGTCTTTATTCCTCAAACAATATTAATACATTCTTCTATTCCCATTTTTAGCAACTTGTTGACTCTTTTCTGTCTTTATTAGCATTTTACATACTGTATCAACATTTTAGAAGGTTTAGAAGTATGTAGTTAACAGAAAGTAGCTACGTCTTTCTAACAGCATATCTGAATAACTTAGTTAATAACTTTACTAATAAGTTAGTGAAGTATCAAAACAAAATTAGTATCAGTTATTAAATTCAGCTAGAATCACACAATACGTCTGAAAATAGCACAAAAGAAAAATGCCATTTTCTATTATTTACCCTTCCTGTTGAGGATATACTTCCATCAGACTTATTTAAAGTCTGAAATTATTCAGAACAAAATGTGGTGTGTTATTATAAGAAATGAAGTACATAATCAATTCCATTGCATTGGAGTGTTTAGAGATTAAAATTCATTTGCTTCCAATTGGACTCACTGAATGTTTAACATCTTGCTAGTGAATGACTTACACTAGCTAATGACCTTCTGTGTTTTGCTATATTTGTTGTTCTTGTGTTTTAAAATAATTAAACAAGAATGTAATTTTATCATATCCAGATTTTGCTGATAGACAAGTGCAGAATTCAGTCCAACGTTTAAAAAAATTATAGTATAATCAGATTTTACCAGCCACCAGTTTTCCCGCATCAAAGCGCCAAATGCAGTTTCATCCAGTTAGCAGATTTTTACATTGGAAACAGATCCAACAAACCGTTTCTCAGTCTTGTCATGCTGTATTGAGAGACAGCTCTGGTCTGGAGAATTGCACATGAAATCAAAACAATCACTGCAGAGGTGTGGATGGGTCAGTACTACTGTTGTGCTATTGTATCATGCAAATGCAGCTGTTGCAAGTCACAAACTGTGACTCGGAAAACCTTCCTCTGACCACTTCCATGTGGTCACCACATGAGCAGAGCCATGCATATGGACTTTACACAATCATGTTTAATAGTGAAGTGGGAGATTGGCTTTTCTCAGATGTCCACTGAGTGAAATGTGAGCATTAATATTTTTTTTGCATTCTTAGCTACTCGTCACTGTTTATGATTTTACTTTGTGTTTCCTATTGCAGTGCCTAAAGTGAAATGCCTGATTTTTAGCCACTGACTGGTAGCAAGTTAGTCTGTTTTTCTTTCTCATCTCACTCACATCTTTTGCCTGCTGAAAAATGTAAAATATCTCCATACTACTGTTATATTACATGTTACATTAAAACAGTAAATGATAAGCACTGCAAAAAATTCCAACCTGTTTAAAAACGGCCATGTGGGCTCTTTCCTGTGGTTGTGATAGGTAGACTGGTCTCACCGTACTGCTGCACTGAGCCAGCTAAAAGGCAGTATTGTCACGTCCGCCGCCCTGCCTGACTCCGCCAGCCGTCCGGACTCCAGTTCCCAGAGTGCACCGCCCGGTGACGTCACCCACACAAGCGCGCCCTCCGCTAATCCTCCGCGGTCCGCGTCTCCAATCTATTGATTGCGCACAGCTGGCACGGTCCCTATATATGCCACTCACACTCACAAACTCCTTGCGAAGCTTTTGCCCACTCCTGTAGTTGCAAAACCTGAGCCTTCTGTTTATTCCCGATTGCCTGGTTTCGAACCCCCATCTGTCGCTTCTCCTCGCCTCTCTGTCTGTCCCTTCCAACCTGTTTGCCTGTGTCCAAGGATCTCTCGTTTTCGACCTCTGCCTGTCTGCCCGGTTTACGCCTTTGCCTTGCCCCTATCGCCTTTCTGCCGTCTCTTGCTGCTGTGTGACGGTGGTTATTGTATTAATAAAGCTCTCTTTGTCGCTTGGCTCTGCTGGCGTCGCGCCTGTTCATTGCGCGTTACAAGTATCAAGTAAAATGTTAATGAGATAACTCATATCGCACATTGTCTATTTAATGTACTGTATAAGGACAATTATACCAAATTATACCAAACTGCACAGTAAAACAAAAGACATTTGCAAAAACAATGAAGTATTCTGACTTTAGATATTTACAAGGATTACATTCTGATCTGTTTAAGGCATTAATTGAGACAGCATTCAAACCAGCACAACTCTCTACCACCACGCCAGTGTCACTGCGATGCTGAGAGTGATCCGCCACCCAAATACTAATAAGTGGAGCTGCTAAGATGAACAGTGAATATAGAAACAATGAGGCGTACCTAATGTACAACAGCGTACCTAATGAAGTGGTGGGTGAGTATTCAGAAACCGTCTTTGTTTTTTATTTCTGGTCGCAAAAATAGTAACCTAAACATCTGAATATGAAATAAATGATTTTATGCTGGTTTCATAAAGTCATGCTAAGCCTCTATTTCACCTGTCTCAGATTGCAACACTGGAATCATGAAAGCACTTAAAATGATTGGAGAATAAGAAAAATGCTCAGTGCAAAATAACCCATTAGAGGCTGATATTCCATGGAGGATGTGACTGTTTGATGAACTACCTCAGATGTGTCAGGATAGTGATACTTATGCAAGAATTAGCCTCTGGTGAGTCCAGGAAGCTGTTTTTTGTTGTGGTTCTGGCAATGGATGGGGAAGAGAACAACAGCACTGTGCTTCCGCTGTGGTCGCTCCCAGGCAGAGGTGTCTGGCGCGGAGGTGAAGTTCACTTTAGCAAGCGACCCTTTAGGCCTTGGACTGAGAGCTGCATTCCACCAGGTGGAAGTGATCGCAGCTCTAAGCTCGGTATCAGAGACTGGTGCCTGCTGAGCTGTTTTTAGGATGGCCCTCAGATGGTTCAGATGGGGCTGTAGCTTGAAAGGCTAGTTAATGCACCACTCAACTTTCAGTGTCCCAGCTACAAATGAGATCAACTCAGCTAGCATGTCACCTTTGATGTCTAGTCAAATAAAATAAGGTGACTAACTGATAAAAGCTGTATTAGAATGGCGTGGGGGTGCTGTAATCTCAGTTTGTGTGGCAGCATATGGTGCACGAGCAGCTGGGCTTCAACTTGACTATTTATATCTTTTGAACTGCAATAATCTGTAAGCTGTAAAACATTTCAGGTAACGGTCTTTCACCCATAAAGTAGTGTCCACCAGGCCATTGCTATATGCCAGAAAAGCATAGAAACCTCCCATCTGATGTTTACACAAAGAAATGACCACATCCTCTAGGCCCTTTTTACCATGTGTCCTCTTCATGAATTATTTTGGCTGATCTGGTTGGCTGTACACACAGTTCTGTCTAAAGTCCCTCGTTCAATAATGTGTGTTTAATCAGTGCAAACGCATAACGTCACCAGCAGATTGTTACCAGCTGAAAAATTCAAATATTATGCTTGATGACACTGGTGCCAGTTGTATGGATTTCAAGGACAAGTGTAGGAGGAGAGTTTGGTTAGCCCCAGTCCAGATGCTTTGAATAAATATTGGGGAACTATTTGTGTCTCCAAAAATATGAATTTGGTTACCTTATTTTACTTCTTAAAACTTTCCAGTTTGGCCTAAACCTCTACCCTCTTCTAACGCCGTTCCTCTTCTGTCATTTCGGGCCATTCCCTGGACTTCACCAACATACTAGAGCCAGCTCCTTCAGCTCATTCAGCTTTAAAGACAAAGCTACCCCAGAACACATGACACAAAACTGGAAAATGGAGATAAAATATTAGTATAAAGACAATTAAAAGGAGAATTTCACCAAAAATCTTTGCATAATTCAATAGATAAGACTGATAAGAATAACTGACCCTGAGATTATTCAGGGTAGTTTATGTGATAGGAACCAGGGGTTGTAATGTCTATATATATCTTGCGGTACTTTGTATGTAGAATATATTTTAAAATATGTTTACGGCCAACTATGTACAGTATATCAATCCTGTCAAAAATAAGGCAACATATTTGTGACTATTTTCTTTCAGGGAATTTTAAAAGGCGTAAAATGCTTCAGAGGTCTGGTTTCTATCACCTCCTCAGTGAACAATTCTGACTCTTTCTTTAAAGCTGAGCATTTAAGATCAAATCACACTGAAAGACTTTGCAGACAGCTTAAGCTTTTAATCATGCAGACATTTTGAATTTGTGGTATTGTTCTTTTGAGAACTGGTGTGAAAACAAGATTGCATCCATCCAAGGTCTGTGAAGGTTTTGCTAGCTGATCAGACACATGTGTATGTATGTTGTGTTAGTGGATCAGACACAGCAGTGCTGCTGGACACCTCAGTGTCACTGCTGGACTGAGAATCGTCCACCAACCCAAAATATCCTGCCAACAGTGTCCTGTGGGCAGCGTCCTGTAAGCAGCGTCCTGTAAGCAGCGTCCTGTGAGTAGCATCCTGGGACCACACTGTGCAGTAAAAGATGAGCCTCTCTAATTTACATGTACAAGGTCGCCCAACAAATGTAGGTGTGACACTAACAGGGTGGACAGTGAGTGGACATTTCAGCAGCCCTGCTGTGTCTGGTTCTTTTGTACCAGTGCAATACATTGACATGCCACCAATACAGAAAACTTAAGCAACACTCAGGTGTTCTTACAGAGTGGCTTCACACCAAACTATATAGAATTCTCCTATATATCATAAACACGTGTGTGTGTGTGTATGTGTGTGTGTTTGTGTGTGTGTGTATGTGTGTTTATATGCGAAGAAGTGGTTATTAAAATGTTGATTGTCATTGGTTGAGATGTTGGCTTGCTCTATGAGAAATTATCCAACACTAATATTTTATGAAAATATGCAAGTACAAAAACAGGTAACCCTTTTCTACCAAAGACAAAAGAGTGCAATTAAAAGTGGCTCTCACCCAAAAAGTACAAGGAATAAATGGTACAAGCTGATTCAAGTCAAATAACAATAATAGATGGGTAAATTGTGGACATGTTGGACCCAGGACCAAAGACCAATGGCTCTGTGAGTTTAGTACGTTTATCATGGTAAAAATGGTTTCTCAGCTTAAAATTAACTTCATATGGAAACACATAACATAACTGGTTTGAACCAATTTAAATAAATGCTTTGAATGAAGCAATGCAAAATAACTAGGCTAGATGAACAAAGGTAATATTTTATAGGTTGAAACCCTCAAAGCACTTCAAATCCACTTCAGCCCTCTTCCTTTTTTAACACTTCTCTCAGCCATTTATGTTAAAAGAGCTTATTTTACGGTGATATTTAAGAAGTGCAGTATTTTGTTGTTATTTGGAGCCCTGGAATCAGTCATGCAGCCGTGCAGTGTTGATCTGTTGAAAGCACACATTTATTCAGACCACCCTCACTCTCCAAAGGCAGTGCTTGAGTGGCCAGATGATCCACAAGTTTATCTTCTAATACTCCAGGAATGTGTGGCCATCAAAGCGTCATCTGTGAATGATTCAGCGTTTACAATAATAAAAACAGAGCTTTTATCCTCATCGGGGAAAGTTACTTTTTTAGATAGTTCAGTGTGATCTGCTTCTGCTTCTCCACCGAATAACAGTAACTGCCAGTGCAGTTCTTCTGCAGTACTCCTTGTTTGTTTAAATAGAATATGACACAGCAAGATGGGCCTGGGTTTGATTCCTGGGCCGGGTCGGGTGTCCAGGGTCATTTTGATGTGGAGTTTGCATGTTCTCCATGTTTCTGGGTGGGTTTCCTCCCACAGTCCAAGGACATGCAGTCAGGTGAATTGAAGATGCTAATTTGCCTGTAGGTATATGTGTGATGGACTGTCAAGGGTGTTTTCTGTTTTCTGCCCATTGTGCACTGGGAAAGGATCCAGATGGATAAAGTGGTTTAAAAGAGGTGAGTGAGTAAGTGAGTTTTGGTGGGAAAAAAGAGGGTTAAAGATCTTGAAATGCCCAGTGGAAAATTATCCAACCGGGTTATTTTCCCCTCGGTATCTAGGAAAGCTATCCTTTTTTAACACTTCTATCAGCCATTTATGTTAAAAGAGCTTATTTTATGGTGATATTCAAGAAGTGCAGTATTTTGTTGTTATTTGGAGCCCTGGAATCAGTCATGCAGCCGTGCAGTGTTGATCTGTTGGACCAGATGGATAAAGTGATTTAAAAGGAGTGAGTGAGTAAGTGAGTTTTGGTGGAAAACAAGAGGGTTAAAGATCTTTAAATGCTCAGTGGAAAATTATCCAACCGGGTTATTTTCCCCTCGGTATCTAGGAAAGGTATAATTTTTTAACACTTCTATCAGCCATTTATGTTAAATGGCTGATAGAAAATGGCACAATGGGAAGATACAGCAGTGCTAGCTGTCTCGTTGGTTAGACCTATAAGAGCTAAATTGGAGGCCTTCAACATTTGACCAGCAACCAACATAGGAGGAATCAACCAATACTGTTTTCATTTACAATAAGTGGAACCAAACTGGTGAGAAAAAACATCACTCCAGCACTCTGGTTCTAGATACATCACTGACCACAAATATGAACCTTAGTCTAACCAGGTGTCATTCGGTTTCAGTAAGTGCCGTCAAGTCTATTGTGACTCCTGGTTACCATATGGATAGTGTTTCTCTAGAATATCCTGTCCTCTACATACAATCTTTAAGTATGTGAGCTTAATCTTGAATGGGTAAAAAAGAATTATATAATTAATATTTATTTGTTAAGCTTAACATATTTGAAAAAATAAATAAATAAATAAAAATGAATATAAAATAAAAAATGTGCACAACTTTTGTACAGGACACATTTGAATGTTTTTCCCCAATTTACACTCATGATCAGCAAATGGTTGCACAAATAGTTGCCCCCAGAAGAAATCAGCCAAAAGGAATAAAGCTTTGTGGGTTTGTTTGACATTGTGAGATGCGACATGCGAATGTGACATGCGAATGATTCAAGGTCCACGCTCAGCCGCCCATATGACTTAAGCAAGGACAGGCCTTTCTGTGATCAATTCCACTCTTTTTGCTTTTTGCTGACGGACCTTTTTTATCTGACCCAACAGCCACGATTGCAGACATTTAATGAGCAGTGATGCCCTCCATGAGTCATCCTGTTAGTTCCAGCACCACTGGCAGGCGGCTGCACGATGCAGGACTACATGCACGCAGACCACTATGACAATTCCCCTTAACACCATGCCAACATCGCCAATGACTGCAATGGCGTCGTGCCAGACAGTCTTCAGTGATGAGTCCCGCTTTTGTCTTGGTGGAGATTACCAACAAATCTGTGTTGAGGCACCGTGGTCAGTGGCAAGAAGAATGGTTTGTTTGAGAAGGCTTGGTGTCATCAACACTCTACCCCTACCACAACATCTGCAGGAACTGTGTGAGAGTGTTCAAGCATGCATTGGGTGAACTATCGCAGGGCACCATTAGGAACCTTTACAACTCCATGCCAAGACGTCTGGCATGTTGCATTAGCAAACTTCTCTTCCTTACCAATAGCACTGCAATCCGACACTTCCTTCTGGGTGTAACTATTTTTTGTTGCAATGAGATGACAATGAGTGTATTAAATTCAGCAAATACACAGTATTTGTGTATTAAAGTGTACAGAAATTAGTCTATAGAGGATGTGTTAACTTTTCACTTAGAAAATCAATACCATCATTAGTAGATGGGCCACAAAAACGTTTGCAGACGACGACACACAGGACTAGAATTTTAACCTACTTGGAAGAGGATCTCACACTTTGAATCTAATGCAACAAAGCATTCGATTCAGACGTGATTTTGTGAGCGCCAAGACAGTAAATAATAAAGCTACACTGTGACAGTCTGTCATTGGCACCTAACACAAATGAAACTGGAGGAACTGTGGAAATATTCACAAATAACACAATGATATCCAGATGACAGTGAGTCGCCCTTTGGCACAAGTGAGCAAAATTTGTGTCTATTGCTTATAACTTGCATTGACTCTTTGTAGTCGGTTATTCACAATCAATATGTCCAGGATGACTTGAACAAGCAAGTAAAAGAAGTGTCTCTGCAAATAAGACGTTGGTGCCATTTTCCTGCCTGTATTACTAATTGGAACGAGTTAGTTGAGAAGAAAAACAAACACTCCTGACATTTTCAGAGCATAAGAAGGATGTTTTAACATGTTTGTTTCTGAAAATGAGACCCCTCTGTCCCCCTGGCGTTCACCAACTTGATCTCTTGCAGAATTGTGCCAAATGTGTTCCGTTGTTTGGCTGACCCACTTTCAGTGTGAAACATTGGATGTTTTGTCATTGAGTATACATAACAGCCATCATATTTCATGTTGTTCTCTTTTTATTATTTAGCATATAAGCTGTAATTGTGCATTAAATGTGACTTTGTGTATTTAATTTCACTTCAACAAAGGCATGTAAACTTTTGCATACAGTGGCATATTGACAGCCACCCAAGTACATTTCATCCCATTTCAACAACATCCAATTTTCATTTTGTCCCACTTCAACAAATATTGTTGTTTGGCTGGCCTACTTGTAACAGCATGTAGTGCATGTAATCTGCTCCGTTCTACCAATCAGATGATTGGAATTGTTTTACGATTAAGAGCCTTTCGTTAAAATGTGGCTGCACTGCTGCACTGTGCCTCTTTGTAGGACATTACAGAACTAATGGGCAATGATAAGATCCATAAAAGAGTCATTGCTGTGCCTTGGATTGAGTTCATGGTCAGTAGTGAGCTGTATGAATGTTTCATGTTCCTGTGCATTAGACCTGAGATCTCTAATATGGCCAGTGGAAGAGTTCCGGCTGAGGTCCTTCTTCCACGTGGCAGTGACTGAAAAGCCAGCAGTAGAGGGGCAGACTATGTGACTCACGCTGTTTTCGTTAGACTTGGGCCAACTTCCAGAGCTCACGTTACATGGCCTGACTGTGGGGGCACACAGGAGAGCAGCTCCAGAGCTACTCCACAGCCCAGTGCTGTAAAGTTCAATGGAAAATGTTTCATATTTTGTCTTTTAGCTCTGCTGTAGAACAGTTATTCACATAATGGAGGGCTTTTTTCTCTCTGCTCTTGCTAATCATGTGAAGATCACAAGTAAACTCAGTGTGTCCCACATACTGGCTATACTTGGGGCTCCCCAGCGTACAGTTGTATGCAACGTTTGAAGGCCCCTGGTCAAATGACATGTCTTGTTGTTTGTGAAAATGAGTGAAAGCAAGTTATCACATCCTCTACAAAACACATTTATTTCTGCACATTGTAGTGCATACTTTCTATGTAATTACTTTTATTTACATTCATTGTGTGCAAATATGATCAAATAGTTGCACCCAGAAGGAATCAACCAATAGGAACGAAACTTGGTGGGTAGATTAGACATTGTGAGACATGCAAATGATGCAAGTTTCACACTCGGCTGCGCATGTGCATAAGCAAGGAGGGGTCTTACTGCTGTACTTGACTGACTGTATAAGGTTGTCCTTTTGCGCATGCTTTCCATTCTGACCCGTGCTGTTGTGTTGGCAGCATCCTTTACAGACAAAGTATGCCTCAGAGAAGAGTGTGAAAGCGACGCAAGCAGTTGGAAGAGTGCGAGAGGGGTCGCATCGTAGGGCACTGGGACGCGGGTTGGTCTTATTGACCTATTGCACGCCATACCAGTTGTGCAGATATTACCATAGCACACTGTTGGTGGCAGTGGATAGAAAAGGTCACGCACCAGCGACATGAAAGATCTGGGAGACCTACATGAACCACGGAGAGGGAGAACTGATCAATTGTCCAACACGAAGTGACCCAATGGCCTCGACTGCAGACATTCAGCGAGCAGTGATGCGCCCCATGAGTCATCCTGCTAGTACCAACACCACTGGCAGACGGATGCACACCGCAGGACCACGACAACTGCCAAAGACTGTCATGGTATGGTGCCAGACTGTCATGGACTGACTCAGAATGGCAGCAGGTCATCTTCAGTGGCAAGTCCCACTGTTGTGTTGGTGGAGACGACTAACAAATCCAAGTGTGGAGGCACCGTGGTCAACACCAAGTAAACAGTTTGTTGTCATGCGTCATACGTCCAGAAAACCTGGTGTCACTCCACCTCCACCCCTACCGCACAGACGGCAGGAGCTGCATGAGAATATTCAAGCTGCATGGGATGGATTAATAATAATGGCATGGGCCACCATTAGGAACCTCTACAACTCCATGCTGGGACGTCTGGCATGTTGTGTTAGTCCATCAGAAGGGGGGCCAGACCAAACCCGTTTCAAAGTAAAGGAATTTTTCTCAAAGATAGTAAAAATCTGTAAAATTAGAGTTATTTAAAATCTGAGACATACTGTAATTCCACAGTTCTAGCTAATTCATTCTAGAACCAAATCCTGGGGTGTAAATGTGTAAAACCGCATCTGGGCATTTTTCATCTTCAGGTCACATAACTTCTATGTAGAGCTCAGAGAACAATTTCAAATACTAAATAAATGCATTGTATGGCACCTTTATGATATTAAGATCATTTAGAGCACAAGATATTTATTTCTTATTTTGATAGCGATGACTGAGAAATAAATATCTTATTGACAGATCATTTTGTCTGATTCTCGTTTTATTTTATTTATTTTTTTTTTTTACATTGAGGACGCACCTGAATATTTTCTATGGAAAAATTGCAATAATGCAATAAGTGCAAAGCCCCGGCTGTAGATCAGTGCCACAGGCAGACTTCTGTACAAAAAAAGAAACGGAAAACACTTGAAATATTGCCAGTCATTGCAGAGCCATGGCGCCATTTCAGCAGTTCTTGACTGTGGCTTCAAGAGAACTCCATCAATCAGTGTCCAGTTATAAATAGCTGAGGATATGTTATGACATTTACTAGCTGAAAAATACTGAACTTGTGGAATTATAGGTGAAATTATTAAATATAGTGAAAACTCAATAAATTATTCAATTTGGCTTGTATAGCATGATGTGAGCACTAGGAGCTGCATTTTGGGATGGTTTTTTATTTCGGCCGAAATTTCAGGGAAAATATAAGACACATGCAATTTCTTTTGCAGTTTATGTTTTGTTACTGTGGGGACTGCAGCATCCAGGTTCTGCTCCAAATTTATGCTTGCTACTTTTGCAGCCAGGGAGTGTACTGTAATAGATATTGTTTTGTGGGTGTTTTCTTCTACAGTGTAAAAATGTAGTAGTCACTAACAGTTCTTTTTTATGTGGATATTTACATGCAGGTTATACGCATATTTGTTTATTTTAATCGTTGTTACTGTTATGGTAAAATACTGTACACCACAATAACTAGCTGAACCTACCCTGTAAATAAGCCAGATCATCAAACTATTAGCTATGCTAAAAGTGAATTACAGTTCTTGCTACTTTCAATTTAAGATGATCTGGCTTCAACTGTCAAAGAAACCTGCTTGATAAACTAACAACTTAGTCAACAACTTTCAGTTGAAGTTGTCCAGGATCTTAAATATGTTGGATATGGCGTTGCTGTATGGCATTTTCCGTTCTATCTGAAATGCTGCTGCAATTCCGTTCAACGTCAGCCTTGTTTAAAGACGAATATCATCCATGAAGGTTGTCAGCTCCATTTGTTAGAAAGGATTTGAAAAGTGTCAGCATTCCCATCACAGCCTGGAATGATAGATTAGATAGATCAATGTTGCATGTAAATTTTGGGAGCATGAATATTAATTTAAGACTATATAAACATTTGTAATTGGTTTATTTAACCTCTGTCTTTTTTCAAATCTGGGATTCATATTTAAACGAGGAACAACAGTGTTTGAGGTTCACGATACGTCCGTTCTGTTTACTGAACTCTACTTTTTCAACCATGACAATGTAAATACAGCTTTCCATTCTATAGTACCTTTAAAATCAGTTCATATTTAATTGGTTTATTTGTTATGGCTAGATTTTAATAACACTATTTTAATGTGGTGTCATCATAATACTCTAAGATTAGCAAAAAAAAAAATTAAACATTTTCTGAAAATCTCTTAAACTTCATATTACCAAATTTGCTATCTTTGAAATGGCTTAAACCCTTTATTAATGCATTATTTCAAAAGAAACATGTGTCTAAGTCTGAAATTCAGACTGTAATGCTAAGAATTTTCACTAACCAAAACATATTTTCTGCAATTAGGGAAAGTTTTCTGTGTTTTTATGAAACATTATGTGTTTACAACTGCTGAAAGCTGTGTTTATGTATTGGCCAGTGTTTTTGAGTTATGCCCAAAATGAGCTCCAAACTGTTTTGGAGGTGTTCTTATTGTTTTGGAAATGACAAAATGTTCAATCTTTCTTTTTAATCTTTCGTTTTAATAGAATTAACACAATAAAGTAGTTTTTTTGCCTATAGCACAAGGAAGTCCAAGTGACTTCAAATCCTAAATGTGTCTAGTCTAATCTTTAATCTTTAAATAAAAAAGTAAGATTTTCAAAGTTGTGGCTGTTAGGATTTCATTGTTTGTAGTGTAGCAAATGGATTAGGGAATTATTATTATTAACATTGATGTATTATTTTAAAGTAGAAACAGAGGTAGGTATAGGTAACATAGGTGAGCCTGTTATGATGGCCTGTCCGTTACTGCAGTCTGCTGCAGTCTGCTGTTTTTTGCCAAATCCAGGGTTATGGGGTTTCTCTCAGGGCATGTAGCCTATGTGAGAATGTGATGGAATTTGCCAGAATGGGGGAGGTGGTTGTCTCCCAGCTGGGAAAGACACGACCTACTTAGTACAAAGGTGTTCAAGGTCAGGTTAATCGTATACTCTGGCATTCCAGGAGAAGGATTGCTTGCCCCTCATGTAGGCTACATCAGCTGTAACTGGTAGTAGAATCAGGTTCAGAGATTTATTTGTAACTTTCTTCATCTCACTGATAAATGGTTACAGTAGTATACCAGTATGTGATTTGGGCCTGTCACAAAAAACTGATGGTTAATTGCCATTTAAATAACTGGGTTTAAATAGTTAACCCCTTTTCACAGTAGCCATGAAAAAAATGACATGACAGTTTTGAAGGTTCCTACATTACTGCACTTATTACATATGTCCAAAAGTATCCACACACTTCTACTTAGTGAATTTGTTTGCAGTGAGGTGTACTACTGGTTGACATAGGGGTTCAGTGCTGCACACAGCACTGCCAATAGAACGAGATGCCCTGGGGCAGTCACACATAAGCATATGGTCATCATGGTCAATGCTAAGCATTGTGAAACAGTGGGACCTGAAGTGATGGAGCTCCATCTGATACCTTTGAGATGTTTTGGAGTGACGTTTAGATTCCAGAACTAATTGTCCAACATCAGTACCTGACCTCACTATTGCTTATGTGGCTGAAGGCAATTAACTCCTCACAGCAATGTGCCAACATATAAGTTTAAAACCTTTCCAGGAGATTAGAGACTGTAATACAGGGACAAAATCCATTTGATTAAAAAAACCCTTGGACTATTAATAGCTTTAAATTCAGAAGAAACATAAGCATAGTGTCATTTGTTGTGCAGATTACATTTGCCTGTTCTGATCAACGTTAGCCATTATGACAGACACCTTTTGGAACAAGCTTTTATGTGTAACAAGCTTATTTGATTGTTACGAACCTTACAATAAAGTGTTACTGAAGTGTTACTTAAAACTTGCTAATCATCTTTATCTCTAAGAGCCTGACAACCAAACTATGCAAATCCAAAAAAATAGATGCAATATGTCTGTGATGAATAGCAGTTTCAAATGTGACCTAGTTTTCAATCCAACATTGCTTGACCAAACCCATTTGCTTCAATGTCTGTATCAGTAGAGGTCTGGATGTTGATTCTGGCGGGGTAGATAACAGCTGGAGGCCACACTGAGAGAGTAAAATAAGATGTTTTCTCTTTCCTCACATGATTCAGTGTCAGCTGGACATAGTTTAGAATCCGCTTTGTGTTGCGACCCTTTAGTCATGTGATCCAGTACATAAGCATAACTTTATGAGGAGCCTCTGTTTAATCTGCTATGATAATGCTAACAGCTGGCAGCACCAGGCTAATGGTGCATTTACTGGGATTTAAATTAGCTTTAGTAGCTTTGCCAACTTTTGAAATCTGAAAAATGGGAACCAGAACCAATATGTTCTGGTACATGTTACCTCAAAAAGTTAGGGCTAGCTGCTTGGAGACAGTAGACAGCCATTGATATGGCTTTCTCACTGCAGCAAAATCACACTGAAGCACGGTGGAGCTCCAAAGCATGGTGGCATTTATTTAACATAAGGTCAGAAGAGTTTGAGAGTCCCTGGGGCGGATGAAGCAGAAAGCAAAAGGTTGATTTTCGTAGTGATGAGGACTCAATTTCAAAAGACCTGATTAGTTTGAGTATCTTGCTCAAATTCACAGAATCGTGCATGTCTTGTGCTTCAGCCCTTCATTGTGTTCATGATTTGGGCCGCAGTAAACACTTATTAGAAACAATACAAGGAATGAAAACTACAAAACCAATGTTTTTTATGTTGTGTAAAGGAGAACAGAGCTGAGATACTAAAGAATTGAAAAAAAGAAACTGAAAATGGTTCCAGTTTAAGATTGTCTAATCTCTGCTATATACCATTATTCCATCACAGGAGTCAAGAGTCTGAGTCAACTCCAGAAAACCTGGTATGGTGCATCAGTAGTTTATCCCAAAAAACACTCTCTCTCTGTCTCTGTCTCTCTCTCTCTCTCTCACTCTCTCGCTTCCTCGCTTGCTAGAAATGGGGCATCATTGTGCTTCTTCAGGGCATATGGATCCACTGTGTAACGTATAGATAGCTATGTATATAATTGAGAGCAAAATCTACCTTTTTAATTTGTAGACTTTCCTGAATTAATTATTAATAGACTGACAAGCAAAACTATATAAGGTTTAACATGGCTCATGCTACACTACCACTAAAATACCCAACAGAATATTAGATTAACTTATTGAACGCTGAATTGAATTTTGTTATCGTTTTATTCCCCAAGTTAAAGTTGACCCACTGGCATTGAGCTAAGCAGTTCACAAGTAAAGATTTTGTAAAGATTTTGATAGTTTAAGGGACAGTCCAGCTTACAAACTAGAATTTAAAATCTTAAAGTATTTTATAGCAGAGCTCAACCTCATCAGCTTGACAGAATTCACAATTCTCAGCATGCACTCTAAACATACATCATGCAACAATTAGAAATCCCTGTGGTGTCAACTAATCCTGAGTAGGTGTACTACACCCTAATACTATACAGTATACTGTATATTGTGTACTAATCTAAATAGTAAGAGTTTGGCAGGCTAGTACACAAAATATTAAACACACTATACTCATTGACAAAAAAGTAACATAAAAAAGGAGTTTTTTGGGGAAAACTGCACAATAAACAAACAACTCTAGGACCCTGTTGAGCCACCTCTAACCTGGATGCAAGATGAGATATGATTAGGCATGAAGGCATTCAGGTTCTGTATGGCATCCTGCGGCACATTTGCCCACAGTTGTTGCAGCGGGGCCTATAGAATCTGCAAATTCCACCTTCTCACCTTAAGAATACGTCATTAGAAAGTTTTTTCCCTGGTAGAGTGCTAGTATTTATACCAGACAGTCATTCTCTAGTTACTATTTTAGTACAGATGCAAGTAAATACAAGAAGAGTTGCACCCAGAAGTGTGGGATTGCAATGCTATTGGAAAGGAAGATGAAGGTTACCAGGAACAATAAATGATGATAAATTTAGACTGATATGGGTAATATTTATTGAGCGACACATACAGAAGTAGTATGGTGTCAGGCCGCCATGTTTGCTAAGCATCTCAGCATGGAGTTGTAGAGGTTCATAGTGGTGTCCTGTGATAATCCATCCCATGCATCTTGAATATTCTCACACAGTTCCTGCAGATGTTGTGGTAGGGATAGAGTGTTGATGACACCAAGCCTTCTCGAACAAACCATTCTTCTTGCCACTGACCACGGTGCCTCAACACAGATTTGTTGGTCATCTCCACCAAGACAAAAGCGGGACTAATCACTGAAGATTGTCTGGCACGACAGCATTGCAGTCATTGGCGATGTTAGCATGGTGTTAAGGGGAATCGTCATAGTGGTCTGCGTGCATGTATGGAGGTGGAGGTGGAGTGACACCAGGCCCTAAGGACATGTGAAGGTGACAACAAACCATCTTGGCACTGACCACGGTGCCTGCACACTCTGATTCATTGGTCGTCTCCACCAAGACAAAAGTGGGACTGGAGATGACCTGCTGCCATTCTGAGTCATTCCATGACGATCTGACACGACACCATTGCATTCTTTGGCGACGTTTACATGGTGTTAAGAGCAGTCATTGTAACAGTCTGTGTGCATGTAGTCCAGCATCATGCAATGGTAGTGGTTCTGCCAATGGTGCTGGCACTAACAGGATGACTCATGGAGGGCATCACTCTTCGCTGAATGTCCGCAATCGTGGCTGTTGGGTCAGTCAGGTAGAGTGGTAGGGCCCATACTTGCTGACGTCACATGTGGCCAAGTGTGAATCATTTGCATGTCTCATGATGTCAAACCTACCCACCAAGTTTCATTCCTGTCGATTGATTCCTTCTGGGTGCAACTATTTCTGCAACTATTTATTATGATGAGTGTATGTTTACAACAGACTGTTTACAACAAAGTGATGGTTACAGTTTCATTCAGTATCCCTGTAGGGGATATCCTACTCTTATAAAATTACTGTTTAAATTTTGCTGTGACCTTTTAAGTCAAGCAACTGTGTCTGAAAAAAACAGCAGATACGCTGAAGTGCTGAAAGTGCAGATGCCTGTTGCACTGTGAATAAAAGTTAAGGTCGAAGCTAACAAGTCTTGATAAGTAGACTAAAGAAGAAAATATGTTATTTATATCTTCTGAAATACATGGAACACTCAGCACTGGATGTGCGGGCTCTGAAAGTTGTCTGCTATGATAAAATTATAATAAGTTCGGACAAGGTATGCGCTGAAGAACTGGAATAATTTGTTCTGGTCCCTCTGTTCTGGCTGTCCTGGATTTGCTGTTGTAGCGCATGTTGAGACTCTTAAGAATAAAAAGATGTTTATGAGCTTCTGGCTGAGGTTCACGTGATCAGAACAGGGACCATGAAGCATCTCATCCTGACCTTTTGTTGAGATTCAGCTGTAGCAATGTCCTGAAAAATCTGGGTCAAACAGAATTAAAGGCAGTCATGAAGGGCAGAAGTTGATCCAGAAGGCACAGCATTATGAAGCAATTTGGATTTGATTAAAGACAAGGACAAACATTTCTCTTACCCTACTGCCATTTGGTTTGATATGACATACTGACAGTGTTGCAGGTTTGGATGACCAATGTAGGTCATGGAAATGTGCAATTATTTGGTCAATTATGTCTGCAAAGAATTTGCATAGTGAAATCACTTTGGACTTAAACCCTTCTGGCTGAAGGTGAAGGTTTGAGTTTATGTGTGCCATGTGTGCATGATAAACCAACACCAAAGCCATCATTAGATGAGAATAGGCAATCTCTGTCTGAGATTAATAAGAGATAGCAAGCCAAATTTTGTTTGTTTGTTTGTTTGCTTGTTTTGTTGGTTTTCTATGTGAGAATAAGGTAAAGCTGCACTGCAGTCTAAGTTTTAATCTGTACTTTAGTGGTGCACCGAAATGAAAATTCCTGGCCAAAATGAAAACCAAAACCAAAATTCAAGGTACATATGGCCAAAAAAATTATTTATGCTACTGAAGAAACAGTGCTGAGGTGACAATAAATTAAATACGTTTACAACAAATAAATTTAATTAACAAACTAATTAACAAATAAAATTAGTATAGTATGTGTGCTGAGTTATCTGCCAAGAGATCGAATGTCATCAACAGCAGAGAATAGTTGGTCAGAGAGAATAGATCCCTTTATTTTTTTAATTACACTCAAGGTGTAAAATACTGGTGCTCTGGGACCCCTTAATAAACCTTTTGTTTCAAAATAAAAATTTGGGAGGGTCCCTGAAAATAAACATACAAGTTGAAGGTCATTGTTTAGCTGTTTCACCCACAATCAGTGAGCAATTAGTGATGCAGCACTGCTCTGTATCAGGCCGTAAACTGGTTCCATCTCTTGGTTAGCCTAGCAACTGTAACAAGTTTTACAATGTGTCATAGCAGTTTTGTAAACTGAGATCTGAAATTTTCCAAATTACACTAAGATATTAATGAAAGGAGTGAATTATTAGTCATTTCACCAAATGTGGACAGAAGAGGAGGTGTGTAAGATTTCAGTTAATGTGTGAAAGGCCCTATTACCCAAACTAGAAAGGAGCAATTCCATAAGAATTGTTAAACCAAATGTTCTGTTGCCATTAAAGCTAACATGCCATGGTGAGTGAGTTAGTAGGCAGCTAATGCTGCAGTCACCAACCGTCAAGGGACCCCCTGAATACCAGTGGACACTTATACACTTATGGCCAAAAACCAAAAGTGCCATTGTTTTGTCCTTTTTTGACATGCCTAATGTCATTTGTCAATGTACAGCTTATATAGGCTATTTACTGAAACTCTTACTTTTTGTCGAATGAAATTGTGAAGAAAACAGTTGTTATAAAAAAACGGAACAAAGCCTCAACACAAACTGGATGCCAGATATAACATTTTATAGTCTTTTAGCCAGAAAACTGAGATAAGTGATATAGCTAGCCACATTATTTTAATAACTTTATATATTACATAGAAATGCATAACATACACTAAATACATAGAAATAGTGCAATACAAAATGGGCAAGATCTTTTCCATTAGAACATCAAATGTAGACATTTACATGACTGTACATTTTATGACTGGGCTCCCGTAGCTTCACTGTTGTCTGGCTTCTGCAAATATGTAAAAAGGCTGGACTGCCAAGTTGCAGAGGTTCGTAATTGCATCTTTAAATCTTTATGCTGGAAGTGTATAATGCCCTTTACAGAGCTTCTGCATAGGATGCCTGTAAATGTTAGGTTGGAGTTTAAATTTAGACTGGGTAACCATGCTTTATGAGACTATGAAATACCACAAGACCTCTTTAAGAGTGGGCGTTGAGTGAGAAACACTGCATTACAGCAAGCTAAATAAACAAAATGACCTCACAGTTTCATTATAAATGCATGCTCTGCACGGGACGTTACTTTTCTTAATCAGCACTTCATATTAACACTCAGTGCAGCTCCAGGCATGGTAAAGTTCAGCAGTCAGCATAAAAAGTAACAAGTATTTAGTGCCGGGTTTTAGCAGTCATGATTACTTTGATTATATCTTAATGAATCAGAAAGGCATTTTGCGTATACAGTATAAACACTGTCTATACTCCCAGTATTGCGTGAAAGAGAGAGAGAGAGAGAAGACTGAGGAAAAGTACGGAAAGATCTTATAGTCGTACTCTAAATTTCCTGTCTCTTACTCATCTCTTTCAGAAGTTTAAGGCTATTAAGTGGCTATTTCTGCCTTTTCATTTACGCTCTACCATATAGTTAAATAACTGTTTTAATGTGAATGCAGTTATAAGTTATGGTAATCAATCAGTAAAGGCAGTAGCATGCTTTTTAAGGCAGCGATAGAGGACAGAAAAAGAAGGAACAAAGCCTTTTAATGTACTTTAGTGCATTGCCCATGTTGACGCTAAGAACAGCGCTTCAAGTGCTAGTACTTTTCTTCATTAAGTCAAATTATTTAGTGTTACATTCGGAATTTCTGCAGTGAACACAAGATACTAGGAGATATTGCTGATGTTCACAACATATATATTGTTTATTCAGAGGAACGACTATATGTCTGTGTCTGCAGCATTCAGACATAAACAAGTGTATACAATATGCTGTCTTGTGGTATTCAATAAAGCAAAGTTTATTATGTACATAGGCATTAATCAGAAGGCATCTATCTATCTATCTATCTATCTATCTATCTATCTGTTTTGCTTACTGTATCTATAGTGTTGCTTGGCATTAGCTTCTTATCAGTAAATGCCTCCAAGGACCTGATTTGGGAAAGAGAACACTGGCAGCTTGCAAGAAGTACCTGTACACAAAAACATAGGGCTGTACCCGACTCAGAATTTTGTCAGTCGAATCGACTATTCAACTATTCGTTCATGTTTTTTCTCCATATACATTATCTAGTAATCAGTAAATCAATTTGCATACGTTTCAGATCGGATGTCCTCCTCATTTAGAAAGTCAGCAGAGTCACAGGAACATATTTTTGAACTAAAAGAGACGTGGCATATGATGAACGATCTGGAGCCTGATTTCATTACAGAATATAGCATCGGGCAGCAAGCAACGTATTTATGCTAAAAATTAGCACTTATAGTCTGTCTTTTTAATTTCACTTTTAACAGCTTCTTCAGTAGGATGACCCTTCGTCTTTCATCTCTCAGAAATAATGAACTCCTAAATAAAACCAAATTATTAAATTCTTTTGAAATGTCCTACCATAGCACATTTCTAAAGGCTGAACCAACGTCTTATTGACAGACCTGCTCGACCTTAAATGGTACAGCACCTACATTCTGCCACTGGCATTCAGCTTCTTGTTTGACAACTTCTTGTTAAAATGTACCTGTTCCACCTTAAATGGTGCAGCAGTTATTATAATAAAGAAGACTTAAAGACAAATGTCCCTATTGTGAAACTGTGACAGGCACTGAGGCAACCTGATGACCACTGTAGCTTTTCAGGGAAGGAAGTTCAGTTGGTTGTAATATCCAACCTCACCACTAGAGGCTAATACACTGCTCCTTTAAGCTTTCACAGAAGTCCTGTTTTGCAGTATTACAAGTGGTGATGCACTTAAATTAAATAATCTGAATGAAAACAAAAAGCTTAGTAGGTCAGTGAAAAACAGAAAAGAAGTCTTCCTTCATGTATGCGTTGCCTTTTATTCTTTATAATTAACATAGTAAGACTTCTAATGCTTCAAAGGCAATAATGTGCAAGTTGGGAAAGAGAACTGAGACAACTGAAGGACTAATTTTATTTTAAGCAGCTTGCTAAACAATATTTTTAAGATATAATACCTTATGGTTTTAGATATAATATAATGGTGTTCCTTGGTCATCTACAGTTCCAGAGGAAGTCCTCTATAATCACTCACGAAAACGCCTAATTTGTTTTAATGTAAAGCACCTGCATTTTTTGTTCTGAAGTTTTTTTTTCCAGCACAAAAGTTCCTTTAATCTTCCTAATTTAGAAAGAACAATTTGGAAACAACCATAAAACTTGGCAGGATCTAACAAATGCATGTGCTTGCACCTTTACACTGTGCTTGCATCTGTGCTGTGCTGCAGATTTTCATTTCCACCTCATTTTTAAGGTTACATTTTTTAAGTGTTTGTGTGATTTGACACTATGTGGCCCAAAGTATGTGGACTCCCTCACCGTCAAACCTATATCATCACACCCTCTCATTCCAATACCCTTGATCCTCACGTGGTGCAGCAACTGTCTCCACCCTTCTGGGAAGGCTTTCCACAAGATTTTGGAGTGTGTCTGTGGGAATTTCTGTCATTCAGACAGGCAGTGATGTTGGAGGAGAAGGCTTGGCCAGCTCTGTAAGTTTGTCTTATCTAGCGCTTTGTGGATAAGCTGAGCTTTTATTGCTCTACTGATGCTTCCATTTCATAATAATGTCACCTACAGTTGGCGTAGCCTTCTCTAGCAGGGCAGACATTTCACAAACCCATTTCATTCACTTGTCAGCAATGGGTGTGGCTGAAACACGTAACTTATAATAATATAGATGTGTTTACCTGTACACCTTAAGTCATAAAATGCATGAAATTTTATTTGGCCAAAATTTCGGTGAAAACCTGAAAATACCAATTTCAGCCAAACATTTTCGGCATCTAAACTTCCTAAGAATTTTAAATATAATTACATAAGTTACTAGATATTGAACTACACAAAGAATTAAATTTTCCTATAGGCTGGTTTGAGTCTGTACTTCTGACTTCTTCTGTTTCAGTGTCACAGTTCGACAAAAACATCAATTTAGTGATTCTGGCGGTCTCTGCAATGAACAAGAGTTGGGGACCTGTAAGAGCATTTTTAAAGTAGTTGAGGCTCTGGGCTCCTACTACACTGCAAGAAATTATATCTTGGCAAATGACGTATCATGTATCTGTTTTATCTAATATTTACAACTTTGAGATTGTTGTAAGAATATTATAAGATCATCTCACTATATTGGCAGATCATTTTGCTAAAACAAGTCACATATGCTTAATCAAGTCAAATTACCTGTTAATATAGAGAGATAACTTTGTACAGAATAACATAGAAATCAATATTCACCCTGAAGAACATCCTCTTCACAATGTAGATAATGCAGATTGTTGCTTTATTGCCTTTTTAATACAAATCTGTCTGTACACAATTGCGTTCTCACATAAAAACATGGAATAACCCACTTTAACCATGACTAAGTGGAGCTGAGAATAGACAGTAGAATCACAAATAACATTCATTTATTATCTAAACCATGTGGTCGCGGTCAGTATCGAAGCTTATTGCAGCCGAAAGGCAGGAAACAACCTGGACAGGCCGCCAGTGCATCACAGGGTAGACACCCAAAAATACACATTCACACACCCCTATGGACAAGTTCTCCAACTTGCCTGACTGTATATCATTGGACAATGGGAGGAATCCCATGCAGACACAGGGAGAACATGCAAATTCCCATCCCATACCCTTTTTGCTGTTAGGCGACAGCACTATCCACTGAGCCTCCATTTGTGGTTTGTAGTTTGTTGGTTTCTTGGGGCATCTTGGCTCATGGGAGCCCTAGGCTGCTACTTTTGCCTAGTTTAAAGTCTGCCTTGTCTGCAAAACAAAGAACAGGTCCACAACACTACCATCAAAAAATCACATGAAACTATAATAAAAACATGAGAAATATAATAAGACATTCTCCTTTCCACTTACAGACACATGGGTATTAATTGAATCTGTACTTTTGACATGAATTATGAGATCAATAATGAATTAATGTGAGAAATAAAACACTTCATTATGAATGTACAGTATTGCATTTATCATTTGAAATTGACATTTAGAAATATCTGTCTTGTGCTGGGTATCAGTGCAGGCTGAGCGGCTCGGATGGAGAGCGAGCTGAAGAGCAGCCGCCGGGGGAGAGGGTCCTGCGGGACATGAAGGAGAACAGAGGGCAAGAGGAGCGCCTGCGAGAGATCCAGCAGCAGCTGCAGCTCCTGGATCACAGCCAGCAGATCACTGTGAGTTCAAAGAGACTACACTACGCTCAGACACAGAGAAACCCACACTTACCCCAGACCAAACACTTCCACTGTAAACACATTTAAGCTATACACTCACTGAGTGCAAGTGCAAGACAAAATACACATCTGCAGTCTGGCCTACGTTACCATACACCTAAACTGTGTTTGTAGATGTCAGTAGCCCGGCATCTGGCTGTCCAGGTCAACAAAACTGTTGAGCGAATTTTGCAGAGCAATAATGCGAATAATAATGCATTTTTATCAGCTTCATGTTGCTGTTTAATTTTAAGGCTGTATTTTAAAGGGCCCATATACTGTATATACAATACCTGTATTGTATTGTAAATGTTTCCACTGAATTCTCCCAGTTCTTTAATGGTCATTTATGTGTAATCAGAATTCATCATAATTTTTACATAATCAAACAGGCTGTTTTTGTTGCTGTGCCCTTTAGACAGATGACGAACTGATCTGATTGTCTGCCCTGCATTATTCGTCTTTCAGAAAGCACTATGGGTTGATGCACTCCTTACAGTTTAGGTGTGAAGGGTCAGGCCCTAAATGCTGTAGGCTGACCAGTTGTGTACATGCATGTAAATGCAGATTTTTTATGACATTGTATTTTGAGACATACAGAGCTTACATACAGCTCTTTTGTTAAAAACATGAAGACGATTCAGTTTTCCATGACATGTGCTCTTTAAATGACAAAGACACATATATTAGCAAGCATAATGGTTTATGTATTTCTTTGTTAAGATAAAGGTGCTTTCAAATTTTCTGTCATATTTCAGAGCTATACTGGGGCAAAATGGAAACATGTGAGGTGTCAAACACCTTTATTCCCTTCATATTTACATTATTATTCAGCAAATGAGTTTTCAAAACAATTCATAACATTTATTTTTATTCATAAGTAAACATATTCACCCTCAAGTAAACATAAAAATATGCAACTTTAGGTCTTTTATGGGATATTTACTGTTTAAATTAGTTTTTTTTTTCATTCATTCATTCATGTTCAAAGTCTATGGTGCGGGGGGAGCTGGAGCCTATTGCAGCACTCATTTTGCAGGAGGCAGGAAACACCCTGGACAAAAAAAATCGGTGGATGCAGATATGTAGTATTATCTGGGTCTTTTTCAGCTTTTTTAAAAAAGACATTGATATTAATGTTATTATCAAAATATCATGTTAAAGATGTTGTATGTTAAAGATATATTATAATACTGCTGAAATGTACTGATTAGATCTTAGGAATCGAACTTTACACAAGATTAGTGTGCCCTAGTTTACACTGGAAAAGGAAAAAGACTGGCAATGTACGTTAATGTGCAGACATCTTAGACACCTAAACACATTATTTAAAAACATTTGTCTTGGCAAAGTAAAATTACATATATCATTGAAATAGATGCATATAAACCTAAACACAGTAAAATATCAGGTATTGATAATACCTTGATAATCTATCAAAATCTAAGTAGAAGAACAAAGTTTGGATCCATCACATTTCTCCATCACATGGATTTATTAAATTTCATCAGTAACACTCCTAATGTGGTAATAATTCAGCAAACCAGGCACTGGATGATATCTACAAATAATACAGGGCTGCCACAAAGAAGAATTTTGAACACACTGATAAGCAGAAAACGTTTAACACTTAACACTTTTACTGTTTTACCAACAGTCATACATATCTGTGTGATCAAACTCACATCTGGTAGGAGTGCTTGTACTTTGGAGTGTTAACAGTTAACAGCCTGAAAAACATACTTGATTTGCAGTTAACTAACCAAAACTATAACTAATATTATCAATCTAATCTGCAATACCAGTAATAAGAATAAAAATAGAACATAACAATAATAGTAATAATTTGTGGCCTTTGTCACTTCTTATTTCACAAATATATTAGTACAAAAAAAATAATATAAATACATATTACACTGTGCTTTCGTTTTATACTACTGATACCACCCCAAGAATAAAAACACAACTACTGCAGAAGCATCTCATACACTGCAATAGTACATTGTTTAAATATGTTATTGTAGGAAAGTAATCACATTTTACAATTATTTGAGTTTGTTCTTATACTACAAATTTGATGAATTTGCTTTTATTGTCATGCTGAGTGTGCATATTTGTGCTAAAAACGGCGTTTCATGTCACATAGTGGTAGGCAACTGATGGCAGTATTAGGCCAGGCAAATGTTGACATGGTGACAGCAGGGAAATGGGTGATTATCAGAGGAGTGCTTTAGTAGTGTAGATTATAAGGTGAAAAAGCAGGAGGATTCTCTGTACTCATTTGTTTTTAATAGAATAAGACTGGGTTCATTCTGAATTCAACAAATAGAGATGTTGGCTCCCAGGAATGTCTCCATGGTTCTATTCCTGTGGTCGACTGGAAAAGTTGGGAAAATTGAACCCCTGATGGATCATTCTGCTGATTACTGCAGTTTGTGGTACGCTGCTGCCGGTAGTGCTCCAACTTTCCATGACTGCTCCATTGAAAACAATGGAATATCCGGTTTTCCCATTGTGTGTGTACTACCAACATATAAATGCAGCATTAATTGCTTGATTTGCATTTGATTATAACTCTATGCAATTAACAATAACCTCCAATTTTTATGGATGTCAAAATTTAATTATTGTGAATGATGATTGTGGTGTGCATAGTTTGTTATGTGCGCCTATGGCGTTCTGGGTTTCACATATTGGGTTGCATTTGATGACTTCAGTGGATGCAAGCCTGCATTTTCACAAATCTCCAGGGCTGGCCTGAACTATTTATTTTTAATTTATTTATTAGTATTTGTTCATTATGTTGGTATCTGTTTAATCTCTTCATATTTGGAAGCTCAGTCTGTTGTTTACTGAAGTTATTTTACTCAAAATGTAGTTAAATCTGGAGTAAGTCAGGAATGGAATATAAACTTGGCTATCCTTTCAGTAAACCAGTTGAAATGACTACGAAAACACATTGCACATACAAGGTTTCTGTTCTGATCTCACTTCTGCATCATTGCTGCAGTCTAGGTAAACATAAATTCAGTCTGACCAGTTTCCTTGTCTGATGTAATGTAATTCAGCAGAGCTGAAAACTGGAACATTTTGATTTAAAAAGTGAACAAACAATGAATATGAAAGGTTTCATGTTTTGTTCAAAACAGTATTGGAAGTATTGAATGCATGTAAAGTGCTGCTTGGGCCAGCCCTACAAATCTGCATTAGAGAAGTCACATTTGTTCACACATAGAGCAGTTTAGACGATGAACTCAAATGTCACCTTTAAAAGTCCTTTCATAAAGTACCATGGTGAGCACTCAGTCTCTCTGGTAGAAACAACAGACTCTGGCCTGATGTGCTGCTTCATTACCTCACTAAACCCATGTTGCCATGCCTCACATGGTGGAATGTTCTGGCTGATGCCTTTGTTTTGTCCATTTGCAACAATTCAGAGGCAACTGAAAGAATTAGTGGTAAAGTGTAGCTACCAGTAACCGTATATCCTTACAGTCTGAAATATTCATGGCCTGTTTGTCCTCCAAAACAGTCTCATTGCTCCTGTGGCTTGGCTAAAAGAATTGTTCTTATTTCACATGACTAGTACATGCAGCATGGGACATTTGCACAGTTTGAATGTCTAATTTCTCTTTTCTTAGTGGCTGATATGATTTAGGTCAGCAACATCGTCCTCTGTGCTTAATCCACTTAAAATAGCCAGTTAGCAGTGAAAGTATGGATGTGCATTCATAATCATGAATTCATAATCAATCATATCAATATGAATATACACCCACTGGCACCCACTGGAATATACAGCTCCACTTACCATATAGATGCACACTGCAGTGACAGTGATGTGGTGATGGTATGTTAGTGTGTGTTGTGCTGGTGTGAGTGGATCAGAGACAACAGTGTTGCTGTAGAGTTTAAACACCGCAGTGTCACTGCTGGACTAAGAATAGTCCACCAACTAAAACTATCCAGCCAACGCCATACTGAGACTTCTATCTGTAGCCCAATAAATATTGCCCATATCAGTCTAAATTTATCATCATTTATTGTTTCTGTTAACCTTTTTAATTCCTTCCAATAGCACTGCAATCCGACACTTCTGGGTGTGTATATATTTCATGATATTTGGAATAAAATGTCTTTGCATGAACTTACATTTAAAGAAAAGAACAGTGTTGTCCTCTCCCATAAAGTCAGATTTTTTCTTTAGACAACGACAATACTTTTGTTTTTCCTAATGCTAAGCAATGAGTAGCATGTACTTAATGGATGTTCTGACGTTCACTGACAGATATGTGCATGAAATTACTGGACAATTTCATCAGCCCACAATTCCCAAATTAGTGCATCCCCAAATTAATCCAATGGCTCCATGTTCTGCCAACCTTATATGAACTAGTGTATGAGGCAGAAATTAAACAAAATGAAGAAGCTGCACTTCAAGGACATAAGCTTTCGTAACATTACTGTTTTCCCACTTAACTCAACTCAAGCAGGCCAAGAGCGGGCTTTCTCAAGACCTGGCCCCAAAAGCGCTGGCCTGCCTACTGATTGTCTGTTTGCTGCCTGGTTACGCAGCAAGCTTGGCAGCACATATCACCTCTTGTTGTTTGATTTGCGTCTCTGCTGTGATAGTAACAGTAGAAAACGCTATACAGATCTGCCAAAAACGCCCTCATTTTGCTGTTGAAAACACCACCTGGTCTGGATGTTTGGGAATTCCTCTTCCAAGGTTTGTTTAAGGATTTTTTAGCCTGGCAAATGGGCTTGTTTAGCAATAGATGACCCATTCAAGTATTTTATGAGATATTAGTTCATCATTAGGTCAACAGGAAGATTTCAAATAGGCACAGACAGGTGGAAGAAAGGACATCATTGCATATCCATAAGAACTGAATTATTAGTGACCCAACACTCATAGCAAAGTAGATTTACACATTGCAGTGCAAAACTGACCGTGATTTTACCAACCGTAAGTCATACGTTTTTCACCATCAGGAAATAAATTAGAACTAAAATTAATCTATAATATTTCAGTATTTACTGTGCCTACTCTTTACCTTTATTGCAGATTACATTTTTACAAACAGCTTTGCAGGGATATTTTTCAACACCTCCAAAACCGGTTGCATTTTCTGGCCCCCACAATTTAAGTCACCCCAGTGATGTTAAGGTCTAGACCCTGGGGTGGCCAGTGCATTACTTAAAGAACACCATCAGCTTCCTCATTTGCAAATATCTTTTTTGTCCATTCCCTGTTCTCAGTAATGGCTTCTTGACAACTACACATCCTTTCAGACCCATGGATATGCAGTGTCTTCTCACAGTAGAAGGAATGGACGGAAACACCTGTGGTTTTTTCCAGATCTGAAGCACGAGTGGAGCTTGATGTTCTCTTCTCCCTCGCGCTTTTAAGTACTGTTTGTCTGATATTGTCAGTCTTGGTGGTCTACTAGGTCTAATCTTTTAATCATTATTTGAACTCTGGTTTTAGCAACTCTTTCCCTGTGACTTGTTGTATGGGTACACTATATTATAGCTAGTCTCCTCAGACATATCTCATAAAAATGCATAACCTGTCATTAATGGCCATCTTGACTGGAAATTGTGACATTTAAACTGTGCATTTTGTATATTTCAATTTTTTGTTTGTCACAGGTTAATAGAAAACCCAAGGTATGAATATAAGGAATGTCATTTTAAACTACCTCACAGTCAAATTGTAAACCGTTAGTATTGACTGTACTACATGACTCTGGCACTGGAATTTAAGAAACCTCAAGAAAAAAAGCATGTCTGCTACTGAACAAGACTAAAAGTACTTTTAAATAGAATGTTCCTTCACATTTATCATTTGTATGGCCCTGTCTTGATTTTCTGTTTGGTGCAATTTATTGATTCCTTACCAAAATGTGGGCCTCACTATGAATTACTGGTCACAAATGGCCATTCAACAGGCTTACAGCTGCCACATACACTATATTTTACTTTATAATCTTGCATCTGATTAGATTAGGAGTGCTAGCAGTTCAGTCCAAGATCAAGCTTGAGAAAACAGCCATAAACGTGTTGACATCCATAAGCTTATTTCACGATTACTGGCTGACCGCTGTTTAACTTGGGTCTGAGATTATTCACCTTGTCGCATGCAAAAGTATGGTAATGCCTGCCTATAAAAATTCTGGCAGAACTGCTCTGAAAGCTTCCAGGAAGTCGTCTGTTTTCATACACAGCTGTTTGTAAAGTTAAATCATGGCATCAGAAAAAAAGACTATTGATGGACAGGTTTAATCGGCAGACAATTTTCAACCCCAGTCTTTATCTGTAATCCGTTTTGGGTTGGTAAAGTAACTAGGGAAGGAAAAGGTCAAATGTCCTTTGGATTTTATATATATATATATATATTTATTTTATTTTTTTTCTGTTTGGTGCAATTTATTGATTCCTTACCGAAATGTGGGCCTCACTATGAATTACTGGTCACACATGGCCATTCACCAGGCTTACAGCTGCCACATACACTATATTTTACTTTATAATCTTGCATCTGATTAGATTGGGAGTGCTAGCAGTTCAGTCCAAGATCAAGCTTGAGAAAACAGCCATATATATATATGTATATAAAAACAATACCAATTTCACCAAGTTCTTCTGTTACACTATTCTTCAACAAATGTGTAACTGCAAAGGGCCTTTATTGTCATATTTTGTGCTTCATAATGTGCCAGTTGAAGACTAGACCCGTCTGGACTGCTGGCAGACCAATCCAGCCCCCGCACTCTTTGATTATGCAGCCATGTTGTTGTAACACATCTAGAATGTGGTTTAGTGTTGAGATAAGCATGGAAGTTGTGGAAAAAAGATCTTCTAGAGGTTCTCAGTTGTTTCCGCCCCAAGGCACATACCGTTTTCATTACAGAGCAAAGTGAGCCACAGGAAAATTTAAATCTCCTTTTTAAAATACAGTTTTATTTTTCTTTTCTTAAGTGCTGTCACTGAAAACCTGAGAATTAGGGCCTGAAACAGATCCATTTAGGTATAGTCACGGAAACCCAATGTGCAATTCGAAATAAAAATAATTGAAAAGTAGATTTGGAGCTGCAGTCCATCTCGTTTTCTCCACTGACTTCTCCACTGACTTTCCCAAAAAAGTAATTTTGACTCCTCAGTTCTTTTTAACAGCAGCTCTTGCTGCTGGAAAGATATGAGAGCAATGGGAGTCTGGAAAGGGTGGGACGTTAAACTTTACTGACTTTACTGACGTCCTGCTGGAATAGGAGGAAAGTCGACTCTGTTGATACAGTTGGATACAAATATGGGTAGAGAGTTTACACATGAGAGTGAAGAAAGGATGTGATCCACACTAAACAAGGCAGATCTGAAAGCGCCATGAGAAACTTCTCCAACTCTGGCTAGCTAACTGTCTGCATCACGTGCCTGCGGCTGCACTGTCTCAAACCAATAAGTTTTATTAAGCTTGCTGCTGTAACATTTTTAATTGAAAACATTTCATTCTCAGATTTTAATTAATATGTTTTTCGGTTCTCCACCTTTTCCTTGTGTTTCTGTCTTAAAGTGACATTACCAGCCCACTACAAACTACTCCCCCAGAGTACAGGCCTGGAGACCACTAGTGGGTGCCTACAGAAACCTTGACCTAGAATGCAGCACACATTACTCCAGAATCTATATAATATACATGCAATATGGAATTTGAAGGTGATTTGAAGAGCTCTATTTGATTTCCATTCACCGAACACAAAGCAGGTAAGCCCTCGAACTACTCTTCTTTTCAGTAATTCCTTACTCTGTGTTTTCACTCGTGAGTCTGTGTTTAAAGACACGGCAGACACTCCATCACCCCCTCGTGTTGCCTTCCTGTGTTAATGTTAATGAAAACTCAACAGATTACAGGACAAATAATAAAAATAATCTTTAAAAATCCCCTTTTTCCACTTTCTTGGAACGAGTTGCAATCATCAATTTAGATAAGCATATATTCATCAAATACGACGAAGTTGAACATTATAAATCAGGTCAGGTCAAAGATTTACAAATCACTGCTTTCTGATTTTATTTTTACATACTGTCCCAACCTTTTTTGGAATTGGTTTGTATTACATTAACTATAGATTAATGTAATTAAAGCTGTCACATTAGTTAGATCAGAGAGCTAGCTGTTTAGCAGTTTAGAAGAGGATATATAAAGTCACTACACTCAGTTGCCTATTAACTGCACCTACATTTGGTATCTTCACTCACTGGTCATTTTGTCAGCTATAGCCAGCTGAAAGTTTACAGTTGCTGAAAACTATCTATTTTTGTAAAATTTGTCAGTCACGTTTTACTCCGTCCATCACTGAGAAGGAGACTACCATATCACCATAACTGACCAGATATTTGGGTCAATAGCACTATGGATATGCAATATCTGGTTTGCTGTCATCCATCTACCACAAATATGTCAACACACCATGAGACACAGCACTATTGCTGGCCACTGTGTTCACTTACCATCCCCTAGTAACAACACTGCCCATTATTATGCCACTGCTACATCTGTGTCACTGTTACACTGAGAATGGTCCACCCTTAAATAATTTACGGTCACTGGGGGACCTACAATGGTCAATTTTCAATGATAGATAGGGAGTAACACATTGTGCAAGTGACTGACAATGGAGTTGAGTGACAGATGAGCCACAGTCAGTAATTGTAAATGTACAATATGCATTTCTGAGCATATGGCAGATATCGTCAGTACTTAAAGAACACTAACAAACTGCATGTTTCACTACAAAGTAACACAATAAGTCCTCTATTTTCCTGGATTTAGCATGTGGCACTCTATGCGAAATGTTAAGTAATAGTCATTGAGTCGATAGTTTTTGATTGGTAGTTTTAAATGTGACAATACAACTGCATTGTGTCTGTTTCAGAATATTGTTATACGTATCACATATCATAACAATTTGCTGAAGTATCACCATATTTTTTCCATATTGCCCACCCCTAGATATACCTGATCAAAATGGCCAGTGAGTATTGATACAACATAGGTGTCAGCGTAGAGGCTGAAACTGAGTTTCAAAGAGTCTCATGGAAGCCATTATTTCTCATTCACATGTCCACTTTAGTTAGTTAGTCTAAATTCTGGAACATGGTCTTTCAGATTTTGTCAGTAATGAGTGTGTTAAGTACTTCATTCAGCAAAATGGTTTAAACTCTCTTAGTTTCTTCAGTTAGCATGGGTTGTGATTTGGTCTGCTGCATCTCAAGCTGTCGTGAAACAATTTTGGGATTATATGCACCTATTCTGATCTTACAGGCCTTTAAACAGTGTTCCTGGTTTGGCTAGCCATGCTATGACCTGTTGTTAAACCCAACCAGACCATAACTGCACAGCCAAGCCCAGTCTCTTTATCCTATAATCCCCAAAAACATTCAGAGGGAGTTGACATCCAGTTATTTCCATCTGGTCACATACTCATATTCAACCTCATGAGCGGGCCTGGTCACTCAGTCTTACCGCATCATAGCTGTGCAGCTGGACTGTGCCTGGGAACTTAGACTTTCATTTCAGACCAACTCTCTTCAGATTTAATATACTTTGTAATTTTATTAGCTTTGTACATACATATATATACTTGTGGAATGAGTAGTGGAGTGTTTTATGATTTTTAAGTAGTTTTTGAACAAGAAAACATATTTCAATTATATATAAATTATATATAAATTAGAGGCTGTTGTGGGGAGAACAAATCTTTGGGAACCGGTCATATGTTCAGTGAGAGTTACATCCACAATTGGTCTGTTCTGTCATGTTTAATAATTATTGTTCAGTTCAGTCTCAGAAGTTGGTTGCATTTTCTGCATCTCACAATCAAAGTAACCCCAAGCACATTCACTGATGTTGAGGTCTGGATTCTGGTGCCTTATGACATTTTTTGGCTTTTTGGCAGCTACACATCCTTTTAGGCCCACGGTGTTGAGTTGTCTTCTCGCAGTGGAAGGAGGGATGGAAACCCCTGTGAATATTTTTCAGATCTGAGTACTGAGTAGAGCTTGGTTATCATCTGTGTTCTTTTTCAATAAGTACTGTTTATCTGATATTGACAGTTTTGGTGGTCTGCATGGTTGTTGGTTCTCAGTATCTCTATAACATTTGGAAGTTCCCCTTTTTATGTAAGTTGATTATCTTATATTTAAAATATTATTAATTCTTGTACTTAATGGACCTTTTGGAAAGTGGAAATTAGAAAATTTTAAAATGTCTGCATAGTTCAGTCATTAAGACTGGTCATTAAGATTTGAGGAGAAATGCTGTGTTCTAAAGAAATTTACCTCATCAAAATTGTTCACTGTGGTGGTGAAAGGAACCAGACATCTGAAAATGTCATGCCTCTGAAAGTTACATCACAGAACATAATTCCTTGACATAATTACAAATTATATATTACATTATAATTACAGCACAGCGCTTGTATTTAGTGATTTATTTATTGATTATTGTGATCTTTTATCTGTTATAAAATATTAGGATTGATTAGGTATTTTATGGATATTGCTTTCATGTAGTTTGTATATAGTATATATAGTATATAGTATATGCTAATTATTATTATGGTATTACAGGAATGATGGATTTTGGGTTTGTCTTTGTTGTAAAATGAAGGAGGAAACTCAAGTAAGAAAAATAGGAAGTCAAATGAGATCATTAAGACTTAATCTTGGGTCTAGAGCAATGATCTGGCAACATGTTAACACTCCAGTATTGATCCAAAAAGTGGACTCTTCTCTGTTAATAGCATGATGTGTCATTGTATCGGTTCTATCTTAAGCAAGCAAACATATGAATAGAAAAAGTATTTCCAAAAGGCTAACTTTACAGGAGAAGGTGAAAAATTACTTTTGCTGTAATTAATGTATAGAGAGTTTATTCATTTATTTGGACAAAGATGACATACCACCTTATCTTGTTACAAACAAATCAATATTAGTTCTTAAGCTGTGTGTAAATGACTTAGCAGATCACAAAAATGCAGAGCATCTTGCATTTAGCATCATCTTATACAGAATTTCTGTCATGAGGGCATGCACATTAGCCATTACAGCAACATGCAAAATAACCAATCCCAGTTGTGGATATTGTGGTTATAATATGCTTCCATACATTTTAAATAGTTTAAACAACTTTTAAAGATGTAATACAGTGAACTTTTACAGAAACCTTTTACAGTTCAGTGACTGCGGAGCTCTGAAAGGTTCAGAAGGTCATTGTGAACAGAGCAACTGCATTCAGGTGTTTACCATTGGACTAATATAAACACGGACATACGGATAGCCAATCGTAATGCAGCTAACAAAATCAAGATTGTAGTGCTCAGTAGATATCCAGCGCTCCGCTTGCATGTGGATGGAGTGTCTGCGGTTCAGACTTATATATACACTGCTAAGTCCTGCCACATCCACCTCTGTCTCAGAAATGATATCAAACGTGCAGGTGGTGAACTGCTTTGAACTTCCTGCTCTTCTGTTTTGTAACACTTGTCCACATCATAGAGGGGGAACTCTCTGGGTCAGCCTGGATCTCTCCTGAGACAGTGAGGAAATCAAGGCAGAGTAGAGCAGATGGCTTCGATAAATGCATCAGATAAATGCGAATGCTTTCACAGGATGGGATTCTCCATGGTAATGGACAGTCTAGACAGGCTATCGTAGGAAGTGTGGACTGAAGGGCTTTAGCAAATACACAGAGCATATACAGTTCAAAAAGGAAGGTATGAACCAACCAAAGTTTGATCAAGATCAAAAAGAAATATTGTTTTGTCATTGTGATCTAGGATATGAAGGCAGTAGTGCCTACTGAAGGCAACCCAGACAAGGCAGGTGAAATTGCTGACTTTGGATAACAGACTGTGAAAAAGTACTTCCCCTTTTACTGATTTCTGATTTCTTAGTTGTATTAGATCTTCAGCAATGTTTAATATGAGAAAACAAATATAATATTTGTTTAAATATTTCAGTCTGGAAACTGATTTCTAAAGCAGTGAACCATCATTATGATAAGCAATATCTTTAATGGAGAAAGCTTGGAACAATGGTGAATCTTCCAGGCCTGGCCTACCAAAATTCCTCCAAGAGCACGGTGAGGAATCAGAAAGTCTCAAAACAACACAGATGAACATCTAAGGCGCTGCAGGTCTTGCTTACCTTGGATAAGGGCAGCGTTTGTGATTCCACCATTAGAAAAAGACTGGGCAAAAGAGTTGAAAATCAAAAACCACTGCTGACCAAGAGACTAAGAGATGCGGGAAAATGTTTGGTCACCAGTTTATGATCTAAAGCTAAAACACATTTGGGTTATGTAACTGTTAACTGTGTACCAGAGTCTGAATGTGTGGAGCTAAACCTAGTGCAGACCATTGATAAAGCAAACGCAATGACCACTGAATTGTCATGCATCATCACAAGTTAGATGACGATTCTTAATAAAATAGTAACTAACCAGAATTACTGTCTATGACTCTTCATATAAAATCTAAAGCAGAATTAAGGGTATATCAGAATTAAGGGTATATTAAGGGTATATAAGAGTATATTGCGACTGGACAAGCTGTTATTTCAGAGAAAGTTGCTTGATGTCTGAAATGATATGATTGTTGTATGATAGTTTAGATAGAAGGTGAATGTTGTTTTTAAACCCTTTTTTGGTGGAGTGGTACATCCAGCATGTTGTTAGATTTTCAGATTAAACACTATTTTAGCTTTATTAACAATACAAATAAACTCACGTGTCACATATAGGTTTACCAGTGGTTTTGTATGGCACTTTAAATGACTATATGTGTGGTGTGATCCCTGTTTCCTGTCACCACCTCTGTAACAATGCTCTTGAGGCACAATGAGCAATTTTACATCAAACCACTCTGAATGACTTTGTTTACATTTCAATGACTGAATTATATGGAAGATTTTCGAAAAACTTGGGGGAATTCCTCTTTAAGGCTTTTAGTATGAAGGCGTGTAGTTCACCAGTAGACTCTCAGGTCCAGGGTTAAAATTGTAAAACTGTGAAAGTCTAAGATGGATGGAGGTACAAATAACTTCTTGGCATAGCCAAATATGGCAATGGAGAGAGCAGTGGGTGAAAGAGGGAAAAAGTAGGAACAGTAGGAACAGAAAATAAGCATAAAAAGGCAAACAGGAACAAATAATTGAAGGAAATAAACAAACAGAAGCAGAGAATGAAGGAAAACAACAAGCATTACAAATTTCATACATGTCAAACTTACAGAGCTTAATAAGGCGGGACTAACAAAAATAATTAATTGGTTAATCATTATTTTACCTCCTCGGCTGACCATCAATTGATATGTGTCTGTGCCGTGTCCACAGAACATCTGTTTCTCCTGTAACGCACATTCCACAGCCTAATTGTTCCATTTGTTTTCTTCATGCCAAATATGAAAAAGCAGTTATATTTTGAGGTGATCAAATGTTACAAATCAATCTTCATGTGTTTTTTATTAATTTGTCTCAACTACTAATACCAGGATGTTTCCCCTGTGGGGAAAAATAGTTACATTTCTTTGATTTTTAGTTCTTTTTTCTCATTCCACATTTTTAAAAGTAATGTGAGACAAATTTACCAAATGTGAAGGATATCAAATGCATTGGCACTTAAATTGCCAGCTCTAGAAACACTGATATACTTTGGTGTTCCAGGGCAGGCAGAGGCCAAAATATCGCAGCAAATTTCAAACAAGGCAAAACTGCTCCAAGAGGAATGGAACAGTGATAGAACAGAGAAAGATCACTTGCATGGAAAGACAAGCACTTAAACAGAACCTGCTGTCACAAACACTAAATAATCACCTCCCTCATCCTGTCCTGGCATAAACGGTATGCAAAGGTTTCCTCTTGCTCATAACATTCCACGGTCTGATAATATATATACTAGAAAGGGTTCTTTATAGTCATGCCATAGAACCACTTTTGGTTCCCTAATCAACCTTTGGTAACACTCTAGTGGTTAAAATTAACTGTAGGTCAAGTTCATATAACTGCATGACAGTTCACATCCAATTTCTAAAATACTATACTGGATACCTTACCCTTTTGCCAGGAACCTCTGGTGAGGTTTACTACACACTTCTATAACCCAAGAATAACTCAGCCCACTTGCACTGCAGTCCATGTAGTTACTGAATAATACATCTTAGTATGTCATAAGCCAGTGACTTTAAGGGATTAATCCTGACAAAATGTCTAACCCAAACCCGAAGGTGATAAAAAAGGCCTGAAACTGTCCTGCATCAAATTAGTTTTTCAATAAGCATTAATAGAAAGAGATTAAGACAGGACGTGACTCCATGCAGCAGCAGTTGAGGGGCACAACACTCAGCAAAAATTACTTACACAAACGTCTAGTTAACATTGACATTTTCAAGGTCTTTGTAAATGGGAATATGATACTCACTCTACTTAATGGGCAGAGAAAATATACATCATTCTGCCATTACCTCTGACTGGCTTCATACTTGTCTTATAAATATAAATATCATACTTACTTTACTTATGGGGCTGAGAAAATATGCATAAATCATACCTTCAGAATATAACTACAGTACAGTTTTACTGCACTGTGGAGTACAACATGCAAATAGGTCAGCTTTCTCTAGAAAGCTTTTGACATTAGATACTTGAACATTCATGTATGTAGAAGAACAATCATGATACAACAGTATATAACTGTTTATCAGTCACAACATGAGCTGGACATCACATTACAGCACGTACTGCAATTATATCAGTCATTAAGACTACAATGGCAGTAGTACCAAATATCTACAAATTATAACATGACGGGATGAGCTGGTTTACTGGAAAGCAGCATCATGAGATAGAAAGTGGAGAGAAACAGACAGAGATAGAAAGGTATTATGTTTGTTTTAGGAGTTTTATGGAGTTGATATATTTATAATGTGATAAAATAAATAAAGGTGAAATTTAACCCCACACGTACTTGTGAGGCTGAGGCACACAGCGTGACATGCAAAGGGCTATGTTTATGTCGGTATGGCTCTCTTCTTCCTTGGATGAAAAAGGAAGAAGTGATTTATGAGAATAAATAACTTAGCTATGTTACCTTGGAAAACAAAATAAGTGTAATATGCGGCATAAATTTTTTTGGAAAAATACACAACAAACTTGAAGACTGTTGAGTACATGGCACCCAGAAAAAATATAACATTTTAGGCTAATGTTACCTACTTCAAAAAAATTTAGGCTAATGATTTTCATGCCAAATCCAACACTTTTCCTCTTTTCCTTTTATGTAACAAAATTATAGGCTACTGTAAACCAGTATATAATGTTATTATGGTATTTCAGAAATTTAATGGATAAAAATCTAGACTGAAATGTTTGTAGTTTTTAACTGTAGACTAAATTAAAACCAGCGTCCAAAATTAACACTTGTTTTGGCTTATGTAATGTTTCTGACGTTTTTTAACATCAAAAGAAACAATAACATTGAGAAATGCAGACTCAGTATATTTTGTGGTACAGACAACCCTTTTAAACCCATTAATCAAGTCATCAGATTCATTCATCCATTCATTCATCTTCTGAGCCGGTTATCCTTCGGGGTTGTGGTGGGTGCTGGACCCTATCCCAGCACTCATTGCGCAGTTGGGAGGAAACACCCTGGACAGGCCGTCAGTCCATCACAGGGCACACATACACACACACACACACACACAAACACATCTAGGGGTAATTTAGCATCTCAAATTTAGCAAACTCCACACAAAATCTACCCAGGCCATTTTGCTGTGAGGCAGTGGCACTACTCACTCCACCACTGTGCCACCGTCATGTATAATCCTAATTCATTTTACAAGGCACTGTAATTCACTGCATAACTGCGCTCACTGTGTAATTAGATATGTGGCTGTGTAATTGCATTTGAATAGTATAGAAACATAGTAGACAGTAATAGTTTAATAGCCTCTCCTGGATGAAACCTAAAATTTGTTTTACAGTATTCTGTTCATTAGAATGCAGCAGTAGTCTGAAGCATGACTCCTAGACTGTCTCTTTTGAAACATGTGGCATGGCCTCTGGGCAGACAGGGAGAAGCGTCTGGAGTAGCAGCACACTCATTGTGATGCTGCTGGGTTCTGTAGACGAAGAAGCATTCAGGATCCACCTTTTAGTGTCTTTGTTCTACTTTCAGGATGTATGTTTTGATATGTCCTATGAATAAGTAAATACTTTATAGGTTTTACTTTTAAAGCCATCAGTGTGATCAAGCATGAAACTGTTTAGCAAAAATGTCTTATGTACAAGACATTGTAGCTTGAGGTCTGATTCTGATTTCTTCATAGCCAAATAGGCTGATGGCTGTTTCTATAGCTGGTCATGTTTTTAAAGCTCACAATGTGTGGACCAAATAAACACATGAATCGCACCAGCACCAGTACATCATATTAGCTTCAAGTAACAATATAAATAACATAAGTTGCTCTTTAACAACCCAAGCAGGCATTTTAAAGTATTAAACAGGAAAGGTATAAGGCAACTGGCCATTTACCTCAATGAGTCATGCATAATTACACTACAAGAATTTGGTATTTATGTAGGATCAGTGTGAGTGCACATTCCTTCTCTGATGTCAATTACATCATAAAATTAAAACCACAATTTCTTTCTACTAAATGGTAACTATACAAAGATTTGCATATGACAGGGGCAATATGTAAATCAGGCAACTGCTTCCAACATTTAGTCCCCATATTTTACTTTGACTATTTTGTTGTGTTTTATGCATGTAATACCATAATATATATGAAGTAATAGGTGCTAGGCAGGCCAGTTAGTACCCAGACTCTATTACTATGGAGCCATGCTGTTGTAATACATGCAGAATGTGGTTTGTAACTGTCTTGATGAAGTAGACATTTTTTTTTTTTTACTCCTTCTTCCCCCTTGTATCCCTTCTAATTGGAGAAATGATGGCGGCGCGTGTTCCATGCAGCGGCTTACCCTGTCTTCCTGTCCTGTCCTGTTTCCCCCCTTGTATGTTATTGTGTGTTCGGATGGGTTGATGGCTAATTTCGCTGGTACTTGTGACCTTGTGACAATAAAGGCAATTCTGAATTCTGAATTCTGAATTCTTCTGAATTCTGAGTAAGCAAGACCTTCACTGACAAAGTTTGGATAGCAGTAAATGTTGCTTTTCCACTTCATCTCAGACCATCTTAAATGAGCTTAGGTGGCAGCGTTTCTAGATCTGCTTATATGTGGTTACTTCTTTGAATGGAGTTTTAACTTGCATTTGTTGATGTGGTGACAAACTGTGTTCACAGCCAGAGGTTTTCAGAGGTTTTGGTCTTGGGCCTTGTCGTGTGAATACAGAGATCTCTTAGGATTCTATGATTTTTTGTGCCGTAGATGATGAGTGATGAACCCCTCCCCTTCTTAATTCTTGAAAGCCTCTCTGAGATGCTGCTTATACACTCAGTCATGTTACAGACCTGTGGCCAATTGGCTAGTTAGTTTCAGACATGTTTCACCAGGTGGATTTTAGCATTACACAATACGTCTTTTATTTCCCCTGTCCCAACTTTTCTAAAACATGTTGCTGGCATAAAATTCAAAATGGGAATATATGTTTAAAAAAAAGACATTTCTCAGTTTCAACATTTGATATGTTGTCTTTGTACTGTTTTCAAACAAATATAGGGCTTTAAATGATTTGCACATGATTGTATTCTGTTTTTATTTACAGTTTTGCACAATATCCCAAAAGGAGTTGTACCAGCAGACCTTTTACCTGTGATTTTTTAAGGGGTGATCTGTAGACTTCACACCAATTGCTAGTATTTAACACGTCTCTGTGACTCTTGTCCCGCTCACAAAGACAACTGCAAGAGTCTACACAACTGTCTAAGTTCCAGCGTGTTTAAACACATAACTCTCCGATCCGAAGGCATGTTTTCCTCGGGCCAGGCTCCAGCACAAAAAAAAACCTGTGTCCGATCCTAACCACTGACCTACTTTGTGTCTTCAGAAGGTTGGGATTGATTTAATACCCACCTGTGTTAATATGCAAGAGTGTAGCGTGTTACATGCTGTAATTTAGAGGTCATGTATTCTCAGTTCCCACCGGATGGTGTTTGTTTTAATGTCAACACAGCATTTTCTCCAGTAGTGCAGCTCAGACTGCAATGGCTGGGTATTTATTTTAGTGTGATGAGAGAGAAGCAGGACAGCAGTTATTTTAGATGGACTCTGTGCAAAGATTAACAGAAAGAAAGGTGTATATTAAACAAGGCTCACACATGGTCCAAAAGAGAGACTGTGTATATGCTCTTGTAACCTGGCTGGTAACGTTTCAGAAACATTTGCTTACTTTTTAGAGAATACAGTACTGATATGTAAAGACATTGTCCTGGGCTTATGTAATGAAACACTAACAATAGGATAAATGCAAAAAAAAAAAACCAATACATTGTGACTATGTGCATGAGTGTGTAACCATTTCCAAGCTTTCCTAAATTAAGATAAAAAGTTAGAGCTATTGTTACAGCTACCTGCTTCAGCTAATCAGTCCTTCACTAAATTAAATCAAGTGCTGCGTATGGATTTCAATAAGTGCAATGCCGGCAGTGCTGTGAGAATTCAGGAACTGAACCTGTGTTCTTTTAGCCAACATATAACTTTTTATAAACAAGCACACAAAGTGATCACATTGCTTTTCATATTAATATATACTCTGAATATATATATAGCAAAATAAAGAAATGGTTCAGCCAAGTATCTAAATTTAACAGTCTTCCACTTACCCCAGGATCAGCCAACACACATTTGATATGCTAATTTTAGCAGTAGAGCTGCAAGGCCATTTTTTCTTAAAAACACTAGAAGTCAATAGTCACCAAAATGTTTCCCATAAATACATTCCCAAAACTTCTCTCAAAACACATCCAGATCTTCATTAAGGTTGCACGGCCCTGTTGATATGGTTTAGGACATACACTTACTGTGAACTATAAAAATGAACAAAAGTTCACCAGATTTGCGATTTCTGTAGTTTCTGTTTATAAACATACGACATCTGTTTAAAAATTCAATGTTAAGCTATTAATAAAAGGCAACATGCAATTTGTGGCCTCTGGATGCCTTAATCTAAAGTAACTGTCTGCTGTGTTAAGCTACACAGTGAAGTTGTATTCATGTTTATAGCTCACACTATGTCATTCGAGTCTGTGCAACCTTGATCATGACCTGGATGCAGTTTGGGTGGGTTGAGAAACATTTTTTTAGAAGTAATTTGACTTGACTATTGACTTCTGTGGTGGTGATAGGAACCAGTAGTTGCAATTTCTACAACACAAATATAACAAAAATTATATTTTTTTAGGGCAAAACCTTCTCAACAATGACCATAGAACAATGTCTCAATCATCAGATAGAGATTTAAAGAGCATTCAGCTCCTCAGACGTTTGGTTTTTGTCACCACCACTGTTTTTTTTTCTGAATCTGTATTTTTCACTAGAATGGAGCACTGCACATCAATCCCCTCTGAATGTCATCAGTGCCTACGTCTTAATGATTGAATTATGTAGACAATTTGAAAAATCAGTGTAATTTCCCTTTGACTAGTCTTCCTCAAACTACAGCTTTTATTATTCAAGCCTAGAGGTTGAAGGTCAAGTCTGTGGATATAAGTCAAGTCTATGGAGCCTGTCTTGACAGTTAGAGGAGTGCCGAGGAGCTTAAGTGAAAGGTGAGGAGCTGGAATGTGTCTGCGAAAGAATAGCTCTTTACATTAGTATTAGATCAGAGAAGGAACCGAGGCAATTCTCATGATTACAAGAGAAGTAAATTGAGGAGCACCACCTTCCTCATTACGGCCTGAGGCAGATCATTAACCCTGACAAACTGTGCCAGAGACAGCAAATGGTACAGCCCAGCAAAGATCCACAGAAAACCTGCCGTAGGTCAGAGGCATTGTTATGGATGGAGATGCTGGAGGTTCACAGGGGGCACTGAGCACAGCCTGAGGGGGTTCACAAGAGACCAAGGAATGCCGGTGAGCCTCCATTTTTGCAGCAGGATGAGAAGACTGATGGATTATGCTGCACCTTTCTGCACTCTTGCCTTTGGAGCAGTAAAACACGGGTTCCTTTATTAGAGCAGGGCAGTCTGGGGAGGATTTGTGTCAGGGGGTCAGATGATGTGATGGAACATTTAAGATTACGCCTACCAGGAGAGGATAGAGTCTGCTTGGCTAGAATTTTTAGTGGTTTGATTTAGAGTGGAATTGATGAAGATACGGAGTGTGCAGGATAAGAGCCGTCATTGCTGTCAAGCCAAAAACGTGCTCTATCTAACATGGCCAGAGAGTGTGTGGGTTTATCAGAAGGAAAAAATGCTGTCATGCGTTGTTCCTTTCCGAACGTGGAAACATGGCCCTACAGTAGTTTTTAGGTCGGCGGTTCTCAGGATAGTCATCGTTTGATGAACTAGCTCTGCACTCCCTCACTCCCGAGCGTTTGGCGGAGACTCATCACTGCTCCAGTTAGAAAAACAAGCAATGATTCCTCTCACTCCCAGATAGAAAAACAATCTGCTGTCCAACTGGAACTGTCCTACGCCATTGGCTGTATTTGTTTAGGCGAAAACTAGGCCTTCTCTGGGACAAGTCCAGTGCAAGTAGCTCGGGGGACTTTGATGACAGCTTGATTCATCTTTAGGAAATCTTTAACAAAATCTGGTGTTATAGTCAATGGGTAAACAGGTCGTATAGTGATAAAACATTTGAACCAAAGTACCATAGAACACTGAGGGGTGGATGACGCAGTCTGGAAGGGAACAATAAGAAGATGCATGTCCGTGTATACAAGAATACATGTAAGGACATACAGTATACATGTGTACAAGGATATTATACTGTCTTGTACATGTCACAGGCAATGTTGTCAGCAAGGGTTTGATGTAACTAGAGTTTTTATTATTATTATTATTATTATTATTATTATTATTATTATTATTATTATT
>CM067483.1:12634366-12722856 GCA_034552555.1 Semaprochilodus insignis | reverse complement strand
TTATTATTATTATTATTATTATTATTATTATTATTATTATTATTATTGCTTTTGTTGTGTTTCTACAGTCAAAATTTTTTTTTTGTAAGAAAAAAATACTTTGTAAGAACTAGGAAGGCACTGATTCTGTAGCATGTAGGTCTGTGCCAAAAAAAAAAAACATATCTGCATCAGACAAATATTTAGATTTGTTTAGATTCATATTTCCGAAAGATATTTGGTGATGTGTTTATTGTGGTTCAGGATATTGAGGTAATGCTATTTCCAATTTCTGCATTGTATAAATTATGTTATCCGGCAGTCACATTGGCCCACAATTCCAATATCAGTGCAGGAGAAGAAGAAACATACTGGTTATGTTCTAATTGTCTGTCGTGTATTGTGCTCAAGCAGTCTAGGCTGAAATACTGCTTTTGCAGGTTAGTTTCCATGTAAGGACTGAAAAGTGAAAGATTTAAAATTGAGCAATATTTAGAGAGTATCAAAAACTTGAGCAAAATGTGTTTTTCCATGATTGGGACCCTGTAGGTTTCTTAGCCCACACAGTTCCTTTCCATCAAACAGGCTACAGTTAGCACACAGGGACCTTGTTCCCTCAACAAAATACCACTATAATTAATGCTGATTTATTTTCAGTTTGTTCGTCAAAACTCCCCTGCTTCATTTTTTCCCGAGTGTGGGCAGTTTGGTTTGCTGTAATTTGCAGTACCAAGCAACTTACTACAATGTTTCTCTCATGTTTTCACCTGCAGAGTTTACCTGAGGATCAGCTAAGGAGCCTGCTTGTGGAATGTGAGATAGCCCTGAGCAGATGTTCTGGCTCAGGTACAGAAGACTTCTCCCCTAGATCCTATTGTGCTCTGGAAGGCCATGCCATGTCTCTGCTGGCCAGCACACCACGCCTGTCCAGTTCTGCTCTCTCAGATTTACTGCAGGAAGCTTGTGGAACCCCCAGCACCCCCCATGAGAGTGAAGAAGCTACCTTGGACTGAGAATTCAGCGAAGTTCAGATGTAGTCTTAATGGATTCAGGAGAAATGGATACGTGTATTAGATTTTTTAATGGTGAGAATGTTTAGACAGCAGTAATATATTTTGTCATTTGTGCTAAAACATTGCAAAATCATTACAGCACAATATCTTTGCTAAAGTATAATTCCAGCTGTTGGTAGTTTGACTGAAAAAAATATTACACCTTGATTTATGGAGAGAACATTCCAAGCATATTTGCCCCAAAGTGGTAAGTTCTCTTTGTCTACTCCAGCTAGAGATTTTACCCTCTATATATTGCAACCAAGTTCGCTTTATCCACAAGGTCAGTTTCTACTGAGTAAGTAAAGAGTAAGTAAAGGAGTTTGTGTGTCTGGCGTGCACTAAAATGAGTTACTAAGATTTCACATCTCTTTCCAAAGAACATCCTAGTCATTCCAAGACATACTAGTGAAAACAGAGTATCACTTTACTGTAGGTCATGTTCATAAAGCTACGTGACAGTTACAGTGGTGCTTTAGAGTTTGTGAACCTTTAAGAATTTTCTATATTTCTGCCTGAATTTTACACAAAGCCTCAGCAGATTTTCACACAAGTCCTGAAAGTAGAACAGGAGAATCGAATTAAACAAATGAGACACGAATACTAAACTCGGTCATTTATTTATTGAGGAAAATTACATATCTGTGGGTGGCAAAGTATGTGAACTTTTGCTTTTTTAGTATCTGGTGCAACTCCCTTGTGTAGCAATAACTGCAACTAAACATTTTCAGTAACTCTTGATTAGTTCTGCACGTCAGCTTGGAGGAATTTTAGCACCTTTCTTCCGAACAGAACAGATTCAGCTCTGGGATGTTGATATGATTCCTCCCATTAACTGCTTGCTTCAGGTCCTTCCACAACATTTCTATTGGATTAAGGTCAGGATGTTGACTTGGCCATTCCAGAACATTAACTTTGTTCTTCTTTAACTATTCTTTGGTAGAACCACTTGTGTGCTTAGGGCTGTTGTCTTGCTGTATGACCCACGTTCTCTTAAGATTTAGTTCACAGACACATGTTGTGACATTGTCTTTTAGAATGTGCTGGTATAATTCAGAATTCATTGTTCCATCAATGACTGCAAGCCATCCTGACCCTAATGCAGCAAAACAGGCCCAAACCATGATACTACCAACACCGTATTTCACAGATGGGACAAGATTTTCTTTTCTCCAAACATAACGCTTTTCATTTAAACCAAAAAGATCTATTTTAGTCTCATCTGTCCACAAAACATTGTTATATAGCCTTCTGGCTTGTGATCTTTAGCAAACTGCAGACGGGCAGTAATGTTCTTTTTGAAGGGCAGCATATTTGTCCATAATGGCACAATGAAAGATGGTTTTTTTATATAACATGTATAGAAATTGTGACTGTGAATTTTTGATCATTTGCAAATTCACACTCAAAAGATTAGTTGTCAAAAGAATAGTTGCACCCAGAAGGAAGTGTCAGATTGAATTCATTGTTCCATCCAAGTGTCAGATTGCAATGCTGTTCAGAAGGAAGTTAAAGGTTACCAGGAACAATAAATGATGATAATGGTCAATATACAGAAGTAGTGTATCTCACTAAGGCATTGGTTACACCCCAGCACCAGCCTGCAAAGTGTCTTGTTGACAACTTGTTGTCCAAGGCTTCATGGGGTTTGCAACACACACAAACTCTACCATCAGCCCAAAACTACATATTTTGGTACATGTGACGCTGTGGATCGAGGAATGTTAAATGTCTGGTACCCGCTATCATGCCTCTTTTGCTGGCCAGTGTTTAGCCTCACTCACAAGATAACACCTCACAACTTAACAGATGTGGCCGTCTCCAAGTTGATCCTGAGGTAACACCACTTCATAATCAATTTAGGTACTGCTGTCCCATGACTTTGGTATGTCACAGTGTATAGTATATAGACAGTGCTAGGAAATATATGTATTTGTTCTTTATGTATTTGACTAACATGCTTAGAATAAAGCAGTAAACAGAAAACACAGTTTTTCTACATAACTACTCCAAATCTAACCTTAATTTAATTTAACTATATGTTACAGACCAGTTCATTTTTTACTAATATTCTAAAGGCTTAAATAAACATTGTTAACTCTTAATAAGTAATTTATGTTTTAAGTATAGCACTATTTCAAACATAAAAATGTGTAATCGGCTTGTAGTAGCTACAAAAATGAATATATTGGTATTCTGTACTAGAATACATGTCTGTTCATAAACGGCTGTGCAGTGTTTGCACGAGTGGAGCTTTGGTGCTTCAGCTGTTCAAACAGGATGTGAAAAGACCCAAAATCTGTACACCTGATTCTATTCTTAGATCATGCTCTTATGAGCACACATTGAACAGTCAAAGAGCAAAGGTTGTCTCTTAGAGGAATGTCACAGCAGGGTGTAGTTACCCTTCCAAAATATGCTCTCCCTTTTTTTGGTTTGTAAAGGTATAATAAGGGTGTTCTTCAGGAAAACCTTTGATTGCCATGCTGTAGATCAACGCTGTTGTAACCACCCAGTGCTTGTTTATACTACTCATTTGAGACATTGGATATACTTATTGTTTTGTCTATATGGAAGGTTTAAAAATGAATGTAGCTATCGTTTTATATTGTTTTTTGCAGAATTGTTTTCATGTGAAGTACTATTATCTTCTATTTTGAGTCTGAATTGTTCACAGTGGTGGAACCAGATGTCAAAGAAAGTTGTTATGCATACAAAACAACTTATCCATTAAATGCTTCATGTCTTGTTATACAATATCTTAGAGATTAGCTTTTATCACCTGTCTATAAAGCTTTATGAGCTGCTACCTTTATGAAAAATGTGCTATAATTTATCATGTTTATTAGTTGTTATAGTAGCCGTAGTATTATTAGTAAAGCAAGGCTTTGTTGATTTATGTATTATTTATTATTTATATATTATTATTATATTCTAAAACATGCAGGCCATTATATGGCAATATAATACCCGAAGTAAAACTATTTACCACTATTTTATCATTATCAGTGTTTCAAGAAGACGTAGAGGTTCACTGATGTTTTTGTATCTTTGTGTTGTAGATATTGTGAGCCCCCCACCCATTTCCTATCACCTCTACTTTAAATAAATTAAGTCAGTAAGTTTCTCTCCAATGCTTCATTTCATCAATACATATCCTTTGCCCTGTAATAGAATGATCAAAAGAGACACATCCATATCTGTTTTCAAGGGTTTATTGTCCTGTTGTTCTTTTAAAATAACTGATATGAATAAAAACAGCTTTCTGTGGGTAAAGTTTGCAAAATTAAAATATTTAAAATAATTCAAATACAAGGTAGCCCTAATTGTACAAAAAAGGGGAGACAAAACAAGCAACAAACAATAAACAACAATAAAAACATCCTCAAGTCAGTGTGCAAACAGTTTATACAGACAAAAACACTTTCAATCTCAGGTCACACTTCCTGATAAATTATTTAAATAGCATATATCTACACACATGGAATTACTTTTTAAAATAGATAAAAACAACTTTAATAATAACTTATTCTTTAAAAAGGCATCATTCATTCACTAAGCACAACATAACTTAAAAAAAAATCAATTTATGCCCTGTTGGGGTATTGTATGCTCCAAAAAATATTTTGTATTATATACATTTTGAAAAATATATGATCGTATTACACTTGCTAACTAACTAAAAAAAATAACAGAAGCCAACGGGTTTATATTCTGCAGTTAAAATGTAGTTGTATTTTAGTTGGTTTCAATTTACAACAATGAGGTAATATTTGTATATTTGTTTTCCTTTGTTTAGAATACAGAGTATACTCATACGCACTAGTCATACACTCTGTGCTGAAAAACTAAGAAACAACTATAAATTTGTTTTGATTTGGATATAACTTCACCCTACTTAAGGCAATTTTACCCCAACCATCCAGTTTGTTCTTCAATTCTTTCTATAATGATTAAGTGAAAGTTGCACTGAGATGAGAAACAATTCAAGGTGTGTCCATATTGTGCTAACAATATAAATACACGCAATGTAACATTTGCCTATTACACCCCTCTAACAGGCAGTGGCCCTTTTCTTAATTGTCTTTGTAATCTGGTACCTACTGTTCTGCTTTGAAAGGCTGATGACAAAGGTTCTTTTAACCCTGAGAACAGTTTCTGGAGAACATACCTCCAGAAAAAGGCAAGTGGCCTTTCAATGGATATGCTGTCATCAACTAACATTCAACGTTTTTGGCCATGAAATTGATAGGTACACTTTTTAGTTTGGGGTGTTTGTAACAAACATACACGCAGAAAACACTCATTCTCTAAAAGTAAAAGATGACAGTCCATTTCTGTTTACACCCTCCTGTGCATCCTCCCTTAACAGTTCTTCCGTGGGACCTCAGACCCACCAGAAAGAAGTGGAACTCCTTTTTTTGCTTTTCTTCATTTTATGAGAGGTTTCTTCCTTTCATGATTATAGTCCACAGCAGATCTGAGGTTAAACTTTGCAATTACAGACAATAACTCTTCCTTTTTTGGCCCTCCACAGCAGGAGGGGGAACCTGACCAGTTTAGAAATTCAGAAGTCTTTGAATGGTTCTTTCTCATTCCGTGCAGGGATGTCCATGCTCTACCTGCTTTTGTTTCAGGTTTCTATTGTCCTCTTCCAGAAAACATCTGGCCCAAGGTCATATGAACTGACCTTGTAGCTTCTCCCTTTGATCCTTTGGTCCCACCGCAGGAAAGAATTGTAAAAGCTTCATCCCAAAACATACATAGCATTTAAATAGGTCGACGACAATAGGCGATAGGCACATTCTTCAGGGAAATCCCAACTGATTCCATTATACATCTGAATGGAACAGAAAGTATATTAGTAGAGCAAATCATGATCAGTCAATGTTGTCCAAAATAATTTGAGGAAAATATTTATGTTGCCAGTTTAAATATTTCTTACCTCTACATTCATATTTGAGGTCCGAGAAGTAAACCATCTCTTGAGAGAAGACAAAGAGTCCAAGTCTTCCACCAGCATATGTCTTGTCATATATGCTTCCGGAGTCTGCCATTACTTTCTTTCCCTCGTACATGATAACTCTGAAAAGGAACGAAAAGAAGGTCTGTAAGACGCATGTTTTCAACTTCCATAGTTTAGTCAATAGTTTTAAAAGACCTTTCTGATGCACACCAACCTGATGTGTCCGGTTTTAGGCCTGTGGATCAGGTGCCATCTGTAGGCAGTGTAGTCCTTCCAGCCAATGTTCTTGGGGTCATGCCACAATGTGCGCACCTGGAATTTAACACAGTTCAAATGGAGCATGAATATCACAATCCCTTCAGATCTGACTGCCTAGCATTTTCCATTCTAAAGGAACGTTCTCAAACATGAGATGAAAGTGCCGCTTACCTGCCCTGGTGTGTCTCCAGTATGCCACAAAGCATTCCTGAGATGCTCTCCTGGCCCTGTTGTGGAATTAACCACTTTGATGGACAGCCCAGAATAGCCCTGAGCTCTTGTCGGCGTGTGCGACCAGTAAGTCTGCGTGATCTGTTTCCACATCACCACATAGAAGCGGGAACTGGACTGATAGCCGAACACAAACCCGGCATAATCATCATCTCGGTCAGTGTTTATGAAGAAGGTTCCACTGAAGTCCACAGCATTGAACTCATCAAAACCTGAGATAAAACAGAAGATGGTGGTTATTGATGATGTAACGATGAGTTAATGACCTGATGACTTTGATCTGTAAAGATGTTCTATTAGCTTAAGGATTTCAGCTACTTACCAACAGCAATACCAGGGTCGCAGTTGACTGTCTGTAGAAGCTCTTTTCCCTGATGGCGGACCACCCAGTTGGGGTCAATTTGTGATGTTCCTGTGGGGTCGAGAGGAACCATCTGGAATCTACGGAAGTCTGTCTCACTGATGGCAAAGTTCTCTGGACAAACGTCATCGATATCAGGCACATTATCTTGGTCAAAGTCATCTTTACAAACATCGCCACGTCCATCACCTAGAAGAAATTGCAAAATTATGATTATGATTATGAAAAAAAAATGTTGGAAAACAATCAGAAAAAGAACAGAATTTGAAGCTATATGACTGTTCTTACCATCAGAGTCAATCTGATCTGGGTTGAAGGCCAGTCTGCAGTTGTCTCTGTCATCAGGCACACCATCATTGTCATCATCGTGGTCACATGCATCCCCTTTTCCATCCTTGTCATGGTCAGCCTGGTTGGCGTTGGGAATGTACGGGCAGTTGTCCAGATTATTCTGATGGCCATCCTCGTCAATGTCCTGGTTACTGTCGCACTTGTCACCCACATTGTCGGAATCGGAGTCAATCTGTAGGAGGAGAGGAATGAATGAAGCTGTTGTTCAAGCCATTCTTATAAAAGGGTTCTAACAAGCTTTGTACTGAGCTACTCATGCAGTCACTGTACACTCAAATATCATCTTCAGTCTGTCTGGGGTCTGCATTCATGCTTTATGATTTAATGTGTTTTGCATTAAAATTCTGCTAAAAGTTCATCTTTTCTGCCCGTTTATCATATTTGCTCAGCCCTATCTATTTTAACACAATGAAATGCTAAAAGATTGCAGCTGAGGAGACCAACTCTCATCCCTTTCCAAGAAAACTCCCTAACGTTCACTTAGCTAAATTATAGCTGTAACTCAAAATGTCTGTAAGGAGCTTTCAGTTACTCTGCAAGCAAGGCAATGCCTAGAAACATTGCCTGGCTCTCCATGATCTTAGGTTATAAAAAAAAAAAGACTAGATGTACTACAAAAAAGTTTGAGGAGTGGAGAGAGACTTACCTGATCAGGGTTGTGCTCCAATGGGCAGTTATCACAGTGGTCTCCAACCCCATCATGGTCAGTGTCTCTCTGGTCAACATTGTACACGTAGGGGCAGTTGTCCTTCTCATTCAGAATACCTGAGTAATGGATGGATGCCTTCATTAGCCAGTGTTCCCATTAATTACCCAGTTAGATCATTTATTGTGATGCATTTGCTTTTCTCTTACCATCGCCATCAATGTCAATGGCACAAGCATCGCCTTCTCCATTGTTGTCTGTGTCAATCTGGTCAGGGTTGCTGTCATATGGACAGTTATCACAACGGTCGCCGACTTCATCACGGTCCTGGTCGTACTGTCTTGGGTTGAAGACGAATGGGCAGTTGTCCTATGTATGACAAAAAACATGTCCTTTGCTCAAACATCAGAGCTGCCTAGTCAGTGGGAAATAGATCTAATAAAGCAACCAGTCAAACATCTGGGGCTGTTTTCTGCTCTATGGATGGAAAGTTAGAAATGCACTTGCACTTCAAAGCAAGTACTAAATCAATGGTTGGAGCTGTACACCACAGACGCTAGGCTTCAGGATTTAACTGTGTTGGTATGTAAGATTTGGCTCAGCGGCAGCTACTGTTTACTTGCCCAGTGAGATTTTTTGTTCTCCCAACATAGAACTTTAAATTATGGATACAGAAAAGTATTGGGCCATTGATATTAGGCCTTTCGCAAAACTGTTATTTATATGCTCCTGGCAGCATGGTTGACTGTTCTACATTCTCCAAGTCTTTTGTTCACTCTCTCCTTTCCTTTTAGCACCACACTCTGCCTATATATGTATTTTAAACAGGAGGAATGTGTTTTTGTCTCACCCTGTCATCAGGGATCCCATCGTTGTCATCATCGTAATCACATGCGTCTCCGGTTCCGTCTTTGTCGTAGTCCTCTTGGCCAGAGTTGGGAAGGTCAGGGCAGTTGTCCTGAAAGAAGATGTGTTTGGATTAAGGGGTTGCAACCTCAATTATATGACAAGGTGATTTTAATCATACAGTGAAGGAAGGCGGTTAGATACCTTCTTGCAGTGGTAGGTGGCATTCTCCACACAATGGAGGTCTGTATTTGGCCAGCCATCCAGGTCGGTGTCCTCCCCACAGATGTAACCGTTTCCAGCATAGCCAGGTTTGCACTCGCAACGGTACATGATGTCTGAGAAAACTCCCAGATAAATACAGTTGGCGTTTTTGTTACAGTCATGGCTGCCATCCTCACAAGGATTCCTTGGCACACAGACCTAAAGGAGAAAAGATGTGATTTAGTTTTGCTCTCCACACATGGAAGACTGTCTGGGTTTTTGCACTTGTTAAGGTCAGTGCTCTGCATTCTTAGTGCTAGAGGAACATGGCACTAGCATACTCCAGTGTTTTCCTTTCTCTAAAAGACCTAATTCAACTTAGCTTACCTGTTTGTTAGCCATAGCCTGTTCAATGCCTCTTCCGAAAGGTTGACGTCCAGAGTAGCGAGGAGGGCAGGGAAGACAGTTATAGCCCGGATCTGTGTTCTCACAGCGATGGACTCCGTTAAGTGTGAAACACGCATCAGGGACATCTTTGCACTGAAGAAACAACAGAGTGTTTAGACTAAAATAACAGTTGTATTGTTATCTGAAGTGACTGGCCAACTTTTTCTTCACAGTGCCAATACCTCATCAATGTCCTCGCAGTGGATTCCATCTCCAGTATACCCAACTGGGCACTCTCCGCACTTCCAGGAGCCATCTGGGAAACTGGTGCACTTAGTGCCAGCGAAGCAGGGATTGGAAAGACAGCCATCTGTTCAGAAAAGAGACATATGCTTTCACCATTAGCGAAAATGATCATAAGCTGGAGGCCTGAGTGGGCAGCAGAAGTATTACAGCGTAGACAGATATATTCTGCTTTTACTCTTCTTTACATTACTTTGTTGTGATACAAATTTATTATTTAAAGTAATCCCTGCTTACCAATGGGACAGTCCTGGGAGTTGCACAAACGTGAGCCTTTGGCATCACCCACACATTCTTTTCCACCATATTTGGGCTTGGGGTTGTTACAGAGACGATTCCTGGTCTGCAGTCCTCCACCACAAGTGACAGAGCAAGTGTCCCATGGTGACCATGGTCCCCAACCTCCATTCACTAAATGACAAGACCAGGGTCACAGAGAGGGATACATAATGATGAGTCTTATATGTCAAGTTAACTTTTCATAAACAACTAAAATTTACCTATAAACAGACCTAAAACAGGTGTAAAAGTAGGAGTACAGTGACTTGTTTTATGTTAGATTCCTAATATTAGGCTAAACTCACCTGGACACGGAGACATCTTGCATGGTTCTGTCTGTCGGCCCTCTCCTTGGCAGTCCTTGCCACCCATTTGAGGAGTAGGTGAGTTGCAGAGGCGGATGCGGGTGATGACGCCCTCTCCACAGGTCACCGAGCACGAGGACCAGGGAGACCAGTGACTCCAGCCTCCATCTTGCTTGACTGTGGGACAAAATTGCAACCTTGTTTAAAACACACATAAACTCACATTTTTAAAGCATCATGTGCACTTTGATAGCATAGATGTGTGATATAATAGTGAATATATGCAGATTGAGATTAGCTTTCAGCCATGACTCACAGCGCTTGTCGCATTCCTGCAGGTAGCAGTCTCGAGTTTGCACTGAGGTGCCCTCGCAGTTGCTGTTGATGCGGTCACAGGAGCGTCCACGCTGCTGGATGCCACGGCCACAGGTCACTGAGCAGTGGGTCCATTCAGACCAGGGCGACCAGCCATCCTCAGCATAGTCACTCGCTAGAGAAAAAGGAGTTGGTCAGAACTAATCACTGATGTATATTTAAACATATATCAGGAGTGATCAAGCATTGTGTAGAGTATTGTGTGCAGGTGAGAAAACATTTTTCCAGAGTTAAAAGACATTAAACTTACGAGTTCCACAGCGTGGGCAGCATTCACCATCAGGCACGGTGGCATTGGCACAAGGCATGAGCGGGCAGGAGATTTCCCGACAAATGGTGGCAGAGTTCTATGGAAAAGAATGCTGTATTCAGTCTTGGCTCTCATCACTGAATTCATAAACCCAGGTCTCTCTTGCAGACCTAATGACATGGTTAAGCAGTAGATGAGTGACCTTTGGATTGGGCAATGAAGTCCTGTGGTGTTGAACATACCCTGCATGTTACTTGTGGTTAGCTGGCACAGGTAAGGCCATCACACAGGTCTATAACTGGCACAGTCGGTGCTAATTCACTTTCCATCTAACTCCATGGCAAGTATGAGGTGAGGTTTACTGCTGTTAATGAAGGTCTTTTTTCAAGCAGTTAACGTCTGCTAGACAAACGTTTTGGCCCACTCAGTTATGGTGTTTTAAGATGAGTGGAATGCTTAAAAATGAGACAAAATCAAACTCTTTCACCAGAGTGCCAGATTAGTCCAACTGCTCTGCTGGCCTTCACTTTTTTCCTAATCACAGGCAGAATTCTGAATGATGGCCAGGTGTTCTGTGGTCACAGAGCTGCTTGTGCAGAGTTCAAGCAAGCACAACACTCCATTTGCACTTCATTATGACCCCTGCTTTCACTCAATCACTGTTGGCTCAGCTTAGCGAAACCTGCTGGCAGTCTACTATGTGAGATGGATGAGTGCAATTAAAAGGACAGTTGGCCAATCCATTTTTTTTCCGTCCATTGTTGGCTGTATCCTTTTGATTTTACTCTGCCATAAGCTGTGTGGGCTTACCTGGCAGGTGCAGTGGGTGCAGCTGTCCACTGTCCACTCGTCCTTGTCTTTGTAGACAACGCCGTTGTGCAGGCACACCCCACTGTGGATCGAAATCTGGTTCTTTATTAAGTTGTTATCTGCAGTCTGGAAGGGCGAGAGAAGGAAAGAGAGGGTGTTTTAGCAAAGCTACTGCACCAAGGGAGGCATAGTCTGCAACAGGAGGGATTCCACTGGATATGAATCAGAGGGATGGAAAATGAAATAAAGAAGGCTTGTTGCTATTCACATGAGGCTAATTTGAGGTTTGGCACGGAGTGGGAAGTGACTCAGAAACAAGTGGCTCGGCAGTTGAATACAGAGGCAGAGACAGAAAGACAGACAGAGTGAGAGTGAGGGAGAGCGTGAGCACAAGCTGAGCACAGCTGGTTTTGATACTCACCACTTGGCGGAGCTCGTTTGACAGCTGCTTAACCACCACACCAAGCCCCTTGAGCTCCTTAAACATGCTGGCCAGGTCCTCACATGAGAAGCCACAGATGTCTTGAAGATCTGCATCACAGGAACGGGGCAAAACATTCTGTCTGAGACTTTACTGGCCAGCAAAGAGCCCTGAGCTTAGAGTATAACCAGTGACTGAACATGGGAGCTTACCTTTGGTCTTGTGTCCAGTGTAATCTGTGCGGATTGCTGGACTGGAGCCATTCACAGGGTTGTCTAGGGTCATGACGTCTGTGATGAAGGTGGCTACAGAGAGAACAAACATGGTTTATAGCTTGCATGGTTTGGTCTGGCTTTGGCTATTAAAAAAAAAAAACAACTATGTGGGGTTATGTGATTAGCATAACCACTTACAGCTCTCGCATCCCATGTTGCGTAGGATGGTGTCCAAAGTGGTTCTAAAGACAAAGCGCACATTCTGGAGGACTCCCTGTAGGCACAATTGGTACACATTCAGACCTTCAGCACAGCTTCAGCTTTGACTAGCTGTAACTTTTAAACATCAGTAGCAAAAAGCCACTATAATGCTTAAATAGATGTAAATGAATCTGCAAAGTGGGCAACATTGAGACATGCAAGTTCAGGAACACTCACCATAAACCTGTCTTTCACTGCTCCTTTTCCAATCCGCAGGGTAGCAATATCGACAACCTCCTGTGTCAGAATTTGGTAGATAGGCACATCCAGCTCACTGGTATTAATCTCTTCGCAACCAACATATAATTGAGCACGGTCCTCCTGCACGAACAGGGTGATGTTCTTCCAGTTACCACTTGCCAAATGGGCCTCATCGATTGAGACCACGTGTTGTTTGTTAGCTGTTGTGTAAACCAAGTCCAGAGTGTGGGCATCTCCGTTGGAGATAATCTCAAAAATGGGTCCAGAGCCATCTTTCTTCTCCACGGTCAATAGGCTGCCTCTGGTCTTCTTGGCCTGCTTCAGATTGACCAAGAAGAGGAATCCCTTTTCTTCCTGGATGGAATAAATGAGGTCCCTGAAGGAGTGCTCTGAAATCGGGGGGATCAGGTTGGGGTTGAGAATTTTGTAAGCGGGGCTGTAAGGATCTGGACCCTTCACCAAGCTCACTCCATGATGCTTTTTGTTGATGCGCGCAAGCTCAAAAAGGTCGTACACACTGTTGTCATCTCTGTTCTCTGTGAATTGAAACAGAGCACATAAAAAGTAAGAGAGACTGTAAAGGTAGAACTTTAGTTGGATGCATGGATATATACTTTTCTAAGGATCGAATCTACGATGATTCAATCTAAAGAGAGTTTTTAACGCTCATATGTCATCAGCAGAAGAGCATAATGAAATTATATGAAACACAATGAAACACGAAACGTAATTCAATGTGAATGACTGCAGTGAAGCTAATTTCAGTGCAGACTCAAATACAAATGACTATAAATAAGTAAATGAAAGTAAGCAGTTTCTACCCCACCACATGCTTATTCACAGAGGCTGAATACAAAAATGCATTAGATCTTTACCTGCTACTCGACTCCCCTCTGAAGCGCAGAGCATCACCAGCAAAAAGAGTGCGGTGAGCATCATGGTCAGAACTCAGCTCTTATTCTAGTAGAAGAAACAACAGGTTTACAGTCAGCGATCCTGTACACACACTATTTAATACGGTTATCTACATAAACCACACATGGACCTTCTATTCCTATACTGAAAACTATACTAGCTGATACAGACTCACCTGAACTAGAAGTAGATATCCCAAAAAGAAAGGATAAAAAAGTACTGGTTAAATCCCTTTGTATCTCTGAGAGCCTGTAAGCCTAAATTCCAGCGCGTTTGCTTAAATATATATAACTATTAATATTCTCTGAACAGTTTCTCCATTCGCAGGCTTTACTCCTCTTCCACCTCCTCCTGGTCGTTCAGCTCGTACTCACTTCAGACCTGCAGAGCACAGCGCTATTTAACTCATGTATGGACATTCCTGAGGCGCGGGCTCCGCCAATCAGGAGTCTGGAAGGGGGAATGGGGCAGAGCCTCTGTTCTTACCTCACAGCGAGAGGAATATCCGAGAAAAAAAAGGCCGCATTCCTTTGCAGAATTTCCATCAGCGGAGAAATATTCTAAAGACGAGCCAAAGGGTAAAAAGAAAAGCAGATTTCAACGAATAAACGACGCAAATGTCCTCACTATTAACCCAGAGTCTATGCTTTTATTTATTTAGTTTATTCATGCTCTGTTTCATTTGTTTCTGAATGGAGTTTGAATATCAAAATTGAATCCCAAAAAAAGTTTTTTTAGCCTCACAAAAAATTATCTGTCACTATTTCTCTGTGAAGTTGGATGTTATAAGGATGGTATAACACTATAAAGAGAGTTTTATGTGCTGGCTTCTGCTGGTTGTCTGGTTATCAGAAACACAAGGTAGCGCTGCTGTTCCGAGGTTGTCCACTAGGAGCCGCTCTACTCAGCCTTTCGTTACTGAAGGCTGCCAGTAACCAGGTAGTCAGACTGCTTACTGGAGCTGTTGTTGCCAGAGACGACAATGTTTAAATCATATGTAGGTAAAAGGAAGCACGTTTATTTTTGGAAACAGGTGATTTAATGACTAATTGAACACCAAAAGCAGATCATCATATTGCAGATCCCTTTATTAAAGTTCATTAATTTTCATTAAAGAGGCATCACTGCTACAGGCTTAACAGTATTACCCCAAATATTGTAGCCTTCTTAACCCATCTATGTATGCTTAAATAAAGATATGTACCTGAGATTACATTCACTGAAAACTTCATTTATTCTAATTAATAACACGTTCCTCGCCTTCTGACTGTGGCTGTGTCTATGCCAGATTTAGACATAATCTTGCTACTCTTTGCCATTAAAGCCAAAATTTGGGTTAACACAGCAGTGCTGCATTCCTGCTGTGCTCAGTCAACTAGCTGGCCAGTCACACATGTTCAGACTCCGATGGTACATACAGTACCAGTCAAAAGTTTGGACACGCCTGACACAATGTGTTTTTCATAATCGAATTATCAATTATTCAGTTAAAGGCATTTACTTACATGCTTGAAACTTGTTTCTAAAACAAATATTAAAGTTTAATGTTTTTAATATCTTCTCCTGTGGCTGGTTTGCAGTTAGCCAACAGACGTTATTTAGCATAAGAAAACGCTTCAGCCCTATCGGAAAAGCATCCCAGGAGGTTCCTTGTGCTTCACAATGCATTATTGGCCCATACAGAAATCTGATGCATGCCTATCATAAGGGGTCGTGTATACGTAAGATGTAAGTATCAAATATTGGACAGATTTTTGTTTAATTTCTGAAGCATATACATATATTTCCAATAGGCGAGTGAACACGTATGCATAGTATAAATATACCAATCAGGCATAACATTATGACCACCTCGAAGTATCTACACTACAATTACAGACTGTAGTCCATCTGTTTCTCTGCATTCTCTGTTAGTCCCCCGTCACCTTTTTTTCAATTGTCAGGACCCCCACAGAATCACCAGAGAGTAGGTATTAAGTTGGTCTTGGATCATTCTTAGCACTGCAGTGACACTGACATGGTGGTGGTGGTGGAGGTGGTGTGTTAGTATATGTTGTGCTTGTGTGAGTGGATCAGACACAGCAGTGCTTCTGGAATGTCACTGCTGGACTGAGAAAAGTCCACCAAGCAAGACTATCCATTTAACAGCATCATGTGACCACTGATGAAGGACTAGAGGATGACCAACACAAACTCTGCAGCAGCAGATGAGCTATCGTCTCTGACTTTACATCTACAAGGTGGATAAGCAAGGTAGTAGTGTCTAAAAGAGTGGACGGTGAGTGGACACAGTGTTTAAACACTCCAGCAGCACTGCTGTGTCTGATCCACTCAGCTTGTTGTTCTCCTCTCTCTCTCTAAGATGAAAGCTTTAAGTGCTGTTTATCTGGTGCTGGCAGTTTTGGTGGAATGAAATGTTTATAATAGCCGGAAATCGCTGATGAAAAAAGCGAACCGCATCTTAACAAAGGGAAGTGTATACAGAGCATATGTTCATGGTGCTGTGGGAGAAAAAGGGGAGATTGGCAACAAGAGTGCTACATCACAGCTTTTACAGATCCAGAGCATTATGGCAGTGTAAAGCGGAAGCTTGGGATGCTGAAAACCTATTGTAGTAAAGTAAGATCTGTGCCAGCCCCCTGCTCAGTGTATTTGTGTGTTGGTTGGTTGGTTGTTCCGTTCCTGCGCAGTGTCGTCATCGTTCTTGGAATTCAAAGTTAGTGTGTAAATGCAGGTATGTCGAGACGTGCCTATGACTTCAGTGTGAGGGCAGTATGGGGAGGGCATGGGTGGGCACAGGAACTTGCCAGATTAGGAGAGGAGCAGCTTCCTTGCCCACCCTCCATTCTACGTCTTGGATTCAGAGACCACGTCAGCTGTTTACTCTTTTCAACAACCCCAAGATACAGCACATGTGCAGAACAGAGAAGCCTTTCTGTTCAGTATCACTTTAAGTGCAGTCACAAGGCAAAGCTGCTCTCTTTCCAGTTTGCTAGGCTTTAAACCAAGCAGGAATCCAGGCTTCAGTTCAGTCCCATCAGTTAATAAGAACAGTGAAAAAAAGAAAAATGAATTGAATTCATTAGTTAAATGTCAGCTGGAAATGTGAAGCAATTTGGGACTAAGCTGATCTTAATGTAAAAGAGCAGAAACACAGAGCCTAAGTCAAATGTGGAAAACTGTGGTTTTGCATCTTCAAAACTGGTTTGTGGTTGAATTATGCGACGTGACAATCACTGGGGGCAAGAGATGCACATTAACATTGAAATGATATTTCAAAATTGGCAGACTGCTTTAAAATGTCTGCATTGGACAGATGTTTATATTTGGCTGATAATTCACACTGATATCTCAGATGGTTTAGTGCTACTAAAGAACTGGATATTTAGGTGATGCTGGGCTGCTGTGAAGGCATTTTATTAATTCCATTAATGTTAATACAAGTAGATATAATATCAATTTCTGCATTTTACCAGTGGTGAACCATGACGATTACAGCTAGGCCTTCAATTTGGGCCATAAATATCAAAAATGTAAAAAATAAACCAGATCTATCAATTTCTGTTAGTACCCTAGTTAGAACTAAGCTAGAGCAGATATACATGGACATTTTTAAGCATGACCATTTGGAGCTTGTAACAGACATACTTTTTGTCTTAGGCAAGGTATGAAATACAGTGGGGTACTAAATGGGTCCAGGACCATCTAATTAACCTATTGACCCCCTGAATGTATCAAAATCAAACATCTGGGGGATTCATGAAAATAAACCAAATATGATATTATGCTGTCCTTTGAGGCAAAATAGACTCTCAAATAAAAAATCAGGGAAAGGTCATTGTTTAGCTGCTTCACCCCCATTTAAGCTTCTGTCTTTAGAATTCTTAACTAACCAGAGATGGTCTGTCTCAGGGTGGCACTGTAGTAAATTGGTATACCCAGTTGATCCTTCATATCCTAAAATGTAGCTATGCCCGAGGTACCCCTGAATAGCTTTACAATGTGCCATAACAAATTGGTAAATCTGAAAATTTGCCCAGTTTCACAGGAGATTGGTGGAAAGAGTGAGTTGTAACTCGTTTCTCAAACTGTAAACAAAAGAGAAGATATGGAAGATTACCAAACAATAACAAACTAGAAAGGAGCATATCAAAAAGAAAACCTGTTAAACCAAACATTTTGTTGTCATTCACTTCGGATTAGCGAGCCAATGTTGGACCCCCGGAATGCCACGGGGTATTTCACACCCTGGTCTTAGAGTGATTCTTCCATTAAAAAGAAGTAGCATACAGCTACTTTTGACTGGAATTCATTGGTCAGTCTACCATGTGTATTGTGTGTACTGCCATGCGACAAAGTTTAAATATAACAAGTGTGATGATCTGAAATAAAAATGCACTATACATACAGACATGTATTCTTTTACTTTGCCTAACAGGTCTTAAGGGTACCCCACTGCATTTCATATATGTTTATGTATCGTTATTGGCAGACATTGACATAAAAATATAGGACATCAGCATTGACCCACAATTCAGATATCTGTGCATTCCCAGTTTTTGAGAAAGATGTTCTCAGTCCAGTTCTTAGGCTCTTTTCTACACGGCTGAGCCACGTTATCTGGTTCAAGTGTATTGGACGCTGAAAGAGAGGACTGTGTATTGTTATAAAGAGCATTACAAATGTTTGTTTTTGTCAGCATGATGTTTTCATACTATGACAACAATTTCCTAACCTAACTAGCTGGTCTACTCTACTGTTTTGTATCCCAAATCATTACAGCAAGTAGATACTCAGTTATGCATCCTGCAAGTATGAACTACATTCTTACTTAATAATGTCTGTAATATTCCTCTCTGGACTTTATTGGATGCCAATAGATTCATTTTCGATTTGACACAACTAGGTCAGAGGAGCTCAAAGAAGGTCTGAGAAGCTTGCAGTCTGCTAGTTCAACTTGTTCCTGTTCGTGATTTGGTACCAGAGCCGTTTTTACCGTAAATTGAAACAGATCACAATTGGAGCATTCAACGTGATACATGCGTCAATGTCTCATAATGAAAACAAGATATTTCTAAAGCTAATATTGAGCCATGTTTTAAGTTGAGAGAGGCTGTGAAACGATTCTGTTATGATGATTAATTCTTCATTTCAAAATGGATTGTGTTGGTTGATTTGTAATCAGGATATCATCACTCTCAGAATAAAGCCTTGTGTGGGCCTCTTTGAACATAATCTCCACAACGGGAACAACATATCAGGAGAAAGAAATACGTTCTTAACCTAAAAATGTTAGTTATTTCTTCTGGACCACTTTAGTTGATCCACTTGTCATGGATTTTTCACCCAACATAGGGAGAAGCTGGTGAATTTAAATGATGAAGTTTGTTCAAGAGCAGGGATATGCTTTTGATTAAAGGTCTGCATTCCCCTGTGACTCCAGGAGCAGCCAGTTAACCACTCCAGTGCATGTGGGAGCAGGGCAACATATACATACACGGATTGTAATGCTGTTGGAATTCTATCTCCTATCAGAAGGAAGATACCAGGACACCAGGAACAATAACTGATGATAAATTTAGGCTGATATGAGCAATATTTATTGAGCTACACATACAGAAGCAGTGTCTCTCAGTATGGAGCTGGGCCATCATGTTTGCTAACACAACATGCCAGACGTCTCGGCATGGAGTTGTAGAGGTTCCTAATGGTGTCCTGCGATAAACCATCCCATGCAGCTTGAGTATTCTCATGCAGTTCCTGCAGATTTTGCGGTAGGGGAGGAGGTGGAGCTACATCAGGCCTTCCAGACATGTGACACATGACAACAAACCTGATATCTTGGTGCTGACCACAGTGCGGCCACACACTGATTTATTTGGTCATCTCCACCAAGACAAAAGCGAGACTCGTCACTGAAGATCACAACATCATTGCAGTCTTAGTGATGACATGGTGTTAAGGGCAATCGTCGTAACGGTCTGTGTGCATGTAGTCCTGTGTTGTGCAGCCATCTGCCAATGGTGCTGACAGTAACAGGATGTCTCATGGAGGGCATCACTGTTCGCTGAATGTCCACAATCACAGCTGTTGGGTCAATCAGGTACAGAGATAGGGCCTGTACTTGCTTACATCACATGCGCATCCAAGCATGAAACTTGAATCATTTGCATGTCTCCTGATGTCAAACCTACCCACCGAGTTCCATTCCTGTCAGCTGATTTCTTCTGGGTGCACTTATTTGTGCAACTATTAAGACCTTAGACTAAAACCCTTTTGCTTTGAGTGACACCTTATGTTTATGATATTAAAATAAATAGCCGAATATTCCATTTGGTCACTACTAATACAATAATAAGGCTTCACCCTCAAGCAAGTGTTTTATTTCAACTCGCCATCACAGCAAATGTGACCTCTGGAGGTTGTATGCGTCACCCTGTTGAATGTGAAGCACTGAGTCACCATGACTGGATATAAACAGTGAATAAACAATACGAATCTGTTACTGGTGGGCTGGATGTTTTTTACAGCTTCTTCAGCACACCTTATGCTTTACAGTCAGGACTGGCCTCGACACGATGACGATGATTTGCATCTTCTTCTTGTCAGGTGAAAAACATCATCATTGTGCCCTGGAGCTTGGAACCAAACTGCATGTGAGTCAGGTAGCATGCGTTAGCATTCAACGTTGACTGCTTGGATAGGCTCCATAGCTAGCATGCCTCAAGGAGCACTTTTCATGTCTCTACAAAGAGTGCCTTCCTGTGACGCTTCCATTTAAACCTGACAAGAGGCTTTGGTATGTTTTTTCACCTTGACATCACTGGATAACTTGATAGTATTCCATATACTTTGGCTTTAAATGGTGTTGAACGTCATCTTATGAGGAAAAAATGTTCCTTTTATGAATGCTTCCGCTCATAGTGCCAGGAGAGACCAGACACAGCTTACATTTGGGGGAATGTGGAGCATAAACAAGAGGATGAAGGCAAAATCGAAAAATCTTCACCATACACTCACTTTAGACCTGCAAACATATACATGGCATGAAACTGCAGTCCTCATATAGGAAAAAGACACATTGGAATTTATGTAGCCGCTGTGTAGAGGGAGATAATCATCTTTATAGTGTAACTGGAATTAAAGTTGGAGCTGCTCTGCCAGTTGCCATCTTACTGGGGTCCTATGGTGCAGTCTTCAAAACAGACGTTCTAGCCAAAAGACGTTCCAGTGGTGTGACTAGGTTTTCCAGGTACCAGAAAAAAGAAATACATAGAAGTAGCATCAAACCTCCAAAGTTCAGTCTAGGCGGTTGCATTTTCTGCTTCTCATGAACCGCAGAAATCCGAAATACATTCAGAAATGTTGAGATCTGGACTCTGGGGTGGTCAGCCCATTGTTCTGAGAACACCAGCAACTTCTTTATTTCATTTGCAAGTGTTCCTCTTTTTCATCCATTTACTTTTCATGGTATCAGCTTTCTGACAGCTACACATGCTTTCAGACCCTTAGTGTTAAGTTGTCTTATCGCAATGGAAGTGACTTTCTGAACCAAAAGTGGACCCTGATGTTCTTCCATTATCCTTTGACTTTTCCGCTACTTATGTAAGTATACTTTTAACTTATGTTCTAGAAATATCTCTAGAAAAACGATTGACTTATATTTCAATAGAATTAAATAAATGAAGGGTGGTCTCTGGCTATGTGGTGTTGCAGGTAATGAAGGATCCATTTAAAAAAGGATGAGAGGCATGAGGTAAACAGACATCTGGGTGGAAGCTGATGGAAGTTTATTTGATCTATCTGTTAGTCGTGGGTGTATAACTGTGTCAGTATCTGTATGAGGGGCCCAATAAAGATTTTAGTTAGCCTAATCACTGTGGGACCCCCTGTGCCATGGGTCAAGATGCGATTACCCCCTGCTGATTACCCCACTAAACAGTTCTTTGGAGTGATGCCACAGAAGAAGAAGAGGATTATATGATTTTATAAAGAACCATTTAAATAAATGAGATGAACAACCAAATGTTAGAGTTTAAAGAAACCCCACATAATGTAAAGGTTATATACCAATTAAAGGTATTCCCAGGAATGTAGATCCAGGCCAAGAACCACTTAGGAGCCTTTATCTTTTAATGATGTACCACTGAGCATCCTCTGAGTATGTTCAGGTGCTCAAAAGCCACATGGATGTGAGTTTGGACCTCTGTTGCTTTACGCTAACTGGCTTAAAACACAGCAGAAACAACATCTGTTGACCTTTGTCCTAGCAGTTGTTTTGGCTTTGCTGTCCAACAGGGTAGAGACTTACCGCTATACTGGGAAATTGGTGTGACTAAGTTGGAAGAAATTGTGAGGAAAATACAGTTAAAGAATGTAAAAGATGACCATTGGACATGGTAGAGGCCAGATTGTTAACCAAGCCAAGACGGGAGACATGGGGATTACTGGCAGCTACTGGAACTGACATAGCCTCGAAGCATAACCACAAAAAGCATTAAAATACTGGAGAGAGTGCCCAAGTAATAAAGCTGTTATCTCGATCCAAGGGGCATGGATCTTAAACCAAATTCTAAACTGTCAAAATGCGTCACACATGTACACGAAAGCTTCAGTATTGAGTCAAAAGTTGACTGAGAGTAACTCTCCACAGCTGCAGTGCTTCCAAAGGGCCGGAGTTTATTACTCCATGACAGGGATGACACTCCAGCCAAGTAGGCCCACGTCAGGCAAGTGTAATTTTAAACAAAGTTGAGTAATTAAAACCAAGCAGCGAGATCTCCATGCTGCTGTGGTGGAAAAGCATATAACGAGCTTGGTGGAGCATACAGAGGAAGATCTTCTACTTCATATTTGAGAGACAGAGATGTATGGGATGCTGTGACACGTTCCTCAATCCTGTAACTGATGTCAGTGTCGGGTTATGTTGGATCCACTTCCACAGGCCTCAAGTGTCCACCTGATGTTGATACAGCACAATCAAGGCAAACATCTGCTGTCATTAAAAGTCAAAAATTACAGTATGGGCCAACAGAACATCCTGAGTTTCTCACTGATTTGTCTACACAAATCCTTTCTGGCCATTTTTCCAAAAATAAAGACCCCATAATTGGAATGGGAAGACCAGATGAGACTCATTTTTGGAGCGAAGTAATCAGAAGTATGGGCTCCATTTGTGTCTCTGGAATGTTCCATTTCAACCACGTAGTGCAGTGCGTTAATCGGTTACATCCGTTTGGACTGGGCAGTAAAGTGAAGGCACACTATTTGGAAATATTTGTGACATAACGCGCAAATAACCCTCGGCCACACAGGTAGTAATTACTGACTTGCAGAGTCTAGCACAGTCCTGGGAGGCGAGCTCAGTCCCGTGGACTGCAACATCAGGTAGTAAAGAAACACATACAGAGCCAAGAGCTGTTACATCACTGATTCCGTAATTTACTTCATTTTCCAAATGATTGCTTTTAATGCTTTTAATGTTAAATAATTCCCTCAGATACAATACATTCAAGCAAATAAGCAGTACTTGTGTATTGAAATGTGACGTGCGATCTCTGTAGAGGACATGCTACCTTATTCTCAAAAAGAAAATCAACAAAGCATGTTATTCAGCATATTCTTTGACTTTGCTTTGCTCAGTTTTATAGACTAATGTTTATTCCTCAGTTTCACAGACGAAGGTGGCAAAGTTCTAGTATCCATCTTTATGGACCATTTCTAAAATGATTTTCTCTAATTCATGCCCAAATTATTCAGAAATGATTTATTATGGGCTATATACGCTTTACTTCCCTGTTTATTCCCTTTACTTGCCAGGAGCAGCTCCAGGAGTACAAAGCAACTCCAAACTTAACTCTTGTTTTGCTTCTATTTATATTCTTTTTGTTTACTGCTGAACATGGCTTCTTGCTGGGGAGCCGGCGGCAGCAGTCGTTAGGTGATTTGCCAAGAGCTTCAGATGTTTGTATCTGTCCTTAAATGGTCTAACCTGGAGCAGGACCTTTAGCATGACTGACAAATCACCATCGGGCCAGGGCTACTACTTCAGCTTCTCATTATGGAGTGATTGGACTCAACGCTACGATGACTCACTATCACCTCTTCAGGTACAAAGTGGTATTGCGAGACAGGATGGGCCGAGGAAGCTAACTTCAGCAAATATCTGTGCCACAGACGTCTTTGACATACCGATCTTGCAGTAATCTCTTCACATTCTGTGGATCATTTTAATTAATTTTGAAAAGTTTTAAATGAAAAATCATACAAATTTCTCCTTTAAGTGGTTAAAGGGCATTTTAAAGTGCACTCCTCCAGCACTCCATTAAATTCTCTTCAGTCAGTCACTACAGTATACATTACACTCAGAAGGAAAGTAGATGTTCCACAACACCATGTCATCTTTCTGAACAGCAAAGACCCATCCCTCTCTCCTGAGGAAACTCTGTTTATGAAGGACCCTTGGTTTGTAATCAACCTTAAACTAATTACAAATCACCAGCTGATGGTCCGGCCAAGAATCCAACTCCCAGCCGTATGATGCCAAACAGGGTGGTTCTGAATGTATCTTTGGGAGCAGGGCCATTTCTTAAACATTTTGGGACGCTGAGCAACATCCTGCTGGGGGTCCTCCACACTACCCCACCGATATTACCTTATATATAATGTGTAATCTTACATTTTGATTAAATATATGGAAATAAATCATAAAAGTTACGTGTACTGTATGTTGAAGTAGAATGTGCATAATTTCCACTGTCTTGAAGACCTCAGCTCTATTCATATGGGATGTTAATAAATATGTAAATGTGTATATGTAAATATCATAATTACCATAAACAATATTAAAATATTTAAATAATATACTACAACCCCATCTGGTGCCCTATAAGCACTTGCTTTTACTACTTACAACCAGAATCAGCTCTGTTTAAACAGAAACTAAAATATTTGCTTTGCGGCAAGTGTTTGCCACATTTGTCGGTGATGTGCATTTTTATATCAGTGTCTAAATTTAAATGTTTCTGTTCATGTTCTGATATTTTTTTAACCTATTACGCTCTATGGTAATCATAGAGCCGGAATGTTCTTCCTGTAATTGTGGTGAATGGTTAGTTACGGCTGTGGAAACCAGTGAATAATTGTATAATACATGAAGGGAAATTTGTATAATGCAACAGGACGACTAGTGCTTTCGTGCTTTTCTGACGTCTCATATAACATCTCCATTTATGGTGAGTGGAGGGAGAGGAGCATTCCAATAGGATTTCAGTGCTGCGTCACACCGAGTGCAGATGCTCATCCAGAAATGACAGCTGTGGCTCTGACTCTGCAGACGGTACACAGTATCACTTAAAAGACTCTGTCTCTGCCATATTGTTCTTTCCATTACAGTGTTCCAGTGGCCAACATTGCTCAGTAAACTGCTCCAACAACATTGCAATGCTTTTGACAGGAGGAACATAAACTCCCCCTTACGTGTTCTCTGTCATGACGTCTGCCATGTACATTTTGGCTGTTTAACTGTGTAACCTGAGGCTAAAATCACCATACAATTGAAATTAAAAAAATCAATTACAAAAGTCATATGTGATGATGTTTAAATATGTAAATGTGTCACATTTACTATGTAATTTGTAACTTGTATATATATATATATATATATATATATATATATGTGGGGTGTATATGTGGTGTATGTATGTATGTGTGTGTGTGTGTGTGTGTGTGTGTGTATAATCCTATACATTGTATATATCTTCTCTATATTTTGTACATGTTGTTAGTTAGTAATTTGTGCAACTGTCTGTTTCTCTGTGCTAATAAACTCTTCAATAAAAAGAATATTGAATCTTAAACAGTTTTTTTTCTAGTTCACACTGCTGCTTTTTTCAAAGGCTGTGTTAGGCTGCATTTTCCCCTGTTGCTAAGCAGTAGTTATCGATAGCTAACTATATAATAGTAATAACTATATAATAATATAATAATGCCATGGGTTTAAATAAATCATAACCTGTTTTTTTTTTGTTTTTTTTGAGGACCACAGTTTGGACTACTGTGGGTAGAATGGTAGAGCAAGTTGAAATAAAAAAGGTGATTTTAGTTTTTCATAATTTAGATCGAACTGAAATCATTAATACTATCTCCCTTTTTTTACATTTTTTGCCTTACATTGTCATATGCCTTTAAATAGTCAGTGGGAGCCACACTGAGAGAGGGATTTTATAGGGTTAATAATACACTATTTACCAGCAAATTGCTCTCTTGTTCGGACATAAAACTTTGTTCACTGAAATAAGAACTCATTGAATTTACTTGAATCAAATATACACTATTTAACACAAATAAAATATATTAACATAGTTCTTTCTTGTAGGTTACTTACTTTGGCAGTAATTATGTTCATGCAATTCAGTCCCCTTCACAATTATTGGCGATTGTGGCATCTGGCAGAGATGAGTAATAACAGTTCTGAGAAATATTTTTCCCTATTTATATTTATAAGTTGATCAGATTATTTGTTTGACGGGGGTATATATATATATATATATATNGTGATCCTTGGGGATGTTTTGCCTCTCTTACATTCCACCTCATTAAGCTTTGGTCGTCATCTAGGCCAGTTTGTTCCATTTCTAGCTGATGAAGACTTTTTATTTATTCCATAACTGTAGACATGGGCACTTTCAGGCGAGTAGCTGTTTTCAATATTCTACACTGTGTGTTCTCTTAACCTTCTCATCTTGGAAAATGGAATGGAAACTAAGGGAAATTAAGGGAATTTTACCTCAATTTTACCACCTGTGTCACATCATATATATATATATATATATATATATATGTATGATTATTTGTTTGACGGGGGTATATATATATAGTTAGTTCAAACAAACAGTAACTTTCTGTTTGACGGGGGTATATATATATATATATATATATATATATATATATATATATATACCCCCGTCAAACAGGAAGTTACTGTTTGTTTGAACTAACTATATATATATACCCCCGTCAAACAAATAATCATACATATATATATATATATATATATATATATGATGTGACACAGGTGGTAAAATTGAGGTAAAATTCCCTTAATTTCCCTTAGTTTCCATTCCATTTTCCAAGATGAGAAGGTTAAGAGAACACACAGTGTAGAATATTGAAAACAGCTACTCGCCTGAAAGTGCCCATGTCTACAGTTATGGAATAAATAAAAAGTCTTCATCAGCTAGAAATGGAACAAACTGGCCTAGATGACGACCAAAGCTTAATGAGGTGGAATGTAAGAGAGGCAAAACATCCCCAAGGATCACTGAGTAGCATCTTGGAGTCACTAAATGTCCAAAATTACAATCAAATGCCACCTCCATGCCAACATTATTTGAATGGCATGCCAACAAAAAGCCGTTCTTGTCATCCAACCACAGTTTGGAGTTTGGCACATTGACTGGAGCTGTGTTCTATGGTCAGAGGAAATTAAACTTGAGCTTTTTGGCAACAAGCTGAGGGTGACTACACTGAAAACTTGTTAGGGTACATGGTATCATGAACTCCATGAAATATCAGAACATTTTAAATGAAAATCTGTTTGGCCCTGCCAAGAAACTAAAATGGGTCATCATTTTATGCTCCACCAGGACAATGATCCAAAACATACATCCAGATCAACACAAAAATTTTTTTACTGAACATGAAATCAAGCCTCTGGCATGGCGTGATCTAAATCCTGTTGAAACCTATGGGATGAGCTAAAGAGGAGAATGCGCAAGATGGGATGTAGGACCCTGGACAATCTGGAGAGATTCTGTAAAATGGAATGCTCTTAAATTCCGGTTCTGTATTCTCCAATTTTATAAGATGCTATGGGATAAGATTAGAAGCCGTTTTATTGGCAAAGGGAAGGCAAAATATTGTCACATGTGGTTTTATTAAAAATAATTATTTCCTGATGAGGGATTTTTCTTCTCAGAATGAATTTATTTCATATTTATTTAAGGTTGGATTAAGTGAAGAGATTAAACCAACAGACCAAAAGGTGAATTATAGTCTTAGAACCATTTTTACCCATCTTTTCCAGAGGTGCCAATAACTATGGCAGGACTGTATGTATTTTTTGCTTGAAAATGATGTACACATTTGTTTTCCTGTGATGCACATCACCTGTATGACTTTTCTTACTGTGCCAGCATCAGCCAGTTGAGCACATTCACTGCATCTCTCCTAGGTTTGAATTCATGCCCTTGCTGAACATTTTCTTGGCCTCTTTCTTTTATGTCTGTCACGATTACATGGTGGTCCATGAAGCTGCAGCTGTTTGATTTTCCTGAAGCTTTTCAAGGAAAGCTTGCAGGAAATCATAGACTAGGGTGCAAAGGAATGAAGGCACAGCACCATCTCCCACCCAGAGCGACACATCAGGCCAAAATCAATCATTCACATGACATCATAATGATGTGCCAGTGTAAAAGTCCCAGCCTTGACAAAAGCTCTTTAAAGGGATTCAGTTTATTGGTCTGAAAGGAACTGCGCTCCAGTGAGTTTAAACATTTTTTAAATGGGCTGTGTACTCTACCACCACACTGTATGAAAGAGTGTGAGAGAAGGGTGGGCTGTACTTGGGCTTTCTCGGTTCAGCAGTATGGCTAAGTGACCTTTGTATGATGAGTTAAATCAAAATGGCAACCTTGCTTTCATCAAATGTTGCTAGTGATAATGTAAATACAATTTTACACTTATGATTTATTATCATTAAGAATAAACTATTAAAAAATGCAAAAAAGCATTCTTGGAGCAGTGTAAACTTTTAGGCAGGCCTATAAAATGTGGATAGACCAACCTCCAAACAAACCAACATTTCCACCATATGGTGATACAAAACAATAGCAAGACTGTATACATTGATCAGAATGCTGAATTCACATAAACACAAACCAACACCTTATTCATGGCAAAAATCAAGAAAATAACAGTCAGAAACCCTTGTCAGAAATTATGTCTTCTTAACTGTGTGGGTAGCCTACTATCCTTCCTGTAAACTGGGGTTTTTAAAATAATAAGTGAGGACAGGCAATATAAACTATGTCAAACTGCAAAAGATTGTTTAGCACATACTGGAAGTATCCTTCTGGAAGTTTTAGATACATCACTGACTCTGAATACCAGCTGCAGCCTTATCAATGAGTTGTTAGAAACAGAAAACAGTGATGTAATCTCTGTACAAGAGCTTCCTACTAAAGGACTCACTGTGAACTGCTACAGGGTAAAATATTTGCCAACATGTTAATATGGGTTTAATCTAGAACTGCCTTTACTGTTCCATCTTAAATAATGTAGCAGTTGCATTTTTGTGCCTGAATGCATTTTAGCAATCTTGCAGTGGTAGATATTTTTGACATTTATATCCCAAATTAAAGACCTAGCTCTAATAGTTACAGTTCACCATTGCTGTAGAGTACTCTTTTCCTAACAGCATGGGTGTGCACAATTTTAAAGTGCAAATACAACATAAGAGGGTACAAAATACATGGCATCCTGTGGGGTTCCAGGACCCCAGTTAACCTCTTGAATGTCTCAAAATCTAAATTCTGGGGGTTCCCTGAAAATAAACATCTTGTGACATAATGTTGTCATTGTTTAGCTGCTTCACCCACAACTGGCAAGCTTCTGTCTTTGGTGTTCTTCACTAACTACAAATGCAGCGGTGGTCTGTCTCAGCACATTGGTTCACCCAGTTGGTCCTTCATAGCCTTGCAGCTGTGTTGTGGATTCCTCTGAAGAACTTTGCAATATGCCGCAGCATAATTTATAAACCTGGAAAGTTAGCCAGTTTCCCAAGAGTTTGGTGGAAAGAGTGAATTGTCTCACCATAGACAAAATAGGAGGTGTGTAAGACCTCAGTTATTGTGTGGAAGACTCCATTACCAAATAAGAAAAGAGCATTTCCAGGAGAATTGAATTGTTGAACCAAACATTTTGCTGCCATTGAAGTCAGCATTAATGCCCCTATGGTGAGTGAGCTAGCAGTCAGACAACATGCTTTGAGATCTTTCCACTGCACCAGTCACTGTCAGGCCTGTACATTAACCACTCTCATATGGTTTTTCAAAGCCATTATCTGTAGTTTCAGGATACTTAGCAGTGGAGAAGTTTTCTGGTTTGTTTAAAATGACTGAAGTGACTAAACGGCAATATTAGCCACTGACAGCACAGGATGATGCATGACTGCTGAGGAGACCCATTACAGACAGGGTTATGTCACATCAAGGTTTGAGGAGCGCACTGACCAGAAAACAAATGGAGGAAAATGATGGAGAATTCCTAGAACAAAATCAGTCATGCAGGATCCCTGCAGTGACCTCAAGGCACATGGACAAGGATGGGTGAATGTTGGGCAAACGCTCCATCATTCATGTACAGGAAGCACATTCTTTCATATTTATGTCAGGACTTCAGACAGACCCCCATGCCAGAACATTCTATCACCCCTCCAATCCGTCAGGTTATGCCAATTATTTATTTCAGTTAAATAATTAGCAAAAAAGAAGCATTCTTAGCATACCATACTTATCATATATTACGAATACTAAAAGTGTGAAAATACGCTAAAAATACAAGAATATGTATTATATTATATTATATTATATTATACTATTTGTATGAATATTTAATATTTTAGGCCAAAAGCTTCTCCAAACTATTACAAAGCAATATCTCACCAAGCAATGCATTCACAAAACATACAGTATGTATGGGGAGGTTTTACAGACATTAAACTCTTTCAGGCATATGTTTCCTATCCACACCACTGTGAACAATTCTGATTCAATATGTTTCTTTAGAATGGTGTGATTCACATTGAATCAATCTCACTATGTTTATCAATTTTATTAAGCAGAAATTACTGAAGAATCTAAAACGGTTCTTTAAATGTGAGCAGAAATGGGGAAGAATCTCTCATTTTACTTGTTAGAACTTTTGTGTGTTTAAGTCTTTAAGCATTCTAAAATAATCCATTTAGAGAAAAAACTGTTTAATCATTTTAATAACTTTCAAAGAGCAAGTACCTTCGTAAAATGATGGAAAGTTATAGATCTCGACTTCATAGAGTTAATACAATGATATGAGCGAAAGCTGAAGCTGATCTTGGATGAAAACACTTTGTATTTGTAAGAGGCCTGGAGTCCAAAACATGAACTCCAAAACGGGGAAGCCAACAAATCAACACATGGTTTGCAGCAACTGGCTGACCTACTTACGGCAAATACAATGACTATATATCATCCAGTACAAACTCAGATGGGCTAACATAACTTCACGGCTTCCTTGGGAGTTGCTTTTACAGGGGTCAGGAAAGTGTATTCACAGTTACAGCCTCTAATTTGCTTTTACATGAGGATTATCCTAAAGCCTGTTAAGGCCTGACTGTTGCTTTTACTATGAGACCTTCTCTGATAAACTATAGTTAATGATTTACACTGATGGGGTATAGTTACTGGAGCAGTAGATAACCTTGGGATTTCTGAATAAGCTTATTATTATGCCTCTATATTTGGATTCATCTTCATACTTCAAATAAACTGGAAACCATTTATAAGCTCTCCTACATTGTTGACTGTTGCTAACCATTTCCAACTCTCTGCCTTTGGAGCATTACATCAATAGATTCTGCCCACAAGTCTGTAAAGTGTGTTTAGCTTTTGCTTAACCCAGTACGTCCCTCAATGTTAAACACCTTTTTATGATGTGCACCTTTATTTGTGGGCACAGAGTTCACTAAAGCAGCATTCTGTACCAGTGTAATTAAGCAGAACCAAATACTTTCCACAAAACAAGATGTCTCGAGATGACACAATATGTACAACAATCTTCAGTATTTGTTCTAACAAAGTACTCAGCTAATTTGACAATCTATTGCATCAACAACAACAGTTTTTAATTAATCGTTTTATTTGAGTCTTTGATGTATAAAATGTTGGCAACTGTTGCAAAGTACACCATGGCCACAAAATAGCATTGTGGTTGTCTGTATGTTATACACTGACGCATGCACTACTGTCCAAAAGCCAAGCACTGATGTTATTGTTATCAAAATGTATGTATTAGCATCAGGACAAAAAGCTCAAAATACAAAGTCTCAAACAACTAAATATGATTTCAGTTCAGCTGAATATTGTGGGTCAATACTCTTTCATTTTATTTCCCTCGCTTTCAGAAATCTGCATGGATATTTTTCCACACCTGCAAAGTTCAAGTTGGTTGCATTTTCTGCTTGTCATGATTTACATGATCCCCAACACATTCAGCTTCTTTGTTTGATTTACAAAATGTTTTCTCCTTTGTCTGTTTGCTTTTCTCAGTAACAGCTTCCTGATGGCTACACATCCTTTCAGACTCATACTGTTGAGCTTTCTTCTCACGGGATGGACAGTAACACCTGTGTATTGTTTCATATCTGAGGCACGGGAGAAGCTGGACTTTCTCCTCTCTCTTAAAGATGAAGGATTAGCACTGTTTATCTGTATATGATGTCAGATCTATTAATCTACCATAGATGTTGAAAGTAATAACAATTCTGAAAACTTCTGTTCCTTATGCAGGTGAATTAGTTTACAACTGATTTTCCCAAAAATATCTCCTGAAAATTCTGAAATCTGGTACATACTTGTTATTCTGACTGGAAATGAGATAGATGTAGGCTGGCCTCTGGATTTGCACAGTAATGTAGGTAAAGAAGTCATTAAGAGTTCCCATTGATGATGCTGGGAACATTGCCTAGGAATGTTCTGCAATGCAGCGGGTACAAGTTCGGCCCTGGCCTACACCGCTGTACTCCAATGGAAACCCTTAAACGGGCAATGTGGCTCCTCAGACAGCTTGGAGAGTGCTTAAAGGAAATTGCTGACTTCTGTTCATGCTCTCCTCTGTCTTGAAAATCTATTAAAACCCCTGCTTCTCTGTGTTTTTCCTGACTGCTGCTTGAGCCACAGGGGGCATCGGGAGAATGCCCAGGCCTCGGAGCAAGCTGAACTTGCCCTGGATAAACAGAGCTTGTGCAAATGGAAATGGCTGGAGACAGAATAAATATACTCAACTGTCACAAGCCCTCAGTGAAAACAAACTCATCTTAAGCTTGAGGCAGAACAGCTCCGTTGTGCATTTTGGTAGGTGAATGCCTTTTTTGTGGTATCCACATTTTCCAAACGTGTCGATTGGTTTGGCACTTGTACATCTCCTCTAATCCGAAACATTCTCAACGTACAATAATTGCTCTTAATAGCTTTTTTAATTCCAGTAATTACTTCTGGCACAGCCTAAGAAAAACCTTGATCATTATTAATGGCAGAAAAACTTGAGGTTTGAGTCATGACTCATTAAAGTACGTTCCTACGGATGTCTACAAAGAAAACACCGTCTCCAACAACAGCTGTTGCCATTAAAATATGATTTGTGACTATAGAAACTCTGGAAATTTTAGGAAAGCACATGACAGACTGATTCAGTGCCTGCAAAGAGAAAAATGTAGCCAATTGTAGCCTGAGACCAACAACTAAAAAATAGTATAACCTCCTCAGAAGGGTGGCACTGTTTCCATTATAAGGTATCTCACTGAGCTGGTGATGGTCCAGGAGCTTTTTTTGGGTTCTGACTAGGTTAAAAGAGAGCTTGCTGATGTTCACTCGGGCACTCAGGAGGGCACTACAGATACCGCAAAATGATCAATGGTGCCGCTCACGATCAATGGTCAATTCCTGTCTTCCGGCTCTTAGAATTGAAGAAACCTATAAGCTATAACTTACATCCAACTTGAAGGATTTATGCTAGTCAACACAGTTTATGCTAAAGTTGTTTCTAAGAAACATATGGTCATAAGAAACACGAAAACATTTTAAATAATCCATCAAATTTTGTGCAGATTGGAATCATCATAAAAAATGAAACACAGTAGTAAGTCATTATTCACTTCCAATAGTCTACATCAGTGTTTCTCAACTCCACCCTGGTCCTGGAGGCACCCTGCCCAGCACATTGTAGTGGATTCCCTGCTTTAACGCACCCCCTGCAACTCTGAAAGGGCTTGTTAATGAGCTGATAAGTTGAATCAGGTGTTTTGGGAGCAGGGAAAGCACTAAAATGTGCAGGGCAGGGTGCATCCAGGACCAGGGTTGAGAAACACTGTTCTACATGACTAATAGCAGATCAACTTGGGGATGAGAAATCTTCAAGCTCCCAGCCTTCAAAACCTATTGATGACATCATGATGATTTATATGTGGTAATGTTGTAAATGCTCATAGTAAATCAGCGAACACAAATGTGGACGGCAAGCAACCAGATGAATGGCTTCAATCAGAGATATCATGAACAAACCATTAAGAAGCCTGAAGACCCAAAGATAGACAGGATATTCTGGAGACATACTATTCAAATGGTGGCTAGGAGCTGGAACTGACTTAACTGCATTACATAATAGTAGATGTGTGTGTTTTCATGGCTAATAAGTTTGCTTTGGCAAATCAGTGTAAAGTAAAGCAATAATTTTTCCCTGCCTAAACTTGTCTCATTTGAAGGCTATTTAATGCAGAATAGATAAGAATGTTTTATGGGTTTGATGCATTAACATTAAGTATGTTTTCCCCCCAAAATAAAACAGATACAGTTGCTATTATAGTGGAAACTTAATATATTAATATGAACGTATGAATACATTAATATCAATATATTACTTTACGTCAACATATTCTAAGTAAAAAGAGGTAAAACAATGTGCCAGACAAAACCTGTTATTTAACAATAAAGGTATTTTTAAAATCTGTAAAACTGCACTTATTATTATTTCTTACAAATACTGCCTTTTGCTGTAATTGAACAGTTTCACTGGTTCAAGGTTATTCAGTTATTCTGGCAAACAGCATTTTACCATAATTATAATAGTAACATATTTCCATTCTATTTCTGTGAATTACTAATAGAAAAATACAGTATACTGTGTTAAAATACAGAATACAGTTTATAGACATGTGTTTACCCTTTTTAATAGCATGGGTATTGACCATTATATTTTACAGTTCTCTGACACTGAAAATATTTTTATCAGGGCATCTACGGATAAGAGAATGATCCACTGCCTTGTACAAGATCTGAATTCCTCACTATCTGAGTTCCAAACTGCCTTGGTGTAAAGCGTGCCACCACTGGTCTCTGGGGGCCATATAAATGTGATGAATCACACTTCTCTATCTGGCAGCCTAATAGGTGAATCTGGGTTTGAAAGATGCCAAGAGACCTCACTAATGCTCTTTTGACTGAATGGACATACATTCCCACAGACACACTCCAGAAGGCTGGAGGCAGTTACAGTCACAAAGTGGGGCCAACTCCAAATTAATGTCTGCGCTTTTGAAATCAATTTTCCAACAAGCTTGTATGGGTATGATGGTCAGATGTGTGCGTACTTTTGGCCATATGGTGCTCAGTCTCAGCTCAGCGGCATTTTCATTTCTCTGGTAAACTCTAAAAGCATTTAACGCTTACTCCTCTGGATTACCAGTGGATCACCAGTGATATGCTAGGTTTTACAGCGTGAGCAAAAATGTCCTACCTTACTTAACATGTACAACATACATACCATACATCAACACAAAAGCAAAATCACAACACACTTAAAAGAGTAGTCTGCTTAATGAAAAGCACGTGCAGAAATTGGGTAGAATTCATTAAATAATCTGTACAGACAAAAACACAAAAAGGCATAATAGAAGTGTACACTGTTAGTTGCTATGTTAAGAGCATCCTAAAAGTCAAGGCATTTAAAATTGAAATGTGCTGCTGCATTTGATGATGATGATCTGATGACGATGCTGTGACGTGTTTGGGAACATCCAGACAAGAACAGAACTGAGGAGTTTCGTATGGTCATATTTCAGAGGGCTATTTCGGTGTTCACTTTCTGTGTTAAAGTCACAAATCTTTGGTATCTCTCCTGGAAAAAAATGTCTCATTTCTCAGTACGTAACTGTAATGCTGAAGTCTGGCTCTGAGCAGAGAACGAGGGGGCCTCCGTGTTCAGTTAATCATGCGCAGGGCGACAGAGGTCACCATAAAACACTGAACTCGGGGTGTCATTTCCAGGCAATTCCTTCGTCTGATCTGCTTCCAAGCATGTAAACGCATGAATCTGCACTGCTGATAGGAAGTGAGTGTGCAGCTACTACCCAGTAGAAAATGTGCTCTAGTTTCCATATACACATTTCATCAGTTAAGCCCCTCCAGTGGAAAATCATACACTCCACTCATTGAGAACATTCCTCCTTGTATCTGTACTTTGAAGTTCTACAACTACATTCTATAGATCATCTGCATAATTTGTTAGCCCACTTTTACTCTGTTCTTCAATGGTCAGAACTTCCAAAGAACCACCACATAGTAGGTATGGTGTTGTTAAACACTCATTGTCCACTCTATTAAACACTTGTCGGTCAACTTTGCAGATATAAAGTCGGATATAATAGCTTATCTGACGCTGCACAGTTTGTTGTGTGTTGGTCATCCTATAGTCCTTTATCAGTGGTCACAGGAAGCAGCCCACAGGACTGTTGTCTGGATAGTTTTGTGGACTATTCTCAGTCCAGCAGTGACACTGAGGTGCTTAGAAACCCCAGTAGCACCAGTAGCTCCAGCACAACACACTATCACACCACTACCACGTCAGTGTCACTGCAGTGCTGAGAATAAGAGTAGTCCTGTGTGGGTCCTGATCATGGGTGAAGGAAGTTAACAAAGACAATCAGATGGACTACGGACTGTAATTGTAGAACTACAGAGTGCTCCTATATGGTAAGAGGAGCTGATAAAATGGACAAGGAGTGTAGATATGATAAGCTATTCCTAATGCTCAATGGGTGCATGTTAACCATTCTACCCATTTTTGAATTACCAGGTCATTTGTTTTCTGTTTTATTTTGTACATTGAAAAGCAAAACTGTGCTTTGTTTATGTTTTAGTGACCTCTTTATTTTAAATCCAGGGCATCAAAGAAACACCATATGCGTATCTGATTTTTACAAAAACACATATACTGTTTTTCATTGTAAAGGCTCCATTGTGCTGGACTTTCCACACATGCAAAATGGGTTGCCCTCACCTGACTTCTGGACTCAGTCTGGAAAAGATAGCTTTAGTTTGATAATGCCTGTATTTCTCTGTCTGGCCTTTGTTAAGAATTTCCAGTCTTCCTGTGTTGTAATTAAGTCCTGCCTCCTAGTTTACACAAATTTATCTTGAATAAGGATTTGATTAGACTTAGATTTTTCCTAATGGAAAATATGTCTTGATGTCTGAAATTAAAGCAAACTATGTTTTGTTGATTGAACAAAAGAACAAAAGAATTTTAGGTAGAGTTTAAACAGGACATCCTGTTCTGACTTCATTGTAATAAGCTCTGTCAAGGTGGAAAGGAGGGAACATTAAAAGGAGAATACTTTGGAGTAAGCCTGAAAACAAATCAAAGAGAAACAAAAAACTTATGAAATACCCAGAAATAACAAAACGAGGAGAAAAGGAGCAAGCAAATAACTCACCTCACTAACCTCAGTATGTCCTTAATGGTTTCCATGTACACACAGAGTCATATGCAAAAGCATATGACACGTTTTGTTGAATATTGTGGAAGGAAGTTAACACATCCAGTTAACACAGGCTACACACTTTAACACTTTTATTCATTGGTTCACCACATGACATTTTTAGGTAGTTGGTTGTTGATCCTGTCTCAAAATATTTAATTTAAATATAAAATCTACCATTACCAAAACTTACATAATAATACAACAAATATAAATACACTGAATTTTGATTCTTTTGATTCTTGCAGAGTGTAGTGGCCTGGTGTCAGAAGGGGGATCACCCCCACTCAGTAGCAGCAAAGTACAGAACCCAGCCTGGATGAGGACTGTGAAAGACAAGCCAGTACCATGAGACTGGGGCGGAGCGAACCTGTGATTGGCTTTCAGGCCTCCAGCAGCACTTAAACAGATGTGGAGCTTAGCGGTTTGTACTGGCGGTACGTCTGAAAGAAACCAGCATCAGTGGTCTTACTCAGTGCCGCAGTGGGTGATCAGGAGAGCGGGGATGAATTCCCGGTGAGCTGGTACTGTTTTAGTCCCGCTTACTGTGAGCTAATGCATAACCTAACGTATATAAACACCAGAACTCTCTACAAATGGTACCCCCGTTTATATGTGCCTCTTGACTTGACTACTGCAGGGGTTAAATCAGCGACCCCCGTCTCTACTGATACAGCCCCGGTGTGCTAACTCTAAGTGGATTCAGTGAATATTAAGGTAGCTTTCATTCCCATTCCACCTTAAATGATGTAGCAGGCACGTTCAGAGGAGTGGTCCGGGGCTGCGTGTCCGCATGACCTTTTAAGGTGGAATGGAAATTCGAATAAGAAGCTACGTTCAGACTCGAGAGATCAGTGAGTCAAATTCAGTCCAACTCTGGGAAGGAAGTTGGGCTTTGTGGAGACAACAAAGCAAACCTCCAGGGTTATGGATGGACGTGACAGACATGCTCCTATGCCCGCTGTGGCAGTGCTGGCCATCAGTGATTACATCTGTTTTTTTAGGATCCCTGTGTTTTTCCTCGTATTCACACATCAGCTGTTTGATCTAACTGTCATGTCCCCTGTATTGGGTCTGTCCGCTGTGCAGTGAGCTGTGTGTGTTTATTAGTTTGTGCATCTTTAACTCTGCATGTTTGTCTAATGTTAACTTACTTGTGGTCTTCTCTGGACAGAGGTGTCTGTGGTGAGCGGCCGTATGAGTTCTATGTGAATCCAGCTTTCTGATTGCTTGCTGTTGTTTGCTATCAGGGTGTTGGTTTATGTAGGGTGAGGACTGTACTGCTGTCAGAAATCTAGTCTGGCTCTTGTCTTACATAAAGGAATAATCTGATCCGATGCTCAGTTTTGCTTGTTAAAATGAAAATCAGACATGTTTTTATTAGCAGAGATTCTAATTTAATTCTATTTTAAAGAAATACTTTTACTTTTTTACTTTAAGTACATTTCTACTTGAGTAAAAAATGTAAGTCCTACTTTAACCTTTACTTAAGTATTTTATTATAATTTTTTGCTTATATTACTTGTACTTTTACTTAAGTAAGGCACTTGTGTACTTTTGCCACCTCTGAGAGTCGTATGGCTATTGATGACCTGCCTGCTATTCAGTAACACTGGGTGGTGGTCTTCTTTGCTGCTGTGTTCAATAAAAGAGCTAAAGTTCTATGTTTCCAGTGACTTCACACCGATGCTATAATATCAAGAAACATGTCAGGAGGAGTGGCAGACTGTTCAAATCTAAGGAATTTCTAGGCATGGCTTTTAATTGCAGCAGGAAGATGAATGACAGACGTAATTGCTCCAAAGCGGTCTACAGTATTCACCACTACTGATAACCAATAGAAACCACATGCTCCATTTGTGCATGTTTGGAGCCTAATTTTTCATCAGATACATGAAAAGAAGAGAAGAAAGAAACCAAGCTGCTGTGAACTACTAGAATCAAACCCAAGATTTTTTGATTAAAATAAACAAGCCAGAGCAAAAGGTTACTCAGGACACATCTTGCAGCTACTCAGAAGCTAAAACAGCCTCTTTACTGGAACACGGAAAAATGTGTGGAATGCTGTATATTTTTGGCTTGCTTTCATCTTTTCTGCCACAAAATCGAACCAGTAGGAACATCTTTTAAAGTGAGAATCTCCCTCACTTTCTCCATCTCCTCCCATTCTCTTCTGGCTGCATGCCAGAAAACCAGCCTTTGAGGTGTCTGAGTTTCAGGATGGCATCCTGATTCAGGAGCATGTGTGTGTGTGTGTTTATGGTAAGGCTGAGGTACAGTATGTGCAGAATGAATCTCAAGGGAGTCATGGGCTTAAGATTCCTTTGTAATGACCACAATGATCTCCAGTAATTTTACAAGGCTAGTCCCATCTTCTCTGTCCTTCTCTGTACCAGGTGTACTACACTATCAGTCAGCAGAAGCTTCTGAGCATTCTGAAGATCTACAACTGCTTGCAGCAGCGATTCTCATCCGACATTTTTATTGTAGTTCATTTTCCTCAAGGTCCACTTGGCTTGGTTTTATGTATGAAAATCAAGTATGTAATTTTTTTCATTGTTTACATTTTTTAAATGAAACGGACTGTTTTTGTTGCTGTTCCTTTAAGACTGGTCTATGTAAATGAGCTCTATTCTGATTGGCTGTGCTGTAAGGTGTCTTGTTCACAAAGCATTCTGGGCTAAAATCTTCTGTGTACCTTCAGTGTGAATTAGGCTGAATAGGCTAAATAGACAGATATATGTAAACGCATTGTTTTTTGTGAAATGAAAAAAGCGCAAACAATAAGGACTTGTTTAAATAAACTGTATTGAGCAGAGAATGAATTGTATGTTGTAGGTCTGTTTTATTTGTGAAAAATGTGTGTGTTAAAATCATTGCAATATATAGCAGTTTTACCATTATATATAAAGCAGCTTCAAGTTCATTTTGATAGTACATTAAACTAGTAGGATAATAGGGAGAATGACATCTCTGTCATTGCCACTTCAGGTCCGAAATACCTACTACAGGAATGAGCATGAGACCTCTTGTGTGAGCTACGTAATGCTTTACTTTTTTATAACAAATGTTCTTGAAGAATTTATTTCCAAACAAGCACATTTTCAAACACATATATAAATTCTCAAAAAACATACATACAGTACAACAGCACATCACACACCAACAACTTCCATGAGGCTGAAATTGTCTTCCTATTCGGTTGCACTGATTTACTGTGATGCATGCTGGACTTAAAGCATTGCATTGTAGGTTAGAAATTTTGTCTGTTTTTTTTGCTGGCACTGAAGAACGTCATGGGTGATCAACTACATCGGGAATATGTGTTAAACTGTGTAAAACTGTGTACATTTTTTATTTTTATTTTTCATAAACCCATTCCTTTAAGGGCACTTTTCTCTGCTCACCATGGACAAGGATTTGATCAGTGCTGAGCACTTCGGGGCAACTCTTTGTGTTTTGAGTGAACAGGTGCTCTGTTCTTTTCTAAGTACAAGGGAACAGCTAAATCAGTTCTAAGCAATCATGCATCAAAGACATGGCAGCTAGAGAAGGTCCTAAAAACAAAGGGTCCTATAAAAGACATTGTTCACACTCTGCACATCTCACTTACAGGAGCTGTTACCTTAGAGCAATTCCTGTAGTAGTTCTAGGAATCCAAATGTGCTTCTTTGCTTTTATTGCTCCAAAGAACATCTTTAAATTTAGAAGCTTTATAACCACGTATCTGACCAATGTGCATGCAGACAGAAGTATTTGACCTCTGCATTCATACCATCCATGCAGTGAAACACTTACATACACACACACTAGTGAACAGTAAGCACACTTGCCCGGAGTGGTAGTCATCCTTATCCACAGTACCCGTGGTGAGGCAACTGATCCCTGTTTCATAAGGTGCAGAGACAACATATAAACAATGACATGTGTAATTTATAAAACTGAAGTTATGCCTTTGATTTGTATAATAAGACAATAATCCAAATTTAGTAATCCAAGTTTCTTCACTGATGAATTATCCTGTCTGACACCTTGAGAGTAGTCAGTGTTTCCAAATCTACTGGACAATGTGTCCCAGGGAAAAAGCTAAATGAGAAGGCCTGGAAGAACCCAGAGCACTCATTCACTTGTTAGGTATGTGCACACAACATTTTCCCAACTGCTGGCAAAATATTCACTAGGCACGAGAGGTTTAATGCATGAGACATTAAATCATTAGGGGCTAGAGACATGCTTGTACCAATGTTAACAGGATGACTCAGATGTATGTGGTTAATTAAAAGACAATGTCTAGAGAACCACAAACATGTATTTTTCCTTACATAGGATGTAATTTGCTTTAGAAAAGAACTCATGATTCAAAAATTTGCCATGCCATTCTTTCTACAGCTTTTGTGAGAGAACCACAAAACCTAGTAGAGTCAATACCCGAATTGTTTGCTTGTGGATTTTTCACGAACACATTAGCAGCCACCTGGGATACACAACAAAGGCCTTGCAGAAAGCCCCTGGGAACCTGAATCTGTGTTTTCTTTCTAACTGAGTTAGAAACTTATTCCTCTGGGCTACATTATACATGTACACGTATGTCTCATGAAAACCTTCACAAAGTCTAATAAATGTGCACATCATCGCACGTGTGATCAGCCTGTTGTTTTTGTAATTTAGTCTTATTTTTCCTTTTAGAAGTGTTTTTATCATATTTCTATTTTTTATTTATTTATTTTTAACCTTGCTGGATGTTAAACATAACACCCAAGTTTAGTATAAGAACATTTGCCAACTTTTGTTCAAAGTTTTCCGTTCTACCTTAAATCGTTCTGCCAGAACCCCACCAGTTTTAAAGTGCATCATGTTTTTTTAGAAAGAAATGTAAGCTATCGAAACATCCTAGCTAGAGTTTTATAAACAGAGCTACCCGTAAATATGCATTATGGAAGGACATTATGGTAAGGTAGCACAATTCCCACAGACACAATGCTAACCTTCAAGTGGTCTTAAAGTTAGATAGGCTTGGCTACTGAAAGTATCATGTAACTGATAGTGCTAATAATAGTTAGCAAAGCAGACACAATGTGAGGAGGGTCAGCGAGTTGTAATTCTAGCTTGGGCTCGCAGTGTGAAATGTAGCCATTGGACGCTAATCTAACTGAGGTTAATGCACTCTAATTTTATAATGTTATAGTGTTAGGGGAGTGGTCATGCTAAATATGGTTATGATTTCAGGTCCACCAAAAAATTCTGGACACAAAAATAATGAACAACAGATTTAACAATCTAACTCCACACTTCAGTACTACAAAGATCACAGTCTTTAAACATAAGCATAAGGATGTGATTTTCTCTTATGCTGTATTTAACTCTGTGTTCTTCTTTCTAGGTATTAGCACTGGCTCTTGTTCGGGCAGTGTCTGAGGTTAAGGTGAATTTTAGACTCTAACCTTCTTGTGCTAGCTAGGAAGCATTCTCTGACAGAACACTAAGCAAGTCGCTCTGGATAAGAGTGTCTGCTAAATGCCATAAATGTAAATATAAATGTAAGTTTTCATGTACTGAATAATATGTTTAGAAAGAAATCTCAAACACCAAACTGGACTACTATAGCAACTTCATACCCAATTAAGAGCAGTTTACTATATAAACCCAATTAAACTATTAAAAGCAATCATTTGTCATTGAAGCACTACTGACTGGCTTTGTCAAGCTTTGTTCACAAACAAGTTTGTTCAGAGTTTTATATTAAATTATGATTTTATTCTGAGTTGTTTAGAAATGCACTATTCTGAGGAAAATGTAAAACATTAAAGTATCTGTTCTGAAGCTGCCCTGCTGAGACCTTACATTTAAAGTTATTCATGTCTAAAGATTCTGTATAAGTGGTTAACCTGAGGTTTTGTTTAATTTTTTTTATTTATTTAAGCAACTATGTACTCCATTTGTGGAGCATTCCGAATTTCCTCATCACCGCTCCCACCATATAAATTCTTTCCAAACCAATTCTAATGTCATAAATACACTTATAAGGATATGAGGATATGTTATGATTCAGTTGATGCCCTGACAGCTTGGAGACTGACCATTTTAAAGCTGTGCCCTCATGCCCCATTACAGTCTTTGACTGTAGGTCTCCTGGGTAGAATTGCATAAAATGACTAAATAAAACCTCAGGCATCGAAATAGCTGGCTGTGTTGACTAAAAGCATTCGATATAAACAAGCCTAAAAACCAGATGAATAGCATAAACTATATCAAGTTATGAGATTTTAGGTAGGAGCTCATTTAGGTGTTTTAATAAAGCATAGTTTGCCTGCTGTAGACTGTCTTTGAGTCTACAGCACTAAACAGGCATGTGTACTAGAACTTGGAGGAGCTCATTTGCCCTAAGACTGTATAGGGCCATCTTGGTTGGTGTGTATAATAACTGTATTGTATATTGCCTCCTGTCTCAGATGATGCTAAGGAGTGACCTTCCCTGATGTCTTGCTGAGCCCACAGGGCTAAGCAAGGTTTTTCCCCTGCTGCTGAGCTCAGTGAAAGAGGATTTGCTCAAAGAGATATGTTTTCTACGTCCTATTCTGTGCCATTCTGTGCTATTCAGATGAATGCTGGCCTGGAGATGAACTGCGCTGCCACAAACTCAAAGATGGACAGCACAGAAGTGGAGGTAATGTTAGCATGTGCAGATCATCAATCCACTGGTTGTCTGGGAAATTTAGTGGTTCCAGTCTGTCAGTAAGACTAATTTTATGATTAGAGAGTTATTTGGCATCCCTCTGAAACGGTTAAAATACGCCCCAGTTTCATCTGATTCAAAACAAAGCAGGACAAGCCTGAAAAATATGATCCCATAATCCCATAATGGCATCCACTGACTGCCTTTGGAAAAACTCCTAGCACTAGGTTTGGTTTTAACTAAAACTTTATTACACTCTTATAAAATAAGAGTTGCTGTAAATGAAATTTAACTCATATTTATGTTGCCCCACCCCTTGAGCCCCTGCCCTCAAAACGTCTGTGCATGGGCCTGAGGTATTAGGCTACATTTCGACATTGTGACAACATTCTGGGCACCAATACAATAGGTTGTCACAACATATCTGTGTTTGCTGGGTTTGGGGCTGTAAGGGTGAGTAACTTTGAAAGAGTGGAAAAATCTCCCTGCAGATTTCTTTACATAAACTAAAAGGAAAGCTCATGAAAAGATTGGGGCCTGTAATAAAGGCAAAGAGTGGACACACCGAGTACTGAAAAATATTTAGTTGTTGAGGTTTCTCTGTAATTTCTAGTTAAATATATGTTTTCTTTTTGTTCTGGCACAGGGAATTCTGTACCAAATGCCCCGTTTGACTGGAACATGAATAAAAAGAAGGGTCTGGATGTTTTTGCTTAAGTCATTTGTTGCTAGTGAAATTAACTTATTCAACTGGCAGGGCACAATTACTGCCAGTAAGATCATTACACTAGATACATTGATACATTTAAAAGATTTAAAAGAATTTCCCATGTTAAGATTTTTGTATTCAGCGTGTATGTATTTTTTTTGCATTGTGGGTCACTGTCATTCTCAGCTCACTGTCACTCTCTAGTGTGTGAAAGCAGATTAATCCCCAGGCTAAGAGCTGTGTGTGAGATAGATCTGCTGTCATTCTGCAGAATGAAAGGACTACTTTTCAGTACTATGATAACTATAACTAGCAGTACTGGTAAGATTGCCCTGCTATTTGGGCTTGTAAGTCAAAGACAGCTATGCCTGAAAGTTAGGGGTTTATCATTATGGCAGTATGAACAGATTCAAGAAAACACAGCTACAAAGCATGCGAGTGAAACAGAGTTTGTGTAGTTTGAAACATAGTTTGCTTAGTTTTCAGTAAATGGTGATGTTGAAATTAGCTGGTCACTGACCCATACCACACCACTGATTAGGATTCTGGCATTTGCTGTCCTTAAAAAACAGACTTTTGCGTGGGCACCGTTTATCCAGCAGTGCATCCTGTTCGAGCCATGGATCAAACAGGCCACGTGGGACTTTTAAACCAGATGAAACCAGGGCCTATTCCCATCAGCTTTCGCACTGACATAGCTGCTATTCATAGACATGGCTTTGCTTTCTGTCTCATTGTTTCCAGGTTGTGCAGTCTTACTGCATTTATTTCAGACTTACTGAGCTACTTCCAAGACCCCTGATGTTCAATAACTCTGTAACTGTGTGAGCACCTTTACTTTGCTTGGTTTAAAAGGAAGTTGTATGTGAAAGTCATAACCAATACTTTGATTTGTAAATTAACTAGATATAGAGCTTGGTATTATGACATATCAACACAACTGCAAGATATCCTCCATGGGATGCCCGGCAAACAAAGGTGGCACTTACCATAGACTCTTAATACTATGAGTTTTACAGGCCTTCAGTTTGGGTCATGTCAAAACTTAAATGTCACTGTCTAAAAACAAGAAAAAACACACCTCTAATGACCTTCTGAGAGTTCTAAACACAGACCTTTGAAGCTTGTAGACGGTATTCTGTGTGTTTTGTTTGAAAACATGAACAAACATTAGCATTTTTTACTTATGTTGCCGTTTTGAGGCGACTCTTTCACTTAAGATTCCTAACATAGAGCTGCTACAGCTGTTTTCCAGCGTTTTTCTCTACTGGCTAATATAAACCTGTCTCGTATTCACATTATATGAAGGGGTTTTCACACATCTCCATTCATGTGATTTAATATGGCCAAAGGCGCCAATCTGATAATGCGGTAGCCTACTCTAGGATGCAGACACAGGTATGAGAGAATCAAATGGAGACATGATATTTATCATGCCACATTTTTACGATGATGACATCTGATTTGTTTTTTGTAAGCGTTGTCATTGTATTATGATCCATCAAAATCAAAATCTGCCAAGTCCCATCTTATTTTCATCAGCCCTCCAATCACTGTCACTACCGCAGTCATTACTATCTGCCATTACCTCAAGCCTTTTTATTAATAGTGTACAACCGTCATGTTCACCAAGGTCCTCTGAAGTTTTTCAGAAGGGTTTTATGAGATTCAGTGTGGAAAAAGCCACGAGACAACACAATCTGCAGGAACTGGTTCTCAGCTGAACTCAGACAGCTGTGGTTTAGCCATAGACTAGTCTCAGCCAAACTATGACAGAGACTCTGATATCTTTAGTGCGTTAACCTGCCCACACGGTCAGGATGGTTGCATTCCGATTGGCTAACTGCACTGCCACGTATATGCACTTTCTATATCGTTTTGCACTGGTTCAACATCGAAGTTCTGTTGTTCCAGCCAAGTTCAGCCAAGCAAACAGTAGTCTCAGCCACAGACCGCAGCCACAGAGAGTCCATCGTGTATTTCTGTGTTCCCGAGGTACTGTTTATGTTGTCATACCGTTTTCAAAATTGCCTCCTTCTATATGTCATACGAAACAGCTGGCTTTTGATTGGTTTAATTTTCCTGTAATAGCAGTGGTCATGATAAGTGGCGTAAAGCAAAACAAAGTACGCTACAGACAGTCTGGCAATGCAAGACTAGCCATAGACTGAACCTCTAACTCGGTACTAGTTAACTAAAATTATCAACAGATATAACTACTCGGTGTGTGAAAGTCATCAATGTAGCAATGACATCTACTTAAGTTAGAGTATTAACCAGCTAGCCCCGGTCTGTCCTATCTCGTAATGCCACTTTGTATCTCAAGAGGCAATAGTAAGTCACTATCGAGAATTGAATGAGTCCAACATGAGAGATTCGACTCTTATCCCCCAATGGCATATCCTAACCTCCTGTTAATCATGTTGAAGGTGTTGCTTCAGGTTAGACCATTTAAGAACAGATAGACAATAAAGGGATAAGTAAATGCAATGATGCGAGGTCAAAGAACAAGGCCTTCCGATACTGTGTTTTTAATGAGAAAAACAGATCTGCAAAACACAAAGAAATGGAGTTTAACAGGGACAGTGTCTTACTCAGTCCTTCACATTACTCTACTGTCAAGCAATTAACTCATACTCATAGAACATAAAACTAAAGAAGCAATCTCTTAATAACACAATTTCACACAAAAGTTCTGGAATGCTAACTATGAGTTGCCCCATCCAATTCACCAAAACAGGTTACATTGTTTAGCATCCACCATACTGGCATACAAAGGGCTTTATTAATATAACAAATATACACATAATGAAATATAATATAAACACAATATAAACATAATGAAATGAAACACCATTCTGTTTCTAACAGCATAAATGAAGGAGCATGCTCATAAATAAACACCAGCTCACCTGCAGAGCACAAAGAAGTGCTTTTTAACAGGTACAGTACTGTTGGCAGTACTTTCTGCAAAGACATTTTCAAGCAATTAACTTTCACAATTCTCCATGAACTATGAAAAAGTGCACAGCATGCCACTGCCACATACATCCTGAACTGCTTCTGAATATAGTCATGTCTCTCCACAAAAACACAGACAATAACAACCTTTCTAACATTGCTCTAGTGCCCACATCAGGCCCACTGCAAAATCCAGTCCAGCCTGTGAAATGATTTAGATTTTCGATGAATATTTGCCCATTGCACTACAATCCCCAGTATGTATTGCAACATAATGTGCGCTCCACCCCCCATCAACAGACTTGTTTGAGTGATTGCCACCTGGTTTGATACAGTGGCACCATCAGCACATCGCAATGATATTCGCTGTTATAATCTTGCAAGTGCGTTGACTTCTGCAGGTTTCAGAGGCAGTTGCTCCCCATGAGCTGCACAAGCTGAGAGGGCTTGATGACAACAGAGCTACATGAGAAATCCCACTGACATCTTTGACACAATACATATTATTTTAATATTTTGATTATTTCAGGTATTAATATAATACTTCAAGGTCTACTTCAAGTGCCAATATGTTGCTGTTGCAGTTCTGGCATATTTTGAATAAACAACGGACAGTTCAGTTAATACAGCAAAATGTTATTTTAAAATGAATTAAAAACATACGTGTTCTTTGGCCCCCGGCTCTGTTGAGGTTTTTTAATATGGGCCTTTAAGTGGTTGAGTTTGACACTGCTCTAGTGAGACTGTTTACAGGTGTTTCTTTCAATGTCTTTTTTTAAGTTGTTTTAAATTGACACAGACATTAAATTGACTGTGCTTCAGTTGCTCTGACAAACTTTCAAATTCGGTTAGTTATTCACAATGAGACGTAGGTCCACTTTTTTACAAAATTGATCTCACTAAAAAATTGATTCCAGTTATGGCCATGGTGCCACCCATTTACAACTGAAACCATGATTGGTTAATTCCATCATTTCTAGATATGTTCAGAGTTAATCTAATATGTAAGACCTCCTCTACAGGCCCTTGAAGTCCTAACTAATACGAGAGGTTGCCAGATAAATCTGATCAAAAAATCTGATTCAGCATTTCAAGATTTAGGCTTTCTTGCTTCCAATTAAAACTCAACAGTAAAATAGAGTATTGGCCCAATCCAAGCAGAGTTTATATAAGAAACATGGTGATTATGAATTCAAGTTAGCTAAAAAAAATACAGACATGTTTATTACAGTATTTCATAGAAATCATTAGGTCTTCTTTGAAAGCCTTGGAGAACCTGAGGGTTCCCTTTTGATTAATGCACAATGGCACTAAATAACCATAATTGAAAAAAAATAATAAATTAAGCCTCTATTAGGTTGTGATTTATCACACATACTCTGAGCAGACTTTGATTGCACAGATATACCAAAGAAGAATTTGATGAGTAAATTTATTTTATTAGATTCTGATGAATAGGGGCCAAGCTGTCTTCTGTTGAGTTGTTGGCTTATCAGTTCAGTCTCAACACATCTGTAAGATTAACTACATTGTGGTGAGTCACCAGACAAACTTGTTGAAAGAAGACTGACTCATTGCTCCGGGAGAGGTTAAGTGGTGTTCATGCAAACAGCCTCCAGTGGGGCATAACAAAAAGCTGTGAAGCCGATTGACAGCTCCAGTAAACAGGCAGATTGACAGCTCCCATAAACAAGGCCAGAAAAGAGGGTGCATGTTTCCTCTGTTTACAGGCGGCTACGAGTTCTGGTCTTGTGGATTTCATGTTTCTATGAGCTGGAAAAGTGGTGGAAGCCAACAGCCAATGAAGAGCACTATTGTCACATCCTGTCCAGCTCTGCACATGTATTCATCTATGGACACTTTTCATAAACATCATGTTTACTTTCGGTTTAAATGATAGCAGATAAAACTCACCTCCTGTTCATATGACTACTCCAGAAATGATATCATTCATTCATCTTCTAAGCCATTTATCCTTCTGGATCATGGGGGGTGATGGAGCCTATCCCAGCGCTCATTGGGCGGAAGGCAGGAAACAGGAAATAGGAGAGCATTGTAATTCTACAATTACAGACTCTGCATGCTTTGTTATCCCCTTTTACACTGTTCTTTAACAATCAGGACCCCCACAGGACCACCACAGAGCAGGTATTATGTGGGTGGTGGATCAATCTCAACAGGTGTGCAGTGATGGTTAAGGGGTGTGTGATCAGTCTGTGGTGGATGTTGGAAAGGGTATTGATTAATCCATGTGGATATTGGGAGCAGAGGCACTGCTTGCCACCAGGCAAGGCAGGTAACTGCTTGGGGTCCCAGGCTATTGGGGGCCCCCTGAGGGTATATTTATATTTTTCAATATTTTTAAAAATTATTTATTTGTCTGTGTAGAAAATAATAGTAATGTGGACATTTAATGTGGAAAAATACACTTTGCATTTTTTTTGTTGGTGTCAAACTATTTATAGCATACTGGTTGGAGGGGCTCCAGGTACATTTTTTGCCAGGGCTCCAACAGACTCTAGAATCTCCACTGGTTGGGGGCATCAATGCGTTCAGTAATTTGATCACCACGGTAAAGACGATATAACAGAGTCTGGTGGCGGTTGAATGATTGGAACCAGATGGCATATTATGGTCATTTCCAATGTTCATAGTTTTGTTGTTGGGCTCTATTAGAATAGGTTGACATGCTTAAAATATGCCCAATTACTATATGTTTCTCATACTGTACATTTATATATATGCTCTGTTAGAGCTCCTGTGTTTTAAACCCCGCCTCCTGATGAGCCCAGTGTACTCTGATTGGTCAGCTCGCTCACTCCATTTTGATTGGTCAACTGCTAGAGCAGCATCCTGCTCCAAGTTCTACCCCTACATCGGCATTGATTCTGCTGTATCAGTTTCATCCAGAGTCCGATCCTGAAAGTCGGGTAGAACAAAATAACAGACCTGATCCACCTTGGCAAGCTAGACTGGAGCAGGACGTTTCAGAGTGGTCAGTAATTATTTTGTTCTCTGTGTATTGTGTGATGGTGTGCATAGTTTGCCAGGAGATAAGAGTATGAATTGTGTTTCAAGATGATGTCACCTTGTAACAGAGAAATAGGTTGAAATTCCAACAAGGTGTTTCAGACAGCTGAGAAAAGTGGTTTCTGTGTGAGAGAGTTTCTCCCTATGCTGGCTTTATAACTTTGCAGATCAATAACATGCACAAAAAGCTACATAACACAATAAAGGCAAGGGGAAAAACAGATAAGCCTAATAGGTGCTAAAATGACAACCTAAGACATAAAATGACAACATACTTTGGTCGTTGCTGACAATAACTGCTCAGGTCTAAGCATGCCGCAGTGTTACTGCCCCTTTGCAGCCCTGAATACAGATACCACAGGTCCTCTGCTATATGCAGTAGTGCTGTGTCAGTGAAAACAGAGAAACAGACCTCTGCTCTTTGGCTGTGTTTGTGTTGATCTCCCTTGTTGACAGCTGTATCTTGTGACTTAAGACTTTTCCAGACTTTCTCCCATTGGGAGATGTAATATAGCACAACTTTGTGCTGCTGATGTTCAATGCACAAAATGTCAAGTGTGGCCTCCTGCAAGGATATGCATTTTCCAGGCAGAGTTGCAGCCCCGGAGCCAGCACGAGCTAAAGCAGTAAAGACAGACCCAGGAGATATGTGATCACATTACCATGAACTGAATGCAGGGGCACGTTTGCTGACCACTTTTGAGTCCATAGTCCAGGATATTTTGACCACAACTGTGAATGGAGGAAAAAGGTGTTAAAGACATTGAACACATTCCACCCTTTTTCTAATGATCAAGAAGAGGAAATGGTTTAGTGCTAATCTCACATGAGGCAAGCAGGCCTGTAAAAGCCATCGAGCTTCAGGTTTTACATTGCTGACATTTTTAGGAAGCACACAGTCTAGTCATGAGTAGCAGCAGGAAAGATTTACAAAGAGGACTTGTGTGTTTCTTGGCTTGGATGTGTGGTTTTATTAGAAACTTTTAATTGGCATATAAGCTTCTCATTATGTGGAGGTTCTACAAACTTCAGAAAGGTTCTTTATGATCATACAACTCATTTATAAAGATGTTTCTACTGAAAAGTCCTTTAGGGGTAGAAGTTCCCAAACACATTTTATTATTAGCAATAATGTGATTAATATTATTATAACAAGATTTTTTTTAGGCTTAATTACATGTTATGGAAGCTTAAGCATTTCGACATACATTGCTTCTTGGTATAGCCTAGTGAGGAATTGATATATGCTACTTTCAGCTAAAGAGAAAAACACACAAATGAATAACTATTAATAATGATAATCATAATAATTAATAACAATAATATTATGTAATAATAATGAACAATATTAGCAAACATTTTATTGGGGCTGAAAACAAACTCCATCGAGGACATCAATGAAAACTGTACATAGTTACAACAATTACAATAATGCCATTCTGTGACAGATGAAAACAGCTAAGGAAAATAAATATAGGGGTAAAACATCTATATTATCTGTCAAAAGAAGCCACATGCTCAGGGGAATACTGGAAGGGAATTTACAGCAAATGTCTTGCTGATTTATCTTCCCACAATACAGGCAATACAAAGGGAGGCATACAAACTCTCCTATGTTAATCCGCATGGACTTTGATACCTGCCACGTTTGGCAACAAGCACAGCAACACAATGTAGATTCACTTTGTTTTTTGCCACTTGTCACAGCAGAAGCATGTACAAAGTAGTGGGTCTAATGTAACACAAGTATTGTTTATCTGTGCCTACAGGGGCTAATCATGTATGCTGTGGCATCATCACCGTATTCCCTGTCCTTCTACCACTCCATGCAAGCCATCTGTAGTCACATACTGGTCCTTGCTGTGAAAAAAATTGGGAACCTTCGCTTTAGGGGCCCAAAGTGACCAATCAGAGTGTTTGATACATTTGTATTATGTTTTAAAAATGAGCCAGAAATTTCAAATATTCAAATAATCATGAGAGTTTTACCCCTTAAAGGATCAGGGCCCACCGGTGGGCCAAAACAACCCAGCAAAAGAAAAGGAACAACCCCTCCAGTTTGTGTTGTAGTTCTTGTAGTTACTGAATAATAATAATTAGTAATAAGTCTTAATATGTTTGCAAAAGTCTTAGCATGTAAATCTGAGATTTGAAGAGGTTTTATTCTTTTTTTAGACCAATGAATGAAAAGAAAGATAAAAAGACTACTGCAGCTTTCTCAAGGCTTACTGTATGCTAGAAGAAGAGCTTTGTGCCACACTGGCAGGGTAGCAACCTACTGTTAGATTTAAGGTTATGGACTAAGTTTAATGTAGTTCATTAATAAGAGGATGTCTGTATGATCTGTATGAGATTAATAATGGCATCACTATCTCAGGTGGCATCCGGTGTGCAGTAGCCTACAGCATGTTCCTTCAGTAGTGCAGTGTGTGTGTGTGTGTGTGTGTGTGCGTATGTGTGTGTATGTAACCACTATCTCAGTCAAATATTAGAGATAAGAGCCCCTGAGTTCTATTTATGCCCTTAGCAGTAACAATTACCGCCTCAACCAAAAGCCACATGCTTCCTCCGAGTCTCCGAGTACAAGCTAGCATACAGTCAGGCTACTTAGCCGGCTAAGGCTGGAACACACAGACTTTTGTTGAGAAACTCGAATAAATTGCGTTTATTTTTAAAAAACTATATAAACTAGCTTTGTTTTTTTTTTCTTTTCATAAATTCCACTGTTGTAAATTATTCCAAAAAATTTATATATAGCTTGAAAATATATATATATATAATTAATAACAAAACACATCTCAGCACTCACTAACAGTGGCTGCAAAGTAAAAATGTTAAATGATTTGGCATCTATTGTCTAAATGATTAAGCAACTACAATTGTGAACTGAAAGAAAACCGAGCCCTTGGCTTACACTACGTCAGCGTTCAGAAAATGTTTTTACAAGGATAAGTATTTCACTTCTCAGGAAGGATTATCAGTGTTAAGTACTGCAAATGAAGTCATACAATGATTACTAAAGAAAAGAAAAGCCTACTAAATAAAACAGAAATCTGCCAAAACTATCAAATTCTCACAGGTGCTTGTAAAGCTTTCACCTAGTGTTAATGCCATTTACTTTAGCAGTAAATAATGTTAACAACAACAGCACAGATAAACAGTCATATGCAATTAGGCCTTATGAAAGGGTTTGTTTGTTAACTAAACTGACAGAGTGATTGAAAATTACCGACAGATGGTATTGCTCATTGTTGCTGCACCAATCATTAACTTTTATGAAACATGTATTCCAGCATCCCAGCAACAACAGCAGCATTAAAAATAACACTGCTTATTTGCACCAAAGATTATACTATGTGCTAATAGAAGACACATATTTACAAACAGCCAAATTTACAAAGTTTTGGCAAGGCCTAGCAACAGCATACAAATGCAGTTTGCATCAAAAAAATGCAACTCAGATTTGCCAAATGAAAAATAAACAGGCAAGATTGATGGTACACGGTACACTAATATTCAAAGCACTGCCCTCTGAGTATTGACAAGTTGAAGAGAGATTGCACATAGTTTAGTCATCCATCACATAAGGTCTGTCATACTGACTGTTACAACTTGTTGAATTGCTGTGATGCACTTCTCTCTGGCATTCTCCCAAAACTCCTAGATGGAAAACTTTCCTATATGGAAAAATTGATTCATATAAAGCTCCAGTTTTCTGAAGTAGTGAAGGACAATGCAGACCTTAACAATCAAATCTGAAAAAAAATGGAACCTGTTTGTGAAATTCCTGTACACAGTTGCTTCTGTTCAGCCCCAGATGTGGAGCTAATCTGAAACACGAATTCATTCAATCAGCTCCAGCAAACAGCACAACACAGCCATGCAACCCACAAGTGATTATTGCAACTGGATAATTTCCACTTTTAAAGATATTTATGCAAGTTTCCCAAAAGGTCCTTAGTGTGTGGTTCTAGGATTTACATTGATTGTATAGAACCTTTACATTTCTCTATAACCTTTACAAGTTTCTCCATAAAGGTTCTTCATATCCACACATTGCAGTTCATCAAATAAGTAATGGTTGTTCTATGGAATCACACCAACAAAGTCACCACGACTGACCTTTTCAATAATGTCCAAGGGACAAGGCTGGGTTTACTTTAGGAGCAAGCAAGGTACTTCTTGGACAAAACACACTCTCATACCCATCTGCTGAAAAACACAAACAGCTGAGCACAACCACATGGGCCACATGCAGCTGGACAAAAGGTATGCAGCCTCTGATCCTCATTAGAGGTGCAACGAAGAAACACTGGATGTACCACTGGAGTTCCAAAGCAAAAGTGAAGAGCCGCACTCGCTTGAGATGATTTTAGGAACAAAGTCAGCGCCACATGTAAACTGTAAGTATTGTATACAGTACTGTGCAGAACTCAGATGCCACTCTTCATTTATTTAATCTCTGGTCGAAATGGTCTTGTAGTACAAGTTCTTCAAAAAAATAAATATTTATTACAGCTTTAATTCTTCTGGGGAGACCTTCAGTTTTGTTTTCTCTGGAGGGACATTTTTCCACACCTTTAAAGTTGGGTTGCATTTTCTGCTTCTCACGATCCAAATAATCCCAAACACATTCAGTGATGTTGATGTCTGTTCATTCTTCTGAGAACACCAGCTGCTTCTTGGATTGATTGGCAGTTGGTCATCTTTTATGTTTTCTCACTAAATGTTACTTGATGGTTACACATCCTTTCAGAACCATAATGTTGAGGTGTCTTCCTTTACATAAAATACACTCACCATCAAAAGAATAGTTGCACCCAGAAGGTTTTTGTTGGATGGTCAGGATTATTTTTATTTATTACAGCAGGTTACACGAGGGCTCTGCAAGACCACAATGGCAGCATACTAACTAAACCGCTATCAACGTTTTGTTCTTCAATCAAGATAAAACAATTACATACACATTAACACTTCCATAAAGCATGCGTCTGCTGGACTAGCAAAAATCCTATAGAAGATGACAGCTGATATGTGCATAATAAAGATAGCTGAATGGTTGCAGTGGTTGGAGGAATAATAATTTCTATATGGGATGTAAACATATTAAATTTAGTACTCATTTAAATTAAATGTAATTTTTTATTTAAAGTGTTGTATGAAACAAACATGTAGTACTTCATTTTTCCCACAACTTCTGTAGAGGCCCTCTCCACTATAATGAAGGAAAACAACTTGTTTCTTTTTCCAATACATAAAGCACTTGGCGATGAAAGTCTGCAAAACCTGAAGTTTCTACACAGGACAAACCACTAAGTTGATTTTGTGTGCTCATTTAAAGCATAGAAACAGCAATGATACTGTTGGAAGCTGGAAAGTACAAATTTTACAACTAAAAGCTGCTTCTTGGATTGATTGGCAGTTGGTCGTCTTTTATGTTTTCTCACTAAATGTTACTTGATGGTTACACATCCTTTCAGAACCATAATGTTGAGGTGTCTTCCTTTACATAAAATACACTCACCATCAAAAGAATAGTTGCACCCAGAAGGTTGTTGGATTGCAATGCTATTCGGAAGAAAGATAAATGGTGTCCTGTGATAATCCATTACATGCATCTTAAATACTCTTGCAGTTCCTGCAGATTTTGCAGTAGGGGTGGAGGTGGAGTGACACCAGGCCTTCTGGATGTGTGACGTGTGACAACAAACCGTTCATCTTGGCCCTGACCACGGTATCTACACGTACAAGTCGTCAACCAAGGCAAAAGCAGGACTCATGACTGAAGACAACCCAATATTTTATAACAGCCCTAATCATGTATGTAGGTAGGTACCAATACAGGCTACTATTAGTGGTAGCCTGCCTCTACAGAGACACCTGCAGGAACTGACACTGAACAAGAGTAGATCATTGTTTTAGGTCAACAGTCATTATGTTAATAAGCCACAATCTTATCATTATCTTCAAGAACTTATTCTGGCCAAAAACTACAAAGCATTCTTGACTTAAGTCTCAAATCTGAATCAGTTGTGTGGGTTTCCCCTCTACAGTGTGCAGAGGATTTAATCCGTTCTGTATAGAGGGGCCACCCAGATGCTTGTTCAGTCCCTTGTAATCTCAAGATTGGACTACTTCAACTAGTCCAGAAAGTAGCAGCATGACTCATCTTCAGACTTTTAAAGCTCACCGTTGTCACTTTAATGCACACACTGAACACCTTTTCATCAACAGTTACTTAAATAAATATTAATATTGCACTTATTTAAATAAGTGTTTCTGTACGTTATGTATCCTTGCATTTAGGTACTGGCATTGACCTCTGTATCCATCCTCAGGGGAGCCCCCTTTTCACTAGCTTTCCATGAAGAAAAGCTCTACTCCCTCTGGATAAATGCTGTAACCACTGTTATGTGTGCCTTGAGATGAATCTGGAATTGAAAGAAACAGATAGACACTTGATGTTCATAGTATTGACAGAAAAAGCTGTTCTCAGGTGATGCTATACAACCCCGATGAGACAGCACAACAAAAGACTGGTGAAGTTGTATAATGCTAAAAAAACACCTGGTGGAACATCTCAAGATTAATTAGGTTCATTGGCAATGTCTCTAACATGACTGGGTATAAAAGAGCATCCTAGAGAGACTGAGCCTTTCAGAAGTAAAGATACGGAGGTTCACCACTCTGTGAAAGATTGTATAGGGAAAAGGTTTCAAAATCATGGACGCTGCATCATCCAGGCTATAGAGGAGAGGCCATCTGGCTTGTTATCAATACACAGTTCAAAAGCCAGCATTCGTGATGGTATGGAGGTATTAGTGCACTTGGCATTGGTAAGTTGCACATCTGTCAAGGCTCCATTAATGCTGAATGATATATACAGGTTTTGAAGCAGCATATACTGCTCTCCAGACAACGACATTTGAAAACTACAGCAACTGGTCCCCTCAGTTCCCAAACGCTTACAGAGTGTTATTAAAAGAAGGTGAGGTAACACTTTATGTTAAGTGTTGACTAACTAACATGAAGTAATACATTAGTTAACATGAAGTAATACATTAACAATAGTTAACTAATAAAAATTAAGTAAAAATGTAACAACTTGTAAGCATGTAAAATGTAACAGTTTAAGTAACAACTCTACCATTTTGACATGTAAACTTGTGTAAACTATAGTTGTTACATGTTTACTTAACATTTGTTTAGCACCGTAACCATTGTTAACATAGCACTTCATGTTATGTAATGTATTAACTTCATTTTAGTTAGTCAATGCTTAATGTAAAGTGTTACCAAAGGTGATGATGCAGCACAGTGGTCAAACATGAACCTGTCCCACCGGTTCTGAAATGTGTTGCTGACATCAAATTCAAAATGGTCATATCATTTTCAAAAATCTGTCAGATTTCTCAGTTTCAACATGTGATATGTTGTCTTTGCACTATTTGTCAGTAAGTATCTCTGATTTCCATTTTGCACAGCGCACAAACTTCTGGAAACAGGGTTGGAGCTGCTGGCAAACTGAGTCTGATCAGCTGCAGACACGTAGAAGGAAGGCACACATTCCCGACATGTCTTATCTTGGCCCTTCCCCAAATGAGGAAGTTCATTCAAGGACTTCTCAAGAAAACGAGGACATAATAAAGGCCTGGAGTCTGCACAAGTCTGTGTGTCAGAGACTTCAGTCACAATTCAGTTGCACAGGAGTGAGTAAATTCTCTTTGTAGCTGACTGCAATTTCCAGCACACCAACAAGTTAAAGAACAATTCTCATGTACTCTCATTCATTAACAAACTAAGGAACTCACCCTAAATGTTGACCAGACATATGACCAGAGCATGTAGATATATTAGCATTAATCATTATTTAATACTGGACTTTAATTCTGTGAAAAAGGCAATGTCCAGTTTTTGTTGGATGGTCAGGATTATTTTTATTTATTACAGCAGGTAGTACTATATTTTTCCCACAACTTCTGTAGAGGCCCTCTCCACTATAATGAAGGAAAACAACTTGTTTCTTTTTCCAATACATAAAGCACTTGGCGATGAAAGTCTGCAAAACCTGAAGTTTCTACACAGGACAAACCACTAAGTTGATTTTGTGTGCTCATTTAAAGCATAGAAACAGCAATGATACTGTTGGAAGCTGGAAAGTACAAATTTTACAACTAAAAATTGCCCTTTCTGTCCACAAAATCAGGTCAATTAATCATATAAATCAAACCACTTATGAAAAAGGAAGATATGCATTCTCCAGACCTCCACAGATTCTTTGTTGTCATGGTGGGCAGATCTGCAACAAGCCCCCGAAAAGAACGGCATTAGGTCAGGGGATGGCTTGAAAACCCCCACATCTTTATAAGTTGTACCTTGTGAGTAAAGTTAACCTTGGCCAGTGTGCTCATGGCAAAGCGACATGAATTATCAATTCAAATGATAGTGAAATGCTTCGATTTGGCTCATGTCAGGTCACACCATTCATTAGAACTCTCCAGAATTCTGGACAGCTTGGGCCCTGATGGCACAGTACATTATTCTGCTGGAATATCCCATTGTGGGGTACATGAAGTCCATAAAGGGCTGCAAATTGTCAAAAAGCAGTGAAACGTAATGGGCAATGACTTGTTTAGGCTGACCAGTGGACACAACCCATGCCATGAAAGCACACCCTACACCAGTATGAAACCACCACCAGACTGCACAGTGCCTTGTTAACAACTTCATGCGGTCTGTGCCACACATAAATCACCATCAGCCTGAAACAATTAGTACTGTGTCTCATTGGACCACGCCACATGTTGCCAGTCGCCTAGGGTCAACTTAGCCTCATGAGCCCAAGTGAGGCGCTATGTCCGGTGTCGTGGTGTTAACAGAGGCAGTCTAGTGGATCTACTGCTTCTATATACCATAGCAGCTAAAGAACGCTGTATACCTGTGGCATATGCATGTGGAGCCTCCACCTGGCACCCACTATCATGCCTCACTTGAACTCCGATAATTCACATCGCTTTGCCATTAGCACGCCTCACTCACAAGATAACACCTCACTACTACTACTACACTAGTTTTGGGCATTCCCAAGCCGGCCCCTGAGGTAACACCACTTCATAATCATTTTACATATTGCTGTCCCATGACTTTTGGTATGTGAGTGTTTATTTAATCTGGGATAAAATAAGATTTTAAAAGAAAAACTGCTGATGTATAATGCAATTGGTATCATAGCACTGATATTTCTTGTGTGTGTAAAACCCGCTCTAATCAAAAAGTGGTCTATAATGGTACAAAACCCTTCAGTTAAAGCCAAAAAATGCATTTATGCTAAAGATAAGAAGAAGCATAGAAGTATGTAAACTTACAAGAGCTGTCGGATAAATGGAACGACTGATTTAAAAAAAACAAATTCTATTAACATTATTATGCTAAGGTTTTTTTTCCCAGGCATGATTGTGCCACACCAAGATAAAGTAGTAAGTCTTTTGCTGTTTCTACTCAGTGCTTGGCTGAGTTCACTCTAGATGAATGGTTGAACTGTTTAACCACATTTGAAGAAAACAACAGCAAATGTCATTACATATCACATGTGTGGCGAATTAGAAGCTGACTAAGACTCCAAAGGAGAGGAAAACCGCCATCAAAAGTCAGCAACAGACAGTAATTATCCTCACTCAGCCTGGTGTAGAGAGAGATCTAAAAGGCTACGCTTTTTGCTTTATATGTCAGCAAAGGACAAGCGGGTGAACTGCTAGCATGTGGTTTTAAACAAAATATGTGACTTTCCAGCTTTGTATGATCACAGAGGGGGAGTGGAACTAAATGTTCTCTCCTGAAATAACCATGGACAATTGCAATAGCAACAATTCTACGTTCCTTGCCGATTACACCCTTAGAAGCATCAATGAATAGCCACACGTTATCTCATTCTCAGCGTCTGACCACTAGATTTCTTTCTTTTTGCGTAAGTGCCTTGTAACATCACACTGTGCCACTTGTTTAACAGCTTAGCAAGATTATATAATTGTCTTCATATTAGTAGGAGCAAATCCCTAAAAATCATCTGGCCAGAGTAATTTTCCATTTTATTTGTCTAGGCTTGTCAAATGTCTATCTAGCGTCCAAACCACATACCTAACCTTATTGAATGCAATTCAGTTCAAAATCTGTTGTTTATAATGGTGCACACTGATAAAGGTTTGGGTCTGAGCCCCTGGTGAACAAATCAGTGTTGACAGGGACAAGCAAAAGCTCCCTCTAGGTTTTTTAAACGGGAAAAAAGCTCAGCAATGACTGTTTACTGTCTCGTCCAGATCTGGGCCTAATTACTGCATCCTCAACACTAAATATTTGCCAAATCCTAATATTGAACGTATGTAGACAATCGTGACCCTTTGAGGAAAAGAGGAAAATGGAGGAAGGCCAGAATCAGAATTGTAACAAGCCCAGCTCCAACAGTGCAAAGAACAATGAGTATGACGTAAAAGCATAACAAGAACACCAGACCACTGGCATAAACTGTGGATGAAAAAATAAATAAAATCATATTTAATCTTTTGGTCTATGGAGACCAGTGATGGTATGCGGACAGATCACTGGTGCCACATGTACTGGATACCAGCAAATAACAAAATGGTAATCAGAGGACTAAACTACAAGGTAGGTGACTAAAGGTAGGTGATTATTATTTGACAATTATTATATAATTGCCCAATCACAATTATTTGAGTGCAAGTATTTAACAAAGCAATATGTAGCATGGTGCAATCTATATGTTTTAAACATTCCAAAATTAACTAAAATGATCAGAGTGTGAAGGAATTACAGATGTCTATGTATTGTGTTACGGAGATATGTACTGAAGCAGGGTGCAAAATACCACCATGTGTTCTCGGGGCTCCAAGTTGGTTAACTAGTTTCGAGAAAAGCATAATAATTTACTGTTCTTGCCAAACTCCTCAGCAGGCTTTTAGATTTACAAACATGCTAAGTTTCTCAGAGGTATTGCGGGCATAGTTGCTGTTGTTAGGCCATGAAGGAACAACCAACTTGCAACAGTGCCACCCTGAGGCAGGCCAGTGCATCTCTAGTTTGTTAAGAGCACCAAAGACAGAAGCTCACCAATGATGAAATAATGACCATCCTCTGTATTTGAACATCAATTTTTTCCTAGTGGACAGCATTGCGGCATAATAAGTTTACTTTAAGGGACCCCCAGAATTTAGATTTTGAGACATTTAGGGGGCTCCCAGAAATCAATTAGGTGATCCACCCAAATGTTCAATCTGCACTGTAGTTTAGTTTTGATCTTTTTACACCAGCACCAGCAGCTGTCTGGCTAACTACCAAACAAGGATGCAAGGAGTGTCCTTGACAAGTTACCTTTCAAGAATGAACTTGCAAGAACACAAGGACCAGAGTTCGAGATGTAGAAGTTTGTGCTGTGTACTTGTTAATGTGCAATAGACCATATGATTTCACCAGCACCAAGACCATTTAATAGCTGAAAACGGAATCTGATATGATCAACTGGGTCTTTCTTTGCTAAAATAAAGCCATCAGCTTTGACCGTGAACTGACAACATTAACGTCTATTTCTCCCCTGATTTGATGACCGGCACTGTGTTTCCTATCAAAGAGTATATATATATATACACACTAAGTATTGAGAACAGAAAGAGGAGAAGAGAACTGTCTGAGGACTTGACAACAAAAATTGTGGAAAAATATCAACAATCTGAAGGTTACAAGTCCATCTCCAGAGATCTTGATGTTCCTTTGTCCATGGTGCGCAACATAATCAAGAAGTTTACAACCCACTGTAGCTAATCACCCTGGACATGGCCGGAAGAGAAAAATTGATGAAAAGTTGCAATGTTGCAGGTCTTCCAGCAGGACAATGACACCAGACATACTTCAAAAAGCTCCCAGAAATGGATGGAAACAAAGCGCTGGAGAGTTCTGAAGTGGCCAGCAATGAGTCCGGATCTAAATCCCATTGAACACCTGTGGAGAGATCTTAAAATTGCTGTTGGGAGAAGGCCCATTTTTGGAGTTTTCTGCGAAATTATATCATTTTTGTTTTTTTTCTCTGTGTTTTGTGTTCTTCCAATACACACAAAGGAAATAAACGTGTATAACAAAACATGTGTAATTGCAATAATTTTCTGGGAGATATTCTTCATTTTCTGGAAAAATTTGGAAAAACACTTTCAGCCTTGAATGTATATATATGAATGTGTATACATAGACAATGACCATGTTTTAGTGTTTAAACTGCTCCAATAACAAAGACAGAAACTTAAGAGGAAATTCCGACAGATGTAAACAAAGTTATTCAGATTGGTTCCTATCACTACAGTGGTGATGATGTTCGAACCAGATGTCCAAAGCTTTTTGAAATTTTGAAAAATGGTTGGAATTCCCCTTTCATTCTTTACAAAAGACATTTATTCTTCTCTCTTACTTTTCTCCAGGTACAGAAACTCTGCAGCAAAGATTTATGAGAGACCCCTATGTGGCCATTATGTTCCCTGTTAGAGCTACTACCACTGAGGGGGAAGAAAGGAAGAGAGTAAAAGTGAGGGAGGGATGGAGAGAGTTCTCTTTGACTCTCCCGCTACTGTGTAAGGACCATGACACAAGGGATCTGCACAGGTACAGTAAAAAGCTAGAACTCTTTAGAAAGAAGAACCGGGACCTTCTGTGCTTTGTGAAGACTTCCTTTAATGCATCTGATTTTTTCTCCAGGCTGCACTGTTCAGTCAAGCATACCATATGGTGCCTTTATGGCATTTATGAGAGAAAGAGCCTTGCATCTCACTTACACAAGATTTGTGCTCAGAGATGCTTTACATTCTGTTCTGCTGTGAGTTTCCAAAGAGCTACTTGGAAGCAGTGAGCACTGGCAGTAGACTAATGGCATGCAACGTTTGTAGATGGTTAACTGTACCTAAGGATCATATTAGCTTAAAACAAACAATATGACATGTCAGAAGGTTTCTGCAGGCTTTACTCACATAACTATGGAACATCATACATAGTGTTTGTCCATTACTGTTCTTGGACATTGTGATGCGGTTAACACAGTGCTCAGTACATTTAATTTCAGTGCTGATCAAAGTACACTTCTCCTTTATTTGAGTAAAAAACTGTGATACATCTTGTATGTGTACCTGTTATACAGTAGTACACAACTTCAAATTACTTGTGTTGTAATTGTAAGTTGTAAGATCTTGTAAGTGAAAAAAGTCTACTACAAAGAGAGATCTTCACACATTTTAATGCGCAATAACTGGTTATTTGTTGAATTTAACATCCAGGGGAAAATAACAGAATATGGCCAGAACAAAAGTTATGGCACATTTTATGTTTTATGTTTTTCCCCAGTTAAAATCAGCAAAGAAGTTGTGCACAAATTAGCAGTAAAAAGGCAGTACACCAAGTCTGTTCTATGTTGGGATACATTCATTTATATTCAAAAATCAATAAAACATTGTCAGAAACAAAGAACCAGGACCGACGCGCGCAGAGCTAAAAGTCAGATGGGCTTTATTAAACAATCGGGTAATGAACACAGCAACAAAACACAAACAGACATGGAGGGAGAAGGCAAGATCGGAGTCAAGGGACAGGCTAAGGTCAGAACCAGGGTAGTCAGGCAGCGAGGTAACCAAGATAGAAGGAAAAGGCAAATAGAATGGTCAGAGAAATGAAAAGGAGGTTGATAGCCAGAGAGTAGATCAAACGAGAAAGCCGACAAAAAGTCAAAAACAAAGGGAGTCAAAAGCCAGAGCAAGGTTAAACAGAGAAGAAACGCTCAGAGTTACAAACAAGGTTTGGCAAAACTTCGCAGTGAGGAAGTGTTTGGGTGAAGCTTGAATGCTGGTGATAAATTGGAGACAGCTGGGCTAAAACTCAGGAAACCTAGAGCGGAGCTGATTGGACTGGGGACATGTGGGTGTGACGTCATCGAGCGATGCCCTCTGGGAAGTTGAGTCCGGAGGAGCGGAGGAGCCGGGAAAACCCGGAGGCGTGACAAACATTGGTTTTCACATTGTTGCGTACAATTGTATTTACGTAAAGCTCATAGACAGTGGAGTCCAAAAGTCTGAGACAACATTGAACATTTCTTTCTTTCTATCTATAACCATTAGTAAACTCTTTTTAAACCATTCATAAACTCTTTATGAAGGTAACCTTATTCTAAAGTGGTACCAAAAATTCTAATAGTATAATTCTACTACTATTCCTTGGTTAAAATAGAAAGGAATAGAAGCATTTTCACCAGTGGTCTTAATAATTTATGTTTTGTAACATTTGCAACTCAATATCACAAAACATGTATGAGTTAGTGATAGATTTCAGAAAGCCCAGGACCTGTCTGAATCTTGAGTCGGGGGAATTGAGGTGGATACCTGAACATTTACATAGGCAATAAGATAGACTGGCCTAAAAACACAGAGGCACTGTACATGAAAGGTTAGAGCCGCCTGTATTTTCTCAGGGGACTCAAAGCTTTCAACATCTGCAGAACCATACTGCAGATGCTCTATCATTTGGAGGTGGCTAGCTCCATTTTCTATGCTGTAGTGTGTTGGGCAGCAGGCCGATGTTAATAGACTCAATAAGCTTATCAGGATAATCTTTCCTTTTGTTTGATTTTCTATGCAAAAATAAGACTCAACAGGAATCAAACTTCCATTTACACCGACACGCCAAAAGTCATGGCATATGAGTATGTAAATTGATTATGAAGTGGGGTTACCTCAGGGGATGGCTTGGGAATGCCCATCTGTATAAGTTGTGAGGTGTTATCTTGTGAGTGAGGTTAAACATGTGGCCAACGTGCTCATAGCATGGCGACATGATGAGTTTAAATGAGGCATGATAGAGGATGACAAACAGATAGAACATTTCATTTTCACAGTTCTGCAGGTATTTAACATTCTTCAACGTGTGTACTGGGAATATGTCATAGAAAGCATTACCACCCAAAGTGGACAGTGCAGTGGCCCCCACAGGTGCTTAATGATTGCGGCGGTGTCTGGCTAGAATTATCAATGAATTATCAACAGACAAGTGACTCTGGCAGAAATCACATCCTCATTCAATGCAGGAGGCCCCACATACATGTCCCGCAGGTCAGTGCAGTGTTCTTTAGCTTCTATGGGAATTGGGAACAGAAGACCCACCTCTGTTAACATCACAACGCCGGATACAACGCCTCATCTGGGCTCGTGGGGTTGCTAACTGAATCCTAAAGGACTGGCAACATATGGCATTGTCAGATGAGTCACTGTACCAATTGTTTTGGGCTAATTCTCATCCCAATTGTTAGTCAAATACAGAACCAAAGGTTCAAATAATTATTAAAATAATTATAGGGTCAATAACAAAGGTTGAACTGAAGTGTCCAGTTTAACTTTAAATACATAAGTATATTATAGGTGATAGAAACAGGAATATTATTAATATTACAATTTGGTCCAAACTGCTTGTTTATTGTAATCAAAGCATTTACATATATCCACTGATTCAGTCTATAGCAGATTAGTCCAGCCCATTCCTGCCTAGTCTTGGGCAGTGTTTCACCCTCGACTGTTTTTTGAATAAGGCACAATACATTAGTTACATCAGGTTATTTGCATATATCATATATTAAAGAATATAGAGAGGTTAGAAAATGTTCACATGTCAAAGCTTTAAGTAACATGAATGAAAAAAAAAATGCTTTCACTTGAATCTTTTTTATATTGCCTTCCTCCAAGTGGTTTATTACAATTAGGATTATGAGGAAATTTGTATGACTCCGGTCTACTCATACCAACATAATCGACCACAGTTAATTGACGTCTCCAAGCTCTTCAGTGCTTCAGACGGTCCGTCCTCTGGACACACTTTTTGTCTTTCAGTAAGCCTTCAGAGAAAAATCATAACCAGCTTTGTATATCCCGCATTTAACTTTCATTAACACATCATTGCTTTCTGTTCTACCACAGTTGCAGCAACAATATCACTTCCACATCTGGAACTTATTGGAAAGATATAGACATCCTACACTGAATTCAATGCAAATCCACTCATCCAGATTGCACGTGCTTCCAACTCTAGAGATGAACAAAATGGAGTAGCCACAATAAGAAAACAAGGTAATTGCTCCAGCTGTGTTGATTTAAAGGTGCACGTTTCTCAACATAAGCACGTTTCCAGACCTCCGGTATAGCAAGACTACTTCTCTTCCACAATACATCAGTGCAATTTCACTACACTCTGTAAACACAGCAACAACTTCTTTGGAAAAACAACACAAAAGCAAAGCTCTCATGTGGAGCTTAAACAGCCCCGATACTATAAACACCTCATCAGAAGCCTTGCACTTCAGCCAAGCCAATGCATATGGACTGAGTGACCATGTACAAGGACATGTGTTTTGTAACATGAGTAGAAGATTATTTCAATATAGAAGTGAACGATCTAATTATCTAGAGTTGTAAGACAATAATGTTGTAAACAATAATGTAATTGCATAATTTAAACCCCAAGCACCTCTCTGCCACCTTCTCCAACCCCACAAATATTGAGACCACTGGTAAATATGGGCTAAGCTGTCTGCAAAAAAACTTCTTTATTGCTTATGCTTTTAATTTTCTTTCAAAATACAACTGTAACACAATTTGAAGTAGTCGGTGTTTCAGTGAAAGAAAAGAAATTTAATCTTATCATAAAAGGTTTTGCTCAAATCTGTGTGCCACAATTGTTGGTACCCCTAGAAATCAAATCAATAAATCAAATATTTTTACATTCATATCTTACATTTTAAAGGTAACTTGATTGATCAGGAACACTTAAATTGTCAGCACCCATTTCCTGTTTCACTGGGGTATACAATTGAGGTGACACACAGGCCAAACTCCCTTAAGCTGCATCCAGAAACTTTTGCTACTCCTCCTGTCCTTCCCCTCTATACCTACTGCTCCTCTCATGGAGCAGTGAACGTGTAGGATCCAGGAGAGGAAAGGAGCAGGAGGAATGGTGAATCTGGATGGCAGAATTTAGGGAAATGGGACAGTTGATTCCTTTCAATGTCATTAAATTGGATATTGATGGAATTTGTATGACTCCGGCCTACTCGTAACAACATAATTGACCACAGTTAATTAACATCTCCAAGTTTTTCAGTGTCAGTAAAATTTGATGTTGACTATTGATGAAATGAGCCAATCACAACGCTCAGTTGAAAGCATTCCCTTAGCTGCTACAAAGAGCCTGGCAAATTCACATATCAAGTACAGGACACATAACACAGATTTTATATTATATGAACTCAAAAAACCCCACAGAATTTAAAGTGTAGTTGGATCGCTCTATGTTTGTCCATCCTCTCTGGTTGTGTTTGCTGTAATGTCAATTTAAAATCTGTAAAAGACGTTCTGGGTAGCATACACTGGTGTAACCTAATCTCACAGAGAAAAGAGGAATACAACAATAATGAGCAACAAAAAATTGAGCCGCACAAATCAGGAGGCAGCTACTACAAAGTAGCTATACAGTTGAAAATGCATCAGGGCAAAAACTACAGTTGGGACACTGGACTACAAGTAAATAAAAACTGAATGCAATAAGGTACAAATCAATTAAACGCCATATTTTTATTTGAAAACAGCACAAAGACAACATATCAAATCTCAAACTGAGAAAATCTGATTGTGTTTGAACATTATAGCAAATGAAAATTACAACAAAACAGATGTCAAACTGTTGAGACTGAAATCCTGTTCTTAGCAGGCATGGGAAACATTCCCTTTCAAAACTATAGTAATTGATCTCCTCAGTTCCCGAACGCTCACAGAGTGTTGTTATGAATTTGCCAGAAAGTGGACTCCAATACTGTTGCCACACACAGTGAGGAGGATGGCCTGAGTGGCCAAAGAATCTCCAAGAATCACAGCTGGGGAATTGCAGACATTTGTTAGGTCTTCTAACGCTCCCAAACAACTTTGTGTAGCGATCGTGTAGGCGCTGTCTGATTGTAGTTTAGGAGTGTTGCTGGAAGAAAGCTTCTGCTGCTAAGGTTCAACAAACTGAAGCACCTACAGTTTGACAGACAGTTTCTTTGGAACCACCTTCAGATGTCAAGGTAGATGTCAGATGAGACCAGAACAGAGCTTTCTGCTAGCAAATATCAAATGTGGGCCCTGGATTTTCTATATCTTGGACCCTTTTGGCTTTGCTACATAAATCTTCCTCTCATTGAAATTATTATTTAAATGGGAATGTGAATTGAATCAGCTTGGTTTTCACCCTATTTGGGATTGTTAAATGGTGGTGATGTTGTAGGGCTGTTTTTCTTCCAATGGCTTTAGACAACTTGTTCAGATACGTGGTATCATAGATGTAAAAACCTAAACCATCAGCAGACCTAATTTAAAGACCAGGAAAACCCTGATGATTTTGAAGGTGGGACCTTCTGAAAACAACAACTACTATGGTGTGGTTTTTGGGGTGGATCTGATATCTCATCACCACCATATATGTGCTAACTGTGCTCAAATCATCATTACAAATGACAGAATGACAGAAAAAAACTTATTTGATAAAGAGGACAACTAGCTAAAAGTTAAAAGCTATATACATATCATGTTGTTTTGACATTTTCTCTGGCAGAAAAAAATATAAAAAATTGCCCAGTGTGTCTGAGGTAACAGTTACACTGATGCTAGCTTTGCATTTATTATATGGGTTAGTGGCTAAGTTAAAAGTCAGGATTGATTGACAATGTACATGTGCAAGGCATGCTGGGTATTGTAGTATGAAAACAATGATGGACAAAAACATGAAAACTGTGTTAAACTGAGGAGGCTTAGGGATATGATGCGGTTCTACAGCATGCAGCATAGCATGACAAATAATATAATAAGCTCTAGTTTTAGGCCAGAAAGACTATTTAAATGTTATACGTGAAATTTGAGCCCTGAGGATAAGCTTAATCAAGCTGTCTGGCAAGGTAAACGTACACTAAGGAACACACACAGAGACCAACACTGGGCCAATAAGTAGCTTTTGATTAAAGTTTTAACATCTAACCAAATAAACTTTACTGATAAAATCTGCTTAAAGTTTGCCTTCTCATGACTCAGCAGACAAGAGATACCTACCCTGATTCTCCTCTGGTGCACTCTTAGCAAAAGGGGTTCCACCAAAAAAAAAAAACGTTCTTTGATTCCAACAATAGCAGAACCTTTTTTTATGTTTTATAGAACCATTTTTTAAAAGGACTTTAAAGAACCGTGATTTCTTTCATAGAGAAGAACTATTTAACAATACAAAGACCCGTTTAAACATTCAAATGAGATGTCATGGTCCTCTAACCACTGCTTTTACTAAAGAGCTTATGAAAAACCCCCATTTTTAATGCTGGGGGCTGCGTCCTCTGCACAAACTCTCACTTGTGATTTGATTAACAGTACTTAATATGACCAGAGAGGTGGAATAATGGAGTGAAAAAGGTCAGTTCAGATTTCAGGTTGACTTTATATTGTCCTTTTTTTGTTGCATTATGGACACTTGAATCAAAACAGACCTGAAGCTTTGGCCAAACCAGTGACTTACGTATCTGCAGTAAGAACTAGAATCATCCTGCATGAAATGAAAAACACAGAAATGAAAAACATTTCTAACATCTTGAACAAACAAAGAAGGAAAACTCTCTGTTCCCTTACTGCTTAATAGCACTCATATTGTAACCTTGATTCCATGCAGATTCAGGAATTTTAATACGTGTTTGCTCCCAAAACATGGAAAAGGAACAAGACAAGGTTCTGCAAAGAGATGTGCTACAAGGGGCCCTACAAGGAAACCCGGGGACTTCACATCCTTTCGATCGGAGCTGAAAGAGTTCATAAAGGGCTTGATAATTGACTAAAATGACTTTAGATGTAGCATTAGTCTATTGTCCAAGTCCATTGTGTTTCTATTAAATAACTGAATAAATAGATACAGACATATATCACACTATCATACAGCACCACTTTTTTGTGAGTACATATTCAGTGCATCAGAATAAAGTTCACCTTTAGCCATTTATGCCTGCAAAAAATCAAGTAGTTTGACCATCCAACTGTATATGCCAATTAAGAAGATGTCATGATATCACCCCACTCTGGGCAGATTCTCCTTGGACTCTGCCTGGCTCGACCCACTCTCCTTTGCTGCTCACCCCAGCAGCTGAACTCACATATATACCTCTTTATCTCTTGTCAAAGTCTGGGTTTTGGGTCTGAATCCAAGGGGTGTTTCTTGTTTTTCCTTGTGTTTCCTGGTTTATTGATTAAGTATTTGTTACTAATGTTGCCTACCTGTGTTTTGACCCCTGCCTGTCTGGACTCTGAATAATGGAGTGCCATTAATAAAGCCCCATCTGCGCATGCAACCTGCCTTAGCCCCAGTGTTACAGAAGGTTAGTTTAGTCATATAAAATCCAAACAAAATATTTTGGCATGATTTTATGTTTAAAACCTTGCAAATCATAACATGTTGCACAACAGGGCAGGCTGAAAAGCATGCATGTCTTTGAAAAACGTTTGTCTGTAAATGTTGATTTTCTCAAATATTCACGTGGCGCAACTTACAGCAGGAACTATTGTTTTTATGAAAGAGTGGACCGGGTAGTACATTATAAGTAGAATAAATAAATAATCCTTGTGGTCCAGTGCCCATGTCAGTAGCCATTATAAACTATGCATTTCTTCTTCAGTTCCCCCACAGGACCACCACAGAGCATGTGTTATCTGGGTGATGGTTCATCCAGTTCAGTAGTTTAAATATTGATCGTTTCATTAATGTGTGCTTTCTCTGAGGTAAACAGGTTCATGGAACCTGCAAGCATTGGGTGTCTTGGAAGACAGCAGTCAATGCTACAAATGGGAATGTGCATATGATTCCTAGCTGGAATGCAAAGGAAGTTTCACTGAGTGGACAGAAACAGGCAGTGAAGGACAAGGAGCAACGGAATGTGTGGAGATACTCAAAGCAGATGTCCAACAAGGCTCCAACACGGAAAACCTGACTGAGAAGAAAACACGTGTTTCTTCAACCAATGTTTGACCCATCCTGTGCATCAACAAGACAACACCTGTGTCACTTTGGTCCTGTAAAACATCGTCATCAGCTTCTGAACATGTGCGAGAAATATATAGTAGCTATAACTGAAGAAAAATAAGAGCTATAAAATTCCCAGATGTAAATTCCATTTGCATCTAGGTTTAGAATAAGTTGCCAAAACCTGAACGTGCCATTTGTCTTCAGGTTTGGAAAAAGAGCAGACATTTGGACGCTCCCTTCAGTCGCGTGGTGTCCTCCCTTTATAAGAGGCTGGAAGGAGTTACAGAGGTTGGAAGGAACAAGTGAGATGACATGAGGATCTGTTCTCAGGATGTAAGTTTACCTGGAGGCAGCAGTGAATTAGCCTGTCTGCTGATTACAACAAAAGTGGCCTCACAGTTCATAAAGCACGGGAATATGCTTATTTGGATGCTGACTTCTTGGAACCCACAGACTGTAGTTTCTGCAGCCAATACTTTAAGATGGAAAGTTCATGAGATAGTGGAATTAGAAAGGCAGAGAAATGACATTAAGCAGAGATTTCACAGAATCAGGGATGCTTAACCCTTTGAAGTCTCACTATTATTGATGTTTTGAAATGCATTCGATTTGCCGGTGGCTCTATAATTATTAGCACCTTTGGTGGATAATGGGGGGCATAAAGTATAATCTGAGAGCTATTCAGTGCATAATTTCTGCTTCCTGTTATTTGTGGATTTAAACAACAATAAAACCATTATTCCTTTTTAGTCATCAAGTGTAGTTGTCTCTTTACTCTATAGCTCTTACTTTTACCAAGCACTTTTTTGGACAGTGAAGTTGCATCAGATCATCCCTTTCAGTAAAGAATCGCTCCAGGGTTCTTTCCTTCGGATGCTCCTCTTCAGCTCAGTTCCACCAGTTTTTGGTGGAGTTTAGTTTAGAAGACTAGTGTGGTTCTGACAATAGCTTGATTCAGCAGTCATTTAACCATTTTTGTGTGGATTTGGTTGTATGTTTTAGACCATTGTCCTGCAGGAAGGTCCAACCATCCAGTTACATTTTAGCTAAAACCTCCTGGTGCTTATTTAGAATTACATGTATCCTGACAAGGTTCCCTTGGGCTCTGAATGGAGCATCCTCCACAATGCTTAACAGTATACAGGAGATTCTTGAATAGTTGTTGCCAAAACTTTATTTCTGTATCATTTGACCAAATGAGCAGTTTTCACACTCATTCCTCCTCAGTGTTTGCATTAACAGCTATTTGTGTACCAGTCTAGAACAAACGCTGGGAGTTCAGCATCAAACTTTATCCCTTTACTCATCAAGAGAGTCTCCAGCTGTGGAAAGCAATACCAAGCTTATCTTTGCTTTGCTTCTATTTATATCACTTTATTTATTTGCTGCTGAGTGTGGTTTCTTGCTGAGAGTAAGCAGTAGCGGTCTCTTCCCAAGAGCTTCGGCCATCATTGCGTTTACTTTCCTTTTCATTGGCTGCCTGTCTTTATATGACATAAGGACCTTCAATATGATTGACAAGAGGTTGGAATACACCATCAGGGTGGCTGTACTACTTCTTCATCCTCTCATGTTGGACTGTTGGACTAAAAGCACCAGTGACTCACTATTGCCTCTTGAGGTACAAAGCATTGTTATGAGGCAAGACAGGCTGAGGCTAACTGGTTAGCACGCTAATTTCAGTTGATATCTCTGCAGTGTAATATATTGACATCTTTGGCATTTAATTGACTGTTATTTCTTCACATTTGGTTCATAATTTTAGTTTCTTTATTAACTAAAAAACTTACAGATTGCTCTTTAAATTAGTGGATATAGGCATTTTCAGGCATGTAGCTAAATCTAAATCTAATTTAAATGTCAACACACTTTTGTTTTGTTCCCCATGCCGATGGCCTCTTAAGGGTTATGAGTTTCTGAACACTTCAGAATAGGTTTCTGTCATATTTTCAATGTGTATAGGCTGCCAATAATCAAGGACTTGCCTGCACATAACTGCAGTATGACATTAATTATATAGGTAATTACTATATAATTATATAACTACATACGGCTTGAATCTGCACTTCACATTGAAAAAACATTTTTTCCACAAAAATACACTGCAACACCTTTTCACCAGATTAAAACACATTAACTAAAAAGGTAGTATCTGCACTTTCCACATACTCTGTTTGCTTGTTTCAATGATCTAAGAATGAGAATTACAAAAATAGGCAAAGAGACATTTGGGGACACAGAAAGGTTTTATGGTTTCCTGCAAAATATTAATCCCTTCAAAAACAACTTGAATAAAAACGTGTCATTTACTGAAAATACGGCCTAGAATGTTCCCATGTGAATTCTTCAGTTAGTAGTATCATCCATCAATGCTTTGTCTGTGTTTGTGATGTTTCTAAAAAAGCTAAACAAAAATGTTTGTTTAATTTTTCGAACCAAGCTTGGACAAGACATCCTGCTGAAAAACCACAGGATCTACCCTGACACGTCAATTAACAAGTCTGCCTTTATGTCTGCGATATCCTTACAGTGCGATGAGCTTTATAGGAAAAATGTAAATAGAAAATACTTGTGAAGATGTTTGTGTACTTTTCAATTGCTCTGCTTGCTCGAAATTGAGTTCTTATGTTTGAATGGACTTTAATTGTGAAGTCTGCGTTTTCCTATCGCGCAACTAGTGGCCTACAAACTATGTGAAGTCTGAAGCTCTTCTGTGTTTTTGGTTTGCTTCACAGCTGAGTCACAGGCTCAATTTTTTTGTTTTGTCCCACACTGACTCATAAAAGGAGGGATATGCTTCTGCCAGACACTTTCGCCATACTCTGAGATCTCTGCAAGACAGGTCTTAGTGATCTTAGTGAACTCTAAATGTTTTCTTCATCATAACATTGTTGGGGTTCAGGGATGAGTTATTGATTTGGGTGCCTTACCATTATGAGAATTGAATATACTGATATATGTTGTCAAAACAGCTATTAAAGGGATGTGTAATAAGACACAACCAGCTGAATTCCTAAAACAATAGGGGGTAACATATCACCTGAAAGCTATGGTGTCTACCCCTATCGTAATGAAAAGCACAGTCCCTCCTCCTCTGTGTCAGCATTACAGTTGTTTACTTAACAATCTGGAAGAAACATTGTGAGTTCAGGATCAAACTTCTTCCCTTTACTCGACAAGAGCGTCTTTGGTGGTGGAAAGCAACACCAATGTTCTTGTCTTTGCTGCTGTTTATATAACTTCTTTAGGTTTCTGCCGAACGTGGATTCTTGCAGTGAGCGAGTGGTGGCAGCAAAATGTTCACTCACAAAAAGCTTTGCCATTGTTGTGTTTACTGTTCCTTTGGCAACCTGTCCTTAAATGATCTAACCCGAAAGTGGTATTATGAGACAAGACGGGCCGGGGCTATAGCACTCCAGGATGATAACTTCAGTAGATATCTCTGCAACACGATAAACAAATGTCTGTGGCATACCATCAAAACTGTTGCTCCTTCACACTCTGTTGATAATTTCAGTTCATTTTGGAATGTATTCAACTAAAAATCATGCAAATTGCACCTTTAAGTATAAGTTATACATTTTTTAGGTCAGGTTTTTGAGGAGATTAAAAATAAAGTAATCCACTGGGTAAAGGTAGGCCAACAAAAAATATAAAAATTCATTTATTTATTAAAAATAAATAGGAAATGGGGCTTCTAACAACTGTACGAAGCCTGGTAGACAACTAAAGCAGTCACTAGCTCTGAAGGGATGCATAGCTGAAACTTTACCGTTCAAATAAAGAAGGTGCTGATATTTTCAGAATAATGAACTAAATTAGTTTTTGATTACTTGGATTGAGAGATGCAGGAAATGCAACCAACTTCTGAGACTAAAACTTGGAAGCAGGCCTCCCAGCATAAAAAGCAGAAGCTGCATGAAAAGCAAAGAATGTCCATGAATAAACTAATATTTAGTTGTTGAGAATTCAGGGTAAGCTTCAGTTACCTTCTGGGTGAAGGGGGATCATCACTGACAGTAGTGAAAATAAATATCTATAGTAGCAAATAGTAGCTAATTTCATGCTTAAGCATTTTAAATAATTTTGTCTAAGAAATCTTGGACCATTTCTATTGGTCCATTGATCATGATGCATTCACAAAATGTAAATGGCAGCTGGTGAAGTTTTGCAGTTCTGATATGACAGAGAAAGTATATTTATTTGTGCATTTCTATGGGGGGTCCCAGGTGGTTACCAACCTTTGCCTAGGGCTTCCTGACCTTTGCTGTACTACAATGACCTTACCCCAAAGACCCCTTGCCCTCTACTCCAGTGACATTTTTCACTGCAGTACACCACAACCTTGTGTTTTTGAAGGCCCCTTGGGGTCCGACAGAATGGCAATCGCACATGGTCATTTGGCAGAACGGTTTCCACTGGTCTTAGTAGTGGGGGAAGCGGGTGGAGTGCCCTTCATGGGAGCTGACCCATGTGATTTTGTGAAGGCATTAGTGGCATGCGTTTCTGTGCAAGCACGATTGCAGACAAGCAGCTTCCTTCTGCTGGATCACTTAGTGCCGCTGGTGGCCCAGGAGTTTTTCTTTGGAATCGGAGCTTCAGGCAGGAGGACTGAAACCACCACTGAAACTGCTCTCCTGAAGGACTCTCTTTATACTGCTAGCCCTCAAATGGAAAATCTGCCTCCCCCACATTGCTGTATATCTCACATTTGGAGATCATGTAACATGGTACTCTAGACAGAAGTGGTATAGATTGCTTGAAAAGTTAAAAGACATTTCATTCAGTTTGCGTTTAACCTATTGCAACTCTTTAATGATAAAAATGAAAGAAAAATGACATTTTATTCCAACAAGCATGTACACAGATAGATCCCAAGGCAGTCCTGCTTCTTTGCCCTCAGACTGTCAGGAAAATTCCATAATTTTGACAGGAAATTCCATCATTAAACACTAATAATCTGTTTAAGATTCCATGATGTGGTTATTTTGAGCAACAACCAAGCATAATTTCAGCACCATGTTTTCACTGCTTAAAAAAACAGCTTTATATGAGACTCAGTGGAGCTCTTAAATGCCATGCCATGGTTTTTCGTTCTGGTGAGTGGGGTTCAAATCCACACATAGATAGTGCATAGTGATTTTGGTTGCCTTTGTAAAAACTCTAAACACTATGTTTGGTTTGATCTGTAACACTGGTTTGCTATATTGTCTCGTCTCATAAAAGCAAATGCAGTATGAGTATAATAAATGTAATGAAAAGTGCCATAGAATACATTTCTTCAGCATATTGTTGTTCTCTGATATCTGTCTTGATGGTTTGTGACTTTGATCAGGGTGAAAAATGCCAGATGTGTTTTTTTTCCGCATTTACAGCAATTGGCTGTATTCAAAATGGCACAGCTATGCTGTATACTGCGTACTACAGTAGTATGTACTGCATACTGCATACCACATACTGCCCCCTGTGTGTAGTATGCAGTACAGTAACAAGTTTCAACTTACAGTGTAGTATACTAATACAGTCACATGACCAGTTACCTCACATTTACCTCAGGACTGTTATTACTGTATCCACTGTTTAGAGCTAGCTGCTGCTAACGCTCTTCAGTTCACTGGAAATATGTTTAGCCTAGCTGTTAGCTACGCTCAGCTATTTCACTCTAAAAGTGAACCTCTAAAGCGAGTTCATCTTTTACTAAATGTCATACCTGTATATTTTAACTTTTTGAGGAAAACATACTCCACTACAATCACTACATCCACATTTATACTCGGAGTTGGCCACATTTTGCTCCCCAGTTTTTCCCGCCACCATTTTCTCTTTCTGAAGGAGGCTGAGCTGGTAAGGTCGTGGTGCATGATGAGATAAATTTTCACCACGAAGATAGCTACCCCTGTACACTATAGGAAATCTGACCGGAGTAGTTCATCATCTGGGTATTCTCAATGCACTACAGATTTTCAGTTTGGCCACATACTGCATACTGAGACAGCAAAAGAAAATGAACCTCTGTGTAAACAAAGATTATATATAAGGCTTTTTATATCCACTCTGGTGTAAATAATCTAGATAGCTTGCTAGTTACTTTTACTAAGTTTGCTAGTAGATCTCACAACAACTCAAAGCAAATGAAGTTTTTAGTTAAAGATGATCTGCTTCAGTCCGCAAACAGTAGAATAATCACACAGCATGGCTATAACTTACAGGTTGCTGTTGGGGTTGTGATGCTAAGGCAGAGCTGTTTGTCTCGTCGAACTCTTTAGTGTTAAAAGCTGCGTGAAGCTGCTTGATATTGTCAAAAGTTTGAGAAACAGTCCAGAGTAATGCATGCAGAGCAAACTAATAACTTTGAATCAAAGCTGTTCAGGATCTTCTGAATATGTGGCTGCTGACATTATCTTCCTTCTCTGCAGCTTATTTTGTGAATTGTCTGTACCACCTTAAATGCTGCAGCAGTTAATTTCTGCCACCTGTACAAGCTACAGCATTTAAGGAGGAATGGAACATTTGATGGAGGAGCTGACGAATAGGAAGCCAACTTTAGGCTTGTTTAAAGATGAACATCAGCCATACCATCAGACATGTCTGTATCTGTATATCAATGTCACTCTCTTAAACAGTGAATCAGCTAAATGTCAAATCATTCTTACCATTAGCAAGTTAAAATCCTTTTGTTATAGCAATATCGACTGAACATGATTCAACACAGCAAAGCACTCGAAATATAAATACTGCATCCACTAAGCTAAGACTACTATTTTACTTTTGAGAAAATTCAAATTCACATTGTCAATATTGATTCAGCACAAAATAGCACACCAGGTATTGAATCAATGTCATTAATGCTACATTTTCCGTGTAGAAAAAGTAACAAATGTCAGTGTTGATTCAACATTGACTGTAATTGAACAACGTGGCTATCTGAAAGGAATTTGTCATTTGTGAGATGCTCATATATATATATATATATGATATATCATGTTTCTCATATAACATAAGGGAAAAACAACCATGCTAAAATCTGTTCAGATAGCAGGGGACATTCCCACAACTTTGGCCAATGTTATCTACAAGTTCTAATAAAGTTTTAAAGAAAACATTTTAATTGGAGTCCAGAGAATGTTTTAAGTGTGTTTATCATTTCAAATAATGTTCCTATCAGATTAAATGTTAACTAAGATGTAATGTTTTAACTGCAGTCTTCAGAGGCTGTTTTGGGGATGTTGTCTGGGCTACATTATGTTAAATGAATATGTTTTTAGAGAATGTTATCTTTTCTTAAAAAAAAAAAAAAAACATTCCAGGAACAACAACAACAACAAAATAACTTGCTGCTGAAAACATTATAAGAACATGTGCAAAATATTCTCAGAACATTTTGGAACACAAAATTCTAACTGGGGCGTAGGTGTTCCAAAAGTGTCCTCAAGTGTCCGGTGATTTGGATTTGTCCTTTCCCCCGGTTGCATATTAAGTTGTCAAAAACAATTTTCAGGAGTTCAAAACAGTTTGCCAATAGCATTGCCCAAAGCATCCTTGAACACCTCGGGAGGTGCTCTCGCAGATCTGGTCGTGATATAAACGTCTTTTGAGCATTTACATCTGCTTATTGATATCCAACACTGCGCAAAATCTGATTAGGGATGCATTTTAACACCAGATGTAAATGGAAAATCAGATTATTTTCAGTTGTGTGATCTTATCTGATCTTTTTTCTATCAAATCATTTGCATCCGGAATACTTTCATATAGCAATGCTATTTTCATATGGCAATATTGTTTTGGGAAAACAAAACAATACTAATGGTCTAAAATTATACATCTGTAGCATAGGACTTCAACCCCATCCTCAGAACAGAAGCTCCGGAAAGCATAGAACAGTGGTCTTGGGGAGCTACCTTCCTGTAAAGTCTGGGTCTGACCACAATTTGTCACACATGGTCCAGCTAATCAACCCTACAAAGTATTAGAGATAAGTTAGGGTGCAGCTAATTGTATATAGGCTAGAACTACCCTAAAGCAGGAACATAGCTCTCCAGTACTTAGACTGGAGACCACAGGCCATTTTTTTCGCATGACATTGGTCTCAGCTGTTTGAAATTAAAATGTGATTGATTGATCCTATTTATGTTTGTGGTTAATCTGACACATTGGGCCTCCAGTTCAGGTCCTTAAGCCTAACCAAGAGCTTGACAGTATGTATCTGTTGAGAATTTCAAGAATATAGCCTTATTTTTCCATCAATGAGTGGTGAATTAAGAATATTAGTAAACAAAACAAGCAATAAGCATATATGTTATAGGGGGGTTCTCTACTGTCAGAAATGAGGGTGAGTTTTATACTGGCATCTGAATTGCATTTGATATTATGTAACATATCAAGGCATGGTAAAAACCTTAGAAACATGATAACAACAGCAGCACTGTGCTTTACTGTAGAAGCCAAACCACTTTCACCAACTACTTTCTTCTTTGCCTTAGGCATTCACGTGCTCGCTAAACAGTTGCTGATCGATTTTTGGTTCAATAGGAGACCATGACAGACAAGCTGAGTGCTTCATTCTCATAGACTGGCTAAAAAAGATCAGAGATGACCCCATGAGTCTTCACTCACGTGAGATATCATGTTTTGGAACAGAGCTTGCTTCTTTATGTAACTGCTGCTTTTGTATGAGCCACTCCGTCAGTCAAGTCTTGGCTACAGCTGCCTTTTCCATCCTCTGCTCCCACATAAAAACAGGAGTTGGATGTAAGGAAATTGCATTTGGGTTCATTCATTGTTTAGTTATGAAGTTCTCCGTCAGACAGCAAAAAAGCTTCATAGGCAGAAATGTGGATTTCAGAGGCCATATATCAGTTACAAGAAGTGAGTCTGTCGTGCAGTATTTAAAGCTGCTTAAAATATGCAGTATGGAGATCTATTTTGTGATGGTTTGATCAGCTGTGCCTGTCTGGAGCACATAAGTCATTATAGTCTGGTCCACCGGTCATCCAAAAAAGGAAATAATGGCAGCAGCCTCAGAATAAAAAATGGCACATGGAACCACATGGCTTACTACATCTCCTACGCACTACGCAGACCAGTCATCATGCAATTAAGCTGTTAGTTCAGTGTAGCTCTGAGTCTGAACCAGGGTTTGAACAAAATATGCGCATCCAATCGTCATCACCTATGTGGGCTTATGTTTGACAGTGATAGGTTTGTAGAGGGTTGGGCATCTGACGTTGGAAGGTGGTAGGCACCACTCTTTTCTTATGGCATTGCGCACCAGTGTAGTTCAAGAATCAGCAAGTTGACTTTACTTTTTCAGTGACCAACCTTCAACACAAAATACCCACATAATAACTTCACATCCAGACACAGATTAACACATAAAGCATGCACACAAAACCAAAATTAACAACCAGCAACATTAAACATTAAAAAAGTTTAGCACTTTTGTAGCAATTGTGGCAGCTTCACTATTCAGCTTGCATGGCTATCGCTTCGAGGTTGAGCTTAGAAGCTTCTATTTCAAAATAATAGCACTTACAGTTGACCAGGGCAGATCTCGGAGGATGGAAAATTCCCAAACTTATTTGTGGCATCCTATGACAGTACCAGGTTTAAAGTCCCTGAGTTCTCAGTACGACCCATTCTACTGCAAATGGGATATATAGTATAAATAGTATAGATAGATAGATAATTTAAATTAAATCAAAACATATTTGCACATAAAAAAGCTAAAAAGCTAAACAAATAATGTGCCAAAATAGTATTTTCACAACAGAAGAGTAACTTTTGGCCCAGAATCAGTGATCTGTTCACGACTCACACAGGCAAAGAAGACAGATCAGCATATAAGAGCCAGGTCTGGACTCCTGCATTGTAATGTTCCAAACATTTCCCATCATTTTTCCATCTGACACATGTGTGAAAACCATGGGAATTGTTTGTGCTAAGCCGATGTTGGTACACTAGCAACTGAACCGTGGTTACACTCTCCTTACAGACATGGTTCCCCTGTGTTTGTCTGGTGCTTACCAGTCCCTGATTTTATCAGTCAAATGTCCCTGGCATGCATGCTTTCCCTTGTGCAGTCGTAATGAAAAGCTTTTGAGGAATGGCAGTAAACTGCTGGAAATTGCTGTTATGTAATGATGAATTTTCTGTCTGTTTTTAGCCAGAGACTGCCACATTGGGATAAGTGCTATCAGAAGCCTTCATCAACACCATCCTCTATCACAATAACTCTTCTCTTTAGGATTCTGTGGCGAAGGGTGCCGCCAAAGCCTCATCAAATTGCCATGTGGTACTAGGCAAAAGCAGCACTGCAGCGTTCTTTCCAGGGCCCACTTCTTTCTGGCTGAATTAATATAATTCAGCTTTTCATGCTGAGAGGCGCAGACACCAGGACAGAAAGATGTTTTGGTATGTGTGGGGGTGAGATAGGACTTTATATCAGCTTATAAATTCTCATGCAAAGAAACTTTTGTCTTTAGCCTTTCATTTATTTGGCATTTTCTCCATCTAGCAGAACTAAAATTAGTTTGAGACATATAAAACACATCATTGTGCAAGTTTTATGTTCATTTTTATCAGGACACATTGTGTCATACAAAAGCATAATCCAGTGAGAACCTTTTGTAAGGAAACCAAAGTGTTCTGTCATGTCTACTCTCCTCACTAATTCTTTAGCATGGTCATGGAGTACAAGTGCTCTTTATATTTGAGTGTTTTCTTTCTTCCAACACACCCCATTCAACTCATCAGCTAATTAACCTTCCATGAGTTGAACTGACAGGATTACGTGTCTACCTCGTTTGAACTTGGTCTTGTCTATGTCCTGGGGTCAGGTGGACTTTTGTTCTTGAGATCAGTTGAGTGAACTGCCTCCCTCTGAGAACACAGGAAACCATGGAGATTACAAATCAGTGTTGAATATCAACAAAACCTTCAAGCAGATTGAAACAGTCTTGTCTCTACATATTGCAACACTGAAGATCTAATTAATGCTTTTTCATAATCCCTTAATTGGGCTGGGAAATTATTTGTTAATGGTGTGTGTCACTGGTTCCAAAATTCAAACATCCTCTGAAGGCAGATCAGGATGTATTTATCAGTGTTTTCATTTAATAATAAAAACGGATGTATGTTCTGTGATTACATTCAGTTGACGTAAGTGGTGATTCTGAACAGGTTTTAGAAAAGAACAGACAGCAAAGAACCTCACAATCATTCACTTCATGCAAAGTCGGGCCAAGGCTATAATATGATAATAATTATATTGAAGCTATATATAATGTAATGTTTGTATTTTACAACAAACTAATTAGCTACCTTGACCTAGCTAAGTTACCTTAACATATTGGCTGTATGCAACGTAGATGTTGAGGGAGGCTGCAAATGCAAAGAGACTTTATATGGGGCAGTCCAGTACTCAAAATCCATACAGGCAGGGGCCAAAACTCAGGCAGGCAATTTCAGAGAAATATCCATCATAACAAAAGCAGGCAGAGAAAGAAGCGGCCAAAACCAGGAGACTATCAAACAAAGGAAACACAGTTTGAATCAGAGCAAACAACTGAACCAAACAAAGGGATATAAAACAGGTAGTTAATGAGTCTTAGATTGCCTGCAACTGTGCAAGTGGGCGGAGTCAGGAAGAGTTCAAATGGAGTCTCCCCAGATGGGAAAGACATAATGACAGGCTGATATGAAACAGTATAGCGCACTGTTCTGCACTAACACACTCACATATGTCTACAATTACATATAATCATGTACAGAATCAAGCAAAGCATATATTTTTCTCTGCTGAATGTGTTAATATGAGTAAACTCATTCTGAAGAGACTAGCACCAATGCTAAAAGCTTCCTAAATAACTAACTTCAGCAAACTCTTTACTTAGTAATCATTCTAAAAGTTTACATTTTGGTGCACATGCATGTAGTGCCTGGCTACTTTATATTCAGAGGAAGAAAACACCATTAAGTACAATTGGGTGTATTGTTGGTATTGCTATCAATCTTGGATCTTGGGCAGAACCCAAAAAACTAGACCCCTCGCTACTAGACAGATAGAGAATGAAAAAAAAAAAAAAAAACACTGTTCCCATACATTGAAAGCCCAACGAGAACCATTGCTGTTCTACATACACACATGATAAACTACATATCTTGATATATTATTTGAATCATGTAAGATTTTAGAACTGTAAATGATGAATCCTGTTGCAGGCTGTAAATTATCCATATTTGAGTCCAAAGTTTGTGTTTCTCAATGTTCCTCCCAAAACCTCTTTACCAATTATTACCAGGCATTATTCGGTTAGTTTGAAGCTGCAGAAAGACAGAAAATTAAGAAGAAGAGATTTAGTTTATATGGATAATTGAATGATTTTGTCATAATTCAACTACTAATTCTAAAATCAGGTCCTCTTTGCAACATGACCCAAGTTTAAAAGAGGTTTACAGACAATAAATACTGAAGCAGCCAGTTGCTTCACCATTTTGCAGAACTTTGAGAATGATTTTGAATGTGCATTCATAACACACTCTGTGCAGACTAGTTTGCTGAGTTTGTGTTTTTTTTTTCTCTCTTTTTTCTTTTTTTGCCAACTCAGTGTTTGTTGTTTTGGTCCATATCACTTTGTCCCACTTTGAGGACAGGAAGAACTGAAAGAAAGTTTTATTTTGAGAAACACGGGTCTGGAAGACAATGACAAGAACCCACAAACATGCAGGCATGCATTCAAACACACCTACAAATCATCTCTGCTGGGGAACACAACACAGCGCAGATGACAGTAACAGAAGTCTCACTGACTTCAGAGCTTTCAGCTGGGAAAGGTATGTAGAGCTTCAATACTGCACAGAACAAATTCTGCTTCATGTGGTACTGGGCCCAGCTGCACTAGCTGAATATGAATTTAACCATGGACTAGTCATAATGTAAATGTTTACAAGGTTCAGGTTTATGCATTATTACATCAAAAGTTTGTATCATATTTACACCTAAAAACACTAAATGCTACCTGACCCTGGTTTTTAACTTCCGAAAATGAAGGCAATACTCATAGTTCCAGATCAGTAAGACCACAGCAGCTGCTGAAACTTCTAGACTCATGCTGCTGTTTTGTCACTGGGATATAAACTGTGTAAAATCAGGTCAAAGTGTTGTAGCTCTATTTTTAGAATGCTTTTATTTATTTGTGTTTTTTATATGATTTAATAAGATCAATAGACCCTTAGACCAAAAGGACAGATTTTGTCTTACTTGGAAAAAAAGTCTTCTTCCATTAACTTCTATTCTAAGTTTCGCCTGTAAAACCATTTTAGAGATTTTGTCCCAACAGCAACAATATAATAAAAAGAATGCAGTAAACTGATTATACTGTCATTGAGATTAATAGGATCATTCTTACTCCTTGGAGAGCATAAAACTAATACCCCAGAGGCTGATACAATATGAAATCCTAACATGTGGTGGGTCTTCCCTGCTGCTAGGCAACAAACACAACGGTACCAGCTGCTACCCTTTTTTTTTGTATGGGCATCATTTATTTGATAGACGTAAAGGTTTTTCATGGGACATTTTGTCATATATCGCTCTATTACCAATCCAAAACATTTCCCAGAATGTCAAACGAGTGATAGAAGAAGATATTTCTTCCTAATATTGGGGTCTTAAATCTGTCAAAAAGGCAGCCTAAAACAATATTATGAATTCCAGCCTCAGTCAGTCCTGGTGTGCATTTCTGTAATATTTCAGCTGTTTCTGGAGAATATGTGTCACTCAGCAGACCACATGAAGCATTTCAGTCTATTGACTTTGTCTGTTAATTGAACAGTATTTCACTATGGCTATACCTCTCCCTGGTCCTCATAAGTCCTTATTTCAGTATGCAGGCCCTTCCCTGTGCGCTACCTTACCTCAGTCTTAATTGTACTTCATATGATGAAGAAAACAGTCATTTGACAGTTACAAGTTCGTAGCTAGTCTGTATCAAACTAGACAAAAGGCAAGCTAGGCTAGCTGAAGTTTCACTAAAGACCTTTTCTCTTGACACTGGCAAAGGTGGCTGTGGATGCTTCCCACACAAAGGAGATTTAAAGCTGTCATTGCATGTGTGGTGAAGGTTTTAGGCATCATTGGTGTTACTAGACCTCTATGAGAATTGTACCTGTTTCTGTCTCTCTCTTATGAGCCTTTAAAGCAAGTCAGCACAAGTGATCCCCACACCAGGTCCATCAACAGGATGTGCAGAGGATTTGTAGACTGCTGCTGGTATTAGCTGGGACCACAAGCTTAACAATAATCATGTGCTAGTCGGTGAATTCATCAATGGTTTTATAGCTATGCCAAACAACAGTCTATGTATACAGATGATGAGTCTGACTGAATGGAATAATCGGAGGACCTGGAATAACTCAAGATGTCATGATACTTCACACTTTGGCTCAAGCTCACCAATCAAAAGCCAAGGCAGGGGTCTTCAACTCTGATCCAGGAGGGCCAGTGTCCAGCACAGACTGGTAAAAACACCTCTACTGCTCCTGGCATTTAACAGATGAGTCAAATCAGGTGGGTTTGAGCAAGGATGGCAGTAATACTAAATAGACAGTGTCAAGTCAGTGTAGACCTGCTACAGGTCAGTGTAGATGTATGCAAATATGAAGCGTGAAAGTACCTACAATGTACATACCTACAATGGGAAATTAAGAGATGAGGTAAACAGAACTGGGCAGCATTTTTGGATTAAGGAGAAAGCTAAAAGCCCTCTGGTTTTCTCTTTAAATGATCTCTTTCCTTAATGGATTTTCATTATTAACCTTGATTTTACCATCACCGTTTGGAACTAAAAGATGCATCAATTCTTCTGATAGCTTCAAACTTGCTGCAAAAGAAAGACTTGCTACGAAAGATAATATGCCCCCCATCCCTAAAGGCAAAGATTTTCTTCAGAGATGACAGGCATCTTGATTTTAGGCCTGGGATCACCAAGCTAAGCACATAACTCCATTTAAGTGAATGACGTATTTCAGGAAAAGGTGAACTCTTTTTTTGAACAATGATGAAATGCTGCATCAGTCTATAAATATGAATGAGACTTATGCCTGCAGCTTGTAGGGGCTGGCCAAGCCTTTGGCTACTGAGTGTCATACCCATAGTGAGATGGTGACTCATGCTATCACAGAACTGGGATTACATTGGCAAACTATATAAACTCTTTAAGTCATAATGGTGAGTCTGCAGTGGCTGTGCAAGCCTTCGTCATGTAGATAAGTATACAATATACACTGACATACCAAAAGTAATGGGATAGCAGTGTGTATGATGTGTCAATGATGTGTTTAGGCAGCCCAGTTTAGGCAAACCAGATGTTTTAAGCAGACCCAACCCATGCCATGAGAACGCACCACACAAGTATGGAACCACGACCAGCCTGCACAGTGCCTTCTTTATAAATGGGGTCCATGGCTTCATCAGCCAAAAACAATTTGTACCATGACTCATCAGACCACACCACATGTTGCTAGTCCTCTAGGGTCCAGTTAGCAGCCTCACGAGCCCAGGCGAGGTGCTGTGTCTAGTGCACATCCAAAGGAAGCTAAAGAACGCTGAACTGACCTGCAGGATATATAGGATATGTGGATGTGATTTCTGCCAGAGCTGCTGGTCTGTTCACACTGACAATTCTAGCTATGCTTTCCATGGCATATTCCATCTGATATTGGGGATCGAGGAATGGTAAATGCCCTCACAACTTCAGAAATGGAATTTTTTATACATGTGGCACTCACTATCATGCCTCATTCAAGCTCTGATAATTGACATCGCCTTGCCATTAGCATGCTGGCCAGTGTTCAGCCTCACTCACAAGATAACACTTCACAACTTATACAGGTGTGGGAGTTCCCGGACAGTCCCTTGAGGTAAGACAGCTTTATAATCAATTTACATACTACTATCCCATGACTTTTGCTATGTCAGTGTATAACAACCTGTGTGTCTATGGATTGTGTTAGTCCTTCTTTTAGTCAGGATCTTGCAAATGTGGTCAAGTCCTTTCGAGAACAGTTTAACATGCAATAATGAAACTTAAACATTATGTGTTGTTGCTTAATCCACTGATTGCATTTTATTCAATAAATAAAATTGTTGAAATGTAAACAAGTCTTTCAGAGGGTTTTGATGTGAAATGGTGCATTGAAGAGAAACTTATCAAATTTCTGTACAGTGGTAGTGACACACAAATTAAGTCATTCTGTTTATTACCTAAGATGACCAGTGAAACTACACGTCTTCTGAGTTTCTATATGTAATATTATTAGTGGTGAACTAGTGGAAAATGATAAACCACAGCCTGCAAAAAAGTCATAGTAGCGTTTAGAAGCACTGAACACTTGAAACATCTGGTTCCAATCAACACCATTGTGAATAATCCTGACCTAGTAAGTCTTGCTAGAATGGTGCATTTCAAATCACACCACTGTGAATGAAATTGTTTACATCTTAATGATTAAATTACGCAATTTGTAAAATCTGTGAAATTTCCTTTAAACATATGTCTGAGGGCTTCCCACTCAAACACACTTGTTTTGCAAAGGCTCGTATCTAATATTCTGGCTGCGCTAGCTTCATTCTTGTGCCCAGTAACACACTTTACAGATGTTGTACAACTGTTAGACTGGTATTAAATGATTTAATATATAAATGAGTTTATTCCAGTTTTGAAAACTGGGGAGGAATATATCTATACATATATATATATATATATATAT
>CM067483.1:12570320-12633981 GCA_034552555.1 Semaprochilodus insignis | reverse complement strand
TATATATATATATATATATATATATATATATATATATATATATATATACATTTTCTTTGCAACATATTGAATGGGAAGACAATCAGTCTACAGATTTCTTTAAGAAATGGTGGTTGCCAGTGTTTACACTGGGCAGCATACTGTTTTCATCCCTGCAGTAACTGTACCTGTGAATATGCCCTATTTTCCATTTGGTTAAGGGGTATTATCAGGTATTCTCAATATGATATTTCCAGTAAGAGCATGAGTCTGTGGCATCCCACAGCTATGACAACAGATGGAACGCTGAATGTAAACAAATCCCTCAGTCTAAATTCAGCTCTCTGTGGTTAAGAAAGAAGAAATGTCTGTACATTTTATATAAAGCCACCAGCAGCCATTATAATGTCTGACACCATGCTCTGAACGTGCATTTCTCTGCTAGACGGACCTCTAAAAGCTTGGATCGGGAATGCTCTAGCCTAAACAGATGATCAGTGACACATTGCTAATGGAGACACTAACATTCACAGTGTAAAGAACACATTACTCAACTAGAATTATAAAGGGTTTTTCAGACTCAGTGTTTTCTGTTTCCACTTTCAAGAACATACACTATCACTGAAAGTTAAAAATCATTCTTCAAACATTTGGAATCACTGTTTCCAATAATATGAAACAGATGCATGTATAAAGCAGTTTGAGGGCGATGACAGTACTGTTAAAACATAGATTTTCAAATATAAGGCTTTATATGTGTCTGGATTGTTGAATGAACTGAAAGCTGTACAATATCTAGAATGAAGCTATAATAAAAACGCCCCAAATTTGAAGTCTTGAGGAATTTAATTTGACAAGAAATTGTTAGGAGTACCTGGAGAGTTTAAGCAAACTGAACAAATTGAATAGATTGAGAGATCCAATAGATGGAGTGAGTACATGGAGAATTCAAATGCCTGGATAGACAGAGTATGCAAATGTAGATTAAGTAGATGGAAAGACGGAGTACATGGAGAGATGGAGAGTGGATGGATAGATAAATGTACATTGACTGATGGAGCAGGTAGAGTAGATGGAGAGATGAAGTATAAGGAGAGGTGGAGAAGATAGAAAGATGGAGTGGATGGCAGATGGAGAGATGGAGTAGGTAGAGTAGACAGAGTGAAGGAATGGTTAGAGAGCTGAAGTAAATGGAGTATGATATGGAGTAGACTGAGAATTGGAGCGGATGGACAGATGGACAGGATAGATGGACAGGATAGAAGGTACATGGAGGGATGGAATGGGATGGGGGACGGAGAACGGAAGTAGTCAGGGAGCTAAAGCTGATGAAGAGTCAGGCTGGGTGAAAAGATAAAGATGGAGTAGGTAGAGTAGATGGAGTACATTGTGTAGATGGAGAAATAGGTTAAAAGAAATACATGGAGAGATAGAAAATAAGAGACTGATTAGATGAAGAGAAAGTTTGTTTATATTGTTTTGTTAAGCAGTGGTTGTTTACTTTTTCCACATGTATGCAGTATGTGGATATAGGTCTTCATAGTAGTTTGTAAGATGTTTGTTTTGATGGTGGTAGATGACAGTCTCAGGTAGATGACACTGTCTCACTGCTCACTTCACTGTTTAGTAAACCGAGGGATCACCTGGTTTAATAGATCTCTGTGTTTCATATCTACTGAACATCAGTCTCTATGTTTTGATGAGAAAGCAGATAAGCACCAGGTGTGAAATTCCATCATAGCAATTGTAATTGGTTGTAGGAGTTTTGCAGTGCTCCTGATTGACATGTCTAGAATCTAGTGTGTGGTATTTAGTCAGTGTCAGACTTGTGAAGTTATGAAGAAATCGAGCTGTGATGGTCAATAGGCTTAATTCAGATTGCGTGGCATCTTGGCATTCTCCCCACAGATATTATTGTGATGTAACTTGGCAAAAGAAAGTGATGTCCAGTTAAAGCTAAGCAGACTGTGTAAAACGGACCTAAAAGTTGTTGTACCGTCTTGTCCAAAACACAGCAGGAGAGAAATAAGAAGGATCATCTGCACTCTCCGTAGTGGCCGCCTGTCACATAGTATTTCAGTGATTTCGTCCGTGGGGTACAGTACATTCTTACCAGTTTTAGCGGCACATATTTGACCGTTTTCTTCTTGCATCTCAGCCATGTATTTAATCAAAAACAGACTTCTATTAACATCAGTGTGTCTAACTGGTTTGACAAGTTATTCTTATTTTTAACCATAGATTAAGACTACAAGTACAATCTGTGTCCTTGTTCATAGGTCTTGTCTCTTGCTCTTGCTTGAAAAGAGAACAAATGCAGTTCCAGGAAAAGTTCCACTCCTAAGCTGGCCTTCGCCAAACATTTGTACATCTCCAGGTGGATTCCATCTTCTGTGTAAGTAATAAATGTTCACTGACCACTGTTGTTAAACACAGGTCCAAGGAGCAGGGCCTGCTTTCCTAAACCCATCACAGCACAGAGGTTTGTTGTTAGACTTGAGAACAGAATATACACTGAAAAATGGAATCATCATGTAATGGGTGCACATATTTGAATCAATGCATTACTATTTTTCAGGGCATCATCTTCAGTCACCCTGTGCCATCATATGATGATCACTGGATTGAGTTAAAACTTGACAAATGGCAAATAGAACGAAAGAAGTTATAAGATTATACAGATTATATACTTATGGCTAGGTGTGTCTGGGCACCCCTAGTAAAATTCCATAACTCTGTTAATGCCCAGTGGAGAGATAAAGTAGCTGTAAATATATAGACACTGAGTAGATGGACAGATGGAGTAGATTGACATATAGAGCAGATGGAGAAATGGAGTAGATGGAGAGGTGGTGTATATGGGGAGATGGATTATATGGAGAGATGGAGTACATTGAAAGCTGGCGTAGATTGAGAGGTGGAGTAGATGGAGAGATGGGTAGATTGAAAGATGGAATAGAGGTCCTTGCCACTGCTTTGGCTTGCTCATTAAGGGCATGGATTAGCATTTTCTGTAAAGCTGCTTCGTGACAACATCTGACAACAAAGGCGCTATATAAATAAACTTGACTTGACTATTTATGAGGTAATATGTCTCAGATGTCTCAGATATATCAGATCTCTTTATATATACGATCTGTGTATTATAGCTGTCACAACAAACTGTCTCCATTTTTAAAAAGTCCAGCTCCCCTTCAGTATCCATTCATCAAAATTTATGATGAATGGATCAATAGGACCAATTCCTCCATGAGCAAACCTCAGATCTCTATTTTTCATCTGCTTTAGAAAATTCGTAAAATTGTTTGCCTATTAAATATAAACAAACTTCGACTTAACTTAGATATGTTAACATGAACATACCCAGCAATACACAGCAAAACATGAATAGGACATTTGTGAATTAATGCACCAGTCAACAAAAATGAAACACAAAATTATCCAATTAATCTTTAGCTAAACTCACCAATAGCACAGAAACTTCTGTTTAATTAATTCATATGTTTGGGATTCATTATTGAGTCCTACTAAGAACACATTACATAGGAATGGGGGGCTGCTAAGGGCTCCCAAAAGGCTAGAGCTAGCTGTGCTACAACATGAAACCAGTAATAATGTAATCAATATTTATTATTTTAAGCAGAAAAGCACCACATTGCAACTCCTAATTCAACCCTAATGCCAGTGCATGCTACTATAGTTTGCAGCGGCACTGTCATCAAGCTACATCAGTCATTCTTAGTGCAAATTTAAAGAGACAAGGCAAGGCAAGTCCAAATGAAGTGTTTCTGCAAACATAAGACTAAAACGTCTTGCAAATGCATATAAACCTTTCTTAAAAGTGATCTTTTTTCTTTGTCACATATGTAATAACCTGTCCCAGTACTTGAAAGTGCAGTGGAAGCCCACCACTGCTGGACTTCATTTACTTAAGTGTTTACATATGCCAGTCTGTGATGCGAGCAGCATCAGGGTACATTGTAAGGCATCCATTCTTTTTGAGCAAAACAGCTTTTTGTGATTGATACAGAGGCTTTGTACACACTGTGTCCTCTTCAAAATCCAACTCTTGTCAGTCCGTGATCGGTACACATAATAAATCACTCTGTGTCCCGGATCACGACTATTGCTGGTCCAATCACAAGCATTTGATGCCTTCAGCGGGGATTAAACATGCTTCTTGAATGCATGTGTGTCTGCTACCATAAGCCAAGTGATTGCCGACAAATGAGCCATGCTTCACAATTACATAATTAAGAACAGCTTCTTTGTTTTCCTCGAATCAGTTTTTAATGCCTTGACTCATGTGTAATTTATTTTCCTTCCCTTGTGTTGAGTGTGTGTGTGTGTGTGTGTGTGTGTGTGTGTGGATGTGTGTTGTTCTACCCGCAGCTAATCAAAGACATGAACTTCGAGCTAGCTGGGTTTGTTTAGTCTGATGCTTGGAAAAGGACAGGCAGTTAGCGTGCATGCACAGTCGGCGGTCTTTTCTGAGAGCTGACAGAAACGGTGCATGTAAGATCAAGCACTAATGTACTAGGACAGCTCAATGATTGTTGTTCTTTAATTGTTATTGTCATATTAGCCTTTGGAATTTCAGAAATAGCTTTCCTCTCCAAACTGTGGCTAGCCTGAATGTTTGCTGCTGTTTTTCTGCAGGTGTTTTGAGGTCTGAAGACATTCACATGAGAAAATCCAACAAACATTAATAACTGCGGTCAGAATAATGAAGGCCAATGTTGACATTAGATGTTCACCAGTGTGTTGCAAGGTGAATCAGGAATGCAATATAATAGCACCAAGACATTTAGTACGTAATGTTCAGCCAGCTTACCAAAACACCACCGTTTCAGATCATCATCTATTGCTAGAGCGACAGTTAGCTCCATTTGGGAACATTTTTTATTCCGGTGGTAGTAAATAGTAGTTTACCAGCTTATTACTGCTCTTTTTATTGTTTATTGTTTCTTCTTGGAGAGTGTTGCACTAAATTTTGTTGTATGCAAGTAAAATGGATTCTAGGTTTCTATTCTATTCTATTCTATTCTGTTCTATTCTATTCTATTGTTTTTGCTGAACCATTCGGTGATGGAAATGTGTAGAATTCTATGATTTACAAAACTGGAAATGAACTGGGTCCTAGTTTCTGTCTTGAGATGATCAAGATCTTTCACTCCTCATTGCTTGCTAACGTGTTTACTTACAGGCAGCTAACAGGGTCAGAGTTACAGGGAAATATATCTAAGTTAATTCCTATTTCGCCATATGCACCGGGGCTAGTGATGCACAACTATAGGTTTTTTTTGAGAGGGAGCCTGTGATAAACGGAAACAGCAGAGATTTAACCATCCTAAACGTAGTTCACCCACTGTTGAGTAGCTACAGGTTCTAGTAATATGATGAAAATTAATACTAGGTGCGGGGCTTAAAGAAACCGTTTCAGTGAGCAGAGTTTGGGCTATGGCAGGTAAGCAGCGCCGGCGCTGTTTAAAGCTAGTAATTAAACTCTCAACTACATAAACTCAGACTCTTTCCTGCTTTGCACTCGCCTCGGTCAGAAAACACACAAAGTCAACGGAGTCAAAGAGTAGACTCCAAGCATTTAGACACATGGAGCCACTGGCCAAGAGTCAACCCTGAGACCTGCTGGAATCGAAGAATCAACTCTTTTGGAATCGACTCCATCACTAAAAGGGACCTGAAGAAAGAGGTTAGTGTATATTTGTGACATTCAAGTGAGTGTGAACCTTTTCAGAAGGCTTACAACAACAGCACAGCTATAGTCACGTCTACAACTTCTAAACTTTATCTTCTGATGATGAGTGTTTTAGAGCACCTTAGAATTTGTAGTGTGCGATAACATCCGAAAGTATTTTTAGTAGTATTTGTAATGTTTATGGCACCAAACAGTGGCAGCTTTCTCAGATCATATCAACCCATGTCCAGTAGTAGTCTTTTTAAGACATGGCTACTTAAGAATCACCACAACAGAACAAAATGTAGTTTGTAAGTTCTATGTCACTTCTGGCAATAAATGCTAAATGGTTCATAAACTGTCAACTTTGTATAGTTATACAGTTGCATAGAGAAGATTTTAAAAAGTAATACTTCTGGTTGTGCTAATGCTAATGCTGATGATAGAGCATCACTGATATCATTTCTACTACCAACTACTACTATATTTTATTAACATTTTTCCATTCACTACTTAGTAGCTTACAAATAAGATTTCTAGCTATAGCTATTCATATTTATCATATAAAGACTTTACTCTTTTGATGTCTTTACTGCTTATTAATACTTTGTGAAGTCTTTATGACCTAACTAATATCCATTGGTTTTAAACCTTTCCTAAACTCTTTATAAGGGTAGCCTTATTTTAAAGCCATACCCTGTAAAGGGTTTTCTTTGGGAGGAGTGTCTTTAGTGGGCTACTATATGATGATGAAGACTCTGTAATCCTATTGGAGCATTAGATGGAGCACTATGTAAAAGTGTCCAGCGTTTTTTTAGAATAAAATGATCCAGCTGATGATTGCTGCATAGGGTAGTAAGCGGAGCTTGTTCTCGTATACACCCGCACAGTTTAAAAAAAATGTTATTTATCCCAACACCACTCCCAGAAGAGTCCTCATTCTCCACCCATGACATGGAGCTTAAGTGCTCTGGTAAGCAAACAATAGTGAATTGTTAGTGTATTGAAGAACAAACTCCAGCTTGTTCTTGTGGCAATGGATTGGGAGAAACAGGCTCAAAACATTCCAGGCATTCCCAGGAAGCATTGTTGACAAATCCCTGAGTTCAAGGTTCAAGCCTGATCCCTGTTAAATTGAGCTGTTTATGTAATGAATGTCTTTCTCCTCCTTGCTCCCAGCTGCCCTATCAGACAGTGCAGAAAACCAGAAGTGCAGACCATATAAGGACTTCAGAGCTGGCATTAGGTGCTTCTTGATGTGTCTGTGGCAGCAGAGGACGGTACGTTTTCGATGACATTTCCACTGGCTTTTGAACTTTTCCCTGATTTTTTTAATGTGCTGTTTACAGAAGTGATGGATGTTCAGTAGTATAAGTATAAGACAAGTTGTTGAAATAGTGATGTAGCAACTGAATTGATTCCCAGGAAGGAGGTCTTTCATTGGTATTTACTGCAAATGTCCATCATAGTTCACTTACAAAGTCTAAAGAGATCTCGTACGTCAGAAATAAGAACTTAGTGTTGTTCTAGACTAATTAGTGAATTGAACTAATACAGGTTGGTCTGTATTTGGTGATGCTTTCTTTTACAATCGCCTACTGTAATACTAGATTAATCACTTTGGGTAACATGAAAGTTCCAAGACTGTCCAACTACACTGAAATGGCAGCGCGGTTCTGTGTATTAAGTATGAAACAGATTCTAGTTATTAAAAGAACATAAATGTCACACAATTTAATAATTATTTGAAGTATTATTTGGTGGTTGTACAGGTTTTACCTGTTTTGAAGTTGAACAGTGCAGTTTATTTCTTGATGTTTGATTTATGGAATATATTTAGATGGAAAAGTTTGATTTACAAAACCTGAAGTGGATTTTTAAACTGATTTTATTGTGTTTAAAAGCTACTTTGAGGCAGTTGTAAATGGTTTATTGATATCAAAAAAAGCTTGTGTCACCCATTTTACCTCTTTGTCTTTATGGGGAGACATGAATTGTTTTTGCAGCTGGGGCTCATTATAGAGTCACAACATTATACAAGCCGAAAGCCAATAAGAGTTAGAGATAGAACGTTTGATTTAATTACCCCGACTATGATCATCAATTTCTATTCTGCCAGTGAAATGGCCACTTATGGGCCAGCAAATGGATGTGTGCACTTGGTAACTACAAATAATTATTCAGTTATGAGATGTTTCACTATGTCCTTTATCTGCTTCGTAACTTTAGTTAGACTGTTTGGTTACTTACTATCATTTAACCCAACATAATAGCACAGCATTTTTACCTGTTTGGGATTTCCTGTGTAGATTAGACTGTCTTGGAACTCACCATCATGCTACCAAAAAATAATTACCTAGTACTAGGTTTTATCTAGTGGTTAATACCTAGAACTTAGGTTGCTGAGAAAGAAAGTGTTACCCTGTACTTGTATGCATATTTTATTGGAAACTAAGCTCTGCAGAAGTGCAGAATGTGGTAATCAGGTTTAAAACCTTTAAAATCCCATATTCTATGTAAAAGACTTATTATTCAGTAAATACCAGGAATACAATTCAAACTGGCTCGGCTATTCCTAGGTTCTAGAAATGTGCAGTAACACTTAAGGGGTTAATAGTACTCCGGGATGCAAAAGTAGTGTGTGTCTGAAGTTGCAGAGACTTTTGGGTCCAATATGTAAGGACATTAATGAAGTACATTGTTGCAAGTATACTGTCAAACAAAAACCTTGTATTTTGAATTTTGGGTCCAAAATTACTTGGAAAATACGAATTATCCCTGGAGCACCCTACAGGATTTTAAAAATCCTAACCAATCTTAAAAACATGACAGACCCCACACACAGTGAAGTTTTTCATCAAAGTCTGCTCTGCTCTGAATGACACACCACACACTTTCAGATTATGCACACGAATAAGAGTCTTTACCAACAGTTCAGATTCTCAAAACTTTGCGGGAGTTTCTTGCTACATACAAGCTGACGTGACTTTATATCTAAACAAACATGGTGGATCTGCACAGAGAAAGCCAAGAGGTTGCTATTGTTGTGGTTTGTTTTACGGAACACGTTATACAGACATTTATGCTTTGCCACAACTCTACGTTTATCCTCCTTCTCCAAAGCCCAACTAGGCTTTCAATTTAGCCACCATGTTTACAACTTCTTCCGTATACAGTTAAGCATTCCGTTCAGCTTGGCTCTCATTGGTTTACAGTCTTTCAGGCATGACGTCTCACACACACACACACACCACAGGATACTGAGTCATGAATATTGAACATCAATATTGCGTATTTGCAATTCACAACTGGGAAGACTGAACTGGACTGGGAGTAAACAGAGAAGTAAAGATTGGATTATAGGCACCCCGCATCACAGTTAATCTGAGAAGACCATTGTTTAAGATCACCCTGACCTTGGGATATCATTGGTATCAGCTTGATTATGCTGTAGGTTGGGCCAGGTGTTAAGAAAGTGTTTTCTCTTTTTCTGTAAAGTGACCATTTCGACGGTCTTGCTTTGTGCATCCTTGCATTTACAATAATGTCCTTCTTCATGTAACCACACATACTCAAACAGTCAGTCTACTACAGAGCAGACCTCTGTTAATAACATCTGTCCTGCTACCTTGGCTGCTACGTGCTGCAACATTCTTTCCTATACTCACTCACCACATAAAGTTTTTGTATAGATTTTCTTTGCATAACTTCCAAGCTTAGCTGTATTATAGCAAACTGAGCCGACCAGAAAGTTGAACACAACTTTCCATTCCCATATGGCAGTTTCCCTTATTTTAATGCTTTCTATGTTTTTCCATCCTTTTTTTTTTTTTTTTGGAACCTTTCATTTTTTTCCCTGACATTCCTCCCATTCAGTACAGATAGTGGCTTATCAAGGCGACCAATGACTATAGCGCCGAACTAATCCAGCACTGAACTGAGTCAATGCAATGAAATGTTGACTGGCTGGCTCTGTGCCGCATCCAGTGCAATGCTGTATCCGGTTAGAGTCGGCGTGAGAGTGGGAGTGAGAAATGCTCTCAGTGTCTCCTCCTCACAGACCATGACTCAATGACTCAGCAGCTGGAGCTTCTCAAACGCCATGTCTCTTCGTAATTTCACGGGAACTCTCCTCCCTCTCGCACAACGACTTCCGTCTCTTCCTTCTATAGACATCCTCGCTGAGCGGAAGGGCAGCCAGCTCTTTTAAACCTTTTGTGGGGATTCCATTCTGTTTTCAGATATTTTAAGATGTGAGGGAATACTGTGAGGGAACATAGCAAAGGCTCTGGTTTGTTTTCTTCTATTGCTGAGAATGCGGGCTGGGAAGTTTATTTTTGGGTAAACAGCATTGCTCATGATTTTGGTGTCACACAATTTGAATTAGAAAATGCCATGGTTGAGATTTTATGATGAATGTCCCAATAGAAGTTGTTCTGTTGACTTTCATTCAAAGTTCACAGAAGGTCTTTCCTTCTCCTGTAGAACTACCATTTTGAAGATACGAGGTTTTGTCATATTAAAGTTACTGTTTGCCTATGATAGCAGACATCTTTGCTTATTCCAGAAGACATATCATAAAGAGTATGGCTGCCATGAAAGACAACGTGCTTTGGCAGATGTGCTCACAGGCCCAATGGAGAATAACAACATTCTCAGGACCTTCTTGCCCTCAGAGGCCTAATAACTTTTGTGAAAAACGCTGTATTTTTCGGTCCATTTTTATTTTATTCAGTCAATATACTTGTTGTTCCACAGGTATGACAGTAATACGTATACCTATATATACATGTGAAGGTCCACAATTTTGAATGGACGCTAATATGTGTTTAATATATATGTGTAAAAACGCAGTTTCAATAAACTTCATTTTTTCAATACCCATGCAGAGTGGCAAACCATGAATAGGCCTTCCGTTTGGGCCATAAAGGCCAAAATAAAAAGTAAATATTTGCGATAATGCTAATTTCTACTTGTGTCTATGTGGGATTCTAGTAGAAATCTAAACATCCTAAGCAATCCTGGTCTAATGAGTAGAGGGGAACAGAGTAGGATGACACTAATAATGTTGGGCTCTGTAGGTACTTAGCCTAGTATTTATTTATTTAGCTAGTTAGTTAGTTAGTTTGTTAGTTATTTTATTAGTTCAGAATTAATTACTGGCATATGTTACAGTTCATATCAGTTTTATTTTAACAAGGCAATGTTTAATTCAGAAAACTAGAAATAGAATATTTATGATAAGCTGCTTTGTTGCTAAATACAAGAAAGAAAATAAAGAATTTGAAATTTGTAAAATGGCGCAGTTTAATTTTTGCTTCAATACAAGCTGTCAGTGCACTGGGAAATATTTTCTGACACCGAAAGTGTGTTTTCTTAGGCATGTTATAACATATAATGTTAGTCTAATGTACAATATGCACAGGATATGCAGCAGAGAGTATAAACTGTGCCAACCAATCCCACTTCCCCCTACTTTTTAATGGCAAGGATAAAAAGTGTTTTGAGTAAAATATGGATCAAAAGCACAAGTGTTAAATTTCAATAATACTTCAGTAAAGTACAAATCTCCTACAATTATACTTAAGCACAATCACTGAACAAATCTAACTAAAATCAGTCCTGAGAGAAAAGTCAATTAAGTGAACACTTACAATTGCATCCTTCCACCTGATCACTCATGTATGAAACGCTGTAAGCCCTTATTGCTCGTAGAATCCCACCTTCTTCAGTGTTTTTCCTCTGTTATTTGCCAGAGTGGACGAAGTCTGTTTGTAGTCATTTAAACTGACCTAAAACTGGTTTTGCAATCTGAGCATCAAATGAAGACCAAATGGTTTCTAATCCAGTCATGACCTCCCAAGTTCAGGTTTAATGGCCACAGATACACAGACAGACTTATTTATCTTACTGCTTGGAACAAAACAAGCGTTTAAATAAATCTGTTGCTGGGACGACACAAGGTGATATCTGATCAGATGGAGGTTTATTTGGACTTTTGGAATGGAAAAAAGTAAGTGCTGCTGGGTGTTTTATTGACTGTACTGAGTGCACTTAATGATTCATGAGCTTGAATATTTATAACTGATAGGTTCTTTATCTTTGCATGAGCACAATTTCAATTAAGTATTTTTTTCTTGTTCTCTTTTTCCAGATGAGGTAACAGTAAAAAGCTTTCCTTTTTAGGAACTATCTTCTTTAGTGTAGGTACATTTTCTCTGAAGTACACTATATGGCCAAAAGTATGTGGACACTTGGCAATCACACCTATATTGGATATATATGTTGGACTTTCCATACTAAAACCATGGCCATTAATGGAGTTGCCCCCTCTTTGTGGATATGACAGCCTATGATCTTATGGGAAGTTTTTTTTCCACAATATTTTGGAGTGTGTCTCCAAAACCCAAACCCTGAAAAACAACCCCAGTCAATTATCCCTCCTCCACCAAAATTTACTGCTGGCACTACACATTCGGATAGATAGCGTTCTCCCGGTTTCTGCCAAACCCAGATTCGTTAATGAGACTTCCAGATAGTGGCACGTGATTTCTAACTTCAGAGAATACATTTCCATTGCCGGAGGGTCCAGTGCTAGTGTGCTTTACATCATTCCAGTAGATACTTGACCATATGCATATGTGCAGCAGCTTTTCCAAGAACATCTATTTCATGTAACTGTGGTAAAGGTGGCATCTTGTGACGTTACTGAGCTCTTGTCCCATTGTACTGCCAATGTTGTTCTACAGGAGATGGCATGGCTATGTTTTTGAATTTTATAAACCTATTAGCAATGGATGTGGCTGAACACAATAATTGAAAGGAAGAAGAAATTCTTCTGGGCTAAATGCACTGCTGATTGTATTACAGTGTTCTGAAGACTAAAATCAGTAAAATAATCTGGAGGATTACTCAGGCTCAGTAACGGAGACAGAGTACATTTAAATGCGGCTTTTGAGCTCCAGTATATGGTTTGATTGTTGATTTTGTGCAGCTTTGCCAGAATACATTTTGTCTCCATTAGCTGTTTAGCATTACTCTTGGTATTCATCCCATGTTTGCACATACTTGAGTGCAATTAGGTGCTGACAATTAGACTATAAATTTCTCCTTAACTAAATCCTGGTACGGTGAAGTGCTGGTGTCCTGTAAGGCAAAACAAACATGAGAACAAATGTTTGGGTGTAATTGGCTGCACTTGTTTAGATGTAGCATTGGACCCATTTGAGTACTGTATAATATCGACCTCCTCCCTTGTGTCATTCATGGAGAATTCTTTATGACTGAAGACACCAGCAGCGCTGTCTGAGTTGGCAGATTAAACTCCACAGTTCATTGTTTTAGAAGACAAAGTTTATGATCAGCAACATCTGGTCCACATAAAGTTGGCTTTATGGTCCAACGCTGTGGGTTTTGTGGGAGTCTGAGGTGCCTGAGATTCCTCACAGGGACAGGAAGGCTTCGGCCCTTCCTTTAGGTCAGTTCTGATGTCCAGTGCGGCTTGGCTCGGGGTGGGACATGAGGCAAACCTTTGAACATGCAGTTAGTCAAAAAGCCAAAAAACCCATCTGTTTTCTGGGACAGACTCTATTACACTTTGTCATGCTATGGTACAACTTGGGTTGGGGAGAGAGAGAGAGAGAGAGAGAAAGAGATAGTACATGTCCAATTAAATGATTTTGTACAGAAATGGTCCGCAGAGTAAAGTGAGTAATAATTTCATGTAACTTCATGCATTACAATGCAAATTACGGCTGACTTAATGAGAACAGTAATTAAACATAGCCTGTTACAAGCGTGTCATTTTTGCAGGGATGCTTGGACAAGGTTGGTGAAGTGGGTTTGAAAAAGCTGTCTGTATGTACAAACCACAGGTTGCTCCTTTGATCATGACCACACACATTAGCAACTGTTGGCAGGTGAACAGCTGTATGGTTCTGGGAAATAACAATCACTACAAATACTGAAACTATCCAATTTATCAAAGTATGCTAGAGGCTAATTTGACCTAGCTTGACCCTTCAATTACTGATTGACCACAAGGCATTCCTCATATTGCACGTGTAGGACCCAACTCTCTTAAGAACATAGTTTCCAAAAATGGTTCTTTGGGGTGATGCCATGGAAGAAAACCATTGGTGCCATAACAAACCGCTCAATGAGGTTTTGTAAATCAGATCTGTGAGGTTTAAAAACCATCTACATAATGTGAAGGTTCTATATCAGGTGTGCTCAAGTCCAGTATTGGTAATCTACTGCTCTGGAGAGTTTAGTTAAAACTCTAGTCTAATAAATGTTAACTGTTTCATTTACAAAGATAAAAATCAAGTGCACAATTAGTCTTGTTGAGATATACTCTGTCAGCAGAGCTCATCTGAGGGACCTCCATAACAGGCAAAACATTTATGGCAGCTGTAAAAAAAAAATGAGTTAATCAAGGCCTTTTGGAGCATCTGGGTTATGTGTACTGGAACTAAACTCTCCAGGGAGCAGATCCTCAGTGCTTGAGCTCAGTACAGTACAGTGGTTCTCAGCTCCAGCCCTGAGCAACCCTTGTTATGGTGCTGGGTGATACTGATAAACTTAAATATCAATATTAAAATAGCATACCATGTACTGTTTGCTCTCTCTGTGTTAAAATTACACTAAATGTAATTGAATTATGTAATGTAAACAGGCATCACTGAAATGATTACTCTTCATTCATTTTTATAGATTTTAAAGTGTTATGTAAAAATGAAGAGAAGCACACAGCAAACGACATACATTGCATTTAACTGCCAGGTTCTAGATGCCACCAGTAATGAGTATAAATTGCTTGTTTTAATGTATTAATATCTTGGTTAATCAGAAGAAAACAGAAGTCTCTCTATGGGTTTGTTAAAATCCGACAGCATCATCACCTGATTAGCTGAAGCGGGTATTGAATGGTAGCTGTAAACAGTCCACTTTACAGGGAACTACAAGGGTGATTAGAATTCACCTAATGTGATCTAACTGCTCACCATATGGCCATAGGGGACAGGGATGCAGTCTAACTACCTGCTCTAAAATGCAGGGGTGTGGCTAAAATCAGGCTCTAAATATGAACTAAACTCGTTGTGTTTTGGTAGTGACATGACATTATTTAAGGATTAAATGATAAATCTTAATCTGCACTAGTTAATTGCTGTATTGCTATACCTATAAAAGTCTAGCTTCTTCTCATAAGGTTCTTGTCATAGGTGGATGATGATATTGGTGAGCCAGACAACAACCATGCATGAGCTAACACTGTGGCAAGTGTTGGATTTCTTTTTGATTTATTCTTATTCACACTATTGAATCAATCACTGCAGCTATTTTGACTGGCAGGCTTGATATCACATGAATGTAAACTAAGCACATACACAGTAACAGGACAAAAGTTCTTTCTAAACTTTCTACACCACAATAATAGGAACCACATTGCCATGAACTCTCTTCTCCTCCTTTTTTAATTGTTTGGCTTCATCCCCATTCATTACTCTCCCATGGCCTGTGTTCAAACTGGCAACTCATCATCTGACAAGCCATGATAGTTAAGCAGGGATGTAGAGAAGCAAGGGACTTTCCTGATGAAGTAAGGACTCGCTTTTGTACAGGGTGACCTATGGCTAGCCGTACACATGTAAATGGGCGTAGAGTAACTCAGTCCACTCTGTCAACTCAAATCAAGTGGATCTAGTCTGATGGATTCAGGAACAGACATTTTCCCTCCAGCAGGACCACCAGATGCAGTTCAAGAAGGAACATGAGTTTCTCAGGCATAACAATAATACACAACAACAGTTAACAATTCATTATGAAACATAGATTTTAGGGGTACTTTAAAGTTCATCAGCAGCATATCTGATTTAATTTAATGAGGGATTGAACTGCATACTGGAAAAACAGCAGGTTTTCAGCCTCAATGAAACAGTGTGTAACCTCTAGTGGTGAGGCTGTGTATTGCAACATACTGAACCCTCCCACCCCTCCCTAGAACTTACAGCGGCCATTGGGTTTTCTGCCATTGCCTCAGCGCCTGTCCTGATTGCTTCTTTGACGGCATGGATTCTGTCTCCTTTGTTTTTTCTTGTGTCTTTTTTGTGCTAAATAATAAGCATGATCTTCTATTTGACAACATTTGGGTTCTTAAACTTCTCACAACACAGTTTATCCAACTAGCACCCCCCTAGTACAGCATAGTAATGTAGTATTTCAAACGTTTTATTGTGGTTTTAAAGTTAACTCAGTTCAAACTCTCAAGGTTAATATCACTACTTCCCCCCGATTAGCTGATTTGGACCATTAATGTATACTATTTTTTTTTTCCGTTCCTGCAGTTTGCTGCACCATTTAGGGTGGAATAGGAAAACAAGAAGATGGCATACAAGAAGCAGACTTATAACTTCAGGCTTGTAGTTATAAAGCAAGTAGTATTTCTGACAAGGATATTTAGGATATTGAAATATATTTCCTGGAGTTGTATACTTCTGCTAAATATGCACAATGGTAGGACATTTTGATAAGGATTCTTTCTCCAGCGCTATAGCGCCATCAAATTCACACTGCCGCTTCAAAGTAAAGAAGCGAAAAGTTGAAAGTCACGCTCTACATCCAGTGTGCGGTTTGTCCATTCTGGGCAACTGTAGAAACATTGCAGCTCCACGTGGCAGCATTCGTTGGAAGACAATCTGTTTCTGTGTCGATGTGATGGGCTCATTCTAATTGAGAACACAACTACTTGAAGTTACTACATGGAAACATGGATTCAACTTCTGCTAATATAACTCCTAAATCTTACATACTGCTCCATTAAATGGCTTTACATATCATTTCTTCTGATGCTTAAGACATTTGCACAGTTCTGTATTATCACAAATCTTCAACATGGCAGATTTACACAAAATCATTCTCTTCATTATCTTTTGAATGTAAGTTAATGCTATCGGTCCATAATGACATTTTCACACAATATAAAGAACACCTACTAGGTTCAAAAGACGTAGAAACCTAAAAACCACAAAAAAAAACAGAGATACTTATGGTTATTTTGGAGAGCGATGATATACAGTATTGGGAATACACTGTGCCACTGTACTTTATATTTTCCATCTGGAGTCAATGCAGTTTAAATTGAGAATCTGCACAGCAACAGGAACTTCACTCACGTGTAAAAGCCACTTTAAGTGGAACCTCCCAGTGTCTTCACATGTAGACAATAACCCAGACGAAAAGAGACGGCGCACCAGGCACCTCAAAAGGCCTTCAATCCCTCTGCCTTGCAGCTCCAGCTGCTTCAAATATTTGCCTCCCTGAGAAATGTGCAGACAGGGAAGTCTTAAATTACAAACAGAAGTGACTTGGATTTGCAGAGTCATATTTTCTCTTCCCCACTTTTCACTTTTCTTTCATTTTCTCCAAAGAACTCTGTCGCAGGCCGGTCCTTGTTGCTTTTGGCTCCTCTCGTTCTATTCACTCCCTCCGGCCTCAGTGAGGAAGGAACGACATATCAGGGTCTGTGCCGACCCTTGTGTTCACAGCTGCCTCTGGCTACTTTCTGAAGAGTATTTAAGGGGGAATATGAAGTGTAGAGGGAGTGAATGTTTTGTTTGTATCTTAATATTTTCAAAATACACTGTCCATATCAACAGGCCTGTCATCTAAATGAAGAATAGCTTTGCAGAAGTGTGCGATGACCTGTAGATTTGAGCTCAATCTTTTATTCTAAAACTCGATTAGGAAAGACCAGTCTCAGTGAGTAAAAGAAGAGAGATGTCTGTGTGTTCTCTTTTGCTTCATCTGTAAATCTGTCTCGCCACTTAAGCTGAGATTTATGGATCCACTAGCACCATTTGATCTTCCTGGGCTCTTTGGGAACACCCAGCCAGTCTTGCATAAGCTCTAAACTTTAGAAAAATTTCCAATGAATCTTTTGTATGCACAAGAGAGGAACAATAAACCATTGCTGATCCTCGGCATGTTTGCATTTGGCTGGCAGTTCACTTGTGGATTGTATAGTGAGGCCTGGGGAAGAGTTTGCTTCCACTCCAGCACATGAACAGCGAATGAAATGGTGACAGAGATACCAGAGCCTGTTAAAGTCAAATGAATGTACATTAAGTTGGCAATTTATTAGCTACACCTTAATTACAGTATATCTATACTCACTTTTTCAGGCATGCCTACAGCATAGATGAAAAGGGACCACCAATTTAGCAATCTGATTTGGGTCGTAGAACATTCTTAGCATTAAGGCTGACATATGAGGGGCATGTTGGGGCGTGTGTTTTGTTCTGATATGGGTGCACAATTATAAAAATGGTCCACCACTCAAATAAAGTTTGGTCAGCGGTGGGCTTATGATGGTCCCTTTCCAGAAATTGACTAACAACTTGCGCCGCAACCAACAGGCTGTATCCAATAACTAGAAAACTATTGTGATGTGTTATTATGATGTGAAAGGAAATTATTTGCATTTTTATATCTGCAAGTATTTGTTCAATGTTCATCAATCTTCAACTTTACAACCCAGGAAGCATCTGAGTGCACAACCACATATTTATTAATGCCATAAACTCCCCCCTCCTGGGCTGGCGCAGTAGTGCACATGGCTAAACCATGTGCATTTGTTTTCTTTTCCAGTTCCACCCACTCCTCCAATTCACACACCAGCAAACCATTCTTTGGACTAATTAGGACTCTCGCATATACCCATCTGTTTTCATAACCTGAGCTCTGGGCCATTTTTCCTTTGATTGTGCCCCTGTTTTGATTGATTTTTTTTTTTTTTTTACCATGAATATGCCTGTAATGTTGTCTGTCTGTGTTGTGCCTGTTGTGATTATGAGTCTTAAACTGCCCCAAATAAAGCCAGTTTGCTTCTGCAACCAACCTACATGCCTCTGACATTACAATTAAAATATAAGTAAAAATATTAAAAGAGTGGTAAGAAGTTATTTACCACTACTGACAAGCGTAGACACTAGTCTTTGTTCTTGGACACCCAGTTTAAGGCTTCTGACATTGCAGCATGTTTCGATTTCAAAGCAAACAAATTTATGTTAACCTATTTTACTTAGACTCTTATTTGACTAAACTGCCCTTTTGATTGTCTACCTTTTATTTCTTTGCTGTATTTCCTCTGATATTGGTAGAAGCCAGTTCTCAGTCTACTTAGTCTTTTATATATTGCATTACAATTGTGAGTGAAGGCCAGTGAATGCCTCCTTCAAGGGCTATGATGCCTTTTAAGTTGCCAACCTAGTGTAGACACATGAAGACACTTGATTGGACGGCTCTGCCAACCTTTTCTCCAATGATCACACAGTCAACTGAATCATTAGCTAAAATAGGTACATAATGTATTTGATACTGTGCCAAAATTATATTTCACCCCTGCTAGACAAAAAGCAGTCATGGATACTGGTTTGCTAAATGCATAATGACTGTCCACTGACACTGTCAAGGCTGTATGTGTATGTGCTAAGGGTGGTTTTCAACTTAATAAATAAATTTGCAATCATCGTTCTGTACTTGCTGAAATTACTGAGGAAGATGGAGCTACAGGTATGAAGACCCAGGCTCTTGACAAAGATCATTAATAATGAAACAGGCTCTTGATATCTAATGGGATGTTGAGTACTATGCTTTCTATTTCAGCATGTCACTTAAACCCCACTTAACTACAAGACAAGGTATTTTATCCATCGTCAGTACTAACTATGATCCTTTGGGCCTTTTAGCACCAGTCATTCTACCTGCAGGGCTTGTGTAAGTCCAAAATCAGATGGGACAAAAACAGACTCAAAAGATGGTTGAATCATCTGTATTTACTATATAACATTCATGTAAATAGATGCACAATGCCAAATGGCTTTGGTAAAATATTAGCTGCCCACTGAGGATGTATTTGCTGCAGTAGTGTACCTCTGGCTAATTAACAACATTACTTCTGTAGCAAACAGAAATTCTATTATTCGAGCCTCATCACAACTATGTGTCACTATGGAGACTCATCAGCCCCAAGTTGAATCCTGCAGATGCTGCTTCACGTGGCCTGTCCACAAAGCTATTCATCAAATCCCAAAGCTGGATTCATGGCCCAAACTTTCTGTCCAACCCTCAATGCCTCCGGCCAGAAAAGGTCCAGCTACAGGTTCTTCCAGATGTTGACCCAGAGGTGAAAGCTGAAACTGCAGCACGTGCCATTGTTTTGAACCAAGGAGACAGCCAAACAAGTAGGCCTTTAAACCTTATTTCAACATGGAGAAAGCTTAAACAAGTTGATGGAGTCAATTGGAGTTAATTGTAGGAGGTAGACTAAGTAGGTCAGCCTTAATGGAAGAAATGATCCTCCTGCAATTCTGCCAAAGCAAAGCCATGTCTCTACACTTACTCCTTGATTCATTCATGAAAAGGTGGGCCATGATGAAAGAAACCACATGCTTTATCAATACTGGCTACCTCATGCAACCTCGGCAGCCTGAACATCATTAAAGAACCCATCATGTGCCAACGACCAGGTGAACAAAATGGTAGATTCTCTAGCTGACAGAATTGATGTAGATCTTCCTTCCTTTATAAACGCAGAAATAGATTACCTCGGGCCAATAGAGGTAAAGAAAGTTTGAGCCACAGTTAAAGAGAAGTTGGTTCAGCAGATAAAGAAGGTCCTTTGTTCAGTCATGAGACAACAAGTACTAGATGATGAAGTTTTGCATACAGTCTTATGTGAAGTGATGAGGTGATTCTGAATGACCGTCCTCTCACGGCATCATCTGATGACTCAAAAAAAAAAAATAGACCTGGAAGCTGTTGTGGCGATGAGACCCCATCTCTAACACCAGACTTAAACACTAACTCAAAAAACTAAAACAAAAGACTACTGGAGACGTGTGTTCAGCTTGAAGAGAAAGGGGCTCAAAACTTTATTGCAGGTTTAGACATAGAGATGAATCAACCCGGGCATGGGAGCCGAATGCAAAACACTGAGCAACAGACTGATTTTTTTATTCACTTTGTAGCACTGATAAGGCTTCTTATTGTAACATTCCGGTCTCTCAGTTGGGCACCATTAGCTTTACAAAGGGTTTTTGACACATTTAATTTATGAGAGATTATCCCTAAATGACAAGTCCATCTCCATTTTAAATAGTTATCTTCTCAAGGATTTTTTCTCTCTGTCTGGTCTCCGCAGACCCTGTCCTGTAAATCTCAGCAGAAGACCTTGAGACTGGCAGACTTAGGTTCACACAAAGTTTATTTGTTCTAGAAACTTCAGCATGTTAGGCCGTACAGACAAAGACTACATTTATTTTATTTAATCAAATTATCGCATCTGAGTCCTTCACAAATCCACCCAATTTGTGGATTCCACCTAATTTGAGCCTCACCACAAGCATTTCTATGCATAAATGTCCTGACATGTTGTGCAAATGACAAATAAACCTGAAACTTGAAACTATTTCCATCTCACTTTACCCTTTTTATAATATCAATTCACAAACCCTTTAAATGATGGGTTAAAACAAGTGTTACGTTAATGGATGAATACAGGTTATATTCAAACATTAATTATAAGTATTGAGTTAAACATATTAATATAATCAGTGGAGTAAAATCAAATCATGGTGTAAGCATAAATGTCAGTTGTCTCATATTAACTTTTCGTAAGTGCAATGGCTCACTTGCATGAAGTTCCAAGCTATTACACATATAACCAAGGGTTACATGAGGATTATGTCTTAATTGTAATAATAGAGTAATATATCAAACAATACTCAAAACCAAAACCAACTCAATCAAAATATCAAAACCCAAAAAAAAATAAATAAATAACGAATCTAAAAACTGATTTAAAAACTAGAAATGAAAAAATATATATCAAATCAATAAATTAAACAAACAAATGAATCAAATCAAAACCTCAAAGCTCTAACCCCAAACTACCTTTTATAACTCAAAGTAAAGCCACTTCTTTCACCTGGCCTGTTTAAAAAGGAAGATTCTTATGTACACAGACGTTGGAGACTAGTCCAATATATTGTTGGCTTATTTTGGAAGAGAGGGGTAAGAGAATACCTGCCAATGAAAGAGAAAAGAAAAAGAATTGGAACAAGACACACAGAAGTCTCACAGTCAAAGATCTCATACTTGTAATGGAAGAAACATCGCCTAGAAATTTGTGGCCTATGGGACGCATCATTATGATCATGACTGGTTGTAAGGGATTTGTGTGGCGTGTTCTTCTAAACACTCAAATGAATGAACTAGAATGACATATCAACTTCATTTCATATCCTCACCCTACGTAATCTTATAAATTTATCACCAGTTGTTTTGTTTGCGAAAATGTTGGTAATAAGTGTTTCTTTTGGAGCAATAAATCCCATTAATACTTTACAAGACCTCGACTGAAGTGTGTGCAAAACACCGCGGACACCACACACCTCTTTTAGGTCATTGCTCATGCTTAAATTCAGGACACTGACCATGTTGAGGCATTTGAACAAAATGGCCATCTTTTGTTTTCAGTCTTCTCTCTTTCATTAAAGGTCACGATACGACTCTACAGAGCATTTGATGTACTTATCAGACTTTTGCACAAATGTGTGGAGTCTGTGCCAGTCACATATGAGCGGGTACACCTGTTTCTGTGTGGAGCTGTTAGCTTAAGATAGTTTTCATTCATATCCTCATTTGCACATATCCACACAACCACACAGGTTCATTCCGAGCTCATTGATGCTGGAGTGAAGCAAGCTTAAAAGGACAAAAACTCAAATCTGAGTGAGTAAAATTGGGTGACTGGGGTCAGAGTGACAAAAAGACATCATCTTTCTCATTACCAAAGTTATAGCTTATTTTTTGTTCTGCCTCATTTCAGCAGTGTGAACAGTAACAAAGTAACAAAGTAACTGGTTACCATACTTAAGTAGTTGTTCTGTGTGTCTTGACTGAAGTATTTTCATTTTGGCTGAATTTTTGCTTTAACTCCACTACATTTCAAAGTCTAATCTTACTTTTTACTCCTCTACATTATGCCAAATGTTTCCTTCCTTTTGGCTTATATTATTAAAACATAATATATTGCCTCCACACACTAATTCATCGGTCATATCCACCAAGACAAAAGCGAGATTCGTCACTGAAGATGACCTGCTGCTATTCTAAGTTACTCCATGACAGTCTGGCATGACACCGTTGCAGTCTTTGGCGACATTGACATGCTGTTAAATGCAGTTGTCATAACGGTCTGCCTGCATGTAGTCTTGCATCGTGCAGCCGTCTGCCAATGGTGCTGGCACTAACAGGATGACCCATGGAGGGCATCACTGCTCACTGAATGACTGCAATCATAGTTGTTGGGTCAGTCAGATACAGTGATAAGGTTCATCCTTGCTTACGTCACATGTGTGGCCGAACGTGAAACTAGAATCATTCTCACAATGCCAAACTCACCAAGTTTCATTCCTGTCGGTTGCTTCTTTCTGGGTGCATTTATTTGTGGAACTATTCTTTTGTAAAGTGAGTGTAAATAGAAGCAAAATAAGAGTATGAAATAAACAGGATTAGAAATGGAATAAAAACACTGGTAGATTTCATTGTAGAAAGGTTTTTGTTTTTGAGCAGTAGTGACTTTCTCATTACATTGCTCCAGTTACTTTACAGTGTTGTTTTCCTTCTGCTCTGTGGGCCAGATTTGTGTTCTTTTAAACATTACTAATCTATTACTTTTATTACTGTTAAGTGTGTGTTAACGATTCCAACTAGATTTGACGCATAAGCATCAACATGCGTGTTCATATATCATTGTTAGGGTAGGGTTTTAAGGATGTGCCTATGCCATACTTAATAGTTTCTTTTATGACTTTATCTCTATTCAATTATGAATTTAGGGATATGCTTTAAAGCCTCTTATTTCAATACAACTATTTCAATTACCCAACATTTCATTGAAAATAAAATAGACGGTTATCAGCAACTTGCTTTTAGAAGTGTGTTTATGAAAACTCTTATTATTATTATCATTATTAGTGAATTATGTGTTCCTTCATTTGTAACTGCAAAACTATCAGATGAAAAACAAGACTAAAAAGAGTAAAAATGGCATTTTGGTTAAAATGCTAGTAAAGAAAAAGATTGAAAAAATCCTTGTGCATCTTCGTCATCGAGCTCCCTCTGTGCCACATGGGCCTTTATGACTGGAATAGCTTCCACTAAATTATAGGTCTAGACAGGATTTTTCAAATTCCCAGTAATAAAGGCATGCAGTTTACAGCCATTAGAGAATACTAATGAATCATTACCAATATATTTATTGGTTCTTATGAATATAAAAAAATGGGGTAGCAAAAATCATTCACAGTTCTGTTGAACATTCTTTCATCATGGCATTCTGATTAACATCTTTCACAAGCTAATTAGCTTTTACTACCTACGCTGCTTTCCATAATTAGGCCACTGGGACAGTGAGGTTCAGAGAGTGTTCTTTTATTTCTTCTTATTGGATTGTGTTGTGCCATTTTATGTTTTTGTAATTGACTGTTTGGTAAATGCTCGTCGATTCAGGTTGCAGTAAAGTACTGGCCTTTCATTGATAACAGCACTGCCATCATCAGTCAAAAGAGTTAATGATGTATGTTGCTGACACATTCCTCACATAAAAAGATAATGTTCAGAACAGTGCACACAGTCAGTCTGATAGACTGCAATGCACTACATGGAAGTGTTGGAGAATTATAGTTTCTGTGTTTGATTTGCAGCTTTTATTTGTTTATTTCATTTACTCAGTGAGGGCTTCTGGACACCTGTACATCCTTCCAGACCCAGAGCATTGTATTGTCTTCTCATAGTGTAAGAATGAACACAAAGAGTTGTGGACTCCTTCTGTTAAAGGCCAGTTTTTGATGGTCTACCAAGTCTTGCACATTTGTTAGCATTTTAATTTTTAGAACTCCAGTTTTGGAAACCTTTCTTTTTTCAAACAGATGAACCAGTTTTATGCTGGTTGATTAATTAAGTGAATAAGTTAATTCATTATAGAAATAATCCAAAGTTACAGCAAAAAAGGACCATTGCTAAATTTCCAGGTCAGGAGGGTACATGCTTAAGCAGTTGTCAGCAGCTCTCCTCCTGGAGACTTCCTATAGGTTTCACTTCCAACCGAACAACCTTCGGAATGCAATAATTAGATGGATCAGGTGTGGTTAATTAGAATTGGTGTTCTAGTCTAGAGGAAGGTAGATTTCCAGGAGCAGGGCTGATGTGTCTGGAAATCTGCAAACACTTGGGTGTCATGCTCAGATGTTTGCATAGGTGTTAGCGATGCAATACAAACCTGCACATAACAGGAACACGTACGTTAGGACGTGTACAAACAATAACGCACAGGAAATTAACAGATATAAGAGCAAAGTCGTGTATTTTCCAACCTCGTACTCAATCCAATCTCATAATATTCTGGATTTCACCATAAGAACATCACAGCAACAATCAAATATGATGGTGGTAGTTTGATGGCCCGGGGCTGCTTTATTTCTGGATGGAACAGCAGACAAGATATTCCACCTCTGAATGGCTCAAAGGAAACAAAATGAAGGTTCGGGAAAGGGCTGAGCCAAAGTCCTGACCTGAATTCCATTGAGATGCTATGGCAAGACCTTAAACGGGCAGATCATGCTGGAAAACCCTCCAGTGTAACTGAATTAAAACAATTCTGCAAAGAAGAGTGGGCCAAGATTCCTCCACAGCCATGTAAGGGAGGGAGTTGTTTTCTACCCATCTTCAAAGCCACAAACTTCAGAAGTGTCAGCTCTGGATTCATCAGTGTGTTAAACTTGTGTGGTTTCCAGATATTTTCCTATGTTTGCTAAAAAGTCAATTCATTTTCATTACATCGTTGGTAACTTGAGCTAGCTTGACTAATAAGCAATGTGTTACATCAGCCTGAAAAGCCGATGCTGTGTGGTTTGACTGAAAACAACTTTCATAATTAACTGTTTTAATCATGTTATTTATGCAATAAGTTAACCTGAAAGAAGCAAACCAATGTGAAGACCAGCAGAGAAAACTGACATGTAATCAAAGCAATAAAGGTCTGTAATGAAACTACAAAGGCCGGACAAAAGACCTTGATGCATTTGCAACTGTCCATGAAAAACACTGTTGTTGGTAACCTGAAATATACAAATGGAAATGTTAAATTCATTGCACAAAAAAATAATCACTGTGCATGTTTAAGGTAGCAATAATTCATGCAGATGCCATTGTACGAGGATGACAGGATTATAAATACCTGCAGGGTGTGCTACAGGATTCATAGATTGAGAAAAGGTGGTACGGGGCAGTGAATGTCCCGTTCCATATGTGGAAAATGGGTCTTAAAGCAGATGTTATTGATTGGCAAAAAGGAGTGATTGCATTTGGATGTGACAAAGGCCATAGTGTGAAGGAAGCAGCCGAATTTGCAGGTGTATGGAAGCGTAAGGTCATACGGGTCTATCAGCAGTGGCTAGAGTCCCAGTCTATAGGAATTCTGCTCAAACTTATACCAGGGAAGGCATCCAGGAAACCTGACCCAACTGTGCAATTCTTTGATGCAATAGTGGCTGGACATTGATGTGGCCTACATGCAAAAACTTGCCAAATCCAATCAAATCACAGCTGTTATTCATGCTCATGGAGGTATTACATGCTATTAGGCATTTTTTGTCATGTGAGCTTATTTTTAAGGTTTATTTTAAAGGAAAGATGTGTCAGGAAATAGCCATCAAGAAGATCATTTAGCGTCATGTGGCAGATTTCCCACTCTTACAACAAATACAAACAAACCCAAAAAACATAGTGGTGAGGTACAGCTCACCAGAAAATGGTCAACCTGCACTGTACAGCAGACAAATGGAAAATGTACCCATTTTTAGCACTGAAAGTGAGTTTGATGGAAGCAAAAGTTTCCATCAAGAAAAATCTTTTCCCTGCGAACATCAACCTACTGCACAAACCAGCGTATTCCAGTTTGTTTGTCTGTTCACCAGCCAAACCAGCATAAGTTGTGTTCTGGATGCTGTGTACTGGTAAACCATTTCACTTATTTTCATTTTTATTATTATTTTAAGGTCCTCAAGGCAGCACGGTGGTGCTGTCGCATCACAGCAAAAAGGGCTTGGGTTTGATTCAAGGTTGGGGCGTGCGGGGTCCTTTCTGTGTGGAGTTTGCATGTTCCTCCCTATGTGGGTTTCCTCGGGTGCTCCGACTTCCTCCCACAGTCCAAAGACATGCAGCCTGGTGAATTGGAGATGCTAAATTGCCCCTAGGTGTGATTGTGTGTGTGTGAATGTGTATGTCTGGGTGCCTGCCCTGCGATGGATTGGCGGCCTGTCCAGGGTGTTTCCTGCCTTCCACCCCTTGAACGCTGGGATAGGCTCAAGCACCCCGCTGTGACCCAGATGGATTAAGCAGTTTAGAAGATGAGTGAGTGAGTGAGATGATAAGCTCCTCAAATAAGTCACTGATATAAAGGAATCCCACACAGACTTTTCTTTTTTTTTATACCTCAGATTTTGTGCAGCACTTTGGGCATATGTCATCTGATGCAACACTCCTCCAGAAACATATTCTCTGCTTACCCTTTCCAGGTTAAAGCATATCCATGGTATCTACTATTTATAACAAACTCAGTTCTAGCACTCCCCCATGTGCCTGGGGTACCATAAACTTGGACCCATGACCCAACCATAGACAACTCAGCTCTGGGAGGAACTGGAGGAATATATTCATTTCCTCTAAATATTTTTGCTCATCAGCTGATACACTATAAATTTTGCGCACAGATTTTATATGACCCCTTATAAAGCCATTCCAAAGGAAACTTTCCACTGACAAACTTTGCTCTCTTTAAATGTTCTCGGAACATTTATCCATGTCATGTTTTCCAGTGAAGCATCCCGAAGAAACAAGAGCTTCCCTGCTCTCTCCTCTTTTAGAAGCAGATCTGCCTTTATATCCAGCCTAGTTTCTGCTTGGAGGTGATTCAATACTACACTTAAAACCCCATCAGCAGAAAATAGTAATGGTCTTTCACAGCAGTGAAGAAAGGAATTTTGAAATTTCATGCAGAACCAAGCAGGCACTTAAGATCTACTAAGATCTACACTGAGACCTACATAAGGTAAAGGGCTAAGTTCTTGAAGATTGCTTTCACTGTTTTCTCGCCATTAAGAGTAAAGTGGTCTGTCAATCATCATTTTGTGTTCTGATGCACCCACTAAGTTCTGAGCAGGCAGCAACAGGAGCATCTATCTATAATTAAATTACACTCATCATCAAAAGAAGAGTTGCACCCAGAAGGAAATGTTGGATTGCAATGCTATTGGGAAGGAAGATAAAGGTTACCAGGAACAATAAATAATGAAAAATTTGGACTGATATGGGAAATATTTTCTGAGCTACATATACAGAAGTAGGATTTCTCAGTATGGCATCGGGCAACCATGTTTGCTAACTCAACATGTATACGTACGGGGAGATTCCTAATGGTGTCCTGCAATAATCCATCCCATGCAGTTTGAATATTCTCAGGCAGTTCCTGCAGATTGTGCGGTAGGGGTGGAGGTGGAGGGACACCAGGCCTTCTGGACATGTGACAACAAACCGTTCATCTTGGCGCTAATCCAAGGTGCCTCCACACATAGATTCGTTGGTCAACTACACCAAGACAAAAGTGGGACTCATTACTGAAGATGACCCACTGCCATTCTGAGTCACTCCATTAGAGTCTGGCACGACACCATTGCAGTCTTTGGGGATGCTGACGTGTTGTTAAGGGCAGTCTTCATAACGGTCGTGCAGCCGTCTGCTAGTGATGCTGGCACTAACCCCGTAATTCCCAACTCCAGGTCTTCATTGCATCATTTCTGTTTTTCCTGCAGAAGGGTTGCATCATTAGCTAATGATCCATATCTTACTATGCCAAATTAGGTGTGTTAGGGTAATAAAATGTTAAACTCTGCAGCACTTGTAGGCCTCCAGGACAGAACTGGGAAATCACTGCTCTAACCGATTAAACCCTACATTTCAGCCAGCTACCCCAACACTCAATGAAGGGCCTGGCCACCAAAACCTTCTACCATCCTAAAACAATAAACATCATAAGTCCAGAATCAAATTCCTAAATCCAAAGATAAGAGAAGATAGACAGATACAATAATCCTTTATTCGTCCGACAGCGGGGAAATTGTTACAGTAGCGAAGGGATTGCAACGCACAAAAGGTACAAAAAATAGATAAATAGACAGTACAATGTAAACAATAAATAATAAAGTAAAACTCTGAAAAAATCTGAACTTATTTACAAATAATTGCACATGAAATGTTAAATGTTAAATTGTACATGGGAAAGTGAAACAGTGTTCTAAGTGTGCTGGGAGCAGTGCTGGTTGCATGATCTAACAGCAGCAGGAAGAAAGGACCTGCGGTAGCGCTCCTTCACACATTTAGAGTCATGCATGGGGTGGGAGTCATTCTCCAGCATGGATGCTAGCTTGGCTAACATCTTCCTGTCTCCCACCACGTGCAGTGGGTCTAAGGGGCTTCCCAGGACAGAGCTGCACTGCCAGTCCTCTATCCCTTGTTTTGAGACTGGTTAGAAAAGCCGTTTTATAACAGCATTTGAAACATAAAAGAAGTTCAACCTGCCAACAATAAGCAAGAATAATAAACTTATTTCCTTAACAGCTGTAGACATTCCATCCTCCTGAGTCGTAACTCCTCACAACAGCTGCCGTCCACCACAGCGGCATGGTACAGGCTAAACAGCAGCCTGTAGTATGACAATGGCCAGTGGCCGTGCTAATCAACACCAGTTGATATATCATAACTATGAGATCTGTAAACCTCCAGTGTGGGTAGATGCTATGCAAGCTGTTCCTTTGTATGGAAAAAAGTCTTATTAAGCACTGAAATAGTGCATTTTCTTTCTGGGAAAGTGAACCAACCTTAAATGGCAAACATATGCTTATTTTATCACCGGAATGCCATTTTTTGGTTGAGCCTAGATCTGTTTACATAAGCAACATTTATCTGCTTCAAGATGATGAGGGATTAAAGGCACAATCAGAGACTCTAGAACAAATTCTGACTTCCTAGCCATCTGGTTCACATTTTTCAGTGTTGATAAAATAAGCAAATGTCCTGTACTAAAACCTCAGTGCAGAGAATGAAGGCTCAAACCAGCACAGGGGCTTAATGTGGAGCTTTAATCTGAATACAGGCCGATAACTTTCTGTCTCAAGGTTCAAGTTTGAGGTCACAGCCTGACAAAGTTTTGTCTGAACCCAACTCAACTCCATTCACATCATCCAGGTTTGAATCAGAAACATGCTTAAGGAAATTCTGTCCAAGACAGACGCGAGCTGGCTACGATCACTGAGGAGTGCAGAATGAAACCTGATATTTCTAACAGTAGCTGTGGTTAAGTCAGTGTGTAGCCATGATAAGAGCTGTTATTACATCACAGATAAAATATCATAAAGTCAGAACAGCAACACTCATAAACCAAATTTGACTTGACTAAGTTGTTACTATAGTATCCCAGGTGGTCGCTAAGGTGTTGCTATGTCACTGCTACGTCACTGCTACAGTATACCAGGTGGTTGTTGTTGTTACGAAAGAATACAGGTGTTATTAAGGTTTTGCTTGGTCACTGCTATGGTATCCCAGGTGGTAACTGAGGTGTTGCTAGGCTACTACTATGGTATCTCTGGAGGTTGCTATGGTGTTGTTAGGCTGTTATTAAAGTATTTAGATGTTGTTAAGATGTCATCTAGGTCATCATGTCCGAGGTGGTTGCTAATGTTTTGCTAGGCAATTGCTATTTTATTTTGTGTGGGTAATAAGGTGTTGCCCAGCTGTTACTATGATATTCAGGGCACTATTAAGGTGTTGCTAAGCCACTGTTCTGGTATCCCAGATAGTTGCTAAGGTGTTGCTAGGCTGTTGCTATGATATGCTGGGTGTTGGTAAGGTATTGCTAAGTCACTGCTATGGTATCCCAGGTGATTGCTAAGGTGATACTAAGCTGTTACTATGATATTCAGGGTGTTGGTAAGTTGTTGCTAAGCCACTGCTATGGTATCCCAGGTGGTTGCTAAAGTGTTACTAGGCTGTTACTACGACATTCAGGGTGTTGGTAAAGTGTCGCCAAGCTACTCCTAAGGTATTCCAGGTGGTTTCTGGCAGGGTAGTGTGATAGACAGGAGACGTTGTTAGAACTCTGGAACTGAAGAACCGCTGTAGCTCATTCTACCAGCATTCAAGGTCTCCTGAAGCTGCTTATCAGAGCAGGAATGTGTTCCTGTTAATTACATTTACTTTTAGTGGAAATTTGCCCTACATTTATTCCCAGCCAGAACTTTCATTCAGCTTTATATTCACTGCCTGAAACTACAACCCACAAAAGACCATTTGTACATAAAGTACAACTCAATAAATTGTTGGTTAGACTTTATGGCTTCATAAGGCCACAGTGACATGCAGACACACAAACATACAAAGGAGCTCAGCACTGACAGTTTCTAACAACAAAGCAGCACACAAGCCTGACCACACCATCAACCCGATTAGTCTGTATCATATCCAACCAAGCAAGGCTTAGGAAAGAACACTGACTCCTAAAGCTAGATCATTCATCAGCACCTTTTCATTTCAGTTTGTTTTTCTGGCAGCAGACTAAACACAAACTGTCACACCTCTACCTTTTACAGCCAACTAGCCATCTAATGCAAGTTTTCATCTGCTGCCCGTTTTGCCAACAAGCTGTCAGGTATCCGTACCAGTGTTAAAAGAGAGTGGGTCACAACATAACAATTAAGTAATTTTCACAAATGAGCACAAAGTTTGTTTCTAGCACCAATTCAGCCAAAAATGGTGGAAACAGAAATTTCCCTAGGAGGTTAACAGTGACAGTTCCTATACAGTTTATACACATAAAATATTTACATCCTGAACTATATTCAGGAAAAATAAGTTGCCAAATTTATTTTTGACCAAAAAGCAGAAGAACAAATATCAACACATCAAAATTCATTCATCAGCAAGTAAAAACAAATTTCTTAAATGTGTGTATAAAGTCATCCAAACATAGAGTTTTTTAAAAAAAATATTTTTCTGAAGATATGGTCTTTTTTATTGAGCTTAATTGGCTAACTATGCCATTGGTAAGATGTAGACTGTAGACTGGGCTGGATGTCATTGTGAGTTATTTACATTCCTCAAAATAATTGGTAATTCAAATAATGTAGGTTTCATGACCCTCAACTCACTAATCAAAAGCCATTTATGATGAAAAAATGTTTCTGTGGTACAAAACCAGAGTGAGCTTTGAAAAATTGCTCATGGTGAAAGGAATGAAGTTGCTACCAGAAACACATTTTACTTGCACCTGTTTAACTGCATAAATTACATTATGTTTTACCCCATGTGAGTTTGTGCACCCCTCTCCTTCACCCCTAATAACCACTATGTTTGAAAGGGCTCTTGAAGGATTTGACATTGACTTTTACTATATGTCATTTGTAATTTCACTTTTCTTTTGAAACCCTGTCTGTCCTGCTGCTTAATCTTCACCAACCTAAGTGGTGATAATCAATCTGAGTCCATCATACATAACTGCAGAGGGATTTAAATATCATTGGAATTTCATTTGTACCAACAACACCTCAATTTTGGTCCCTGAAGAACCGAAATGGAACTTGAACCTAAACCAGAATGGTTGCAAATGGATCTTTCTATGTAACGTGAAAAATGCCTCATGCTAAATATAGCCAACAACGACACGCGAGTAAGGGCCGTCATTCTGTCATCTGCGGATATGAAAAAAGCACATGTGTTATTGAACATTTTTGAAATAGATTCCTCGCTGGCATGAGGACTGAAACAGGGGGATGCAGGTACATCTCATGCCTTTCATTCCCACAGAGCTTTAGAAGGCGCTTCATAAAGGGACCTTTGTACTGCTGATCTGCGGAAGTCATGGGGAGACAAGGGAGCTATTGGACTCTAGGAATCCTCCAATATGAAGGAAAAAAATCAAGGATACACAGAGAAACGAACAGGGAAAGTAATAACTCCTTATCAATAGCACGTTGATGGTAAGCAGGTGCTGCTAGGGTTGCAAAATATTAGTCAATTGTTAACACCAAGGCTTTCAATATTTAAATAAGCCCTCACACAAATCATCAAATGCTTTATTGCACACTATAAGCTATCTGGCTGTTTCTCACATGTCTCCGACTGAGTGTCTAGAACTTGGTCAAAATAAGGCAGCATTATTAAAAGAGGATTTTTCCAGTGTTTTCCCCACAATTATATTGTTAAGATGTAAATAAAGTCATTCAGAGCAGTTTGATGTGAAATGTTCCATTCTAGAGAAAGTCAGAATTGTTCACAGCTGTGGAGATAGGAATCAGATTTCCAAACCGCCTGATGCCTCTAAAAGCTAACACACAGAAAGTTATTACACAAAATGGTAAACGAATACAGTGGCTGATGCCTCAGTCACTGTTTTACCAAGTATGCACTACTGTTCAGGGGCCTCAAATTGCCAGGGGCCTTGGTGTAATATATATATATATTAGGTACACTCTGCTAGACCCCTTTTGCCTTAATTGCCAGAACTCAATTGCACATTCATGATGCAAATCTCCTATTCCATGACATCCCACAGCCCATCCTACTGCATTGAGATCTAGTGACTGTGGAGGCCATTTACATCACCACCAGCAGCCTGAAGCACTGATACATGGCAGGATGGATCCATGCTTTCATGTTGTTTACTCCAACTTCTGACCCTACCATCCAAATATCATAGCAGAAATCAAGAATCCCGGCCCTGATTCGATTGATTCGATTTTTGCATTAAAAAGCAGTTGAACAGGCGTGCCTAATGACCTAATGAAGTGGCCGGTGGGTATATATATGTAGAGAGAGTGGTCCTTAAGATTTTACATTATTCTCCTTGGATATTGTTGTTGCTACTAGGATAATGTGTTGCATTCAAATATTCACATGCAGTACATGAACGACGGTAAGCTGGACATTTTTTTCGCCAATGCACCTGTGACATAAAATTTTGCCACAACCAGCAGCAACCTTCCTCAGACCACAGCAGTCAAGAGCTAAATGTTCCCAACTTTTGCCGTTGACCACAGTGGTGAAATGAACCAAAGGCTGTTTTGTTTATTTTTTTTGGGAGCCATGGATGCCAAACATCTCATTGTTGGATTGCACAAGAGCCCAGCATTATACAAGAGAAAAGAACAGCGCGTCCTCCTGCTTTTGCGACCTTAAACAAACAACTAACGCTGTCTGCTGATAATCACCCATCTTCATGGTAGCACTATCACTATGCCAATGTTTGTGTGGCTACATGCTGCTGTTGGCCTTGTACTGCTATATGTGCACAAACTGTTACAATATAGAAACAATAGAACACTGCAAAATTGGTTTATCTATCTATCAGGTCGGCAGTATCAGACCCTGTGTTTTGGCCAAAAACATAACATTAAAATGTATTCATAGCGAAGGGGTACATGCAGGGCATTGTATGCCAAATCAGTACCCAAAGATTCCCAAAACTCAGAAAACACTCATATGTAAAGGTATGGGAGCCACAAACACAAATGTCCTAATTAAGTGTGTTCTCTGTATGTAGGATATGTTAGCTGATTTTCACTTAGATAATCAAGAAAGCACGTAATTCCACTGTGAGTAGTCAAATCTTCAAAGCCACTGTCCAAAGGAAAACAAGTATTTCCAAAATGGCAACATTGCAAGACAAAAGATTTCTGTACTTTTAATGTAAGTTAATATAAAGAGATTTTGTTCCAAACAATTTGGGAGCATTTATATTGGTCAGTTCATCTGAATTTTAAATGGCAGCTGTGATCAAAAAAAAAAAACAAAAAAAAAAACTGAGATGCTTTTTTGGACATGATAGTATGATATAGGTTTGTTATAGCAGATACAAAATAAAAAATAGTTATCGGTAAGATTTCCTCTATAAGGTTTGCTTCACATCAAACCAGTTACTTTACATCTTGACGACACATGCCATATTAATAGTTCACCATTTTGGGTGACAATATAATAAGGCATATCTGAATCACATGCACAGCAAAATAATCATGATACAGCATTTGGTCTATATCAGTCAGCCATAGAAGGCTTGTCAAGGAAACAAGAACGAGAAAAGAAAACCCCATGTTCTTAGTTTTTGGCATTAGGCGTTGGTCAACACTTTTCAAAGTACACTGAATCTTCAAGGTCTGAGGTACGTACCTCGTAAAACAGAAAGGATAATTATCACTGCTGTCAGCTATAGGAAAGAGAATATCTCCTTTAGCTTGATTTATAGGATTAAAGTGACAGTCTAATGTGCTAGATATATTACCATTAGTAGGCAGGGAAAGGACAGTTAGTCTTCTGCTTGACATTTTAAGGAAAAGCAAAGCCCTAAAGGATTTGTCTAAGGGGCTTACCATGATTAGGGAGTATCTGGGTTCCTTAGAGGATCTCCATGTTCTTACCCCAATGAAAGACGTGGCTCATAAATATCTGGTGTGGAATGATCTTTCTTTCGTGCTGCTTTTGGTCACATACTTCATGCTGAAGATCCAGGTGCAATAATCTTGAGAATGAAGGCCTGAGACACTCCTCAGTATGAGCTTTTGGGCACCAGAAGCATGTGGTTTTGCCCACTGCATTCCTTTATTTCCTGTGAGGAGTGATGAGTTAATCCTGCAGCTCAGTCGCTCTGCACATGATGTACCCTGAGCTTCCGTGTGCCTCCATTTGGGCCTCTCGACCTGCACGACCAACCACGTAGGGTACTCATGAAAACCATCCTGGTGAAATAACAGGTCCTGTTATGTAGACGTGACTGTAGCTTTCTAATGGGAACATAAAGCGATCCCAGTGGCAGATAGCAGGAAGGCTTACACCTGAACCCTGTGTAGACAGCCATTTCCTCACTCATGGCCTGCTGCTCTCCTGAGGTAACAGGCTCACTCACTTTGGCATCTGACCTCCGGTATCAACGATTCCATTGTCCTTGGCGTACTGGGTTGTAGCCCTTTGGAAGGGCACCCTTGATGCCTTAGGTATCCAACGTCATTTCATCTAGATTCCCACTGTGTGAGAGCAAGAGCCTGCCAGTCTGAGGCAGAAAAACAGGACAGAATGAAGGAACAACAAGTCTAGCATTGTTCACAGTTGCAACAACTCATATTATGTGAGAACAGCAGGATGCTGTACCATGTCTAGTGTTAGCAGGGGTCTGTCTGATGAAAAACTGGAGAGAGGAACTCTCTGCCCTGTAGCTTGGTGCAGCCTAAAGCACTGTCAGACTTCCTGCTAGGGTTTAGATGATAATTAGCATCCAGTATTAACCTTCTCAAAAATGCATCCAGACAACAACTAACTAAAGACAGCATAAATATCACATTGTGGTTCTGAATGACATACAGAACAAAGTTCAAAGGGTATTTCTGCAGATTAATGGGATCATGAATGATATCCATGGTGTTGCTGAAATAACTAATGTCTACTGACACAGCATGCCTTCAAAGCTGGATCTATCAGTACTCACAATTATCAAACAACCATTAAACAAGCAAGTGGTGTGTTGGCCAGAGAAAGACAAAGCAAAGAGGAACAAAGAGAACTTTTTCTCCGTTCAATTGCCTGTGACTAATGATAATGGGGCTTAGCCGATGGTTGTTGTCAGATGGGCAAAACTTAACTGCCTACTGATTAGTCTCATTGACCCATGGCTGACCTCAGAACAGAATTACACGCTTGATGCCAGGTTTAAGCACCCTCTCTAACACACTTATTCCACTGTCTAATCATAGCCATCCTTTTCAGTATTGTTAATTAGAGATCTTCTGCATATGAAGGACATCAAGCTTGAGAATCACATTTGCTCTTCATCACAGTTCTAAATAAGTAAACAATTTAGGTCATGACATTTGAGGGGTTAAGAAAATCTTTATGACAAATTCCTGTATGCAAAATAATCATTGAATCACAGTGTCTCAGAATGCTGCTTCCACTGTCAGAAGGATAAGCTCAGACAACCCCCCTTATAATAATCCTGCACTGAATAATGGCAATGACAGTACATTAATCAGCTTTATTAGGCCAAGAGAAGTGCACAAGTGATACCAGGGAGCATTTAGATTTAAAGGTGACATGTTATACCTCTTTTAACACAGTTCCCTGGGGTCTTAATGAAATGTCTGTAACATGCTCTGATCAAAATACCACATTTCTCTGTGTCCTTCCTGTCTGTTCAGATCGGCTTGTTTGAGTGCCTGGTACTTTAAATGATGATGAACCACTGCTCACCCTGTCGCCTCCTTTGCGGGGTGTGCTGAGTATGCCTTCACACTACCAAAGCAAAAAACACTAGAGATTCTACGTCTGTTCTCTCATTACCATCTAACAGCGTTAACAGTATTGTGGATTCTGCAGTGAGTAATGCTAAGAACTTTCCGGAACATTATATCTCTGCCTATATATTACCTCAGCTAGTGCTAAACAGCCAAACAAGCACAGACAATAGCTATTTTAATACATACATGTCCCTTATCTGCAGTTTTTACTGATCCCTACTTTATGAAAAGTTCAGTTGCAAACACTGCATTTTACTGACCCAGGTTGGGAAAGCAGTCATATACTCAAGACTGAAGCTGGCTTCAGTATACACTGGGTATTTTGTTTGAACGGTTCCGTTCCACCTTAAATGGAACAGCTGTCTATATTGAACTAGGCTCACCAAAACTGATTGGATGTCTTGTTTCACAGTTTTGGATGGTAAGCACTCCAGATCCCCAAATGTATGAGCACAAGCACTGCAAAAGTCAGTTTTTCATAATATGCCACCATTAACTCATAGCTCAGTGTCAAGACTACAGACGTGGGCAGACTTATGTTATGGTTCCATTTATCTAGATTCTAAATAATTTTTTTGCTTGATAAATCAATCAGAATAAACATGACTGTGCAGTGCTGGCAATTAAAACATTACAACTTTAGGTGCAAATTTCAGGATGACACAACCTGCTGAGTTCATACAGTACATTGCCAAAACGGTTTTATTGTGGGAACATGGGGGTTAGATTGTGGCAACAGTTTGGGGATGGCACCTTCCTGTCCCAACATGACTGCGCACCAGTGCAAAAGCAAGGTCCATAAAGGGAGCGAGTCTGGTGTGGAAGAACTTGACTGGCCTGCACAGAGTCCTGACCTCAACCCGATAGAACACCTTTGGGATGAATTAGAGCAGAGACTGCGACCCAGGCCTTCTCGTCCAACATTGGTGTCTGACTTTACAAATGCGCTTCTGGAAGAATGGTCCATGGTCCAATTCCATTAAACACATTCCTAAACCTTGTGGAAAGCCTTCCCAGAACAGTTGAAGCTGTTATAACTGCAATGGGTGGGCCGACATCTTATTAAACCCTATTGATTAAGAACGGGGTGTCACTCAAGTTCATATGCGTGTGAAGGCAGACGAGCGAATACTTTTGGTAATATAGTGTACCTTAAACAATGGAGGGCCAGAAAAATACATAGTGTCTCCACCTCCCTCTTCAGCACTTACCAGTCTGAAAGACACAGGTTCAGCATCAGACGTCATCCCTTCACTCGCCAAAATCCGCCTCCAGTGGTACATAAGCAACACCAATGTTAATGCTCGTTTTGCTGATAATTATATCACACCTTTTGTTTGCTACATAGATTCTTGCCGGAGGCATGCAGACAATGTTTAATGATCACTTGCCAAAAGCTTTGGCCATTGTTGAGCTTACTCTTCCTTTCAGTGGCTAACTGTCCTTAAATAATCAAACTGGGAGCAGCTGCTTCAACATGACAGACAAGAGGTTAAAATGCACCATAGGGGCAGCACTACTTATTCATCCCCTCATGTTGGACTGATTCGACTCAACACTAAAGATTTAATGTTGACTAAGACTTAATGTTGCCTACTTGAGGTACAAAGTGTTATTACAGACAGGATAAGCTGGGGCTAGCTGACTAGCATGCTAACTTTCAGTAGAGGTCTTTCACATACCAAAAAAACAGTTATTTCTTCGCATTCTGTTGATAATTTCAGTTCATTTAGTAATGTTTAAACTATACCTCTTACATATTGCTACTATAAATTGGCCTACATTCCTAATGTCAGTCCCCATACATTTATGTCTACACTGAACGCCTTTTAGGTCCAGTTTATTTTTGAAGAATAGCTCACCGTTTATTTACAGGCTAGACTCGTTTGTCCTGCAGAAGTGTTTAGTCTGTTAGCACAAAGTGCTAAAGATGCTCCATGTGCCCCAATTTAAAGTTTGATGGACGTACCAACCATAACAGGCAAGACTTTTCAGTATTTTGCAATCAGTCAATTGTTTGAATCCCCATGAAAATGGTCACTGGAACATACACAGTTGAACAAACTGTTTAATTAAACACTGTTTTATTATTCTGAACCAAACACTTTCCATCCACTATGCTCTCTACATGGTTGTTACAACTAGTTCTGTATAATAAAACATGCTGTTCACTCTGTAGCTGCAAATCAATCATTGCAATTCATTCCTTGGATTGAAATACCAGTGAGACTTCATGGCTTATTAATGTGGCAAAGCATTTGCAATTGTACACATTAGGCAATGCATTATACCTAAAATGCTGATCAAAAAAGGTTACCAGATTTATGTTGTTTGTACAGTCATTTATAGATCTACACATGCCCAATTCAGCAGCAGAGGTGGGTACAGGGTTAAAACCAAGGTAAAAGTTTGGATTAGGTTTAGGTTCTGGGGTGAGGTAAAAGTTTGGGTATGAGAAAGTGTTCTCTTTTAAGTTAAGAAGGTTAAAGAAAATAAAAGTTAAGCTAATAGATCATAGAAATGTAATTAAACAAAGTATTGATAAGATAAGAGTTTATACGAATCTGACTGGGATTCAACAGATTTATGTTTGACAGATTCAAGAAGTAACCTGGAATAACCTGCTGAGTAAGGCTACTTTACCATCTGTTGCTACGGATCCCATGGAAACAGCAAAAATGCAGACTTTGGCTCTTGTTTTTGAATAAGAGTGTCAGCATACACAGACCCATAGATTTACTTCCTCCTGACATCAGCTCAGAGATCAAGAGGTTACAGAAGAATGCACTCATTCCCAGTCCAACCCTTACTGCTTTCCAAGAAGCACTCTGTTGAAGCACTGCCCCCTAGTTGCAACACAGTCAAAACATTACCTCCCCATCATCCTCCAATTGCTAACAGGGTGGAAAATATGGAATGAAAGAATGTATTAACTTGTGTTTACCCTTTTTTAGGCTAAAAAGGACCAAGAGAGCCAGTATGATTGCCAAGTAAGAAAAAACTAATAATACCCAGAAGCTTTTTCTGGGTTTATGCGGAGAAATAAGACATAACAGAATCAGCAATTTGTACAAACAATATGTCATTTCATCTGGACTGTTTTGTCAGACCAGTACGAAGACCATGGCAGTATGCACACAGTTAGATATCAGTGGTGCTTCAAGATGGAAACAGACATTTGCCTTTAAATCTCTTTAGAGCTAAGGCTAACGAGGTAAAGAGCAGCTTCACAGTGTTTAATGACTAGAAATGTTTAAATGTATGTTGTATGGTTCAGTTGTCATTAGACTTTTCAAGCAGAGGTAGGTCAGTCCTAGGTGTTTATAGATGAAAGTTGGGTATACACTGGGTATTTAAGGCCTTGCTTAGTCTCAGAGTATAAACCTCTCCTAGCTAAGTTTAGCTCTTTCAACAGAGAAGTCATTAATTTGGTGAAAAGAACAAATAAATACTTAATCCAATGGGAATTTAATTTCAGTATGTGGAAAATTCCTATTCTTCACATTTCAGAACAATTTCACCATTGCCACCTCCCAGTATAGTCCCCTTTTCCATCCACCATCACATGGTGAAAATGTTTATACATTTTTTCCACCAATGTAAAAATGTGAAAGCACAGTCTGCATTTTATTCCAAGCAGTATGGATATGGAGATTTATTACATTAGTGGTTTCCAAAGGCTCCAAACGAGCTCTCCTGTTGATATTGCATTCCAAGAGTCTTGTAAGGTGGCAGGATTGTTATTAAATGGAGCTCTGCTGCAGGAACATCTTTAGATGTGCTCAGCATACCGGCTGAGGCTCTTTGTTATGAGCTGGTGGAAATCTAGCTTCAGAACAGTGGCACTGCGGTTGCAGGCAGCACCCTGGCTTTGGGCTGGATTGGAATGACCACAGACCATCTGGGCTCCACCAAACTGGTTTATAGAATGACTGGAAGGGAAACTGTGCAGCACACTTCAGCTTTCATCGCACAGGGAGGGGGAATTGGGGGGAATACCACCCAGGGCTCGTCTTTGGCAGAGGGAACGCTAGAGAGTAAAAATAATACAAACAGCTCAAAGATCCACCGCAGTCTGAGTGCCGAGCCACTGTGTGCGCTCTTAAGTTTTGTTTTGACTGCTCAAGATGTTCGCTTTGCAAAAACCGTACGCAAGTTTTGATTCATTTAATAAGGTCATCTATTCCTACACCATCTATTACTTGTTTTGCAGCACTTGTGGTGTTTATCCACACTCCACACAACAAGGCCCTCTTCACCCAGATGCACCCAGATGAAACAGCAAGATAAGACCTGCAATGAACCTCAACACAGTGTCCTCTAATAAGTATTGGTATTGGAGTATTGTTCCAAACAGTAGTGGGCAGTATACCAGTCCCTATGTCCAAAATACCTCCTGGTATTCTGGTGGGCTTATGTTGGCTGCCTATTCAAGCGTTGGCTGGTTGCCAACTAGTTTTTGAGAAATGAGTAATAGTTTAGCCCCTTGGCAAGGTTTAGATTTACAAATATGTTACAGCATATTGTAAAGTTCCGGTCATAGTTAATGTTTTTAGGGCACAACCGGGTGAACTAATTTGCAACAGCATCATCCAGAGGCAGACCAGTGCTTCATCTATAGTTTAGTTAAGAATGCCAAAGACCAAGGGGTGTAGGGTTTGGTCGCAACATTGGTAGGAACACAACGGCCATGCCAAAGACATGCCAGAGGCTTGCCGATTGCAGCTAAATAATTCCCCTGAATTTGTATTTGAACATCTGTAAAGTTGCAGAATAAAGCAACACAGACTTGTCTGCACAAGCCAGCTGGTGTTGATAGCATGATTAACTGCAATATTTCCAAATTCCAACAACATCTGATGCCATAAGTATATGGGAAAAGCACGCATGAAACATATGATGTGAGAAATTATACAAAGTCCAAGTTTGCCTTTAAGTGTGCAGCAGTTACATTCATACTTTGTAGAAATTCAGATGAGGCTCATCATTTAGAAAAAAAATTGCCACTGACATAAGTTTGACTATATGTTGTTCAGTTTTGTTTTGTTTTTCTACTTCTTTTGTACAAAATAGGCTTACTTTAGGAAAAAAAAGGATTTAATATAAAAATACTTACTTCAATATAAAAAAAAACATAATCATTTTTCATTATAATGACATACACCTTTGGCCATACTACCCAATACTAGTTCTATACTTTAGCTGAAGTGTAATGTTTAAAACGGTGCTTTGACCCAAAGTGACCAAGAGCCACTGAAGTGATAATTTTTCAATGACTACATTTTCGAGTAGGCATGCCTTGGGCCCCAAAAGACTTTTAGTGTAACCATCATCGTTATATGGCAGAATAACATCTCAGTCTAGCATTTTATGATGCTCCTAGTGCAAGCACACTTTAAGGAAACCAATCCAAGAATGAGTAAAGTAACAGCCAAATGGAATTGGATTAAATCAGGAAGTAAACAGCCAGGTCTAGAGTCCAAACACTACCCTGCTGACCTATTGTGCTTCAAGTTTCTTGGAAATTACAGACAGGGTATTCGAAGACTGAACATATTAGCTGAAATGAAGCAAAATGAAATCAAAATCAATTCCATGCAGAACACAGTAACTGGTAAACATGACGTCTGAGGTAAAATATTTAGAGGACTCTCAATGCTGTTTAATATTAAATGTTCGCCAAAACGCATCACTGAAATCTCCATTCAGTATTCTCTCTTGATATTTTTTATTTTGAGTATCACCACTCAAAATGCTCCAGGATTCATCATTTTTTCTAACTTGCCTGGAAGGAAGACCCACAAATGTAAGATAAAGAACAGCTAATTTCCTGCACTGCTTCAAGCTAAAGTTCATGGATCAGGGCTGTCCAAAGTGTGGCATGTAGACAAAAGATGACCCATGATGACCCATGAGGATGTTTGTAACCTATTCCCCAATGAAAGAACAAACATATTTTATACTACAAATTAAATCATTAAATTATTTTTCTTTTAAAATTGTATTATTGATTGTCTTTTAATAACAAAATATTGCACACTGTTAAAAATACATATTTTTAAACTTTCATTATCTGTGTACTGTCTTGACTTTTTGCCCCTCGGCCAATCACAAAAAATGTATAGCAGCATACCAAGACAAAATGTTTGGGAACTTCTGCACAATTAATACCTTGTGTAGGAAAAGACTGACTGCAACTTATCTAATGCAAAGGGTATCGCTTGTCAGACAAGCCTTTAATCATTTCAGAACATACAGGGACAAAGTTTCATGCTTTATTAAAAAAAGCAGATATTTTACCGGAAAAGACTCACAGGCCATTAAAGCCTTCCCTAGACTCTTTAGTCACACTTCATTTTGATGGTCCCCTGTAGATGACCTACCGATACTCAAATGATTAAAACCACTGTAGTGATAATTAATTATCAGCACCTGATGGGCTTATGTTATGGCATAGTTCTGGATTTTGTCTTGAGACTAAGGTTAGGTTTAGTGTCAAATATAATAGAATCATTTATGCTTATGTTCAGTTGCATTTAACAGGTATTTAGTTGAATGTTAAAGACGCCCGAAGCCTCTATATAGCATCTACAGTGGATCATCAAGATAAAATCATTTTAGTATTTCCGGCACCTAAGTTAATCTGAACCACTCTGTTAACCTGATGGTGATTTTCATTTGGTATTTTGGTACCTCATTATCAGTATTTTGAATATTACGAAAACATCATCAAATAGTAGGACTTGTAATATGCCTCTGTTATTATCTCTTCAGTGTGAAAACAACTATTATCTTTATAGCACATGATTACCAACCTCAGTGTTCAAAGCAGAATTTGACAAGCCATAAATACGATGATAAATCTGCTCACTTGCCATCTTTCCACACTGTGCAGTTCAGAAAAGCATTCAGTGGAACATCAGAAATTTACGATAACATGCCGAAAACACTAAAGGGTAAAGGGTCAGGAATTTGGCGGTGCTAGAATTTTGCAAGTCAAGATACAATTACAACAATAACAAAGGGGGTGGGGGGCGTAGACACAGCCTAATAGGTGGCAGACACAGCAGGGCTTGCCCCCTCTTAGATGCTATGTTAAGTGTTTTCTGAATGCTTTAACAACATACAAATATGTTCAACCAATGATCAACGGTGTCACTGACATATTAATACACTGTATGTCTTTATCAGCTTTGTATAATAACAATAATACAATTATAGAACCAGAGGAAAAGACAAAGACTATGCTTGTACATTATGTTCTTGCTTCTGTGTATTATCTTATAGAACTGAGTGTCTGTTTTAAACCTATGGGTCTGTACTTCAACATTTTACAGCACATTACAGTGGACAGTGGCAAAGTCTTTTGATTTGGCTCTTGATATGTTTTATATAGTTGGTATAATTAGTTTACATAGCTTTATAATTAAATGAACTACAATAGTAAATTGATGACCGAACCCAGACTAGCCAAACCCGACCAGATGTTGATTATCTTCTTGACTGTTTTACTACTTTACTGTTTTTGCTACTTCAGTTCCTGCTTCCTTTACTGCTGATACTGCTTCACGCCTTGAACGGATCTCTTCTTTACATTATTGTCATTCTATAATTCTGAAACAAGTTGATCTTCACGTTAATAGGGGTTTCATTGGTACCCAACGGGAGATAAGATGCAAGTGCCATGTCTAGAGTAGTCTCGGTACCTTTTGTTGGTGCCCTCGTTCATAAACTAATGAAACTATGATGCAAAGGAAACAACTTAGAAGACAAATGTCTAGTTACTCACACAAAAGAGAGAGACCGTATTGAAACTTTGGTGTTTCCTGAATGATTCACCCACTAAGAAGTAAATACTCTCAAACAGAAGGTGACATTTGACACATTAATAGCAGAACTCCACTGACTGGCATATTACATGGTTCATTTTATGTTTGTTCAGCTGTTTTAATGTATTATCAGCAGATTTGGCGAGTTTTGGTCACCTAATTCTTTTTACTTTTACTCACATTTCAAAAGAAAAATCTGTACTTTTTACTCACTACATTCTCAAAACAGACTTGTTACTTTAGTTTTAACAATGTATTGTTTGAATCTCTCTATTAATGTATTTTTTAATCAGGTGATTCTGTTCAGACACCCAATGAAGTGCAAATCGGAATCCCATTGGCTGTGAAAGGGGGGACTGGAGTAAGCCTGTGATTGGCTGCTTGAAGTTAGCAGTTTATACTGCCGATGTGTCTGAAAGAAACCTGCATCAGTTGCCTTGCTCAGTGCCGGAGTGGGTGATCAGGAGAGCAGGGGGTGAATTCCCGGTGAGCCGGTACTGTTTTAGTCCGGCTTACTGTGAGCTAATGCATAAGCTTACATACATACACATCAGAATGCTCTACATATATTACCCCAGAGTTTATATCTGTAATGTTGGTGTTAAACCAGCGAGCCCCTGATACAGCCCCGGTGTGCTTACTGTAACAAAGTAATAGTAATAAAGTTATGTAATAAAGTTACCTTTCATTCCCATTCCACCTTAAATGATGTACTAGTCACATTCAGACGAGTGGACCTGCACTGCATGTCCGAATGAGAAGCTACATTCAGACTCAAGAGATACCAATTCAGCCCGACTCGGTTAATCTGAATACAATACCATCCGGTTTACAGCGTTGCTTTACTATAAATGCTAGTTGGGCTTTGTTAAGATCATGTCATTGCCGGATTACAGGTGGTAGATTGCATGATGAAGTTACAAGATCATTTGATTTGGTGTTTCAGTTTTGACTGCTAAAATGAAAATCTAGTTATGGATGATGCATGAAGTTCTAGTATACATGTATGTATATTTATTATTTATATATGTATGCTCAGTTTCATAGATATAACATATAATGTTACAAAAATGATTTAGAAGTAATAAAAAAAAACATTTTTACTTCTACATATTTCACTTCTACTTGAGTAAAAAATCTTGAAGTCATACTTCATACTTTTACTTAAATGCTATACTACTGCTATACTACTTGTACTTTTACTTAAGTAAGGAACTTGTGTACTTTTGCCACCTCTGATTATCAGTCTAAGCACCTTCACAGCTGTCAACAGTGATATATAAACGTATAAACAGGAACATTTGGGACACACTATGGGTGATTACAGTATACATGCAGTTTTTTGTTTGCATTATCATGATTAAACATAACTAGTGATGACCCATAGCTGCGTCAGTCCTATTCTGTTCAGTGTGGAGCAGGGCAAAGCTAGCTACTCGTTCAGTGCATAGTCACAATGAACTTCACATCATCGTGATGCGGTCAAGCACTTTGTCGCTTCGGTAAGCACTGTGCTGGTTTATTTTGCAGGTCTGAATTAACCCAAATATGCCCATTTTATGTAACATGCTTTGTGAGCTGGCTGCCTATCAAAGCCAAGGCACATTTTGGACCCATGGAGTAGAATTAACCAAAGCAGATCAGTTCTCTTCTAAAGGCCAAGTAAAAGCCTGATTTTTGGCAGAGGCAATGCAAGCTTTGGCTCAAAGTAAGTATCACAGAGACACAGACTACCGCGAGAGAACGAAGACTGTCCATCATTTGCAAGACACTGAAAAATGTGGATTTATTGCACTTCAATAGCAGGTTAAAAGAGATCAAGAGATCACACAGTTTCAGAGATAATACAGATTGCATACAGTACATAGTTTTCCCTGTTGAGGGTAACCATTTACAATTAAAGTCATAATCATTGTTAAAAATATGTGAAAAGAAGCTCAAAAGCTAACCATCATATTTTATAACGACATACATCATATTTCAATCTATTATGTGACTTATTTTACATTTTGCATTATTATATTTCTTATCTAAAACAAAACAAAAAACAATCCTGATCCCTCCGAGGGCTCTTGTGTTGAAGAAGGTGCCAGTTTTCAAAGAGAAATACCCACTGTAAGGTCGATAGTAGATAGATGTTAAACAGTGCTGCTAACTAGGATAGATGTTCTGATTAGCATTAACTTAGCTAGTATGGTAACAGCTCTGCTCACAACAGAATATGTTGAAACAACAGAAACCTGTTCTTAACGTTAGCTTAGCAAGCAGGCTACAGACCATAACAGTGCCACATGCAGCAGTTAAGATTTGATTTTGTTCTGCTACAGGACGCTTAGCTGATAAAAACAAATGTCTAATAGAGCAGAAGTCGAGTGATGGTGCTCAAGTCACAGAAAGCTAAAATCAAACCTGTGCTGTGGTGTTTGGGACTGTAGTCTGGTGCTACAATGACTGAGGATATCTGAGACTTGAGGACAGCTGAGTGACTGTTTTTAAGAGTGAAAGCTGAAATTAAAGAGTGTCGTTGAGTGAATGTCAAGCTTATGATGCTCAGATGTAATTACTGACTCTGATTAATCCATTCTTTCTCTCAGTGTCCCCTATTGGTGAGCTCCGACACCCCCCAATCAGTGACATACATGCGTGGAAAGTGTTTATTTGGTCTGACATGGAATACAATTGTGACATGTCATATTGTTTAAATACAGTCATCATGCTGAAATAACATGGTACACCTTATTACTGTTAGGCTGCCCAACCCTAACATGCTGTAAATCTGACATTACATGTCTCCAAATCTGAAGTCCATCTCCACTTTAACATTTCAAAATGCACGCACCGAATGTTTGGCAACTGAAATTATTCAGCGTTCGGCTAAATAAGTGAAAAGGGCGAATAATTTGTACCGAACAATGACGTTTTTAATGACGCTGCTACCAGATGTAGACGGGAACCAGAGTGTTATTCAGTTTCAAGCATTTGAGCCAAACTCAACTCCAGAAAGAATAAAGAACCCAACAGTTCCGATAGCATTAACAACCGTTACAGCGAGGCAGACAGACAGCAGCTTCTCTGTGCACAGAAACACAAACCCCAATTTTACAACGACAGCATGGAGTGTGGTGCGCTCCAAACATGTGGGCTGGGATGTTTTTTGGTCATATTGTACTTTGTTGGTTATGTCCGTTGGATGTTAAAATGTTCAGTGTTTAGTAAGTATGTTTAACCTGCAGTTTAGTAATTGTTTTTTCATTGAAAACCGAAAGTACAAAAATACAGCCCAGAAAGCAAAATTGTTCTCCCAAATCTGACCAAAATATTGTCCATTTTCATCTGGCCCACTTGCCAGATGGGTTGACAGCACTTGGGTGGATGGGTACCAGTAGCAAGATGTGGCCCACATACATGCCAGATTAGGGCCACGCCTCTGCTGTATTTGTGACAGAAGTGGACCAGATCGGTTTTGAGACAGGTGGGCCAAATGCTTGTTGTAAATATGTGGGCCACCTTTGGCTCACAGCAGATTGCCAGTGCAGACGGAGGGCCAGCAGTGCCATATCCTTGCCAGATGTGGCCCACATCCGGCTGCTATCTGGAATTTAGTCTATTTAATTTATGCAACGGTAAAAAAGTGGCAAAATTATTGAAATACTGTGAAAAAAACGTGTTCGGTATTTGGCCTTTGGCCAAATGTTTTAATCAGTTTGGTTTCCGCTTTGGACATTTTTTTTTTATTTCGCTGCATCCCTAGTATTCACTTGTTCTTATGATAAAGGCTTATGATGAGCTTCAAAAGTGCAACACCCTGAGAGAAAGTGTGTTTGCTTGGTTGCGGTGACCTTCCCAGAGCCACAGTGTCTTCAAAGCCAAGCCTCTGGCCCATGAATGTTTTTTATCAGTGTGAAGCTGTCTATTACTCTGCCAGACTGAGAAGAGAAACATTTATTCAGTTAAATCGTTCCTTGAAATGTCTAATGCATTTTTTAAACACTGAAGCCACTTAAAGTAATAACTTGATACTAAACTTGCACTATTAAACACAAATATTAAACAAAAAAAAAAAGCCATTTCAATTTCACACAACTCCAGCTACAGTCTATACATGCTGTTTTACATAGTAACTGATTAACAGCCTTACTGCCTGAGTGAGATTTTACCTGGTCATCAGACACCTGCTCCAGGTAGATGTGTGTGGAGTTGATCAGTTGCATACGCGTGTAGCCATAATCAGTGGATCTGAGGGCACTCCAGTCCCGAGGCTTTGGGATAAAGCCATCATGCTTCTCTCGACACCCCTGAGAAAGAGAAAACATTTGCATCATGAACTCTTTAGAAGGCTTCAGAGAAAACTTCACTGTCACTGTATTTTTTTCTCAGCCTTTTACAGCTTCCTTACTGAGACCGTAACATCAGACCACAGCCCTAAACGGAACCAAATTCTTTTGGTCTGTTCAGAAGCAGGTGATGGGCGTTGCTTTTGTTTTAACTTAACTTTGTTTACAGTAGCTAAAATGCAATTTCCACTTGTTTTTAAGGGCCTTTCTTTAAATTGTTGATGGAATGTAAATTTACTGAGCACTTACAGCTCTTTGTATCTTTGTAGTTCAATTTATACTGTTAGTCCCCTTTCACCCAATTCTTCAATGACCCTCACAGGACCACCATTATACATTCATAATGGGTGAGATTTGTGAGTGCAGAATAAAAAAACATAATTACTTTTAGCTTAAAGGAGACCCATTATGCTCATTTTCAATATTTAATAATATTTTTATTTGGGAACTGCTAGAAAATATTTGCTTCAATGGTTCAATCCCCGCTTCTCCATGTGCCCATTGTGCTCTGACTGGTCAGCTCCCCTACTTTATTCTGACTGGTCTACTGCCAGAGTGGTTGAAAGTGGAAGCTACATAACACAGAACAGGTAAAAACTAGGAACATCTTTACAGAAAAACATCATACTCACAGCTGAGCCTGTGATTATATGCACAGGGGCTTTGGGGTTCGCGTATGGCTCTTCAGAACTTCCATTATACACCTGTGATAAACAGCAAACCAACAAAACAAAACACAAATTCTTTATTACATTGCCATTTCTAAACTGACATACTGAAAGTCAGGGGATAGCAGTATGCAAATTGATTATGAAGAGAAGTTACCCCAGGGGATGATTTGAGAACGGCCACACCTGTAAAAGTCAATAATTCCAATAATTCACATCGCAGTACCATGAGCATGCTGGCCAGTGTTCAACCTTATTTACAAGACAACACCTCACAACTTTTACAGGTGTGGGCATTCCCAAGCCGCCCCCTGAAGTAATGGCACTTCATAATCAATTCACATACTGATATCCCATGACTTTTGGTATGTCAGTGTACATTGTCTAGTCTTATGCACAGCTGTCTAATAATGGCATTCTTTATACACGTATTACACAACTTGCTCTTCATATTATAAAATGGCTTCAGACTGACAGTCCGTTAAATTATTTATACTGACCTTGTATTTGTACACAGGCCAAAGCCTCTCATAGGTATGCTCATGTGCCCAAAGCTCCAGATCCACTCCTGCAACAACATATACACAATAATCAATGGAATACTACCAAATGGGTGTTTACATACAAATCATATTTTGCTAAGTAACTGAGATTTTTTGAGAAATTGAGAAATTGCACTCATTAAGTTTTACCCAGATATTGCAGAACATGCAATATAAATAAACACTTTGACTGTTATTCAGATAAGGTTAGTGAGACTGGAGATTTCTTTACTGTGGCCAAAACCAAAGGGGGGGGTGATAACACCCACTTAATATGATAGGGGTTTAGGGTAACATTCTACACCTTAAAATGTATAGACCATGTAAAGAGGTCTAATTTTCAAAGCACTGGTTTAGTGTTATCTTTTATTTTTATCAACACCTTGATTTTAAGTTTACGATAACCTCTTTACAAGGGCACATTCATTACAGAGTTCATTAGTGCATTCAGTGGCCCAATGCTTATATGGTTATAGTTGTGATATAGAAGATTATGACATATAATACACAAATAAAAGTGCTCAATTCACCGTAGTTATTGCTTAATAAAATAGTAATGGGTAGCAAGTTAATAAGTAGTTTATTTTATAAGTTAGTAACTAGCTGTAGGCTTGGTAAGGCTAAATAAGGCATAAAAATGACACCCAAACTGTTGTCCAAAAGAATATTATGTTAAATACACAAATACAAGTGCATTGCATAATGGTTAATTCACACTTGCTATTGATTAATAATGTAGTTATGATGTAGTTATGAATTTGATTATGAACTGGATTGTTAAGGCTTAATAAAAGCATTTGATGACCATTACAATTTGCCCTTATGCAGACTTGCTACTACAATTTATTACAGTACTGCAGGAGAAGGGAAACTAAATTTGGTTCTTATTAGGCACACATGTGTAGCTCATTTGACAATAGTATCTGGTGTCATTAAAGGGATACCGTGCTGATAGAATAGATCCTCCAGGCCAGGCGCTGGTGGCACCGTGTCATTGCGGCCAAGTCGTACCTGGAAAACAGGAAAAATTGGTAGGTTGTAAACGTTGCACTTCAATTGTTGACAGTCAGTGGTGATTTAAAACACAAGACACACATCACATCATATGTAAGACTATTCCAATTTATCCAATAATTACATGTATTTTTCATCCAGCGAATGACATAAGATCGGCTAAGGACCAAATTGTCACTTTCAAAAGCTGTTAAACCTGCATTAATGGTGCCCAGTGCAAATCTTGCTAATGGGCTTCCCTTACGAAACACAGGAAGGACTCCTGAGAGGCTGCATTACTGAGCTCCTTCCCCAAGTCTAATATATAGCCAGTTTACAGAGTTACGTCAGGTTATTAACATCCCTTTAAAAACACTAGTAGAAGCTGAAGAGACATTAGACCATAATTACAAGTTCTCGGGACATCTTTTTCCAATTGTGATTTTAGGAGACACACACTTACTATTAAACAGTAGTAAGGAAAGGTAATAAGAGCATGAATTTATGATTTAATTAGACCAGTGTGGGCAACAGAGAGCAAAGTCTGGCGCCAGTGCAGCAAACTTTGTGCCCTTACAGACTCCTTGTCTTTCCTCTCTAACCCCTGGATCCTGTCAGGCTTTGGTTGAAATACTGGTTGTACTGAAAATTACCAGAACTGCATGTCACCTACAGCACCACAATTACTGACCACCCTTCGTTTGTTTACTATCCAGTCAAAACAGCCATCAGGTACAAGTTATACATTTTTCAGTGTAAGAGACATTTTGCTGAAAATTACTCAACAACAATTTCGTTAGTTATTTAGTGTGTCTGCCCTTTGCTGTTATTACAGCTCAGTAATGTTTTCGAGAGAACTACTTTCAGGTTTGCAAAGAAGTATACAGTAGTATTTTTCCACACCACCAAAGTTTAGTCTTAGAATTTGGTTGCATTTTCTGCTCCTCACGAGCCAAGTAATCTCACACACATTGAGTAATGTTGAGGTCTGGGCTCTATGGAAGCCAGTCCATTGCTCTACAGACACAAGCAACTTCTTTGTTTGATTTGCAAATTTTCTTTATATATTTCCTTTGCTCAGTAATGCCATAAAAGCCACACATCCTTTTAGAGGCATTGTGTGATTTTCTCATAGTGGAAGGATAAACAGAAACACCTGGGGATATTTTCAAATCAGAAGCAAGAGTACAGCTTGATTTTCTCCCATCACTCAAAGATGAAAGTTTTAAAGGGGCCTATTATGCTCATGTTCAATGTTCATGTTTCCCAATACACACAAAGAATATTTTTCCCCCATACTGTACATCTGTATCCACCCTCTGTTTGCCACGCCCAGTTTGAGCTCTTGTGTCTTTAAGCCCTGCCTCTCAAAGAGCCCAAAAGCTATAGAACTCACCAAAGAACAACAGAAAAGCATAATAGGTCCCCTTTAAGTATTGTCTACCTCTTATCCAGCAGGTGTTTTTGGTTAACCAGGTCTTGCATGGCTGTTAGGGTTGTTACTTCCTCAATATCTTTAAAGATTTTGACTTTCCCCTTCCTTATGTAAGTGGATTATCTGAATATCTGTAAAATGAAGTACTTGTGCCTAATAGCTATTGTGACTGGAAACTAAATGAATGAAGGGTAACGTCTGACTTCGGCACAGTATGGTACATGATCAGAGGATGGGTATTTAGGACTAATTAAATGTGACTACGTCTTTAAACCATCCTGAAAAAAGCCAAGTGGCCTCCTTTTTATCAATGGCACACTGGACTGTTGCACTTTATATACATATAGTCTACAAATTTGCTGTGATTTAAGGCCATGTCTGTAATTTAAAGGTTTGAATAGTGGCTCTTTCCTTATGACAGTATACAGGTGAAATGTATAAGATGAATTTATGCAATCATTAATCAAGTAACCCCTCCCACCATCCAGCCCTTAGACTCAGGAAGGATCCTTACATAGCTTTCAAACTTTGTGCAGTCATCATGATCATCATCGGAGCAGTACATAGGTCTATGTGCCATAGTGATGATCCAGGGTTGTAATGCTCTGTTCTCTGGTTTGTTTGCTTCCTGGTCAAAGAAACAAGTACTGCGATAAATATTTGGGCAATGTGATGCCACAGACACACACACACACACACACACACACACACACACACACACCATCAAAAGAACAGATGCACCCTGAAGGAAAGGTCGGATTGCAATGCTATTCGGAAGGAATATAAAGTATGGGGTTGGGGCTACATGTTTGCTAACGCAACATGCATATATCTCCGCAAGAGGTTCCTACTGGTGTCCTGCGCTAATCAATCGGTTCCTGCAGATTTTGCGGTAGAGGTGGCTGCCATTCTGAGTTACGCCATGACAGTCTGGCACGACACGTCTTTGGCAACACTGACGTGGTGTTAAGGGCAGTTAGTGCACGCAGTCCTGCGTCGTGCAGCCGTCTGCCAATGGTGCTGGCACTAACGGGGTAATGTCCGCAATTGCAGTTGTTGGGTCAGTCAGGTACAGCAATGACATGTACATCACATCACATCATTTGCATGTCTCATGATGTCAAACCTACCCACCAAGTTTCATTCTTGTCAGTTGATTCCTTCTGTGTGCAACTATTCTTTTGATGATGGTGAGTGTATATACTAAAGTGCAACAGTATGAACAAGCACAAGTACAAGATACAAGTTGTCAACTTTACTAAAATGTGACCACATCTCTAGTATTCTGATGTAAATTTATACCTCCAGGTCACTCTTCAACCACTCATACTGTTTGAAGAGGAGATCTAAGCCATACTCAAGGTAGAAGTAGACCTCAGTAGAGAAGGAGATGATGTGTGCCGACCCTATGTTCCAGCTACAAACAGACATGCAGACACAAACATGTTTAACTACCATCTAAATGCAGCAGTGAGCATAAATGTCTTTGGATAAACAAGCACAGTGATCTGAAAGATTTAACTGTCTCAATTTCTCTCATTTATCTTTAATGATTATCTCAGATAAGATGCTCCAGAAAACGGCTGTAAATGTCTGCTCCTTTGTCATTAAAGCTAAATCTCAAACCTTCTGGGCTCCTAAGAGCAAAACTATAATGCTTAGTTAAGCTAAAGTGTTTGAGTTAATAGAACAGAATATGATTCCCTGATTTTGCTCATTACAAGGTAAATGTGCTTAAGATGCTTTAAGCAAAATATTAGTGCAAGAAACACTAACACTAAGGCTCCACATCGGTAGGCAGAAAAAAAATCTAAATCAACCATTTCAATCATTTCTCTAACTTTATCGCATTAAGACATTTGATTAGAGCCATCTGAAAGATTCAGGACATTGCCAGAATTTAGCTGAAGCCAAACACAAAGCTGAAGAGGCTATTATACTTTGAGTAAAATGAAAATAAATAACAAGAAACAAAGATTCTAAAATCTGCATCTACTCTAGATCAAAGATAGCACTGCACCCACCAAGAGATAAACAAATGTCTACTGCTCACGGCAGTCCACGTGTCTGAGAAATCCGGCTTAGTGTAATATTCATAACAAAGATGCTTACTTTCGACTCCATCAAGACATGTACAAATGACGTAGTGCTTGGAATGACAGCAATTAAAATGTCTCCACATACTCTTCCCAGGATGGATTTTGTAATCCTTTAGACTAAATAGACCGCTGGTGATGACTAATTTAACACTTCCATTCCTAACATTCCAGAGTGACTTGCTGACCAGTGCAAGTGATAAATGAGACCTTAGAGGTGCTCACTCGCTCTAAACAGGAAGACATGACTGCAGGCTTGCGGTCTAGCAGCAGATCATCTTACTACTCTGCAGCCTAAGACCCATCACCAGCAGAACACCCACTTTTTTTTTTTTGCCTTCCTCTCACGCATAGTGGAGATGAGGGCTTGAGGTAGAGCATGACTGCTTTGGTGTGTCAGGTCTTTGGTATTTGGTTTGGAGACAACACTCGTTCTTATGTAACTTTTGGTTGAGGACATCTGTTCTGGACATAAACAGGTAACTGATGGAAAAAACGAGCGAGCCGGTAACCAAAGCTCCTACCTGTACCATAGACTCTCTGTCTGTCCTGGCATGCTGAAGCGGTTCCTGTAGTGTGAGAAGTTGCTGGAAAAAAATGAAAAAATATATTACTGGCATATCAAGTAACCTCTCCAAACACCTTTGAGTGTGTGATAAATGCTCAGTATCTGCTCTTTCGATTAGCCAGAGGTATGCTCCCGGCCTAGCCAAACGCATGCCAACCTGCATGTTGAATATTTTAGTTGGACTCAGAGCTAGAATACAAACGGCTTTCGAGGAACACCGCAGCTAGCAGAGGCACTAAATTTTCTCTTTTTCCGAAATATCATTTTAGTCATAAAAATGAGTGGCAGTTTTGTCTCTATGAGATATGGTTGTGAGAGTTGCTAACAGCATGAAACAGCATGAAGGAAAAAAATAACTTAAAAAGTTCAACATTACAGAGAAACGAAATTAAATTCAGGCATTGAGGGGTTTCAATAATTGAGTTTAGGTCAGTGGTCAAAGGTACTGGGAGGGGACAGGGTCGGAAAGTCATTATGTTTTTAACAAAGGAGTCAAGATTAAGTTAGTATGCAGTCAAGAACAATAAAACAAAAACAGCAGCTTTGTCCAGGAACAAAAGTACAAAAATGCTTCTGCTGAGTAATAAAGATGTACCATTGGCACAGCTTAAGTGAAAATCTTTTGAACACATTAAACAGATTCAAATAACGAGCATTGCAAAAGGCTAACTTTGTCTGTCACTGGCAATAAATCCACTTTAATAACCCCGACTCACAGCGGTTTATGAAGACAAGCTTGAAATTGAAATGTGCTGTCACATTAGCAATCGTGGAAGTAATGTTAACGGTACAATTCACAAATTCTGATCAAATCTGATTTGATTATTAGTTCTGAGTCAGACCAAACTGGCCCTGGAACTCACACAGAAGGGTGAAAAGTTGTTGTTTTGTTATTAACATCCCAAACTGTGGAAGAGTTCACACTGAGAGGATCTAGATGCGAAGATTGTGCAATACACAGGGTTTCATAACTAAAAAGAAACATGGTGATACTGACTGTTACCACTAATATTGTTTAATTCCAAGACACTAACCAAAAAGTGGAAGTATGGAATGGAAAGTACTGTCACTAATCAGCCATACCCCAACAGATTTGCCCAGCCTTAAGAAAAATAAAAATGCGCCAGGAGATCAACATCAGAGAGACTTATTTTCAAGGCTGAGTTCAAAAGGCTAAGAATGCTACCATGCCATTTTTTGTACAGCAGTTTTCTGTTGACACTGCCACACTGCTGGCACCTCATCCTCACAAAACTACCTGAAAACAGACAATATAACAAATCTTTTGCAGTAAGAAAAAAGGTCAGCACTACTGCTTTTTGCTCTGTACATCATTAAGCTATTAATAAGTCAAAACGTTGTTACTGCTTCATGAAGCACTGTTCGTATTTGTTTTGAGAAACAAAAGTATTATTCATTAGGAATTCTAGTCTATCATGCATACATGATGCAGCCATAACTTGCATGTGCATATTTCATAAGTGTAACCCTAATTTAACCTCTTATCCATAGTAAAGCACCACCAGAAGAACAGAATGTATAATAGTCCTGGCAATATAAATGCCATCTCGGTAAATGTGTTGAGTATCCTAAAGCTGATCTAGATTAGAAGCTCCTAAACCACCTTAAATATAAAATAAACATGTCATCACTGCTGGAAGAAAACCTCAATTCTCCAAAACAGCATTACATGGCACCGGTGGAAAAGAAGACTTGGCCATTTTCCAGACAGCCGCAGCCTTATTATAATAAAATATAGGCTTCATGTTTCTTTCTTAGTTTGTTCGCATGTTACATAAGTCTTTTTCCAAATATGCAGACTCTACAACTATGCCATAAACATTTTCACAACTATCTCTACTGTTGCTATTACTGTTGAGTGTTAATTGCATTGATGTCTCTTGAGTAACACAAGCTTAAACCTGGAGCTAGATAGGTCTATGTAGGTCTGCTTATTACTGTCAAATCTTTTTGATGATTTGACTGACATAGTCAGATCCCCTGACTATGATGTTTTTTCCTCCTCCCTCCAGACAGTAGCAGCGGTCCATGAGAAGAGTCAGAGTTCAGACCGACAGCTACTCATATGTTTATGGAATATACATTCAAGCGCTGCCAAAAACCGTTTTAATGACAGACCAATTGAGAGTTCAGTGGACGGGAATGCAGATAAAAAAAGAACGGCAAGAAGTGGGCCAGATCTAAAAAAGATATTGTCTAGACTCTGGACTGACTGTTTATCCAAAGAAAGAGTACTTCAGAGGCCTTGTCATCACATCAACCCAAAAGCACAGGAGTTTCCTCTTTTGAAATTAATAACAAAAAATTCTTGTCTGTTATTAACTCGGCTTGCTTTATGCAGTGCTGCGCCAGACTAAAAGTTTTTGGGGTCCACAAGGCCTGATTTTCAACTAAAATCTTCTGCTCTCTCACCTACTGTTTAAACAGAAAAGAAATAATGCTGCATTAAAGAATACATACTTGGATGCCTTGCATCATGAATAGCTGTGATTTCACTTTTTTACAGAAACGGCATTTACGTTTAGCCTAATGTCTGAAGCCTTACAAAATGGGGTGCGTTCCAGTGAAGAACCACATGTGACAAATCAAAAACCTTTCAGTGAAGGGTTCTTTAAAAACTGTTTTTGTAAATATTTTGAGAGGGAAGAATTTTGAGTGAAGTTTAAAAAACCTTCACATTATAAAGTCCATATATGCAAATGAAGCTACAACCGCCCCTTTTAAATTCATTGGTTTTTTTTTTATTTCACAAAAAAAAGACTTACACATACACCTATTCGGCTACAGCAATTTAGCACATCTATTCAAGCTGAAGTTACACTCCATTAAAGGTGAACTGATTAGATGCTGTGATTTTTTTTACCTTTTTTACTGTGATAATAATAACATACTTGATAAACACACAGCACGTTTAATCTTCAGGAATAAAGAGGGTTTGGAAAACAATCATGTAAAAGTGAATTAGGACTATTTTTGGTTTATATAACCACAGACATATTATAAGTAGATCTCTGAGAGGAAATAAAATACAAAAAATGTAGGATATGAGCCCTTTAAAATGTTCTTCACTCACAAATATGTTTTTCAAACATAGTTATTTAGGAAACCAAATATGGTACAGCAGTGGTCACCAAACATTCCTTTTTGAGGTCTACTTTCTTGCCGAGTTCAGTTCCAACCTGCATACAGCATGCTACAGGATCCTTCGCCAAACCTCTACCAATGCATCTTATCCAGCCAATCAAAGATTTCTGATGAAGTTAATTAGCTGGAGCAGTGAATGTGGTTTAAACTACAGTCCACAGGAAAGCAGAATTCCAAGAACAGGGTTGGTGATTACTCTTCTACAGCACTGCTCAAAGATCCCTCTGTCTCATCTTTTGCAAGACTGTAGATATTTCATATTTCAGACTGAATGTCATTTGCAAAATTAACATTACTCCTGCTTGTTTTCAAGAAACTCCTTAACACATTCTGCTTAGATCTGCATCTACACTCCTGGGCAAAAACAAGAGGCCAACCTCAAAGTCAATTGGTTTTGACCTGGTCAGAGCCCAGATATATGTTTATTTATCCAGATATAAGTTTACAGCAGAATATTGTGTATGGAATTAGATTTAAGCCAAAACGTATCATATTGTAAATTGTTATTTGAAGGCGTTCAAACCTTTGGCAATTTTGTTGCACTGTTCCCAGAATCACAGTTGTACAGTGTGCCATGAAATCTGTATCTTTCTTGTAAACTCTGAATGGTAGATGTATTACAGTTTGTGATCATGAAAGTACAGGCAGATTTGAACTTCACCCACAATCTTTGTGAAATATTCGTTCACATTAACTTATGCATTTGTGTCTCATTTCCTTACAAACAGTTTTGATGGTGTTATTGCACCTCTCTCCACATCACAATCGTATGACCCAGATAAGTTGAAGCTGGCCCCTATGGTCACTTCTGGCTCATGATTGCTTGACACTCTTTACAATCAAGGACTTTTCCTTGTTCTATCAGGGAATTTGCATTGAGGAGAACTCGATCATGCATTTTGGTTTGCTCAGACACTAGAGGGTTCTCACACGCGAGTTTAAAGTTAAGGGGATCATGTGAAAATTTTGTGCAAAATTGTAATTTGTACATTAATCATCATGATACGGACAAACACTTGTTTTCTCGAGATAGAAGTGCATTAGATATTTAAACACTGCTAACAGATTTAAAATACTGTTCGCCTCCAGTTACAGGAGTGTCATAAATGTTATTAACTCACCATGTGATTGTGATAATTGGCCCCATGGACCATCAGCCATGTTTAACAAGCTCACATTGGATCCTTTAGTAAAAAAAATTTCAAAGTTAAAGCACAAACCAATCGGTGCAGACAAGGTCTTTTGTTGTGAAGAGTGTCAAGCAATGAGGAGCTGAAAGTGACCATAACTGCCAGCTTCATACACTCATCTGGGCCATACCATTACGATTCAGAAAGAGGTGCAATAACACACAAATCTCTGTAGGTGAGGACATGCTATAATGTTAATGCTATAATGTTATAATGTTAATGCTATGAGTTAATGCTATTGAAGGTTTCACAAAGATTGTGGGTAAAGTTCAAATCTGCCTTTTTACTTTTATGCTCACAAACTGTAATAGATCTATAATTCAAAGTTGAGAAGTAAGATGACCATGACCATGTCATGACAACTGTGAGTCTGGAGGCAGTGCAACAAAAGTGCCAAAGGTTTGCATGTAGTGGTTTGCATGAACAACAAACTTGTACAAGCTGATCTGAATGAATAAAAAAGTACACATTGTAGACAAAATGCAAATGTGCACATCTGGAAATAAAACTGAATGACCTAAGATCCCACACGTAACACACTTTTAATATTTGCACTTTAATACACAGCTGAGTCACATTATTACAACCACCAGCAAATATCCAAAGGTAACCAGCGTGTGCAGCACAGAACTGCAGCTAGACAGGATGGGAGTGAGTAAATAAGGTCCTGGTAGGTTGTCATGGGTATCTGAAGCCATGATGACTACAGTGCATCCCACAGCTGCTGGAGTATTCATGGGGGAGGTTCCATAGAGTGATTGCAACGATCAAGGTGGTCCCACAGACGCTCAATTGGGTTTAAGTCTGGGGAATTAGGGGGCCAGCGTAGTACTTGGAAGTCTTGGTCATGCTCTTCCAAACAATGCCGGACATTTCTAGCTGTGTAACATGTCACATTGTCTTATTGGAAGATCCCATCTGCCACAGGGAAGACAATCAGCATGTATGGGTCTATGTGATCTGCAAGGATGGATTCATACCCATATCGGTTGAAAGTGCCTTCTACATGGATGAGTGGGCCCAGAGAATGCCACAACAATGTTACTTCCTTCATGATCTATGCACTACCGCTGTTGAAAGTATATGTGTCATAATAATGTGACTTGGCTGTGTAAAATTTGCTTTCAAAAGCTGATGTACACCTTGTTTTGTAGCTGTTTGGATAATTTGTTGTTGAAACCCTTAAAAAAAAAGTAATATTTTGCCATTTTGGTCTTGGCCATTTTTTTTGACCAGGATAGATATAATAACAAAAGAGTGGATCATCTACAATACTCACTAGGCCCACTCGTGATTACCAGGGCAGGTCATATAGGGCACATAGGCAGCAATGGATTCAATCTGTTTCATGAACTCATCCCCAATTCTGCCACCGTCCTGAAACACACACGTACAGACGGACATTACATAAAACAGAGCCAAAAGATTACACTATGACTGAATACATTACTTACAATATGGCAAAGAAAAAAGGCAGCATCATAATGCCCTGAAATGTCCTAAATACTATAATCTGTGTTAAGGAATGTTGACAGCCTAAATGCTGCTACACTCATTAATCATACTAATATAAGCCATACATTTGGCTAATACTTTTTTTAAGGGGAATGCCAAACAGCCCAAACAGTCAGCAAGCTTAACTGAGAAACCTCAGTAACGGCAGAATGCAAGTTAAGTGCAGTCAAGAGAGAAGGCCCCAAAAGCTAGGGCTGCCATTAAGCTAAATGAATTTTCCAAGCAACTTATCCAGATGCCCTATCATTATACAAAAAGGGGAAAAAGTGCCTTGATGAAATATGAACTGGCCGTTCTGACAAATATTATAATGGAGGCAATTGTGGGATAAAAACAGCACAAACTATGGTGGGCTGCAGAGTTGCAGTGCCCTTAACAGGTTTTCTGACAGCTTCTGTTATGTTTTTCCAGTTAGAACATCTGGGGAGTGGTGGAATAGTGTTGTTCACAGAACTGGATGTACCGCAGTGTTCAGACCTTTGTGGTTTTTCTGATCATGACCAGAGATAATATTAAAGGGAAATAAATATATATCAAGACAAAAAGGTTAGCAGCCTGGCATAACATATTTTCTAAAAAGTAGAGACAGAGGCATGAAAAAAATAACGTATTACTAATTTTTTAGTTTTAATTTTAAGGGTTCATGTGCTCTATAACTGGTTTACATGGCATCACCACTGTTGGTGGTAATAAATTACTTGTAAAAGAGATTCAAATGGAAAACGTTGATGGTGGCTTGGCAGATGTCAAGCAGTGCTTTCTAGCACCACTAGCAGTGATTTTCAACAACATTTCTAAGTGACAGCTAGTCTAAACATAACTTCTAAATAACGTCTAAAACAGACTAGCTTGTCAAACATACCCAACAATCCTTCAATTACAAATATCTACATTTTACTTTGAAACAAGTAAACAAGACTAGCCAAGCCTGATTTTGCTGGAGCACCATTAGCTTTATGGCATTTATCTCACACTATAGTTTTATAGTAATACTAAAATAAACAACAACCATCATCATCTTCAATACCGTCATAATATTCATGACAATCATCACTACTATTACCTTTTCTACAACTACTATAACTACAACTAGTGCTAATAATAATGCAAATAATAAGTAGCTGGTTTAAAATTTGTTCCAGTAAATTAACATACCTTATTTAAACAGTACATATACACAGAACTTTTATTTTAATACCAGTTAGCATTCTAGGCACTTGTAATCTAATGCAATCTTCACTTAAAGCAGTACTGAATGTATCTAGATCCTCCATGAATGTTTGATAATTAATTTCACAATTCTGACAGTTTGTCTACTGCAATGTCAGGAATGAATCAATAAAGACAGAGTGAGCCAAGTCTTCACTCAGATCAAAATTATAATAACATCTATCATAATCCAAGGACTTTACCCACAAATGTCTACAGCACTGAGATCTAATTACCAGCAAAGCTTAGCTCCAACCTGCACCTATCCTGCAGCCTATCCCCACTGATCTAACATAATGCATCTGATTCAGCCAATCAGGACTTCTTCTGAAGTTAAACAGAAGGAGCAGTTATATCGGCGTGTGGTTGGGACTACATTCCTCAGGAAAGTAGATCTCCAGGACTAAAGTTGGTGACCACTGGTCTACAGTTATTAAGAATCAAGCAAAACGTCCATTTTCTTGAAAGAGTAAAAATACACGCAAAAGCACTTGTTCTCCAACTGTTAATATACATGCTAATAGTGTGCTGGCATCACAGCATTGGAGCCAGCTTAACATATTATTTCACCAGTTATTAGGGCTTACACTGCTAATGTAGATAGAGAATGAGGACAACATTTAATGGTGTATATCGCCACCTGCTGTTTGTCTCATGTAATGCCACAAGTGCGTTTCAATAATGAGCATCAGTCACTCAATCATCTTAAATTGGATTCAGGTCTGATCATGAAATTTAGATTTTAACTAGATTTAAGAAGATATCACTTGCCAAGTTTTTGTGGTGTTCAAGTGCTTTTATTAAATTCAAGTGCACATTCTGTGCATTTGTAATAAGCCTTTAACCGTTACCACACAATTTGGCCACTAATATGAGCATCATATGCTTTTATGTGGTGTAAAGGATATGCAGCAATGGCTCTTAATGTTTTTGGCAGTTCTGACTGGGTTTGTTTGTTCAGACAAGATGGCTTGCAAAGTACTGTA